>CM040184.1:79547953-79650453 GCA_022606455.1 Callitettix versicolor | reverse complement strand
AAGGCTATTTAATATTGGTTTAAAACAATATTTTAATTAAGAAATATATACTCTAATTAATAACAAAAAGCACATTGAGGCTATTATCGCCTCCCTAAATGTAAGTGCGAGTGTAAAGTGTTAAAGTCGTAAGTGTAGAGTTGTATGTGTAAATGTGTGTTAGACTCGGGTACCGCGAGGGACGTCTAAATCCTTTCAATTTATATATTTTTACCATGTAGATAACTTTAAATCATTGTAACGTATATTATTTCTCGAATCAACATACCTTTTCCCCAGCACATACTATTCGTACAGGCATAAATAAGGTATCTTTAGAAAGATTTTTTAACCGGCTTCTGACATTGCGAAACGATTTTGTGCTAAAACTTACTGTTTGTGGAAAATTGTAATAGACCTTTAAAAGACACAACTGTTTTTTTTTAATTTATTTTTTTAATTTTATTTTTAAACGAAAAGCACATTGAGGCTATTATCGCCTCCCTAAATGTAAGTGTGAGTGTAAAGTGTTAAAGTCGTAAGTGTAGTGTTGTAAGTATAAGTGTGTGTTAGACCCGAGTACCGCGAGGGACGTCTAAATCCTCTCAATAGGTGCCTAGTCTGCATCCCCCTGCGGGGTATTTAGAAAGCACTAAATGAACAATAGAAATGTGGTACTCTAACACTACAAATAGTAATATTATTACAAGACACAAATTGTACGTACTGTAACAACAGGTTTTAATGCATGAGTATTTAAGAAAGAGTACACGACACAAAGTTTTTAGCTGAAAAACCAAAAACACGGTCGCATTCAAATGTTAATAAATTTGGTAAAAAATGTTTTAGTTTATAAGTATTATACTCGTATATCACTGTAAACAGAAAACAATACAAGCAATAAAGAAATTCGTCAAAAATAATATTTTTGTGCAGTGACCCACTTAAATGTTCGTATATGATGGCGCACAAGATGATGGGTCAGGCATCCAAGTAAGAACCAATTTCTGATTTAAAGGACTTAAAACACGCACAGATCCGACAATATTCGAGGTCCTTTTTCAAGGTCACAGCGCTTGTTTATTCTTCGTAGAGAAAAAATTTAGAAACAATTACAACTAAACCGGAGTGTGTGTAGAATTGGGTTATGTTTCAATGCTACGGTAAATAATGATATATTCTCAAGGTTTCTTACACACAAACACACACACACACACACACACACACACACACACAAACAAACAAACAAACAATTACGCCAAATGTGACTGTGTGAGTGTACACAGATGTACAAGCGGATAGGCGTAAACAGTACAATTTCCAGTGACAATACTGTACATTGTAGTTAAAAGATTTATTTAGCATTTTACTTTAGTAAAATATTTAGTAGAATATCGTACGCAATATTCGTACATACACATATACCACACATTCACATATTAAAAAATCATTAATTCTCGTTTTTATTCAACGCAAGAAAAAAAATGATCAGCTGATTTTTGATCGCAGCTGTTTATTCGACAATATTATATTAAGTGAGGTTATGTTTCATTGTTGCTTTATTTTATTGATTCTGTTCGTTGTTTTTTAACGAATTTACTTCGGAAAATGAGCTACTGGAGCGGCCCAGAGCCAGGATTGTGTGTTTTAGCATGTTCAATTAATCAATTTGATTCACACGTGGCATCGTTTTCGTAACAGTTTAGGCATGTTTGTTAACCAGTGAAATTTGTTCAAATGCTTAAAACTGCGTAAGTCTTTTGTACAGAATATTTTTGAAACATCGTTATTTGCATTATAAACTGCGTAATTAGTGTTCTCGATTTTCAAAATTCCTTGAAATTTAATTTGACGGTGGTCGGGGTTCGTTTTCGCACTTTCAATACAATTGAAACGTTTAAAATGCTAATGTATGAAGATTTTATTGCTGATTACGATGGTGAAATGAAAACATACTTTTGTTTCCATCACGTCAGCGAGACATCTGCGTGCGGACTTATTTATTTACTTCTATTTTTTTATTGCACTACATGTTTTATGTGAATGTTTAATCAAAATCGATATTTTTTTTTTGTACGAGAAACATACAACAATTTTATGACTTTTTTTCGAAATGGGGTCAACCTTAACGGCAAAACCTTAAAAAATCGCTAACCTTAAAAAATACAATTGTGATTTTTACAGGTTTACAGAACACAAGAGCTAATATAACAATTTGTATGCGTGTGTGTGTGTGTGTGTGTGTGTGTGTGTGTGTGTGTGTGTGTGTGTGTGTGTGTGTGTGTGTGTGTGAAAGAGAGACAGTGCGCATGCGCGTGTTCTCGCACTAGCGACTGTGTGTGTGTGTGTGTGTGTGTGTGTGTGTGTGTGTGTGTGTGTGTGTGTGAGAGAGAGAGAGAGCGTGTTCTCGTGTGTCGACTGTGTGTGTGTGTGAAAGAAAGAGAGAGAGAGAGAGAGAGAGAGAGAGAGAGAGAGCGTGTTCTCGTGTGTCGACTGTGTGTGTGTGTGAAAGAAAGAGAGAGAGAGTGCGCGCGTGTTCTTGCGTTAGCGACTGTGTGTGTGTGTGTGTGTGTGTGTGTGTGTGTGTGTGTGTGTGTGTGTGTGTGTGTGTGTGTGTGTGTGTGTGTGTGTGAAAAGAAGAGAGAGAGAGAGAGAGAGAGAGTGTGTGTGTGTGTGTGTGTGTGTGTGTGTGTGTGTGTGTGTGTGTGTGTGTGTGTGCGTGCGCGGCCGCGCACACGTGTGTGTGTGTGAAAGAGAGACAGTGCGCATGCGCGTGTTCTCGCGCTAGCGACTGTGTGTGTGTGTGTGTGTGTGAAAGAGAGAGAGATACAAGGAGAGAGAGAGAGAGAGAGAGAGAGAGAGAGAGAGAGAGAGAGAGAGGGAGAGAGAGAGCGCGCGCGTGTTCTCGCGCTAGCGACTATGAGCGTGTGTGTGTGTGTGCGTGCGCGTGCGTGTGTGTATTTTGCAGTTATGCAGCAAATTTTATTTGAGGAATTAGGACAAGTAACAGCGTGAGCGCAGTTCAAGTTCGCTGACTGTCACAGGTTAGTAAAACAGTCGCTTAGCTCACTACTGTACGAAAAACTAATTTTTGCACCGTTTGATTTTTGCGTGTTTTTTTTACACGGGATCTCGAAATTGAACATTTTATTCAAATTACAACATATTTTCCCCAGCGTAACTATCGCTACACTACAATACAGAAAGAAAATGAAAGTCATTTCTGAACTCCGCAAGTAACTGATTCGAACCTGCGCACAGTGACAACTCATTACATTCACATATTGTGCAGCGGTATCAACACATAATGTTAATTATTCGAATCGCCTGTATGACGTAAATGGAAATTTACTCGTGTCGTTTATCCAGCGAACAACATCAGCCTTGTTGTAACCCTAATGCAATGTGCACGACTTACGAGGCACCCTCTATTTATTTTATTTATCGTATTTATAGAGGCGAATTTAGGACTAAAGGCTCCTATATTTCACTTAATCTCAAACTCTGTCATCAGTACATTATTGAACATCTGATTAGCGAGCGAAGCGAGGTCTGTTTCAACTCGTTCGGTGTGTTGGTTTCAGTTTTGGCCAAACGCATTGACCGATTGTTTTGCTCTTCGGTACGATGTATCTTGTTTGTATACAGCCCGAAAACAACTCACACATAAGATTGTCTCCCATTCAATTCTCTCAAAACGGCAGCCGCCGATTTTACGAACAATTGTAGTTGCTGGTTATTTCCTTTAATTAGTAGTTCAAAGAACATTAGACCTCGCAGTATATTCCTAATTAATTGCCTGGCCACAGCTCCATTGACAGCGCCCGTAAGTGTTTCCCACCAATAAAACCGGTAACAGTAATACTTATGAAAAACGTTACTGGACCAATTTTACTGGAAATTTTATGCTATTTCTCCACGAAGCGGTTGAATATACTATATCGTACTAGGCTTCACCCCGAGGACCCGGATTCGATTCCCGGCCAGGGCTTGGCATTTTCATACGCTATAAATCATCCCATCGTCAGCATTAGCCCAAGTGTGCACAATAGTCGGACGTTAAACACAAAAAAAAGAATACGCGATAGGTCTTGCCGTTCAGCCAGTATTACATGACTGTTGTTTTTTTGATGTATAGCGTATGAAAATGCAAGCCCTCGCCGGAATAACGTCTGACTAGTACGCTATCCACTAGACCACCGAGGCGGCTTTTACCAGTATTATAAGAAACAGCCATCAACTACACGCGTTATCGTTAAATTATATGCCGGAATTTTGACACGATAGTGAATGTGAAAAAATCGTACACGTACATCGTTTGGGCTTTATACGAGCTACCATCGTACCGAATTTCAAAACAATCGGCCAACTCGTTTGATTAACACAGCGTACATTTGTATCGTTAAATCAGAGGCCGCCATCTTGAAACGGAAGTAAGTGGGGAAATGTTAATCATACGTCATATGACCTGTATGCAAGATATCTTGCCAAACTTCAAAACAATAGGTCGATTCGTTTGGCCAAAACTACGTAACAAACAAACACACAAACCAAATGCCAAACGGTCGAGTTGATTTTTTTTTTTTTTTTTTTAACATCTATTGGTTTCACGGTCGAGTTGAATTAATTACAATTTTAAAAATTAAATTTGATTTTCAATGCTAATTTGATTCAAACTTATCCCAAAATTCATTTTCCCAATAGCTTGGATAATTCCTTTATCCAGAAAAATCCATTAACTAAAAACGTTAGGTCAATCCAAATTTTTGAAAAAATAAACGTTAAACTTTTTAAAAACATAATTCCACTGTCTGAATCAGCGTTAAAAAGTATTCATAAATTTTATTCAATAAATTTTATAAACAATTTTTTTTTTTTTGCTTAACGTTCATAATTTATGACAATTAGACTAATGAGGACGAGGGATCAGTGTTAGCGGTAAGGGAAAAGCAACGGGAGCAACTGCGGCTCGAACTAAGGTAATGTAATGTGCGCAGTTGAGTGACGCAGTAGATGCTTTACCCACACGTAAGTTAACGTCGATCGTGGTTCATTTTTGTGTTTTCAATGTAATTTTAAAGTTTAAAATGCTAATTTATGCAGATTTTAACGCTGATTGCGAATGTAACATTTTGTTCAAAAAAATGTCAGGTAAGAATTTTTTTGCGAAATTTGCTTCCATCAAGTCTAACGAGAAAGCATCGAGACAATTTTATTAATTTGTTATTCGTTTAAAAATTCATTTACGATTTGAAAATATAGTCTATTTAGGCGATTTAAATATTGGGAGCAATAAGGGCCACCCCAACTCCCTTAAATCCAAAATTGGAGTGACACACAATCACTGTAAAAACGTAGTAACTTTCCCGAATGTATTCCATCAAACAGATTTAAAAAACGTCTCAATAATGTCAATTGAACGTACAATTACGGTATTAGATGAAATTTATCTAAAAACGCCTGATAATAATTTACAACGCTGCGAAGTTATTTATTTTCCAAGCGTGTTGTTTTGTTTGTTTAATGGAATAGAACATATTTTATAAGATTTAAGAAAGTTACCAACATTCATCGGTTAAGTTAGTCAAACCTTTAATTGACTTAATTAGACCGTTTTTACGCCGATAACGATAGTGAAATCAGATTTTCAAATACTTAAGGTAATGGCTAAGTATTTTTTCAAATTTAGAATGTCCTCCATTTTGAAACGGTCGGTCGGATTTCTACTGGGTAACGCACTTGGCGAGCATTAAACTTCCAAATTTCACTGGAAATACGGAAACGAACCCTGACCGCCGTCGGGTTCGTTTTAGTATTTTCAAAAGAATCTCAAAAATAAATCGCTATTTATAATGGTGAACGGCACTTTTTAGAAAAATGTACGCATTTTGTAAAGATTTATAAGGAATATCCGCCATTTTGAAACTGTTGAACGGATTTTGCTGGGTAATAAGCTTGTTCGAATTATTGCAAAAGTGTTTGCAAAAATTCGAAAGCTAGCATAATGTTCTCTGTCTGTCTGTCTCTCTCTCTCTCTCTCTCTCTCTCTCTCTCTCTCTCTCTCTCTCTCTCTCTCTCTCTCTCTCTCTCTCTCTCTCTCTCTCTCTCTCTGTCTGTCTGTCTGTCTGTCTGTCTGTCTGTCTCTCTCTTTCTCTCTCTCTCTCTCTCTCTCTCTCAATCTCTCTAGCTGCACCTATTGAGAAGATTTAGACGTCCTCGCAGTACCCGAGTCTAACACACACTTACACTTACAATACTACACTTACAACTTTAACACTTTACACTCACACTTACACTTACATTTATGGAGGCAATAATAGCCTCAATGTGCTTTTCGCCACGCAAAACGCACGCACGCACGCACGCACGCACGCACGCACGCACGCACGCACGCACGCACGCACGCAAAACGCATCGCACGCTCTCTCTCTCTCTCTCACACACACACGCACGCACGCACGCACGCACGCACGCACGCACGCACGCACGCACGCACACACACACACACACACACACACACACACACACACACACACACACACACACACACACACACACACACACACACACACACACACAATACTTATAACTTCAAAAGCGGAATTCATTTCAATTTTTCTGGCCTAGGTCTTACCAAGATGTCCGCTGGAACAGCTCATTTTTAAATAAAATTTTGTCAACAAAGAAACCCTATATTATTCCCCTACAGGGGCGCCCGGTAAATAACGGGAAGTATAAATACCGTACTGCGATTAAAACTGAAAATTCAATAACATTTTTTTCCATTCGTAAACAAATATTTTTGCGCATCACGATCAGTGCTCTGTTCATGTAACTAAGCCCTGCAATAAAGCAAACAACAAACTAGATTTAAATCGACCTTATCACAAGCTTATCTCAGTCGTCCGTGTTTACTGTTAATAACAAACCTAACCTAGGCCTGACATTGATAACAACAGTCGCTGCAATAAGTTTCAACGTTTCCACGGAATCATTAAGTTTTTATCGAAGATATTTTATTGACTTTCCTTATGCCAGGCCTGATGCAAAACAAAAGTTATATAAGATCCAAAAACATTCGTACTGAGCTTTTCGGGAGGTCCACTTCAATGTTTTTTTAAGTGACTACTTATCGCGGGTTATGGGTGTATGTTTCCCACGGGAAAAAATTCAGTTTGCCTTCACGGAACGCTCTAACACATCCATACGCGCACTTCGTCAACATTGCTTACAAACATATCACAACACATTTTCATTATTATTATTTTTCGTTTGTTTAGTGATTAATAAAATATACAGTATTCTGAAGTGAAAATTTGTATGGTTGACAAAATATTTGCTTCCGCGTCACGCTTGAATCCGTAATGCATACCTCACAGCATACGAGGTGTGTTCAGAAAGTAACGAGAATTTTAATTTTTTGAACAAAATATTTATTTATTCTTCTATATTGATGTTGTCGCCTTCAAAATAGTCCCCATTGGAGATTATGCACTTGTGCCAGCGCTTCTTTCAATCCTCGAAACACTTCTCAAACTCGATCTTTGAGATAGCCTTTAGTTCTTTCAGCGATGCGCTTTTAATGTCATCTACAGCTGTAAAACGACGGCCCTTTAAGGTTCTCTTTATTTTTTGAAATAGGAAAAGGTCACACGGAGCCATGTCTGGTGAATATGGAGGCTGGAGCATCGTTACAGTAATGTTTTTGGCCAAAAGTTCACGAACAAGCGATGAAGTGAAAAAGGCACTTGTCGAGCCTTTTTCGGTCTTGGCGAGCCAGAATGCCTCCACTGGGATGATTGAGCCTTAGTTTCGACGTCATATCCGTAAACCCATGTTTCGTCACCTGTGAGCTGGTGCATTATCGTGGTGCAAAAGCCATGAATTGTTTTTCCACAGATCCGGGCGTTTTTTTCGAATTGCTTCACGCAAACGGCGTTGAACTTGTAGGTAGTACTCCTTATTGACTGTTTCACCTGGTGGCAGGAATTCATGATGCACTATGCCATTAATATCGAAGAACACAGTGAGCATAACCTTCACTTTCGACCGCACTAGTCGAGCCTTTTTCGGTCTTGGCGAGCCAGAATGCCTCCACTGGGATGATTGAGTCTTAGTTTCGACGTCATATCCGTAAATCCATGTTTCGTCACCTGTTATAATACGTTTCAGTAATTCTGCATCGTCGTTGACTTCATTTATTGACTCCTGAGCAACTTCCATTCGCCGCTGTTTTTGTTCAAAATTCAACAATTTTGGAACGAACGAATGCGTTTGCTGCCAAAACGAAACGTCATGCCATGTCCATTAGAAACACTGGAAGCAATGGTCATGACATCCAATAGATACGCCAACAACATCAGCGACCTCTCTAATTGTGATTCGGCGATTGTTCATAACCATTTCTTTCACTTTTTCCACGTTTTCATCGGTTGTTGATGTGCTGGGGAGTCCAGGGCGTTCGTCACCTTCAACGTCTTCACGGCCTTCTTGGAAACGCTTATACCACTCGTAAACTCTTGCTTTATCATAGCAGACTCACCATAGGCCTTTGTTAACATTTCACACACTTTGTTACACTTTATTCCATTTTTTACGCAAAATTTGATACAAATTCTTTGATCCGTTTCTTTTAACAAAAGAAAATCGCCGAGCTCATAAAACATGTCTAAACTTAGTGGCTGTCACAGACAAAGTGAACAATGAAAACAGCTGAAAGTTTTATCATACTTTAAGGGCTTGTATACCAACATAATAAAAAAAATGTTTGACAATCAGACTCTCCAAGCCCGCGAAATTTAAAAATTCTCGTTACTTTCTGAACACACCTAGTATTGCTCCTGTGTATATCTAGACTGGAAGTGACTACTTCTAAACAGCTGATTTCGCACATCAATATCATTTGAATAGATGTTATGTTTATTGTTCTTGTTAATTTTGAAAATGTGTATTTTCTAAATTTGTGTAGTTAAATTATTTAATGTATATGACCTATACTAATTTTTTGTCAAGTATAACTGTCAAAAGTAGGGTTATAAACTGATTAATTATTAAAGTCCCTTATACAGCCTAAGATACTCAAATTCACAGTCCGTGTCAGTTTCGGTTAATTTTTAAGTTGTGTAACTACACACGCGCGAAATTTAATACGAAAATTATTTTTTAAGAGTTGCCCTTTCCTGCACGATCTAACTTTTTATAAACATAATTAAATCATAACAGTGAAAAAGTTGTCAGGCATGCCACAAAAGTAGTCACTTCTGTCGGCCAGTCCCGCATTGCCTAAGTTTTTTTGCCATTCGTTTATTCTGTATTGAAGAGAAATTTTTTCAAAGTACTAGGTTATGCCGTGTAAGACGGGTGGCCACTAAATGCGACCGGACTGCGCATTCGAAACCTAACCTGTTCTTTTATTATAATTGCGGCTGTTGAAAGCGTAACGAAGCTGAGCGGGTCAAGCGATTTGATTCAAACTTTTGTTCAGTTATTTTTTTTTATTTTTTGTGTGTTTAACGTCCGACTATTGCGCACACTTGGGCTAATGCAGACGATGGGATGATTTATAGCGTATGAAAATGCCAAGCCCTCGCCGGGAATCGAACCCGGGTCCTCGGGGTGAAAGCCCAGTACGCTATCAACTAGGCCAACGAGGCAGCTTATATATATATATATATATATATATATATATATATATATATACGCACACAAAAATCAGACACTACAACACAGTCATAAAACCGGAGGTATTATATGCAAGCGAGACGCTAGCACTCCACACAAAAGCTACCATGGAGGATATTTTGAAGGAAGAACTCAAAATCTTGAGGAAGATCCTTGGCCCGAGATTAACAGAAGATGGATACAGGTTGCACTCCCGTAAGACCACAGAGAAGATATCGAACCTGGCAGCAGATATCAGAAGAAGGAGGCTTCGGTTCTATGGACACATCAGTAGACTCCCAACAACGAGACTTGCCAACAGAATCCTTAAGTATATACAAGGAGTCAAATCAACAACGTCGTGGATCGCACAAGTCAGAATAGACCTACATGACGCAGATATAGACTCAACAGACGTTGAAGACAGGAACGCATACAGGAGAAAGATGCTCGGTTGGAAGGTTCCAGAGAATGAAATCCCAAAGAGAGCAGAGGTAAAATGACGGAGGAGTGGAAGAGGATCCATGGGGACAGGATGAGGGAGGTGTGGAGGATTAGAAGGAACAAGACATGAGTCGGAGTGCTTTGCGTGATCCAACAGGGTCTATACGCAAATAATAATAATATTATATATATATATATATATATATATATATATATATATATATATATATATATATAATAGATGCAGCTTGTCTGCACCCCGTGCGGGGTTGCACGCTCCAAGGTTGATGATAATGAAGGATTTTCTATAAGCTCCTAAACCTAGAGTGTAGTTTTTCCTTTTACTCTGAAGGAAAAGGACCTAATTCGACACCGTCTTTTGTTCTACCTTCCTTCTGTTTTGCACACTTGGGCTAATGCAGACGATGGAATGATTTATAGCGTATGAAAATGCCAAGCCCTCGCCGGGAATCGAACCCGGGTCCTCGGGGTGAAAGCCTAGTACGCTATCCACTAGGCCGCCGAGGCGGTTATGATATCTACGAAACGTTTCGTTAACCAGCAAAATTCGTCAACAGTTTCAAAATGGCACCCATTTTAAATGTTTAAAAATGTATAACTTTTTGCTCTTAATATTATAATTTTTTCAATCCGATTTTACCATCTTGATCACCGTTAACAAATGCTGAAATCGACGTTTATAATTTTCAAAATCCGTTGAAACGAATTTTTTACGGCGGTCAGGGTTCATTTTCGTATTCTGAACGAGGTTTGAAAGTTTAATATGTTAATATATGCATATATTAACGCTGATTGTGACGGTGAAAGCGGCATCTCACAACGGGTGAGGCAAAAACATCACGTTTCTTAAAATCTCGACTTACTGTTTGGACGCTACACGTGTTATTGGCAGACGGACGCGGTCGCGCGGCCCCAAACAGAGCAAAAACTGACAAAAGGACCAAATAGTATTGTCTACCTGCAGCTCCGGCTAAAACCAGTATGGCTTCTGTCTGTTGAATAAATTTTGAATTCATTTGAGGTTAGTTCTATTTTTTTATTTGGGCAGAGCCACAGGGTATTGCCCTATAAAAAAAATAAAATAAAATGTGTGAAGGTGAGCTTGGAACCTGTCTAGTCGACCGTCTTCCCTTGCTTGAGCCCATTCATTAAGGCATACCTCTACGAAATCTCTTGTTAGAGTATTAGTTTGGTTGCAATCATTTAGTTACGTTTTTGTCCACCGGCAGCACTGGCGCAGCTGATCTTATTTTGTTACTGTAATTGCAAAATAAATTGTTTCACAGTTGTAATGTTTATTTGCTTCAAAATTACTGATGAAAATGTCCGTAATACACCGGACAAGTTATTACACAAAGCTGCAAAAATAACGTGAGATAAACAGTAAAATCTTTCTATTGCGTATCTCTTTATAACGGAAATCTCTCTATAGTAAATCTCATATAATAAATACATGTACATAAAAAGTGGAATAGGATTGGGTTACAAAAAGAAGAATCTCAGAATTAGTTGTATTGCATTTGCATATGATATGGCCTTGTTTGCTGAAACAATGGAGGAAGCAAGGGAGCAGATTCTTGAATTGAAGAAACAAGCAGCTAAAATAGGTCTAAACATATCGTTTCAAAAGACCAAAATCATGACAAACAACAAATACCCAAATAAATACCTTAAAATTCAAGAACAGAAAATAGAAATTGTAAAAGAGTTCAAATATCTTGGTGAATGGATTAATTGGAATGCAGATGAGGGCAAGGCAATGGAATCCAGGAAAAACAAACTTGAATTGGCCTTCCAATTGACGAAAGAAACATACAATAAGAAATCCCTTTCATGGGGGTCCAAAATTAAACATTATAAAACAGTGATCAAGCCCGAAGCACTGTACGCAGCAGAAACATTAACCATGAATCGCATAGGCCAGATAGAAAAGCTTGAAATAACGGAAAGGAAAATCTTAAGAAAAATTATAGGAACAAAATTTCAGGATAATAAGGGTGAGGATATATAAGAAATGAAGCTCTCTATAAGAAAATTGAAAAACTGTCAGATACTATGAGAAAAAGGAAAATAAATTTTTACGGCCATCTTCTTAGAATGAACTCCAATAGATTGACGAAACAGGTGTTTGATTTTTTCCATAATCGTAAAACAAAACCGAACTGGTTTAAAGAAATTGAAAAAGACCTAATAGAATTAAAAATTACAGAAAATTCACTGCTTGACCAAACTGCTAAGATAAGTACCAAGGACGAAAGAATAAGATTCCAAGATAAAACCAAAATAAGACATAAACCTGTCATTTCGGAAGAGGAGAGGAAGAGAAGATCGGAAAGAATGAAGAGCTACTGGGAACAAAGAAAAGTGCAGCGCGCAAGAAATGATTGATTCAGCGTACCCCAAAGAGGGTGAAACGAATAGAAGAAGAAATACATGTACTGTAACTTTCTCTACTGAGGCCAACAAAGCCGCCTCGGTAGCCTACTGTGCTTTCACCCCGAGGACCCGGGTTCGATTCCCGGCCAGGGCTTGGCATTTTCATACGCTATAAATCATCCCATCGTCCGCATTAGCCCAAGTGTGCACAATAGTCGGACGTTAAAAAAAAAATCCAGAAATCTCTGTATAGCGACGAAACACGTGAACACTTCCTACTCTTCTACCCTATTTCTCAGTATGGTGACACTTCATCGAGTGTTAAAAGCAGTGCGTAGTGCGTCAACTGAATCGAGTGTTTTGTGACTGGTACATTTTACAAGTAGTACTTCAATTTTTTTATACCCTTACAATACAGTGTAGAGGCGTCTAAACGTTTTTGAGTGAATTAGAGAAAGGTAGCAGAAATTTTAATTTAGCCAGTTCTTCTGTTGGCACGATATTGGAAAATTAAAATAAAATAATGACAGCCTGTAATATTTTTTTGTTTTTGTTATTTAAAGGCGAAAAGCACATTGAGGCTATTATCGCCTCCCTAAATGTAAGTGTGAGTGTAAAGTGTTAAAGTCGTAAGTGTAGTGTTATAAACGTAAGTGTGTGTTAAGACTCGGGTACCGCGAGGGACGTCTAAATCCTCTCAATAGGTGCAGCTAATCTGCACCCCCCGCGGGGAGATAGCCTGTAATAAAGGGCTGTCGTTTAAGAAAATTCGAAAGTAGAATTTGAAGGGATGATGAAGCAGTTCTGCAAAATATTTCATCTTTCTCGCAATCGCCGTATCTTATACATACATTATTATTTAATAAATAGTGATTTTTTTAAAAATATAGTTTCATAATATAGTTTTATTTCAATAAACTTTGCACTCAGTAATTCAAATTAAAAATATTGTATAGTACTTTTAACAAATAAAAACACATTTTATACACGTTTTGGGTGAGCTTTCTCTCTCTCTCTCTCTCTCTCTCCCCCTCCCTAACCTCCCCTCCCCTTCCCCTCCCCCTCTCTCTCTCCCCGGGCACAATAGTCGGACGTTAAACACAAAAAAAAACTCTCTCTCTCTCCCTCTCTCTCTCTTTCTCTCTCTCTCTCTTTCTCTCTCTCCCTAGCGGAAA
Source organism: Callitettix versicolor (assembly GCA_022606455.1). Lineage (NCBI taxonomy): Eukaryota > Metazoa > Arthropoda > Insecta > Hemiptera > Cercopidae > Callitettix > Callitettix versicolor. Next base: position 79,636,798 of record CM040184.1, on the reverse strand, counting down.
TCTCTTTTTTAGCGAAGAATTTAACGGTCTTCAATGCCGCTATAGAGAGATTTTACTGTAGTAAGCCTTGTAAATATCAGGCCTAGACAAAATCGTTGCAAAATGTAACATTCATTAGCGAATTTCTATTGGAACGGCCATCATAGTAAGGCCCAGACCCTGGATAACGAAATGAGCACCTCTAGAACACTTTGTGAGTGGCCGTTAAAAGTTGTAGCTATAGGACGATTTATATATATATATATATATTTTTTTTTTTTTTTTTTTTTTTTTAACGTCCGACTATTGTGCACACTTGGGCTAATGCAGACGATGGGATGATTTATAGCGTATGAAAATGCCAAGCCTTCGCCGGGAATCGAACCCGGGTTCTCGGGGTGAAAGCCTAGTACGCTACCCACTAGACCACCGTGGCGGCTAAGGACGATTTATAACTACGGCAATCTATCGGAAGCTGATTTTATACCTAAAGAATATGGAAAAAAGTTAACAAAACACTTCATTTTCCCCACTAGCCGTCAAGTTTTTTAACAAAATATTTTATATCTCTACAACGGTTAGTTCAATAAAATTCAAACCTATCACGCTTCTTTACCGTATATAGGCCTAATTGGAGAAAAATAACCAACTCAATACGTTGTCACGTTTTAAAATGGCGGTCATTTAAAAATTGTAAAAGCAATAGATTTTGTTTTTCTTAACCATACTTAAGCCAGACTAATGATGAGACGAGAAATAGTGTTTTATCGTTAAGGGAAAAGCAACTACGGCCTTTAGGTGTGCAGTTGAGTGACGTAGTAAACTGACCGATGCTTTAGTCAAATCGATCACCGAATTCCCAACTACAGTACGGTCTATTTTCTCAAACGTCTCCATTCCCAGTCTTTGCAGCTTGCAGCGTTCGTAGCGGCAGTTAGGCCGAGCCCCTAAAAGCAAAAGAAATCAATAACGGTAGATTTTAATTACAAGATAACTTTTTGCATCGAATGGCCACCGTATACTTTCAGCTAGTAATTTCACAAAACGCAGGTGTGCTAAAAGTTTTTTTTTTTTTATTAATTATAACTGAGGCGTGCCCCATCTAGTAATTTTTCTTTATCATTGTGTTCACTGTGTGCTGGGGTGCAGTCCGACGGCTGGTCCCAATGTGTTTACGGCCTGGAGAGGTCAATTGGCTTGGTCCTCTTCAGCCTTCTTGTGATGTTGTCACTGCGGCATAGTAGTTGGACAATCTCTGTATTATTATGCTGTTCTAACCTGCAATAATGCTTAACCGAGAGCTTTTTAATGACTTCCTGAACAGATTCAACACCTAGGTCCTTATGTATGTTTTCATTTCTCACATACCAAGGGGCGTTGACAATCGTTCTCAATACTTCATTTTGAAAAACTTGAATAATTTTACTATTGCTTTTTCTTGTACATCCCCAGAGTGGTGCACCATAGGTCCATATTGGTCTTAGAACTTGCTTGTATAGCAGTATCTTGTCTATCGAAAGTTCTGAATTTCTTCCAATAAGCCAAAACATTTTATTTAATTTGAGCTGTAGCTCCTCTTTTTTCTTTTTTACATGCACCTTCCATCGGAGCTTTGCATCGAGTGTCATTCCTAGATATTTAGCACTGTTTTGCATATGTTATACTCCTTTCGTTTAATATTATTGGTAATGGTTCGTATTTTCTATTCGTAAAATTAATGTGTACAGTTTTTGCTTCATTAAGCTTTACTCTCCATTTTTTTGTCCATTAACTTACTGCGTTGGTGGCATTCTGTAATTTCTCTGTGACTTCTAGAATATTATTTCTCTGTGACTTCTAGAATATTATTTCTCTGTGACTTCTAGAATATTATTTCTCTGTGACTTCTAGAATATTATTTCTCTGTGACTTCTAGAATATTATTTCTCTGTGACTTCTAGAATATTATTTCTCTGTGACTTCTGACTTCTAGAATATTATTTCTCTGTGACTTCTAGAATATTATTTCTCTGTGACTTCTAGAATATTATTTCTCTGTGACTTCTAGAATATTATTTCTCTGTGACTTCTAGAATATTATTTCTCTGTGACTTCTAGAATATTATTTCTCTGTGACTTCTAGAATATTATTTCTCTGTGACTTCTAGAATATTATTTCTCTGTGACTTCTAGAATATTATTTCTCTGTGACTTCTAAAATATAGTCCGCTGAAAGTGCATCCATTTAAACGCACAATGCGGATTATTCGTAGTTATTTCACAATTCCCGAATCTTTTGATAAATGATAGTTTTGTCAAAATATTGTTAGATAAACATTCCAGTGCGGTGAATGTTAGCCTCCCCCCCTCTCAGCATTGTGGGCTACACCCGCGCCTTGCCAACCGTCGTATTTCTTTGTCTCTCCCACGGCAGACATATTTATCCCTCTCCGTCTCTCTACCTGCTCCTGCTCTACAACAATATCTCGAAACGTTTCACGGGAACACAACTCTATTTAGCCCCTACAGGGGTACCTTAAGGTCAGCGCTGTTCTGGCCTACCTGGGCGTATCCGAAGAACAAATTATGAAAATATCTCCGCTACACAGCAAACGTTTAGTAAATACGTTTTTATCCTGGAAAACAAAAAGCATGAAAACTTTCTGACACTTTCTGTGAAATTATTTTCAATACCCGAGAACACGAAAATTTCAAGTTAAAAATTCAAGGCAACATACAGTATTATTTTTAAAAATGAGCCGCCTCGGTGGCCTAGTTGATAGTGTACTAGGCTTTCACCCCGAGGACCCGGGTTCGATTCCCGACCAAGGCTTGACATTTTCATACACTACAAATCATCCCCTCGTCTGCATTAGCCCAAGAGTGCACAATAGTCGGACGTTAAAAAAAAATATATTTCTAGAAATTATTGCTGATGAAATAATCCTGTTTATTCGGACATTGCCGCTTGTGTATACGGAAACAACACACGACGTTTCGAAAGTATGGACACTGAATACAAACGTACAAGAATGATAACCATTAGATAGAGGTAAGCACTCGCTGCTGGTGGCCTCTTGCGGCAGAGTGTTCAACTACAATTTTGTTTAACGTCTATACATTATACCAGTTAGACTAGTGAGAACAATGGTCGGCGTTAAAAGGGAAAAGCAACGGGAGTAACTGCGGCTAGAACTAAGAACCTTAGGGTGCGCAGAACAGAAACGCAGCAGGGTGCTTTATCCAAATCGACCACCGAGTCCCCAACTACGTTAAAAGCATAGTCTATTTTCTCAAAATCTCTACTCCTTACAGCTTGCAGTGTTCGTAGCGGCAGATAGTACAATTACTTGGACTTAAGCCGCTATTACCGAGCACGCTTTTTATAATGGTGGCTGTACTTATAATCTGTTTATATTCAGTGGCATGGATCAACTCACGTTCTCAAATGCCTCACTTAAAACATATACGCAGCTGCACAGATGGCATGATAGAAGCGAAATTCGAAAAATATTTTTTTTAATCCCACCATTTTTTTTAAACAGTGACCGTAAACAGTGTTTACGTCTGTACATAGGCTACTAGCGTTTTAAACTTTCAAATTTCGTTGAAAATCGAATTAAATTTCCTAATTTCAAACCGACTTTTAGGCCTATAATTTATGCGGTTTTTGACGCCAATTTCGATGGTGAAATCAGATTTTCAAAATTATTTTATCAGTTATTATTGATACAGACAAAAAGTTAGATAATTTTTTAGAGATTTGAAACTGTTGAACGAATCGATATTTTTGCAGATTTTTAATAAAATTTTTACGACTCTAAATAGCTCATTTTTCAATGGAGTACGATACAATGAACAAGGCTGGCTGATGCACTGATTGGTCGAAAATAAAATCTAAGATTTACACGTGTTCAGAAAAAAACCAGAACTCATCAAGAAAACAAAAACAAAATATTTGTTTTTTAGTATTTCAAAATTTGCCAAAGCACTTATTGAGAATTACAGTTGATCATATTCCCTAAACGTCGGTTATTGTTTCTACTGAAACAAACAAACGATGGTAAAATTCAGTAACAATAACAATATAACAAACCGAGCGAGCGAGCATTTGCTTTGTGTTTGTTACGCAGTTTTGGCCAAACGCATTGACCGTTTCGGAAATTTGCACGAGAGTACATTGTACGGAGCCCTAACGACACACGTACAAGATTGTTTCCCATTTAGTTCCGTTTCAAGATGGCGGCCTCTTATATAACAGTTACTGGATACGCTGAAATACAATCAGCGAATATAATTTTATGGTCCGAGCGAAGCGAGATATGTTTCAATTCAACCGATCGGTATTCGCTTTGAGTTTGCTACGCAGTTTTGGCCAAACGAATTGACCGATTGTTTTGAAATTTGGTACGAAGGTGCCTTATACAAAGCCCAAAAGACGTATGTGTAAAAATGTTCCTCATTTACTTCCGTTTCAAGATGGCGGCTTCTGATTTAACGAAAACGAATGTATTCTGTTTTGGCGAAACGCATTGACAGATTGTTTTGAAATTTGGAATGAAGGTGCGTTGTATAAAGCCCAAACGACGTATGTGTGAAAATGTTTCTCATTCACTTCTGTTTCAAGATGGCGGCTTCTGATTTAACGAAAACGAATGTACTCAGTGTTGACCATACGAATTGACAGATTGTTTTGAAATTTGGAATGAAGGTGCCAATGTATAAAGCCCAAACGACGTATGTGTAAAAATGTTTCTCATTCACTTCCGTTTCAAGATGGCGGCTTCTGATTTAACGAAAACGAATGTATTCAGTTTTGGCGAAACGCATTGACAGATTGTTTCGAAATTTGGAATGAAGGTGCGTTGTATAAAGCCCAAACGACGTATGTGTGAAAATGTTTCTCATTCACTTCCGTTTCAAGATGGCGGCTTCTGATTTAACGAAAACGAATGTACTGTTTTGGCCAAACGCATTGACCGATTTTTTTGAATTTTTGTACGAAGATGCCTTGTACAAAGCCCAAACGACGTATGTGTTAAAGTGTTTCTCATTCACTTCCGTTTCAAGATGGCAGCTTCTGATTTAACGAAAACGAATGTACTGTTTTGGCCAAACGCATTGACCGATTTTTTTGAATTTTTGTACGAAGGTGCCATGTATAAAGCCCAAACGACGTATGTGTAAAAGTGTTTCTCATTCAGTTCCGTTTCAAGATGGCGGCTTCTGATTTAAAGAAAACGAATGTACTGTTTTGGCCAAACGCATTGACCGATTGTTTTGAAATTTGGTACGAAGGTGCCTTGTACAAAGCCCAAACGAAGTATGTGTAAAAGTGTTTCTCATTCATTTCCGTTTCAAGATGGCGGCTTCTGATTTAACGAAAACGATTGTACTCAGCTTTGGCCAAACGAATTGACCGATTGTTTTGAAATTTGGTACGAAGGTGACTTGTACAAAGCCCAAACGACGTATGTGTAAAAGTGTTTCTCATTCATTTCCGTTTCAAGATGGCGGCTTCTGATTTAACGAAAACGATTGTACTCAGCTTTGGCCAAACGAATTGACCGATTGTTTTGAAATTTGGTACGAAGGTGCCTTGTACAAAGCCCAAACGACGTATGTGTAAAAGTGTTTCTCAATCACTTCCGTTTCAAGATGGCGGCTTCTGATTTAACGAAAACGAATGTACTGTTTTGACCAAACGAATTGACCGATTTTTTTGAAATTTGGTATGAAGGTGCCATGTATAAAGCCCAAACGACGTATGCGTAAAAATGTTCCTCATTCACTTCCGTTTCAAGATGGCGACCTTTGATTTGACGATGACTAGTGTAGTTGCTGTTTCCTTTAATAGTGGCCGTTCGGCAAGACTTATTATAATTTTGACAGCTTCACGAAGAAACAGCATAAATGTCTAATAAAGGTCCAATAATATTTTTTTAAAATTACGGTTATCGGTTCAATTGGGGGGGGGAGTTACGAGCTCATCAGAGCTCTGTCGTAGAACGGTGGTTAAGTAATTGATTAAGATTTACTGTTCTTTGAATTACTAATCTCGAAAGTCTTTTTAAAAATCAAATTAAACTTTATTGTTCAGACACGAATTACTCGATCACGCGGTTATTAATTCAGAAGGCTAATGTAGGCGTTGCGATCGGGTGAACGCATCGCATCATGTAGCAGTGGCCGATTAGTTCAGTAGACAACAGTTTGTCAAAGAACGGAACGCAAGTTGGCAACAGTGGGCCGATATTGCGGCTGAGGGAGGATGAACTATGGAAATGGAAGGGGAACCCAGGTCAGACTTAGTGCAGTCATCTCCCCTCCAACGGTTTCCCCCTCCTTACACCCTCTTCGGAACACAGAACACAGTCGACACTGTTCGGCGTGATAGCACGCGGTCAACGTCTGTAGGTGTTTGTAACGTGTGCGACTCTAAAAACACGTTGGTTCGAACAAACATTTCCGTTTTTTTTTTTCAAAATGGTTATAAACTTTCCAGCAGTTTTGGTACGGTTGTGTGTTGGTTCTAGCTAGTCAGTGAACTTTTAAACTCTATGTGTCATCTCCAATGCTGGGGTATACTGCCTACAGGTAGTGCCTTTTCATTCATAATAATTGTAAAACGCCCGAAATATTTTTAAGTTTTCCCAGGATTAATTTTAGCAGTTATAAATCCGAAGCTAAAAAGTTTTAAAATATTCAGTTTCGATAATTTTAACTTTAAAACAAAACAAATCTTTATATTTTAAGTATAAAAATATTTATATTTGTTTACAATTATTATTTTTTTTATAAAAATATTTAACAAAACTGAGCTGCGTGAATATTTTTTTTTTAGGTTAGGTATTTATTATTTTAAGTAAATCTGTGCGTGCGCGTTTCTGTGGTGTTTGTGCGTTTACCTTATCATCTGTGGTGTGGTGCGAAGTGATCCGTGAGTTGATTGTTTTCTCATCCAGTGATTATAATGAACGACATGACCCCATTCCTACCGTGCGGAGTGCAATGTATTACAAGTTGCAACACATGTTAAGAGCCGGTGAAAGGAGCAGTAGTTGACACTTGAGCCGCGCGATAGCAGCACTATCCGGCCCCCACAATTCGTTGGTTAAACACTCTCCGTGTAGCTTTTACCATTACTTCGTTTTACTGGAGCACACAGACCGGTTTTTTGTGCCCGACTGTTTGTGTACTCTTCATTATCTCGTATCACTGTTTTCCAATATTTTTTTAACGTTTTCGTATTTTGTACTGCGGTTTTCGCGTGCTTGTAAAAAAGTTTTAAAATAGTTTTTCGAGTGTTTTTTTTTGTAATATGACAGTGTTTAATTAAAACGAATTAACGTGAATTTTTTTAAAATTATAAAATTTAATAATTACGCGCGCGAGTTTTTGTAAATTACAAATGTTGACGAAACACAGAACTAAACTGTGCTTTCAGTATGTTATTTACTTGAGTGGATATATTTGAAAAATAAATGTGGTAGTGAATGTGTCGTCCTAACATCATGGATTTCGATAGTGGGAATATGGCCAGTTATTTGGACTTAAGTCTTGATTGGTAAGAGTTAGGTTATTTTAAATTTATTAAAAAAATAATAGAAAGTTTACTAAATTTTTTAAAATATTTTAAACTTAGAAAATATTTTTTCTTTAATTAAAATATATTGATACGTATGTTTGAATATTTTTTTGAAAATAAATTTAAAAAATAATTCTTAAAATATTTTGAGTAATCGAAATATTTTTGTACTCGTTTTAGAAAAATTAAAGCGAGTTTGTAGGAATATTTTTTTCGAAAAAAAATGACAGCCAAAAATAATTTTCACAATTTTAATTATTTTTTTTTGTATTATAACTTTAACGGCTGATCTTAATTGATCGTAATTTTTAAGATTAATTTAAGAAAGTTGAGACGCTGACAGACGGACAGAAAAGTAGCCAAAATGTTTGTGGTAATTAGTTGAAAGTGTCAGGCACGTTCGTTGACTTAACTTTTCGTCACCTCTCATTTGGATTGATTGATGAGCTAACTGCCAGATCCAACTTTCCTAGTGTTGAAATGGTTTATTGGGATCTGCTCAAAACTTCTAACGGTTATTTTCATTATTTTTTAAAAAGTGATTTTAACAGTGACGTTTTTTAAACAGTTTTATTAACAGTGACGTACGACAGATTAGTTTAGTGATCGCATAACAATGCAGTGAAGTGAGTGAGTGGCCACGGTGAGGATTGTGCCTTCAGTATGGATTACATTGAATTTCCCCTCATCATTAAGTTTCTCGAGAAACACGCTTGGAGGCGCCACCTTACAGACATTCTGTTCAAGTACTATTCAGTGTGAAAACATCGACTGGTAACGTACTGGAAAAAAAAACTTGAGCCAAAGTATTTTGGCTCCTCTTTTTGCTTTGAATTATTATTGTTGTACAAAAAAAACCGACTCATTACCATGTTCGACGACTGCGTGGGTTTTTTCTTCTTACTAATTTGAAACTGTTTTTTTCTCTGTATTACTGTTTTATCTAAGTTTAAGCTGTTGCATTTAGATAAGATTTAATTACTGAAAATATTTCTTTTCGAACTCTTCGGGTTTTTTGTTTTGTAAAATAATTACAGCCTAAAATAAGCTCTTGGAAACTTCTAACGCGTTGAAACCTTTGTTTTAAACACAATTACTGCCTTTTTATTAACTTCCGTTTTTATTACTTTCAAATGCCAGTAGTTTTTACAACTTTGTTTAAATTAAATTTATTTTATAAATTATTTCCTACGGTTTATTTAAGCTATAGTATTTTCTTTTGACAAAATGAATGCTTTAATTTAGGCTTGGTAACATTTTATTTTTTTTTTAATGTTTGTGATTATAGAAAAGTAAGGTTATGTTCTTACACTAGCTTAGAGGAATTTACAGTTATGTTTATCCAAAATTTAATCCGCGTAAGAGTTAGTATCAAAGTAGCCTATAATGAACCAACTAAGTTATATTAAAGAACTAACAACAAACATAGGCGAAATATTGAAATATCGTTTTCATAATAGGCTATATAAAAACATCAAGTAAAACTAATGTATGAAAATATTTCTAACATTACTACTTTTAGGAATCCTTGTGATTATTTGTAAGGAAAAAAATATATAGTTACCTTGTTATTTGTACACAAAATGTCATCAGGTATGATAGCAACTTAGAAAATCCTCTATAGGTAGCCTACACAACAAAATAAATAGGCGTAAACATTAAATATTCAATGCTAACTTGATAATTATTGTAACAGTCTGCCGTTAAATAAAGTAGAGGCCTAAATAATTCGTTTTGCCATATAATATTTTTCCGTATTGAACATTTATTTCATAGTTTTACCGATTATAATTGGAGGATATGGGTTTAATACTAAACATAATTAGTGCACCATAAAATAATATTTTCACCAATAATACAATATTTTAAATGTTACACTACCTTTAAGCATTAATATTGTCAATAAGAATAAAAATAGAATTGGAATTAATTCCCCATTATCTGAAAGAATTTTAGAAATTTTGTATTACAGTAAGTATATCTTCAAATAACGTAACAATTAACAATAATTAGTGTAAAAATAAATAGGCCTAAACAATACAATAATCGACAATTATCGTTTAGTCTTACAAATATGAGGCCCTGCCTACTAGTAGTTGTACAATGTGTATAACATAACTATTTTTTAGGAATTGTTATTTCAGTATAGGCTACCATTCTGTGTGCAGAATACATTGTACGATGTATTTAAATTATTGTTGATATTGACCATTGCTCGTATGAAAAATGAGTAGCCGTTATTGTATTTTGTGTATATGGATTAATGTATCCTACACACTTAAAATAACTAACATAGAACTAAATAAAATTCTTGTCTCCAAACTGTCAGAATGATTCGTTTTTGTTGTTGTATTTTATCTGTAAATTATGACAATATAAATCAACAATATGTTTACAGCGTTGGCATAGAGTGGTTCGATTTGTTTGGGTCGCTGTAGGCCATTAGTTAGTAAATTATGACTTACCCAAATAAACTGTAGGCTTACAAATAAATGAATAGTTGGTTTCTAATCGTAAATTATAACTCGTAGAATTAAAAATAACTATGAGACGCCAACTAAATAGTTCGTTTTGTTTTTGATTAAATCACTTCAGGTTTATTGTTCGTAAGTTACGACAGATTAACGCATTTTAAAATACTAATACACGTACTGAAATATCGATTGTTTTATATTCATTCGTAACGATCAGCTGATAATATATTTATTCATTGAACAGCTGATAGGCTAAATTAAATACGCGAGTACCGTTATCGAACAGGAGGAAGAAAGACAAAAATAGACGAAATTTATTTAATCGTTTGTTCCATATTTCCGTTACATTCTTCCGTTCGGGCATACTTTCTATTCACTCCTCTCGCCAAAGCTGACATTAAAAGCTATAAACTATAGGCCTACAACTGTATAGTTGTTGTTTGGCTGGCTATTCGTGAATTAACTAATACATTTTAAATTATTATACATGTCTATTACTAAATGATTGTTAGTTTTGTTTTTTGTTCAGGCTAATTATTTGTAAATTATGACACATTAAATACATTAATACAGGCTAATAAACAGTAAAACGACAACAAACTAAATAGTTCGTTTTGTTTTTGGTTATTTCAGGCTATTTATTCGTAAATGACTAACCCAACATATTTTAAGTTACTAATATACAATAAATAAACTATAGGCCTGGATTGTTTTGTTTTTGGTTATTTCAGGCTATTTATTCGTAAATGATGACTAACCCAACATATTTTAAGTTACTAATATACAATAAATAAACTATAGGCCTGGATTGTTTGTTTTGTTTTTGGTTATTTCAGGCTATATATTCGTAAATGATGATTAACCCAACATATTTTAAATTACTAATACACAAATAAACTATAGGCCTGGATTGTTCGTTTTGTTTTTGGTTATTTCAGGCTATGTATTCGTAAATGATGACTAACCCAACATATTTTAAATAACTAATATACAGTAATTAAACTATAGGCCGGGATTGTTTTTTGTTATTTCAGGCTATGTATTCGTAAATGATGGCTAACCCTACATATTTTAAATAACTAATATACAATAAATAAACTATAGGTCTGGATTGTTCGTTTTGTTTTTGGTTATTTCAGGCTATGTATTCGTAAATGATGACTAACCCAACATATTTTAAATAACTAATATACAATAATTAAACTATAGGCCGGGATTGTTTTTTGTTATTTCAGGCTATGTATTCGTAAATGATGACTAACCCAACATATTTTAAATAACTAATATACAATAATTAAACTATAGGCCGGGATTGTTTTTGGTTATTTCAGGCTATGTATTCGTAAATGATGACTAAGCCAACATATTTTAAATTACTAATATACAATAAATAAACAATAGGTCTGAATTGTTCGTTTTGTTTTTGGTTATTTCAGGCTATGTATTCGTAAATGATGACTAACCCAACATATTTTAAATAAGTAATATACAAGAAATAAACTATAGGCCTGGATTGTTTTGTTTTTAGTTATTTCAGGCTATTTATTCGTAAATGATGACTAACCCAACATATTTTAAGTTACTAATATACAATAAATAAACAATAGGCCTGGATTGTTTGTTTTGTTTTTAGTTATTTCAGGATATCTATTCGTAAATTATGACTAACCCAACATATTTTAAAATTATTAATATATAATAAACTTTAAGCCTATAATTGGATAGTTCTGTTTTGGTTACCGTATTTATTCGTAAATTGAATGGACTTGGTGAAAGGAGGAAATACAGCTCAGAATGGCTGTTATCTAATATTGGAAATCTCAGTGCATTGCATAGACTACGGTACAGCACGAGTCATTGAGCCACCTGCTTTTGCTAACTTCCTTCCCGTAGTCGCATAAGCGCCGTCGGTTATGTCATTTCCGTCAAATTAGAAACTTGTATTTGTTTCTTGCTGAAAGTAGTGTTGCATGCAAATAATAGGTTAGAGTAGGCAAGTCGGACAAAACATTTTTAACTACCGCGCATAATTAATTTGTATTGCTCAAGAGTTTTTAGGTTAGGACAACAGTTTTTTAGGGCCCTGTTTTTCTCGAAGGTTGACGGCTTGTACGTAAACTGTGTGTGGGAAAGTTGAGAAACATTTCTGTTGTCGAATGTTTGATCATAGACTACACTAGTCAAATGTTTGATCTTAGACTACACTAGTCTAATGTTTGATCTTAAATAGACTACACTAGTTAAATGTTCGATCATAGATTGACTACACTAGTCAAATGTTTTATCGTAGACAGACTACGCTAGTCAAATGTTTGATCATAGATAGACTACACTAGTTAAATGTTCGATCATAGATCGACTACACTAGTCAAATGTTTTATCGTAAATAGACTACGCTAGTCAAATGTACGATCATAGACTACGCTAGTCAAATGTACGATCATAGACTACACTAGTTAAATGTTTGATCATAGATCGACTACACTAGTCAAATGTTTTATCGTAAATAGACTACGCTAGTCAAATGTACGATCATAGACTACACTAGTTAAATGTTTGATCATAGATCGACGACACTAGTCAAATGTTTTATCGTAAATAGACTACGCTAGTCAAATGTTTGATCATAGATAGACTACACTAGTTAAATGTTCGCTCATAGATCGACTACACTAGTCAAATGTTTTATCGTAAATAGACTACGCTAGTCAAATGTATGATCATAGACTACACTAGTAGTTCAGTTTACAGACCATTTCCGACAAATTATTCGATAACCGTTATATTTACGAAAAATGTTACTGGACAAATTTTACTGGAAATTTTACGTCTTTTCTCCACAGCGCTGTTAAAATTACGGTAGGTCTTGTCTTGATGCAATATTAGAGGAAATAGCAAGCAACTACACTGTCACCGTTAAATCAGAGCCGCCATTTTGAAACGGACGTGAACGGGGAGAAATCTGACAATCTCGGGCTTTGTACGAGGTACCTACGTGCTAAATTTCAAAAACACTCGGTCAGTGCGTTTGGCTAAAACTGCGTACATTCTTCGTAAATCAAAGGCAGCCATCTTGAAACGGACGTGAACGGGGGAAAATCTGACAATCTCGGGCTTTGTACAAGGTACCTACGTTCTAAATTTCAAAACAATCGGTCAATGCGTGTGGCTAAAACTGCGTACATTCTACGTAAATTAGAGGCAGCCATTTTGAAACGGACGTGAACGGGGAAAAATCTGACAATCTCGGGCTTTGTACAAGGTACCTACTTACTAAATTTCAAAACAATCGGTCAGTGCGTTTGGCTAAAATTGCGTACATTCTTCGTAAATCGGAGGCAGCCATCTTGAAACGGACGTGAACGGGGGAAATCTGACAATCTCTCGGGCTTTGTACAAGGTACCTACGTACCAAATTTTAAAGCAAACTGTCGGTGCGTTCGGCTATAACTGCGTTCATTCTTCGTAAATCAGAGGCAGCCATTTTGAAACGGAAGCGAATGGGATCAATTTACAAGTTGGTCGTTTGGGCTTTGTACGAAATACCTTCGTACCAAATTTAAAGTAATCGGTTAATACGTTTGGCCAAAACTGAGTACATTCGTTATCGTTAAATCAGATGAAACTATCTCGAAACGGAAGTGAGTGGGGAAGAATCTTACAGGTCGTTTGAGCTTTATACAAACAGGTCGCCAAAAATGCACACTCGTAATCGTAACTCGCAGACCGCCATATTGAAACTGAATGGGAAAACACGTAATTAGGGCTTTATAAAAAGTACCTTCGTACCAGATTTCACAATAATTTGGTCAGATCTGCGTAACCAAACGCAATCCTAACGCCGAACGGTCGAGTTGAAACAGAAACCTCGCTTCGATCTGTCAACAATGGTGTAAACATTTTGAAGGCCCCCCCTCTACTCCTATTGTAAATTGGACTATTTAATATATCGTATGCTTTCATAACTGTGAGCATTTTCTCGTGTTTGGCCTCGAATGAATACATTATTTATAAACTTAAAAAATTAATTTTGCTCGAATTTTTACCGTGTAGATAACTTTAAATCATTGTAACATATATTATTTCTCGAGTCAACATACCTTTTCCCCAGCACATACTGTTCGTACAGGCATAAATGAGGTATGTTTAGAAAGATTTTTTAACCGGCTTCTGACATTGCAAAACGATTTTGCGCTAAAACTTATTGTTTGTGGGAAATTTTAATAGACCTTTAAAAGACGCCTAAAATTATTTTAATTTTTAAGATTTTATTTTAAGGCGAAAAGCACATTATTATCGCCTCCCTAAATGTTAGTGTGAGTGTAAAGTGTTAGTCGTAAGTGTAAGTGTGTTAGACTCAGGTACCGCGAGGGAGTCTAAATCCTCAATAGGTGCAGCTAGTCTGCCCTCGAGTAAACTGTTATAGACAGGCATCATTAATCGGACAATATTTTGTATATTTTACGAAGCTAACTTATTAATCACGAAAGCCGCCTCAGTAGCCTAGTTGATAGCGTACTGGGCTTTCACCCCGAGGACCCGGGTTCGATTCCCGGCCAGGGCTTGGCATTTTCATACGCTATAAATCATCCCATCGTCTGCATTAGTCCAAGTGTGCACAATAGTCGGACGTTAAAAAAAAAAAAATCTTTTTATCATTAAACCCAAACAAAATATAAGAGTTTTTTATTTAATTTTGTTTTTGTGGTCCTGTTTTTTCTCTGTTGTGGTAATAGACAATCTCATTACATATTTCCACTTTTTGCATAACGTTATTAAAACAATTTCAATATTTACTTGAAAGTCGTTTAAACTTATAGGTTATGTGGCCCTGACAGTCCCTTATCCCTGCCCGTTATACAAGCCGGGACAAGCATGTCGGACAAACACGTTTTTGGTACAGTTTTTACACAAATATATTTGTAATTTCTCCTTCCATCGTGCATTTATTATTAATCGATCGCTTTCGATTTATTTTTTAAACATATTTCCCTTCCTTCCAACTGCCGCCCTCACCTAGACTGTTATTCAAAAGGTTGTGTTTACTTAAAACTGTCATAGTGCGAAATGTCGCACGGGCGTCCCAGTTTGAAATAAAAGCTTCGAGGGTAAATCAAAAAGCCCACAACGGTCAGACCGGAAACTAATAAATACCAACAGTTATTACGTATCAACTTCATGATCCAACTGATGTCATCTTTCACAGTACAGAATATAGTAGATGCATTATCAATGTGACGTCACTAACAACAGGAAGTGATGCCTGTGCCTTCTGAAGTTAAGTTTGTTGATAATGTTCGTAATACGACAGGAATGCATGATCCGTGGTTTCTCAATCTCATCGATGTATAACAGTTATACATGCATTGTTTAATACAACTAGTTGAACACCTGTGCTTTGCTGTTTAAAGTCTAAGGAAATTGAGTTGGTGACGAAATTCTGAAAGCATAATTTCTTTGGATTTGTCTAGAACACCGAAGATTGAATTAGAATCAACTTTTTTAGTTTTTTTTGGTCAATAACTCGATTACCTTTTGACTTTTAGAAAAAATAAAAAAACGTAAATGTATTTGCATTTAAATTTTTGGCCTATTGTAATTGTTTTTGTGAAATTGTTGGTTTTCAAAATATACAACATTAAAAATTTCAAACGCCCTTCAAAAAAAAAAAAATAATCTATCAAGTAGGTTATTTTTTTAAAGTAGGTTTTTACTAATTCGTACTGAGTTTCAATTCAGTCTGTCAACCGTTTTGGATATAAAAATTATTTTTGTAAAACATGAAACGACGGATAGCTGAGTACCCGTGTGTTTTGGGTCACGTGTTCAGCTTAATATTTTACTTGCAGAACCTTATGTTAAAGAATTGGAACGTGGTTCAGGCACATCTGTATAAATATTAGAAAAATATATAATCTTAACGTTTTTTGTTTGTATGATAATTAGAATTATTTAATCAGCTTTCGTTTTAATGTTAGATAAAAGCGATAAAGAAAATACAGCATTTAGAAGGCTGTGATAGGTAATTCTAAAAGTGCAATGCATTTATGTAGAAAAATAAATACAGTATTTAGAAGGCTGTGGTAAGGTAGGCCTAATTATAAAAACTACCAGACATTTATGTAGAGAAATAAGAAATATAGTATTTAGAAGGCTGTGGTAATTCTTGAACTACCAGACATGTATGTAAACAAATACAGTATTTAGAAGGCTGTTAGGTAATTCTAAAACTACTAGGCATTTATGTAGAAAAATAAGAAATATAGTATTTAGAAGGCTGTGGTAGGTAATTCTTAAACTACCAGACATGTATGTAAACAAATACAGTATTTAGAAGGCTGTTGCAGGTCATTATGAAAATACCAGGCATTTATGTAGAAAAATAAGAAATATAGTATTTAGAAGGCTGTGGTAGGTAATTCTTAAACTACCAGACATGTATGTAAACAAATACAGTATTTAGAAGGCTGTTGCAGGTAATTCTAAAACTACCTGGCATTTATTTAGAAAAATAAGTGTTCATTTTGAAACGCGAATATTTTTTCCGATAAATTTTTTTTTAAGCAATGTTCCGAATGCACTGTCACGTAAAATATTTGCAAACAGATAAAACAGATTAAAATAATACGATTTTAAAATACATTGTTATCTACAAGGTCAAAATACAAGGTTACGCAGCGTTACAACATTACCTTCTGTTGCCTTGGTGCAAATCGCTGTTTTTGCACAAAAATATGCCTACTTTGACTTAAGGCCAGTAAAATACAATTGGGTTAACTGTATATTAAACACGTCTGGGAATTTACAAGTTCGTATTTACATACCACTGAACTACGTGAATCAAATTTGTAACTAATACTAGATAGAATTTTAAAAGTTAACCTCCATTTAAAAAAAAAATTGTATGAAAGTTAAATTCGTTTTTAATGTATTGAAATCACATATCAAGGTTTCATTGGGCTGGAGTTGCCATCATGGAGGGGGGAGCTCTGATTCTATTTTTACTTGCATATCTGTGTACATTGTTCCGTGATTAATAACAGATTTTAATGAAATTTAAACAAGCATCTGTGTCCAGTTCAGAAATAACATGGTTGAAAATTGAAAAAGTGGTCGATGCTCATTTTTGGTTTGCACTATTATTGGTAAATTGAAATTATACACAATTGATATTAAAGAAAATAGGCATTTCCTTACATTATATACAAGTGTAAAACATCTTTTACAATGTATACATACAACTGTTCATGCTGTAATACTGGGCTGGGTATGTAATAAAATGGCGTAAATAAACTTAATATTATTAATGAACTTATTTGTATACGATATAGTGTGTAAACAGTTAACGCTGTAAACAGTTTTGTGCTAGCTAGCGTTATAAAAAGCGTGCTCGATATCGGACGCTGAAGTCAAAGTAATTGTACTGTTTGCCGCTACGAACGCTGCAGGCAGATACGACAGGGGGAAGACGTTCGAGAAAATAGGCCGTACTATTGTCTGTTTAACTGTAGTTATACACTACCGCAAGGTGCCACCTGGAGCGAGTGCTCACATAGCTCTCATAAGGGTTATCGTTATCATTGAACCGTAAAATTAATGTAATTTATCATTAACCATACAGTTATATATAATTTTAAATTCATCTCTTAGTTTTATAAACAGAAGTTTAGCACTGATTCATTCACGAACTGAATCGGCTCACTGGTAGATTCGTTTCGTGAATAGTAATTGTGCATATACGTAAAGCGTAACTAAATTACTAGTGTAAGTACTAACGCTAGTACTGTTTTCCTTTCATACAGAAAGTACTAGGTTTGCCTAAAAAAGTTTTCATTTCGAAGAAATTAAAAGTGCTGTCAAAAATGTACTCAAATTTGTGTCATTTATAAAGATCGGAATGTAGATCTGGTTTACGCGTATCTTGGAAAGATTTTTTAAATTTATTTTTTTTAACTTATCTTTAATCTGACTTTTTATAAAGAATTCGCTGGAAATCGAACTTGTCCAAGCTGTTCTACTAAACCATAGTTCAAATTAATTCGGAATTGGGAATACGAGTGTGATAACGCGCGCGCGCTCAAATTTTCATGACACTCAAAAATTTTTTACAGTTCAGGTTTGCCGTCCATTTCAAAACCACAAATTTCCCAGTGGAAATTTGCGAATATATAAATACATGTTCCGCCTTATCACGCGTGGTCGCAGAACGTGCAGTAGTACGTTCGTGATGTTGGTACGCCTGATCAGGTCCAAGCAGTGAAGCCGTAGTTAGCAAACTATGTCAATGCCATCTGTAGATATTCCCAACAAACTGACACCGGTTTTTTTCTAGGCAGAGTCTTACTTTTCCCGCGATATAGGGTCATACGCACGCACGCACGCGCGTACACACGCCGCGACGCGATGTCTCTTTACTCCTCATTGATTCGAAGCCAAGCTTTCACTACGGCACTTTCAAAAGTCTTCTCCGCAGCGAGGTGGGCGGACGCGGCTTCTCTTGTCCTTGGTCTGGACTGGAAACAACGTTGCATGACCGAATTTGTAATTTCATTCCATCTTCGTTCGCTTCGGTTTCGCCATGTTTCCACCCCCGCGGTTTTACGTAATCGGTCGATGTTCTTTTATCACGATTCCAGTTTGAGGTTTGTTATCGATCCCGCGATAAACGAGAACTTTACTTTGTAAACTGAAAGTTTTAAATATGTTTCGCAATAGTTGTCCGTTATAAATACACGGAATAAAACAGTAACGTCCTTTAGACATACTGATAAACTGAACTAATCGTGCATTCTTTAATAAAACAATAACGTCGTTTAGACATATTGATAAACTGAACTAATCGTGCATTCTTTAATAAAACAATAACGTCGTTTAGACATATTGATAAACTGAACTAATCGTGCATTCTTTAATAAAACATTTTTTTTGCGGCGAAAAACCGTTAAGGTTATCATCGCCGATTTTTAATAAAACAATAACGTCCTTTAGATATATTGATAAACTGAACTAATCGTGCATACTTTAATAAAACTAACGTCCTTTAGACATATTGGTACACTGAACTAATCGTGCATTCTGTAATAAAACAATAACGTCCTTTAGACATATTGATAAACTGAACTAATCGTGCATTCTTTAATAAAACAATAACGTCCTTTAAGACGTATTGATAAATTGAACTAATAGTGCAGTCATTAATAAAACAATAACGTCCTTTAGACATATTGATAAACTGAACTAATCTTGCATTCTTTAATAAAACAATAACGTCCTTTAGACATATTGATAAACTGAACTAATCGTGCATTCTTTAATAAAACAATAACGTCTTTTAGACATATTGATAAACTGAACTAATCGTGCATTCTTTAATAAAACAATAACGTCCTTTAGACATATTGATAAACGTAACTAATCGTGCATGCTTTAATAAAACAATAACGTCCTTTAGAAATATTGATAAACTGAAGTAATCGTGCTTTCATTAATAAAACAACGTTCTTTAGTCATATTGACAAATTGAACTAATCGTGCATTCATTAATAACAATAAACGTCCTTTAGTCATATTAATGAACTGAACTAATCGTGCATTCATTAATAACAATAAACGTCCTGTAGTCATATTGATAAACTGAACTAATCGTGCATTCTTTAATAAAGCAATAACATCTTATAGACATATTGATAAACTGAACTAATCGTGCATTCATTAATAACAATAAACGTCCTTTAGTCATATTGATAAACTGAACTAATAGTACATTTATTAATAAAACAATAACGTCTTCTAGAGATATTGATAAACTGAACTAATCGTGCATTTATTAATAAAACAATAACGTCCTTTAGTCATATTGGTAAACTGAACTAATCGTGCATTTATTAATAAAACAATAACGCCCTTTAGACATATGGATAAACTGAACTAATCGTGCATTCATTAATAAAACGTTAACAATGTTTACACGATTGGGGTCGTTCAAATATTACGCTACGGTGTTTCAAATTTGATTGTTTGATTATAACACAGGTTAGGGAGTTTCGTGGTACAACAGTATTCATTTAAAACTTTATTTTTTTAAGTGCTTTGTAGTCAAAACTGTTTATCACAATAATGTTGACACTTTCAGTGATAAATACACGCATAAGTTCAACGATAAATATTTAAATTATAATTTACGACAAAAATTATACTAGACCAAAACATTATACCCGACCGTTAAGTGTAAACTGAGTAGAATGATAACCATTACGTATGAGCACTCGTTACTAGTGGTATCTTGCGGTAATGTGTTCAATTACAGGTAAACAGACAATAGTACTGTCTTATTTTCTCGTACGTCTTTGCAGCCTGCAGCATTCGTAGCGGCAAATAGTACAATTACTTGGACTTTAGCCTCTGATATGGAGCAATCTTTTTATGACAGCTAGTACAAAACTGTATTCAGCCTTTCACACTATATTGTATACAAATACTGTAATCAAAAGATTACATAATATTAAAGGGAATGTACGTATAGTGTCAAAAAGTTTTCAGTGTTGAATAGGAAAAATACACATTTATAAGGGACTTTATAACCATCAACATCTTAAAATTTTTTTTAACGATCACAATACTTTTCTTTATAGAGAGAAAATAACGAAGAATTTGGTTATTTTAAGGCGAAAAGCACATTAAGGCTATTATCGCCTCCCTAAATGTAACTGTGAGTGTAAAGTGTTGTAAGTGTAAGTGTGTTAGACTCGGGTACCGCGATGGACGTCTAAATCCTCTCAATAGGTCTGCACTTCCCCTGGGAGGTCGAAGAGTTTAACCTGCAAACAAACATTGTACATT
Organism: Callitettix versicolor; assembly: GCA_022606455.1. Taxonomy (NCBI): domain Eukaryota; kingdom Metazoa; phylum Arthropoda; class Insecta; order Hemiptera; family Cercopidae; genus Callitettix; species Callitettix versicolor. Next base: position 79,615,939 of record CM040184.1, on the reverse strand, counting down.
GTGGAACAACATTGCAGATCGCGTTACCAAATCAGGGCGCAGGTTAGGCAAAATGGTTACACCCCTGTATTTCTGATAGTATACATTAGAATATTTAATTTTACCTTCGAATTTCTATTGGCAAATAAGCTATTGCAGCGGCCATTATGGTACAACCCACACGCAGGACCTGGAAAAGAGTGCTGACCTCTAGATTTGAAGGGTCGTTAAAATTTTTATATGAGTGCGTTCGTAATCCAGCTACGATTTGATTTAACCTTGGCACAGAATACGCTGGTAGTAGCCTGGACAAATTTCATTACCGGACGAAATCCGTCTGATTTTTCAAATTGAAAATCAGTATTATGAACTATTTTTCTGTCTAGTGGTCTATTCAGTCACGTCGTAAAGGCTACCACAGTTTCGAAACCTTACTTTTTCATCTTCAGGCCGTAATACAAATGTCAAATCCAACTGTCGAGGTCGTCGTAGAGTTAAACAAAACATTGAACACACTTCATAAACACTAAAAAGTTCTGTGTGTGTGTGTGTGTGTGTGTGTGTGTGTGTGTGTGTGTGTGTGTGTGTGTGTGTGTGTGTGTGTGTGTGTGTGTGTGTGTGTGTGTGTGTGTGTGTGTGTGTGTGTGTGTGTGTGTGTGTGTGTGTGTGTGTGTGTGTGTGTGTGTGTGTGTGTGTGTGTGTGTGTGTGTGTGTGTGTGTGTGTGTGTGTGTGTGTGTGTGTGTGTGTGTGTGTGTGTGTGTGTGTGTGTGTGTGTGTGTGTGTGTGTGTGTGTGTGTGTGTGTGTGTGTGTGTGTGTGTGTGTGTGTGTGTGTGTGTGTGTGTGTGTGTGTGTGTGTGTGTGTGTGTGTGTGTGTGTGTGTGTGTGTGTGTGTGTGTGTGTGTGTGTGTGTGTGTGTGTGTGTGTGTGTGTGTGTGTGTGTGTGTGTGTGTGTGTGTGTGTGTGTGTGTGTGTGTGTGTGTGTGTGTGTGTGTGTGTGTGTGTGTGTGTGTGTGTGTGTGTGTGTGTGTGTGTGTGTGTGTGTGTGTGTGTGTGTGTGTGTGTGTGTGTGTGTGTGTGTGTGTGTGTGTGTGTGTGTGTGTGTGTGTGTGTGTGTGTGTGTGTGTGTGTGTGTGTGTGTGTGTGTGTGTGTGTGTGTGTGTGTGTGTGTGTGTGTGTGTGTGTGTGTGTGTGTGTGTGTGTGTGTGTGTGTGTGTGTGTGTGTGTGTGTGTGTGTGTGTGTGTGTGTGTGTGTGTGTGTGTGTGTGTGTGTGTGTGTGTGTGTGTGTGTGTGTGTGTGTGTGTGTGTGTGTGTGTGTGTGTGTGTGTGTGTGTGTGTGTGTGTGTGTGTGTGTGTGTGTGTGTGTGTGTGTGTGTGTGTGTGTGTGTGTGTGTGTGTGTGTGTGTGTGTGTGTGTGTGTGTGTGTGTGTGTGTGTGTGTGTGTGTGTGTGTGTGTGTGTGTGTGTGTGTGTGTGTGTGTGTGTGTGTGTGTGTGTGTGTGTGTGTGTGTGTGTGTGTGTGTGTGTGTGTGTGTGTGTGTGTGTGTGTGTGTGTGTGTGTGTGTGTGTGTGTGTGTGTGTGTGTGTGTGTGTGTGTGTGTGTGTGTGTGTGTGTGTGTGTGTGTGTGTGTGTGTGTGTGTGTGTGTGTGTGTGTGTGTGTGTGTGGTGATGCCAAAAAAGGTGGAAAAATCTTTTAAAGACTACCTGGGGTAGGGTACGCACTACCCCAGTGTGTGGGACTCAAATTAAGTTCAAACTCAAGATATATTGTTACCCACTAAAAAAACACCAAAAGCATTCCTCTTCTGTAAACCCCCCCCCACGAAACCGTCGCCAGGCATTACTTCGTAGGAAGGTGGACTGGCTGACCGCCTACTCTTCTACAGCGTTGGCTCTCCTTTCTCGATCATCAGCCTCTTCATGACCACTAGCGAATCCCGCAATGGCCCTCCAGTTGGCCTCTGAAGCCATCATTGTCGCAACCAGACTTTCCGGTGCAATGCTGCCTCGCAGTATGTTTGCAGCCTCATCCTTTCCTCGTCGAATCTCCGACACCGGAAAAGCACATCGGTGCATCTTCCTCCACTGCTGGAAGACAGAGGGGACAAGCCGAGTCTGTTTCCAGACTGAAACGGAACAAGTAAGCTCGGAAGCAACCGTGCCCAGTGAGAATCTGTGTGAGATAGAAATCACCTCTCCATAATTCCTGTTGCACCAATCCTGGATGTTACCTATGAGTTGGTATGTCAATCGTCCGTTTGTTGATTCGTCCCACTGTCGCTGCCATGTCTCCGTGCGTGCGTGCGTGACATCACAAACTTCGTAACGGCTCGTCCGATTTTGATCGACCTTAGCTCGTTGGACTTGTCACGTCACCAAGAGTGTTACAGGCTACATAACTGTCACACAAACTACCCCTAATGGGTGAAATAGATAGGATGAACTTGTAACTAATTTCAGATAGGATAAATAATTTTTTAGAATGAAATAATAAATTCGTATATAATGTACTGGTACCATTCTTAAATAACTGATGTACAGGTGAAAATTATAATTCTGGGGACTGTACAATAGGAATCGGTATCAACCACGGAAAGCAGTAAAAAGACATTCACTTCGGAGCCAATAGGGTTTACCACTCAGGTTTCAGCTGATTCAGGGCATCGAGTTGGGAAAAATGACACCCTGGCCACAAAAAATCGGCCGAACTAAATAGGAGTTGTTATAGTTCAAACATCATTAGAGTAATTAGGTAAAAATAAATTTTAGGTCGTGTCTGTAAAGTGTGATTCACTAGTCATAATTCACTTCTGTAGCTAGTAGCTACTACGTACAGCTACCGGACCCTGGGCTTTCACCGAGGACCCGGGTTCGATTCCCGGCGAGGGCTTGGCATTTTCATACGCTATAAATCATCCCTTCGTCTGCATTAGCCCAAGTGTGCACAATAGTCGGACGTTAAATACAAAAATAAATAAATAAATAAATAAAAACACAGCTACGCGAGCGATAAAGCTTTAGCCTTAAATCACAGGTTAAAATCGCAGTCCGAACTGTGAAAGTAAAAATCACCGCTAGTCACAGTTGTAACAGTAACGCAATTGCTAGCAAGCGTACCGAGGACCCGGGTTCGATTCCCGTCCAGGGCTTGGCATTTTCATACGCTATAAATCATCCTATAGTCTGCATTAGCCCAAGTGTGCACAATAGTCGGACGTTAAACACAAAAATAAATAAAAAATAAAACGTACAGCTACGAGAGCGATAAAAAAGCTTTAGTCTTAAATCACAGGTTAAAATCACAGTCCGAACTGTGAAAGTAGTCACCGCTAGTCACAGTTGTAACAGTAACGCAATTGCTAGCAAGCGTACCGAGGGCCCGGGTTCGATTCCCGGCCAGGGCTTGCCATTTTCATACGCTATAAATCATCCCTTCGTCTGCATTAGCCCAAGTGTGCACAATAGTCGGACGTTAAACACAAAAATAAATAAATAAAAAAACGTACAGCTACGGGAGCAATAAAGCGTTAGTCTTAAATCACAGGTTAAAATCGCAGTCCGAACTGTGAAAGTAAAAATCACCGCTAGTCACAGTTGTAACAGTAACGCAATTGCTAGCAAGCGTACCGAGGGCCCGGGTTCGATTCTCGGCCAGGGCTTGGCATTTTCATACGCTATAAATCATTCCATCGTCTGCATTAGCCCAAGTGTGCACAATAGTCAGACGTTTAACACAAAAATAAATAAAAAATAAAACGTACAGCTACGGGAGCAATAAAGCGTTAGTCTTAAATCACAGGTTAAAATCGCAGTCCGAACTGTGAAAGTAAAATCACCGCTAGTCACAGTTGTAACAGTAACGCAATTGCTAGCAAGCGTACCGAGGACCCGGGTTCGATTCCCGGCCAGGGCTTGGCATTTTCATACTCTATAAATCATCCCTTCGTCTGCATTAGCCCAAGTGTGCACAATAGTCGGACGTTAAACACAAAAATAAATAAATAAAAAAAAACGTACAGCTACGGGAGCGATAAAGCTTTAGCCGTCAATCACAGGTTAAAATCACAGTCCGAACTGTGAAAGTAAAATCACCGCTAGTCACAGTTGTAACAGTAACGCAATTGCTAGCAAGCGTACCGAGGACCCGGGTTCGATTCCCGGCCAGGGCTTGGCATTTTCATACGCTATAAATCATTCCATCGTCTGCATTAGCCCAAGTGTGCACAATAGTCGGACGTTAAACACAAAAATAAATAAATAAAAAAACGTACAGCTACGGGAGCAATAAAGCGTTAGTCTTAAATCACAGGTTAAAATCGCAGTCCGAACTGTGAAAGTAAAAATCACCGCTAGTCACAGTTGTAACAGTAACGCAATTGCTAGCAAGCGTACCGAGGGCCCGGGTTCGATTCCCGGCCAGGGCTTGCCATTTTCATACGCTATAAATCATCCCTTCGTCTGCATTAGCCCAAGTGTGCACAATAGTCGGACGTTAAACACAAAAATAAATAAATAAAAAAACGTACAGCTACGGGAGCAATAAAGCGTTAGTCTTAAATCACAGGTTAAAATCGCAGTCCGAACTGTGAAAGTAAAAATCACCGCTAGTCACAGTTGTAACAGTAACGCAATTGCTAGCAAGCGTACCGAGGGCCCGGGTTCGATTCTCGGCCAGGGCTTGGCATTTTCATACGCTATAAATCATTCCATCGTCTGCATTAGCCCAGGTGTGCACAATAGTCGGACGTTAAACACAAAAATAAATAAAAAATAAAACGTACAGCTACGAGAGCGATAAAGCTTTAGTTTTAAATCACAGGTTAAAATCACAGTCCGCACTGTGAAAATAGTCACCGCTAGTCGCAGTTGTAACAGGAACCGTATTGCTAGCAAGCGTGCCGAGGACCCGGGTTCGATTCCCGGCCAGGGCTTGGCATTTTCATACGCTATATAAATCATCCCATCGTCTGAATTAGCACAAGTGTGCACAATAGTCGGACGTTGAACACATAAATAAATAAAAAATAAAAAAAAAACAGCTACGAGGAGCGATAAAGCTTTAGCCGTAAATCACAGGTTAAAAATCACAGTCCGCACTGTGAAAGTAAAGTCACAGTTTTAACAGTAACGCAATTGCAAGCAAGCGTACCGCGTAAGGCCCGCCCGTAATCGAGGTCACGTCTGTTTAGTTTCGACGTCCTTGCCTCCAGAATCGATATTCGAAGTGACAACGTCTTCCCAACCTTCACAAGTTAAAAGTTGTCCCGTTAAACGTTACCTTGTTTCGTAATTGCGTTGTTCTAGCATAGTTACTCCGTTGCTACGTTGCTATAGTCCGACCCACCAAAGAAAACACCGAGTTCAGGACGTTATAACACTGAAAGAAATTTCAGACACACCAATTGAAGCGTGTTTTTGTGTGTAAATCTACTTCAATTCCGTTAATATATTTTTTAAACGTCGATTTTATATTAAAATAAAAATAAATACTTATATAAATATTATATTTATAAAAAAAATTAAAACAAACTGTCTCGCTGACGTGATGGAAGCAAATTTTCTACATTGTATAATTACTTTACAACCGTTTAAAGTTTAATGGAAATTTTAACGCTGTTAAAGATTTTAAACGACCACCATTTTGAAACTTAACGGATTTTATTGGGTAACGATCTTGTTTATACTGCTATCGGAACAAAATCGCGAAAGTTATCGTGCTAACATTAACGGATTTTATTGGGTAACGATCTTGTTTGTACTGCTATCGGAACAAAATCGCGAAAGTTATCGTGCTAACATTAACGGATTTTATTGGGTAACGATCTTGTTTATACTGCTATCGGAACAAAATCGCGAAAGTTATCGTGCTAACATTAACGGATTTTATTGGGTAACGATCTTGTTTATACTGCTATCTGAACAAAATCGCGAAAGTTATCGTGCTAACATTAACTGATTTTATTGGGTAACGATCTTGTTTATACTGCTATCGGAACAAAATCGCGAAAGTTATCGTGCTAACATTAACAGATTTTATTGGGTAACGATCTTGTTTATACTGCTATCGGAACAAAATCGCGAAAGTTATCGTGCTAACATTAACTGATTTTATTGGGTAACGATCTTGTTTATACTGCTATCGGAACAAAATCGCGAAAGTTATCGTGCTAACATTAACAGATTTTATTGGGTAACGATCTTGTTTATACTGCTATCGGAACAAAATCGCGAAAGTTATCGTGCTAACATTAACGGATTTTATTGGGTAACGATCTTGTTTATACTGCTATCGGAACAAAATCGCGAAAGTTATGGTGCTAACATTAACGGATTTTATTGGGTAACGATCTTGTTTATACTGCTATCGGAACAAAATCGCGAAAGTTATCGTGCTAACATTAACGGATTTTATTGGGTAACGATCTTGTTTATACTGCTATCCGAACAAAATCGCGAAAGTTATCGTGCTAACATTAACTGATTTTATTGGGTAACGATCTTGTTTATACTGCTATCGGAACAAAATCGCGAAAGTTATCGTGCTAACATTAACGGATTTTCTTGGGTAACGATCTTGTTTGTACTGCTATCGGAACAAAATCGCGAAAGTTATCGTGCTAACATTAACGGATTTTCTTGGGTAACGATCTTGTTTGTACTGCTATCGGAACAAAATCGCGAAAGTTATCGTGCTAACATTAACGGATTTTATTGGGTAACGATCTTGTTTATACTGCTATCTGAACAAAATCGCGAAAGTTACCGTGCTAACATTAACGGATTCTATTGGGTAACGATCTTGTTTGTACTGCTATCGGAACAAAATCGCGAAAGTTATCGTGCTAACATTAACTGATTTTATTGGGTAACGATCTTGTTTATACTGCTATCGGAACAAAATCGCGAAAGTTATCGTGCTAACATTAACTGATTTTATTGGGTAACGATCTTGTTTATACTGCTATCCGAACAAAATCGCGAAAGTTATCGTGCTAACATTAACTGATTTTATTGGGTAACGATCTTGTTTATACTGCTATCGGAAGAAAATCGCGAAAGTTATCGTGCTAACATTAACGGATTTTATTGGGTAACGATCTTGTTTATACTGCTATCGGAAGAAAATCGCGAAAGTTATCGTGCTAATATTAACGGATTTTATTGGGTAACGATCTTGTTTATACTGCTATCGGAACAAAATCGCGAAAGTTATCGTGCTAACATTAACTGATTTTATTGGGAAACGATCTTGTTTATACTGCTATCGGAACAAAATCGCGAAAGTTATCGTGCTAACATTAACGGATTTTATTGGGTAACGATCTTGCTTATACTGCTATCGGAACAAAATCGCAATAGTTATCGTGCTAACATTAACGGATTTTATTGGGTAACGATCTTGTTTATACTGCTATCGGAACAAAATCGCGAAAGTTATCGTGCTAACATTGACGGATTTTATTGGGTAACGATCTTGTTTATACTGCTATCGGAACAAAATCGCTAAAGTTATCGTGCTAACATTAACGGATTTTATTGGGTAACGATCTTGTTTATACTGCTATCGGAACAAAATCGCGAAAGTTATCGTGCTAACATTAACGGATTTTATTGGGTAACGATCTTGTTTATACTGCTATCGGAACAAAATCGCTAAAGTTATCGTGCTAACATTAACGGATTTTATTGGGTAACGATCTTGTTTATACTGCTATCGGAACAAAATCGCGAAAGTTATCGTGCTAACATTAACGGATTTTATTGGGTAACGATCTTGTTTATACTGCTATCGGAACAAAATCGCGAAAGTTATCGTGCTAACATTAACGGATTTTATTGGGTAACGATCTTGTTTATACTGCTATCGGAACAAAATCGCGAAAGTTATCGTGCTAACACACTAGCTCGCACTAAGACACACTGGATCAAATCCAGTTACCTGTTTGTGGCTGCAGTTGTAGGTTTCGAAGGCTGCAACGTATTGATAAATTTATTCAAAATTTTAAATCAGATTTTGTTAGGATTTTGGTAAAATATACATTTGAAACTCCCAAATAGATATTGTTAAAAGTCTATTTGTTACTAGATTCAACAAATAGTAAGCTAACCATGCCTGAGTGTTTCGAAAGTGTCGGACATCAGGTGTGGTGGATTTTTTTATATTGCATTGTAAGTATAATGTTTGCAATACTTTTAATGTTTGCATTGTAAGTATAATGTTTGCATTACTTTTAATGTTTGCATTGTAAGTATAATGTTTGCATTACTTTTAATGTTTGCATTGTAAGTATAATGTTTGCATTACTTTTAATGTTTGCATTGTAAGTATAATGTTTGCAATACTTTTAATGTTTGCATTGTAAGTATAATGTTTGCAATACTTTTAATGTTTGCATTGTAAGTATAATGTTTGCATTACTTTTAATGTTTGCATTGTAAGTATAATGTTTGCATTACTTTTAATGTTTGCATTGTAAGTATAATGTTTGCAATACTTTTAATGTTTGCATTGTAAGTATAATGTTTGCATTACTTTTAATGTTTGCATTGTAAGTATAATGTTTGCAATACTTTTAATGTTTGCATTGTAAGTATAATGTTTGCATTACTTTTAATGTTTTTGCATTGTAAGTATAATAATGTTTGCAATACTTTTAATGTTTGCATTGTAAGTATAATGTTTGCAATACTTTTAATGTTTGCATTGTAAGTATAATGTTTGCATTACTTTTAATGTTTGCATTGTAAGTATAATGTTTGCATTACTTTTAATGTTTGCATTGTAAGTATAATGTTTGCAATACTTATAATGTTTGCATTGTAAGTATAATGTTTGTAAACTCCATTGGGGCATAATTCTTTAACAATGAGTTAAAAATAAGGACGTGCCATCTTACATCCTGAGCACACATCAGGACGTCTTAAATTACCTGCACAAAACGAAATACACAAAACTCTGTCCCACGAAAAAAAAACAGCTGAGTTCAGGACGTTATAACGTTTCGATCGGTTATCGTACAGACATTTCAGATACACTAAATTAAAGCGTGATTTTTGTCTGTAAATCTATGTTAATTCCGTTAATATATTTTCGAACGTTGATTTTATATTTCAATTAATTTACCGAAAAACGCGATTTTCACGCACTGCCAGCTGCTTTGAAAGTTCATAATGTCAATTTTTACTCCACAACAATGCTGTTCGAGTACGTTATAATATAGACCAGGGGTTCTCAACGGGGTCCGGGGGTGTATTGAAATTTGAAGGGGGTCGATTGAATTCGGGGGAAGGGCGATGAAATAAATTCCATTTTTAACCTCTTAAGATATCAGAACGTGGTGATTTACGATTAATATTAACGATTTCCCCGGATGTAAGATAATCAGACATCAAGCGCGACCATCTCATTAAAATTTTACGTAGCCTATTTATATGATTTGTTGTATTTTATTTAAATTTCTGCTTCTGTAAACAATTATATCTTTAATGTATATATAATAATACAAAATAGAGACTATTTAAAAAAATATGTTTAATTGCTCCTAATAAAAGTTTCATTTGCGGTGTTAATTGTGCAACACATTGTAAACATAGGGGGGGGGTCTATGGAATGAAAAAAATATTTAAGGGGTCGAATAGAAAAAAAGGTTGACGACCCGTGTTTTTTTTTTTTTTTTACGTCCGACTATTATGCACACTTGGGCTAATGTGCAGACGATGGGATGATTTATAGCGTATGAAAATTCCAAGTCCTGGCCGGGAATCGAACCCAGGTCCTCGGGGTGAAAGCCTAGTACGCTATTCAACTAGGCCACGCTATAAATATTCAAGCCAAGTTTGACAAACGTTTCACAAAAATCGAAATTACGGTGAATTTTAATGGTCGGGTATGACGCCTAGTATAAGTTGGCGTAATTATAATTTAAATATTTATCGTTGAACTTGTAAATAATTTTGAACTCGTCCCTTAGTTTTATAAGCCCCCGCAGGGGGTGCAGACTAGCTGCACCTATTGAGAGGATTTAGACGTCCCTCGCGGTACCCGAGTCTTAACACACGCACGCGCACACGCACACGCACGCGCACGCACGCGCACGCGCACGCGCACGCGCGCGCACACACACACACACACACACACACACACACACACACACACACACACACACACACACACACACACACACACACACACACACACACACACACACACACACACACACACACACACACACACACACACACACACAAACACACAAACACACACACACACAAACACACACCACTGGTAGATTCAAATACGTATTTTTTAATGGAAAAAACTCATTTTGTTACCAGCAACTTTACTGCAATAATTCTTTAACAAACGTCTGTAATTTTACAACAGTATTATCAAGATCTGTGTTAATAAATCAGGTTTACAATGAGTAAACGTAAATTTATTGAAGGAAAATTAAGTTTTTCTTTGAAAATCTGTTTTTACCGGCGTTTAAAAGCTGCATAAATTGGCTGTTTCAATTTTCAAAATGCGTTGTAAGGAGTTAAATTTGACGGCGGTCAAGGTTCGTATTTTTAATGCAATAAAAGGGTTGATTTTTTAATTTTTTCCATAGTCGTAAAACAAAACCGAACTGGTTTAAAGAAATTGAAAAAGACCTAATAGAATTAAAAATTACAGAAAATTCACTGCTTGACCAAACTGCTAAGATAAGTACCAAGGACGAAAGAATAAAATTCCAAGATAAAACCAAAATAAGACCTAAACCTGTCATTTCGGAAGATGAGAGGAAAAGAAGATCAGAAAGAATGAAGAGCTACTGGGAACAAAGAAAAGTACAGCGCGCAAGAAATGATTAATTCAGCGTACCCCAAAGAGGGTGAAACGAAGAGAAGAAGAAAAGGGTTGATATATGCAGATTTTAATGGTGGTCATAACAGTAAGGTAGTAATAGTTTTGGAAATACGCTTGTACACGTGAGCGAGACAGCTGCGTGCCGTGATTGTTTTGTGTCACAAACACGAAATGCGCAACCATTAACATAGCCGTTGTTTACATCTTATTCTTATGTTTACAGTTACGATTAAACAGGAAATACGCGAGGCCAAACAGAAATAATATTTACTAGAACAGTAAAAGTGTTTTTGTGAGGGATTATTGTCAAAAACATGTCGCTCGTTGCCTCAAGAATGACAGCTGCATACAGTAAAATGCTTAACATTCTTCTCCGTATATATTCACTGCGTTAACTTTCTTTGAATGATCGCGTTCTGGGATCTTTTTTTACGAATTTCCATTGGGAACGATCTTCTGGAGATCGCAGAAACGGGTCAGACCTCGATCACTTTTTAGTTGTCGTTAAAATTGTATATACAAAAACGCAATTAAAATTCTTGCGACAAACAGCTGTTTCGTTAACGTGATTGAAGCAAATTTCCAGTAGTACTTCTTATCTTAAAATTTTTTAATTTGTTTCACCGTCATAATCAGCATTAAAGTCACGTATATTTGCATTTTAAAGTTTTAAATTACTTTCGTTAACGTGATAGAAGCAAATTTCCAATAGTACCTTTCCTTACCATTTTAAAATTTATTTCACCATTAAATATCCGCCTCGGTGGCCTAGTGGATAGCGTACTAGGCTTTCACCCCGAGGACCCGGGTTCGATTCCCGGCCAGGGCTTGGCATTTTCATACGCTATAAATCATCCCATCGTCTGCATTAGCCCAAGTGTGCACAATAGTCGGACTTTAAAAAAAAAATTACCATTAAAATTAGTAATCAGCATTAAAGTCTACGTATATTAGCATTGTAAAATTGTAAATTACTTCGAAAACACGAAAACGAACCCAGACCGCCAAGTAACGTTACTTAATTTCAACGGTTGGTGAATATTTTTTGCTGTTTCTAACGCTGATTAACATGGTGTAATCAGATCGGCAAAAATGGATTCAAGACGGGAACGTTACGAATTTTTAAATACTTGATATGGCGGCCATTTTGAAACTGTTGAACAAATTCTGCTGGTTAACGGACTTGTACGAGCTACTACCAAATTAAATTTTTGTGCCAAGTTTTGAATTCCGTCGCACTAAAATTGGAAACGCTAGACGCGCTCTGTCGCGCGCGCGCGCGCGCTCTCTCTCTCTCTCTCTCTCTCTCCTCTCTCTCTCTCTCTCTCTCTCTCTCTCTCTCTCTCTCTCTCTCTCTCTCTCTCTCTCTCTCTCTCTCTCTCTCTCTCTCTCTCTCTCTCTCTCTCTCTCTCTCTCTCTCTCTCTCTCTCTCTCTCTCTCTCTCTCTCTCTCTCTCTCTCTCTCTCTCTCTCTCTCTCTCTCTCTCTCTCTCTCTCTCTCTCTCTCTCTCTCTCACACACACACACACACACACACACACACACACACACACACACACACACACACACACACACACACCTACCTACCTACCTACCTCTCTCTCTCTCTCTCTCTCACACACACACACACACACACACACACACACACACACACACACACACACACACACACACACACACACACACACACACACACACACACACACACACACACACACACACACACACACACACACACACACACACACACACACACACACACACACACACACACACACACACACACACACACACACACACACACACACACACACACACACACACACACACACACACACACACACACACACACACACACACACACACACACACACACACACACACACACACACACACACACACACACACACACACACACACAGACACACACACACACACACACACACACACACACACACACACACACACACACACACACACACGCGCGCGCGCGCACACACACACACAGACACGCACACACACACGCACACAAGCACGCACACACACACACGCGCACGCACGCACACGCGCGCACACACACACACACACACACACACACACACACACACACACACACACACACACACACACACACACACACACCTCAAAAAGCGATCGCCCTCATTTCAATAGCTCATTTTCCAATTGAAATGCGCCATTATTATATACAATGTAAATACAGCTAACGTACAACTTGCTATAACCGAATTGTGTTTATTACAGTGAATGTCAACAAGATTGTGATGATATGATGCAATCCGTTAGCCTTGCACATCAAAAGTTGCTGACAACAGTCTGCAGTTGGCAAGTTGCCATCGCGTATCGACAAGCGCGGCTAGGAAACTGTTGATCTGATCTTCCAAGAGATAGACTCTGGAAGCCTCAGGAATGAAGCTCACCGAGAGAAATACGGCAGCAGTCAATACAGTATTTCGAAATCAAGTATTTTTTTTATTTGATTTGGTTTGGTATAAATTTTCAACTCGGTTTTCAAGTCTCCGAGTTTGGGGATGCTGGGTGGGACCAACATAACCTGCAACAGAAGTTAAAGACGATGCCGAGCATCTCGTAAAACCGCCAGAAGAGTGGGTATCAGAAGGGCTTCTGTTTCAGTATGAAAGCAGAAATCCTGTAGGGAATCAATCCACGGAGGGGCGAAGTTTAAACCCAAACCATGGATTTTTTTTTTTTTTTTTTTTTAACCGACTATTGTGCACACTAGGGCTCATGCAGACGATGGGATGATTTTATAGCGTATGAAAATGCCAAGCCCTCGTCGGGAATCGAACCGGGTCCTCGGGGTGAAAGCCTAGTACGCTATCAACTAGGCCACCGAGACGGCTTAATTTACCAAAATCGTTAATTAGATTTTGTTCATGCTTTGGTCATATTCTTTGACATTTTCCGCATTAAATAGCTATTTCTAGCGAATTTCCATAGGGAAAAACAATTGAAGCGGCCATCATGGTAAGACCCAGACCCGGAACTTTGAAATGAGCACGTAACCTGTCTTCTAGATCACTTTTAGAGAGGTTAAAATTTATATTTCAGTAATAGCTTGGACAAGTTCGTTAACTAGGAAAATCCGTTCGTTTCAAAATGGCGGATATTTCAAATCTTTAAAAAAATCCGTAGCTCATCTTATTTTCGTAATCAGCGTTAAAAACTGCATACATTAGCGTTGCGAATTTTCAAAATCCGTTTAAGAAATACGACTTCGGTCAGGGTCCGTTTTCGTGTTATTAGTATAATTTGAAAATTATGTTGTTGATGAATGCAAAGAACATTTTTTTGAAATCAGCTTCTATCACGTGAGCGTAATTTGAAAATTAAATTGTTGATATATGCAAAGATTTTTTTTTTAATCCGCTTCTATCACGTCAGCGAGACTGTCGCAAATTGTTATCTACTTTTATTTTCTACGTAGATGAATGTAACTTGAAAAGAAAAAAGAAAATTAAAAAATACAGTATTTTTCAGTTACTAATTTTGCAACATTTTGAAAACTACGTCATATTTCGATCGCGTTTGTTCCAGCGACGTTAGGATGATCTGCGTAGCGGACAAGGCTGTAGCTGCTGCAGTATATTTTCCTGTAATTTTGTTGCCCCAAAAATACTTTCTTGTAAAAGTTTAATTAAAGTTTTCCATTACCGGAACACGCTAACTCAAATTATAACCTAACTTTTAAAACAATCACTTCAAGTGAACGCGTGCAGCCACCGGCAATTGTACTCGATCCAAACTTGTGGCGATATTAGAATAGCCTACATTACAATTTTACTTTCGTTTATTGCCTTGATATCGACGGATTGTATTAAAGTTTCAAGCAGTTTCTGCGCCGCGATTGGTCGAGAGAAGGCGTTGCCATGGCAACGCGTCAACAACTGTTCGGTTTGATATTTTGCCGTGAGTCGTCCACAAATTGAGGTCATCTTGTGTTGATCAATAGAGCGTGGCGTGTTGGAGCATAGATTCATCGAGGAGTTGTTGACTTATTGATCTGAGAGTAGAATTTTATCTAATTATAAGAAACTAAGATACGACTTAACCTAGTTTAACAGATTTGTCAAAGTAAATAACAATTAAACACGTAACGTTTATGGGACAAGATAATTGTTCTTTCTGCATGAACATCTCTAATAAAGGGAATGTTCTGAAATGTTCTTAACAATTGAACACGTATAGTACGGTAACGTTTATGGGACAAGATAATTCTTCTTTGTGGATGACCACCACTGATAAAGGGAATGTTCTGAAATGTTCTTAACAATTAAATACGTAGAGTACTGTAACGTTTATGCGACAAGATAATTCTTCTTTCTGGATGACCACCACCGATAAAGGGAATGTTCTTAAATGATCTTAACAATTAAACGTAGAGTACGGTAATGTTTATGGGACAAGATAATTGTTCTTTCTGCATGAACATCTCTAATAAAGGGAATGTTCTGAAATGTTCTTGACAATTGAACACGTATAGTACGGTAACGTTTATGGGACAAGATAATTCGTCTTTCTGGATTACCACTACCGATAAAGGGAATGTTCTGAAATGTTCTTGACAATTAAACGTAGAGTACGGTAACGTTTATGCGACAAGATAATTCTTCTTTCTGGATGACAACCACCGATAAAGGGAATGTTCTTAAGTGATCTTAACAATTAAACGTAGAGTACGGTAATGTTTATGGGACAAGATAATTGTTCTTTCTGCATGAACATCTCTAATAAAGGGAATGTTCTGAAATGTTCTTGACAATTAAACGTAGTACGGTAACGTTTATGGGACAAGGTAATTCTTCTTTTTGGATGGACACCACTAATAAAGGGAATGTTCTGAGATGTTCCTAAAAATTAAACACGTAAGAGTACGGTAACGTTTATTTGACAAGATAATTCTTCTTTTTGGATGGACACCTCTAATAAAGGGAATGTTCTGAAATGTTCTTAACAATTACACACGTAAGAGTACGGTAACGTTTATTAGACAAGATAATTCTTCTTTTTGGATGGACACCACTAATAAAGGGAATGTTCTGAGGTGTTCCTAACAATTAAACACGTAAGAGTACGGTAACGTTTATTTGACAAGATAATTCTTCTTTCTGGATGACCACTACTGATAAAGGGAATGTTCTGAGATGTTCTTAACAATTAAACGTAGAGTACGGTAACGTTTATGGGACAAAATAATTCTTCTTTCTGGATGACCACCACCGATAAAGGGAATGTTCTGAAATGTTCTTAACAATTAAACACGTAAGAGTACGTTAACGTTTATTTGTCAAGATAATTCTTCTTTTTTGATGGACACCACTAATAAAGGGAATGTTCTGAGATGTTCCTAACAATTAAACACGTAAGAGTAAGGTAACGTTTATTTGACAAGATAATTCTTCTTTTTGGATGGACACCTGTAATAAAGGGAATGTTCTGAAATGTTCTTAACAATTAAACACGTAAGAGTAAGGTAACGTTTATTTGACAAGATAATTCTTCTTTTTGGATGGACACCTGTAATAAAGGGAATGTTCTGAAATGTTCTTAACAATTACACACCTTGAGCAAGGTAACGTTTATGGTACATAACACTCCAATGAAAGGAATGTTCTGAACAATGTGGTATTGCCGTCTATTATTAACGAATTTTCATTAAAATGTTCCCCCTTTTATCGAATTTCCCACGAGCTATTTGAGCGGCCATCATGGTAAGACCCAGTTCCTAGACCTTAAAATTACTGACCTCTAGATCATTCTGAAGGGGTTTTAAAATTTGTGTATATTTGAATTCGAAATGACGGCCATTTTATATGTTTTAAATGCATAACTTTTTGGTTACGATAAAATCTAATTTCACTGTCGTAATCAGCGTTAAAAACTGCATAAATTAGCATTTTGGAAATCGTTGAAATTGACGGCTCTCGGTGTTATTTTCGGTATTTTCAATGCAATTTGAAAGTTTCAGATATTAATGTACGGATTTTAATGCCGTTTGATGGTGAAATCGAAGATTAAAAAAAACGTCATATTAAATTAGTTATAATTAAAATATCCTGCGTTTCCGCCCAAGATCGAACCGGAGACTTTGCGCGTGTGAGGCGCACGTAATAACCAATAAACTAAGGATACTACGAAGAAGTTTAACCGATGTATATATATGAAATGAATCGATAATTTTTATATTGGTAGTTATAGTAAAATATTAATTTGTAACGATCAGCTGATTTCAATAAACAGCTGTAATAACTTTTAGGTAATGTTGTGTTTTCGAACAAATTGACGTAATTAAAGTAAAAAAGGAAGAGAAAATATGAGCGATTTTTATTTTTGGTTCAACAACAGAAATGTTTTTTTGGAAATTCGTTCACATTACGTCAGCGAGACAGGTGCGTGCCGCTGTCATTTGTAACTGCACCAGGGACAGTTACACGTGTAATGAAAATAAAGCTAATGTTATCGACTTTCGTATTTGAAGGCACAAAACAAGTTGAACATAAACGTGTTTAATTTTATTCACCGCAATTAGCGGTTTAGATAAGAGACCGCAAATTTCCTCAACTGTACACTTTGTACAAACGCAGACACTGTAAATTAACACAGATTTCCTTGTTTTGGGGTTAGTTATTTGAAATTAAATAAACAGAATATTGTATAACTTCACGTCTTATTTGAGAAATGGCCTATTAGAGTCTTGGTAATATCTGAACCCGGAAGCATGAAATGAACACTGATCCTGATCAGTAGGTCGTTCAATGATTGAGAATTTGGTATCTGCTAACCAGGGTTCTTTAAAGAATTACCTTCTGGAATGTTTAGTCCATTCTGAAGGGACCGGAGGCCATTCCAGCCAGGCGGCGCTGGGGGGGGGAGCAACGAGTCTGCCAGTCTACAGGGTAAATAGTTTGCGTACACTTTTTCCCCTTTCCTTTTGGATTAAATTGGGGCACGAGTTGTAGAAAAAGATTTTGGAACATTGTTTCGGGTAAACCTTCTGGATGGGGTAATACAAAAGTGTGCATTGGGGCACAAGTTTTAGAAAAAGATTTGGGATATTGTTTCTAGTAAACATTCTGGATGGGGTAATACAAAAGTGTGCATTGGGGCACGAGTTTTAGAAAAAGATTTTGGAACATAGTTACGGGTAAACCTTCTGGATGGGGTAATGCAAAAGTGTGCATGGGGGCACAAGTTTTAGAAAAAGATTTTGGAACATTGTTACGGGTAAACCTTCTGGATGGGGGTAATGCAAAAGTGTGCATGGGGGCACAAGTTTTAGAAAAAGATTTTGGAACATAGTTACGGGTAAACCTTCTGGAAAGAGTAATGCAAAAGTGTGCATTGGGGCACGAGTTTTAGAAAAAGATTTTGGAACATTGTTACGGGTAAACCTTCTGGATGGGGTAATACAAAAGTGTGCATTGGGGCACGAGTTTTAGAAAAAGATTTTGGAACATTGATTCGGGTAAACCTTCTGGATGGGGTAATACAAAAGTGTGCATGGGGGCACAAGTTTTAAAAAAAGATTTTGGAACATTGTTACGGGTAAACCTTCTGGATGGGGTAATGCAAAAGTGTGCATTGGGGCACGAGTTTTAGAAAAAGATTTTGGAACATTGATTCGGGTAAACCTTCTGGATGGGGGTAATACAAAAGTGTGCATGGGGGCACAAGTTTTAAAAAAAGATTTTGGAACATTGATTCGGGTAAACCTTCTGGATTGGGGCACGAGCTTTAGAAAAAGATTTTCGAACACTGTTTCGAGTAAACCTTCTGGACAGGATAATACCAAAGTGTGCATTCTTGGGTTGTTATCAAAGTGCAGAATAGGCAGAAACAGTATACGAATATTGTAATATATATATTACGACATTTTTGAACCACCTATAGTTGATTCTTAAAGAATCTCGGTAGGAGAGGTACCAAATTGCAATGATTAGTTAAGAATTTTATTATGTGCTAATTCTGACAAACCGATTTTAAGAAATTAGAGTCTTTAATACATCATATAGCGAGGTTTTTCAGGCATTGCGACCTAGCTGAATACCCGTGTTTCGCTGGGATGTAAACTTGAACATTTTACATGAAAACGATAGGAGTGGACAAATTATTAAACAACAAAGTTGTAGATTTAATTTCTGAAGGCTTTCGACTAAAGCTTAGATCGGAATTCAAACGGGCAGTAATCGAATGTTACCTTATTTCGGACACCACACGATAAAAACGTAGGGTTATTGAACTTATTGAAGTTCACGGATTGGTCAAAGAGAATTTCTTGAAAGTACATATAGTATTTTAACGTTATTTTTCGACACCATACGATAAAAACGTAGGGTTATTGAACTTATTGAAGTTCACGGATTGGTCAAAGAGAATTTCTTGAAAGTACATATAGTATTTTAACGTTATTTTTCGACACCATACGATAAAAACGTAGGGTTATTGAACTTATTGAAGTTCCCGGAATTGGTCAAAGAGAATTTCTTGAAAGTACATATAGTATTTTAACGTTATTTTTCGACACCATACGATAAAAACGTAGGGTTATTGAACTTATTGAAGTTCCCGGAATTGGTCAAAGAGAATTTCTTGAAAGTACAGATGGTATTTTAACGTAGGGTTATTGAACATATTGAAGTTCACGGATTGGTCAAAGAGAATTTCTTGAAAGTACATATAGTATTTTAACGTTATTTTTCGACACCATACGATAAAAACGTAGGGTTATTGAAGTTCACGGATTGGTGACAGAGAATTTCTTGAAAGTACAGATAGTATTTTAACGTTATTTTTCAACACCATACAATAAAAACGTAGGGTTATTGAACTCATTTAAGTTCACGGATTGATCAAAGAGAATTTCTTGAAAGTACATATAGTATTTTAACGTTATTTTTCGACACCATACGATAAAGGCGTAGGGTTATTGAAGTTCACGGATTGGTGACAGAGAATTTCTTGAAAGTACAGATAGTATTTCAACGTTATTTTTCGACACCATACGATAAAAACGTAGGGTTATTGAAGTTATTGAAGTTCACGGATTGGTGAAAGAGAATTTCTTGAAAGTACATATAGTATTTTAACGTTATTTTTCGACACCATACGATAAAAACGTAGGGTTATTGAAGTTATTGAAGTTCACGGATTGGTCAAAGAGAATTTCTTGAAAGTACATATAGTATTTTAACGTTATTTTTCGACACCATACGATAAAAACGTAGTTATTGAACTTATTGAAGTTCACGGAATTAGTCAAAGAGAATTTCTTGAAAGTACATATAGTATTTTAACGTTATTTTTCGACACCATACGATAAAAACGTAGGGTTATTGAACTCATTTAAGTTCACGGATTGATCAAAGAGAATTTCTTGAAAGTACATATAGTATTTTAACGTTATTTTTCGACACCATACGATAAAAACGTAGGGTTATTGAACTCATTTAAGTTCACGGATTGATCAAAGAGAATTTCTTGAAAGTACATATAGTATTTTAACGTTATTTTTCGACACCATACGATAAAAGCGTAGGGTTATTGAAGTTCACGGATTGGTGAAAGAGAATTTCTTGAAAGTACAGATAGTATTTCAACGTTATTTTTCGACACCATACGATAAAAACGTAGGGTTATTGAACTTATTGAAGTTCCCGGAATTGGTCAAAGAGAATTTCTTGAAAGTACATATAGTATTTTAACGTTATTTTTCGACACCATACGATAAAAACGTAGGGTTATTGAACTTATTGAAGTTCACGGATTGGTCAAAGAGAATTTCTTGAAAGTACATATAGTATTTTAACGTTATTTTTCGACACCATACGATAAAAACGTAGGGTTATTGAACTCATTTAAGTTCACGGATTGATCAAAGAGAATTTCTTGAAAGTACATATAGTATTTTAACGTTATTTTTCGACACCATACGATAAAAACGTAGGGTTATTGAACTTATTGAAGTTCACGGATTGTTCAAAGAGAATTTCTTGAAAGTACAGATAGTATTTTAACGTTATTTTTCGACACCATACGATAAAAACGTAGGGTTATTGAACTCATTTAAGTTCACGGATTGATCAAAGAGAATTTCTTGAAAGTACATATAGTATTTTAACGTTATTTTTCGACACCATACGATAAAAACGTAGGGTTATTGAAGTTCACGGATTGGTGAAAGAGAATTTCTTGAAAGTACATATAGTATTTTAACGTTATTTTTCGACACCATACGATAAAAACGTCGGGTTATTGAACTTATTGAAGTTCACGGATTGGTGAAAGAGAATTTCTTGAAAGTACATATAGTATTTTAACGTTATTTTTCGACACCATACGATAAAAACGTAGGGTTATTGAAGTTCACGGATTGGTGAAAGAGAATTTCTTGAAAGTACATATAGTATTTTAACGTTATTTTTCGACACCATACGATAAAAACGTAGGGTTATTGAAGTTCACGGATTGGTGAAAGAGAATTTCTTGAAAGTACATAAAGTATTTTAACGTTATTTTTCGACACCATACGATAAAAACGTAGGGTTATTGAACTTATTGAAGTTCACGGATTGGTGAAAGAGAATTTCTTGAAAGTACATATAGTATTTTAACGTTATTTTTCGACACCATACGATAAAAACGTAGGGTTATTGAACTTATTGAAGTTCACGGATTGGTGAAAGAGAATTTCTTGAAAGTACATATAGTATTTTAACGTTATTTTTCGACACCATACGATAAAAACGTAGGGTTATTGAACTTATTGAAGTTCACGGATTGGTGAAAGAGAATTTCTTGAAAGTACATATAGTATTTTAACGTTATTTTTCGACACCATACGATAAAAACGTAGGGTTATTGAAGTTCACGGATTGGTGAAAGAGAATTTCTTGAAAGTACATATAGTATTTTAACGTTATTTTTCGACACCATACGATAAAAACGTAGGGTTATTGAAGTTCACTGATTGGTGAAAGAGAATTTCTTGAAAGTACATATAGTATTTTAACGTTATTTTTCGACACTATACGATAAAAACATAGGGTTATTGACTTATTGAAGTTCACGGATTGATCAAAGAGAATTTCTTGAAAGTACATATAGTATTTTAACGTTATTTTTCGACACCATACGATAAAAACGTAGGGTTATTGAACTTTTTGAAGTTCACGGAATTGGTCAAAGAGAATTTCTTGAAAGTACATATAGTATTTTAACGTTATTTTTCGACACCATACGATAAAAACGTAGGGTTATTGAACTTATTGAAGTTCACGGATTGGTGAAAGAGAATTTCTTGAAAGTACAGATAGTATTTTAACGTTATTTTTCGACACCATACGATAAAAACGTAGGGTTATTGAACTTATTGATGTTCACGGATTGGTCAAAGAGAATTTCTTGAAAGTACATATAGTATTTTAACGTTATTTTTCGACACTATACGATAAAAACGTAGGGTTATTGAACTTATTGAAGTTCCCGGAATAGGACAAAGTGAATTTCTTAAAAGTATGTTTAATATTGTAACCTTATTTTTCTTAAAAATACTATTCTCCTGCATGTACATACAATTGTTGGAAACACTCCTGATTGCCATTTTTGGAAATTTCGTCCCCACGACTGAAAATGGCATTGAAGGCTCACAGTTTTGCTGATCCGCAAGAGGTGGTGAGAAGTGCGTCGAGGCGGCTAAACGAAATTTCCAAAAATGGCTTTCGGGAGTGAAAAAACAATTGTATGTAGGAGAGTATTTTGAAGGAAAATAGGCTAAAAGTACACGTACTTTCAATAAATTTTCATTGTCATTTAAAAAAAGTTTTATTTCACATCGTTAATTCTCCATAGATTAAGATTTTAAATTTCCAAATTCCAAATCGGATCTGACGGCTGTCAGGGTTGGTTCTCATAATTGACGTAATACAAAAGCGTTGTTGATATATGCAAATTTTGTAGCTGGTGAAAATCCGTGTAACTAAAAAAAACTATCGGAAATTCGTTTCCATCGCGTCAGCGAGACAGCTGCGTGTTGCCAATATTGAAACAGTGAGTAGGCCTATTGACCAATTTACGCAAATGACTTCATAAATCATTGATAATTAATTTTTTGTTGCGTTTCGTTTCGTTTTAGTGAAGAGCAATTAAATGTATACGTTAGACCCAGATAACAATGTATCAGATGTCACGTGATTGACACCCGAAGTCATCACATTCCCGAGCTGATTACAATCATTCGCGCGAGTGCAAGACCGTTAACTCGGAGAATGTAATTGCATATTTTATCCAATGGTCGGATTCATTTTTCATCTTAACTTTAAAATAGTTGAGGCTTGTTAGTTATTGACGTTAGTGTAGAATACCCGCGGCACGCAGCTGTCTCGCTGACGTAACGGAAGCGAGTTTTCAAAACAGAATTTTTAACCAAAATCAGAATTACGAACAAATTATATTGAAAGTACAAAAGAAACCCTGACCGCCATTAAAAATTCAAGTAAAACCGATTTTAAAAATTAAAAATGCTAATTTATGGATCACCCTTTATTGATTACGATGGTGAATTCAAATTAGCAAAATAAAAATAGGACAGATAAGTTATGATTTTAATTTTTTTGAAATAATCGCCATTTTGAAACTGTTCGGTCACGTTTTAATCGAATCGGACGGAAATTGCGAACGTGAGATTGGCAACACGTACTATGTACAGTGCGTCCCACGAAGGGGTTTACGCATTTGATCCGCCATTATTTTCTCATTCCTCCATTGATCATATATAAAGACTTCTATAAAGATATCCCGCAGGGGGAGTACAGACTAGCTGCACCTATTGAGAGGATTTAGACGTCCCTCGTGGTACCAGAGTCTAACACATACAACACTACACTTGCGACTTCACACTCACACTTACATTTAGGGAGCGATAATAGCCTCAACGAGCCGCCTCGGTGGCCTAGTTGATAGCGTACTGGGCTTTCAACCCGAGGACCCGGGTTCGATTCGCGGCCAGGGTTTGGCATTTTCATACGCTATAAATCATCCAATCGTCTGCATTAGCCCAAGTGTGCACAATAGTCGGACGTTAAAAAAAAGCCTCAACGTGCTTTTCGCCTTAAAAAATTTTTTAAAAGAAGGCAGCAGAAATAGTATGTGAGAATTGCATCTGGCCGATGTTCGTAGAAACAAAATGGCTGCCAAAATAAATAAATTACGCTCTCTTAAAAATCTCACTGTACTGCAGTATTGAATCGACGTTATCTGTCGATGTCGTATTATCGACGTAGCTGTGGATGGTTTCCAGTTCGAATAGGTCTGATTTATGAAATACTTTTTAGTTTTTTTTTATTTTTTATCTAATTAAATTTTGTTTGATAAAAAACAATCAGTTCCATACTTTATTTTGGCCGCCAAAATAACTTGTTCAAACAGTATGTATAGTTTTATTATCAATGGAGGATCAAATGCGTAAACCTCTTTGTGTGACACCCTGTATATGTGGTAAACACGATGCGTTACACAACACCGAGGCCTAAGCTATTTCTTACTTATTCTTTTTTATATTATTGTACTAAATACAGTAATTGTATATATAAATACAAAAATAATAATCCTTATGGCAGGGATGTGTTGGTGGCATCTTGCGGCAGAGTGTTGAACTATAGTTAAATTTAAATAGATAATAGTACTGTATATTTCCTAAAACGTCTCCACCCTCTATGCAGCGTTCGTAGCGGCAGATAGTCAAACTACTTGGACTTAAGCCGTTAATATAGAGAACACTTTTTATGATATATACTTCTAGTCCGTCTATATGCAATGATACTAAAAAAAATTCTTTTTTATATTGTACTAAATACAGTAATTGTATATATAAATACAAAAATAATAATCCTTATAGCAGGGATGTGTTGGTGGCATCTTGCAGCAGTATGTTGAACTATAGTTAAATTTAAATAGATAATAATACTGTATATTTCCTAAAATGTCTCCACCGTTTTATGCAGCGTTCGTAGCGGCAGATAGTCCAACTACTTGGACTTCAGCCGTTAATATAGAGAACACTTTTTATGATAGTTGTACTTCTAGTCCGTCTAATGCAATGAAACTAAAAAAAAAATACTTTTTTTATTGTACTAAATACAGTAATTGTATATATAAATACAAAAATAATAGTTCTTATGGCAGGGATGTGTTGGTGGCATCTTGCGGCAGTGTGTTGAACTATAGTTAAATTTAAATAGATAATAGTACTGTATATTTCATAAAACGTCTCCATCCTCTATGCAGCGTTCGTAGCGGCAGATAGTCCCAACTACTTGGACTTCAGCCGTTAATATAGAGCACACTTTTTATGATAGTTGTATTTCTAGTCCGTCTATATGCAATGATACTAAAAAAATTCTTTTTATATTGTACTAAATGCAGTAATTGTATATAAATACAAAAATAATAATCCTTATGACAGGGATGTTTGGTGATATCTTGCGACAGAGTGTTGACTGTAGTTAAATAGATAATAGTACTGTATATTTCATAAAACGTCTCCACCCTCTATGCAGCGTTCGTAGCGGCAGGTAGTCCAACTACTATGACTTCTGTCGCTAATATAGAGCGACATATCATGGTATAATAATATAGAGTAAAAAATCATGGTTGTACTTCTAGTCCGTCTATATGCAATGATACAGTACACTTTTCTGCACCATTTTGTGATCTTTATTGCCTAAACTGCTAAACTTACAAATAGTAAACAATTTTATCACAAACTGAGGTTGGATTTAATTATTATTATTTCTGACAATCAATTCGGGGATGGAAATGTTTTTTTTAAAACAATATGGTTTTACTTTTATTTTCAAATATCAGGAATGTAGAGTGAAATAAGTTATTCATATCACTTTCTAGAGAATTCACTACTTCGTTTAATAAAGTTTAACGGTTGAGAAAGTTTTGAAGGTTATTACCGCTTATAAAGGTCTGAGACACGTTAAAAACGGATTTCAAAATTTTCTCCGGGTGGCGGCCCCTCATGAATCCACACCCCCCCCCAAATAAAATTCTAGGCACGCTGCTGTTTAATACGGTTTTTCTTCGTAAGCACTTCGAACTGTCGGCAAACATGTTATGCTAAGTGCAAATGTCTGTTTGTACAATTGTTATTTGATTATGACGTTTGTTGGCATTACAAATTAATACAATTGGTGGATTATTGTACGCCGCAACCAGTAACAGACCTGATTACAACAATAGGCGTACACTTCGATACAATTGATTTAAATAAAACTTCGTTTAACAACATCGCTTACTTTCCGATATCAAAATTATGTTTGCAAATTTCATTCGTATCGATTTAACGGTTTACAAATTTATTTTATAGACGTAGTATTGGTTCCAATAAATTTGTAGAAATAAAAAAGAGAAATCCGTTAATATTATTCTTTTTTGGCGAATAACTTTTGAAAAAACGAGCTATTAAACGGTCATACCATTGAATATAAATAATAGAATGTTAGCTGTGTTCAGTATAACGATCTGCCTTCCCTAGCTTCGTCATTTCTACTTTCGTTGACGCGTATAGTATAGAACTCATGAGTATAGATATAGTTTTTGAAGATGGAGGTTCTCCGAAACGCGTCAGCGAAAGTAGAATTGACGAAGCTAGGGAAGGCAGATCGTTATACTGAACACAGTGATAATAATCCTAGCAGAAAAGAAGAATAATAAAAAGAATAGAATGTTAACGTTTATGAGAGATCTGTGAGCGCTTGTTGCTGGCGGCAACTTGCGACAAAATGTTAAACTACTGTATATTTTCTCAAACATCTCGACCCTCCCTTGTAGTTTGCAGCGTCCCTAGCGGCAGATAGTGCAATTACTTGGACTTTAGCCGCTAATAACGAGCACACTTTTTACAATGGTGGCTGTACTTTGGCCGTTTCAGTGGTAAAACTCAGTGATCTTTGAAATGAGTACCGACCTGACCTCTGTATTACTTTTTTATTATATAAAACTCGTTAAATTTGTGTGCGAGGTTGCCCGATTTCGATTCAAAAGTGAAAAAAATTCGAATTTTGTTTATAGATAGCTAGCAAAATAGTCGAACAGTTCCAAAATGGCGGACATTTAAAATCTTTAAAGAACCAATACTTGTTAATCACATTTTTTTGAAAATACGTTTTCACAATCGAAATCGGGCGTTAAAATTGTATAAATTAGCATTTAAAATTTTCAAATTCAATTGAAATGCGAAAGTAAACCTAACGGCGGTCAGGGTTCGTTTTCATATTTTCAATATAGTTTGTGTTGGGTGTAAACTATTAACACCGTAAGGACTTTTTAAAATTTCGTAAAAACACAAATTTGAAGAAGCAAAGTATATTTTCTGTTCTAACCCGGTGTTAGTAAATTTTAAGCGTTCGTGAATAATTTAGTATTTTGACGGAAAATTAAACATTCCAAATTTGGCACAGCTTTTACTCGGCTGCCTATTTGACTCCGGTCGACTGGGTGTCAATAGTTATCAGTCTGCCCCCTGTAGGACACCTTTCAACTTGGCCCCTAAATAGGAAAGGTTCGAACAATAATAGCGGTCACTACTGTTGGAAAACCCCTCCGGCCCCCTGCCTAGCTCTGTTGACGAATGTTCTAGTAGCAGAAAACTACCCCTGCAAACACCAACAGGCGTAGTCCCCACACTTCATCCCTTGTGTTGTATTAAGTTGAACAAACTTAACTTGAAAATTAGTAAATTTGCAGTTCCCTTTCTATGCAATTTGTGAATCACTGGACGTTTTAAATGTTGGTTCAATGCGGTCTTGCCAGATTGAGGGGATTTTTCTTCTCAAAATGGGGAAATTTTAAGTTTGTGGTAAAGTATGGGGAATTTTTTTATTACTGGGAAAATTTGTAAGTATTAAGCCCAGTCTTAACTAGATTAAATGGTTTTTTTTTTTTAAATTAAAAGTCTGTTAGGTTTTTGTTGATTCGACTAAGTTTGGAACTGTAGGTTACCCGAAATCCGTGGCTGTAATTCATAAAAGGCAGAGCCCTAGCTCATCATTAATTCTCCAAATTCCCAATTACGTATAAAGCTGAAATATTTTACACTTGTTCCTTAGAGGCCAAATTTGAAAAACAGTTATTTTTGGCTTTGTTCAGTAACTCAAAAAGTGGTGATACTTTAACTCCTTTCCCATTTTCCCTTGACTATAACGTTACATGCTAATGAATTAAAATACGATGCATGGGCATTCATCATTCAGCATATATTTATATGAATGAATAAATGACTTGCTATGGTCACTGTTGCACAGCGACTTGTAGATCCCCTTTCTATATTCCTGAGAGCGCCTTCACCGGTCCTTATCTACATGAAGTCTAGGATTTGGAGAGGATTCAAGGAGGGTAACTCCCACTATTCTAATTGGTGACTTCCCACTTTCATCCATATTAAGATACTTCCATGTGTTTCCTGCAGGAGTTGCAAACTAGCTGAAACCTATTGAGAGGATTTAGACCCGAGTCTAACACACACTTACACTTGCAACACTACACTTACGACTTTCACACACATTTATGGAGGCGATAATAGCCTCAACGTGCTTTTCGCCTTAAAATAACAAAAAAAACTTTACTGTTGACCCTTATCACGGAGGTTTTGTCCCCCTTGGCAAATTTTTTGCTGTGCGGTGAATTCACGCTCATTCTACTTACATTCTTACTCATGTTCCCATGGATAAGGCCACGGGGGGGTCGCCAGGACTCAGTTTGATACACAATTAGGACGGTGTCATTCACTCTGGTCACTTTAGAGTTAGCCAAGCCACGTAAAGTAGTGAATGTGTGTCTTGAGTAGATGAGTGAGAGTAGTTTGAACTAGAGGCACGGTGGGATAGCTTAGTCTTCGCTGGTTATACGAGGTAGGATCACAACTTTACGGAATTGGTCAGTGAAAATTTATTTGAAAGTACGTATAATATTTTAGCCTTATTTTCCTTCAAAATACTCTCCTCCTGCGTGTATACACACACTTCTTCCACCGTTCATACAGTTGTTGGAAACACTCCTGAAAGCCATGTTTGGAAATATTGTTTAGCCGCTTCGTCACATTTTCCATCACCTCTTGCGAACTAGAAAAACGATGTCTCTTCAGTCGTGGAAACTGCTAAGAATCCAATTGTTTTTTGTGTTTAACGTCCGACTGTTGTGCACACTTGGGCTAATGCAGACGATGGGATAATTTATAGCGTATGAAAATGCCAAGCCCTGGCCGGGAATCGAACCCGTGTCCTCGGGGTGAAAGCCCAGTACGCTAACAACTAGGCCACCGAGGCGGCTAGAATCCAATTGGTGCAAGGTCGGGAGAATAGAGAGGGTGTTCCAGAGCAGTAACTGCTATGTTCGGGTCATTTTCATTAACTTCATCTCGTAGCCGTTTCATAATCATTTACAGTTCTCTGTTGTGAAACATCACTTGACATCACCTCAACATCACTTGACTTCTGTCCGAGAGAAAATTTTTCTTTTCTTATTGATGTTTTTTATTTCCATTCAGCGGACTGAGGGTCGTAAAGGAAGCAACACTTTTACCACCGGATTTGTACCAGTTTCAACGACTGAAAATGACGTTGAAGTCACACAGTTTTGCTGATTCGCAAGAGATTATGGAAAATGCGATGAAGCGGCTAAACCAGTTGCTTTCAGGAGTGCACAACAATTGTATGACGAGTGGAAAGGTGTGTACATGCAAGAGGAGAGTATTATGAAGGAAATAATGTTATTTAAATTTTAAATCATGTTCAGCCAAAACAATTCATTCAATGAATTGTATACATTAGATTCATTTTGATTTCTCAGTTACAATTCTTCCGTAATTGTACAATTATTGACCACTGAGGTGGGCGTTATTTAAAGTAACAGCCAAAATAACAGCGTTCCTGGAATAACCTGTTATGCCAGTTTCACTGTTATTTTTGTAACAGGGTCATACGTCGTACGAAGATAGGCCGATGACAATAGACATTTTGACATTGAAGTCTTCCCTCTACGCCATACAACAAACTGCAACTGCGCATGCGTGTCTGTTATTTTTGTAACTGTTTTGGGCTTTGAGGAACGATGTCGTGTTTTCTTTCAAAAATTACAGTTACTGATGCAGTTAACATTCTATTCCAAGTTCTATACGAAACACTTAGTTACTGTTGCCAGTTAACAGCAAAGTCAAAACGTTTAGGAGTTCTTTTAGACAGACTTTAGGAGTGTTCAGTTTTTAGTTCGGAATGGTAATACGATCAAGTGAAGTTTATGTTCTGTGTTTTTAAAATAGATTTTTTCTGTGTTGTCCTAAATACAGATTTGCAATTTTCACACAGATCCTATTTACGGTGCGTTTACATTGGGATACATATTAAGACTAAGATTATATACTAGAGGGTGCCGATTCAACCCCAGGCACTGCGATCGACTGACCTATTGTGCAACTTAACCTCTTAAAATACCTAGTTCAGCAGATTGGTGCCCCTAATAACTTCCAGCAACCCACTGACTAGCTCACTCTGCAGAAGATCCCTAGGGTCTTGGAAACCAAAAACCCCTCCTACTAGCAAGAGCTTCACAATCATAAATTATGTGACCTAGTTTCCTCCTCCTTCCTGCACAATCTACTCACGGTTTCTCCGTGGTACATACCTATCCTGTTCATGTGCACCCTCAGACCACAGTGCCCTGATCCCCCATGATCCTGAGTTGTGCTCTGTCCAGGACATCTGCTGCCCCTTTAAGTCGTCCCATTTTTTTTTTTGCGTTTAACGTCCGACTATTGTGCACACTTGGGCTAATGCAGACGATGGGATGATCTATAG
Source organism: Callitettix versicolor (assembly GCA_022606455.1). Taxonomy (NCBI): domain Eukaryota; kingdom Metazoa; phylum Arthropoda; class Insecta; order Hemiptera; family Cercopidae; genus Callitettix; species Callitettix versicolor. The sequence goes on along the minus strand of CM040184.1, from coordinate 79,585,220 downwards.
CGTATGAAAATAGCAAACCCTGGCCGGGAATCGAACCCGGGTACTCGGGGTGAAAGCCCTGTACGATTTCAACTAGGCCACCGAGGCGGCTAATTTAAGTCCTCCAAAAGGAACTTTACTTGAGACGTTTACTATGGGAATGCCCATGAAGGTTTTCCCAGCTTACCTGGTGTTCCACCTGTTAACGGCGGACCTGGCCAACGATAGAGAAATCCCTAAAGCCGGCTCAGGTCCGATAAACTCAGATGCAGATCCAAGTCGGCCAGTCGGTCTGCCACCTCATTACCCTCAACTCCCCTATGCCCCGGAACCCAGTGAAGAGTTACCCGGTTACCCAGGGACAGAGCGTCAAGGTTCTTCCGGCACTCCCAGATTGGGATAAGTATGTGAATACATAATTTGTATGATCATACAAGTCCTCGTACATGGCAATTCGTACATCCTGCGTTTACACGTATACCGTTTCATTAAAGGCAATTTATATTGGGTCAGTGGCAGCACTTCCCAAGTGAAAATGCTCAAAATCCGCACAATAAAACCGTGCCTAATAACGAGGTTTTATATTTATCAACGTGTGCACTGACGTAAGTAAAATCTAAAAAAAAGCGCTCGCAGGTGGTGCCAACGAGAATTAAGAAAAAAAAACTGTGCACAGGCCTGTACCGTGTTGGTTAATGCCACTTTAAAAGATGGCTCGGGCTTTAAAAACTACAACAAAATAGTAAAACTATACAGAACTTAATTTAGAACAAACTAGCCTAATTAAACACAACCGAATTTGTCAACAAATAAAAACCAGTCAGCTGAGTAAACAGCTGATTAAATCTGATAACAAAAACTGACAACCTAAAAACTCGTGAAAAAATGTGTGTAATCAAAGCAATGCAATTTTTTGTTCGTTCAAAATGTTCGAAGAAACCTTTGAGCTCATACAATTTGATTTGTCACAATCATTCCAGCAGATTGGAAAGTGTTATTTTTTAACAGTTATGTAACCTGTTACTGGGCTGGAACGGTTACAGGAAAATAACCGTTTCGCCCACCACTGATTACCGCTCTAAGTAAAAGGTCCTATACCGGGAGACAGGTTGGAATGGTCAAATACAACCCGGACCTTAAGGTTGCCCTTCAACCGCAGATCGAACCAAGAGCGGTTGTAGCCCATAGAACTTTGTGTAGGTGCCAACCGGTTTCAACTTGACTTCGGTAATCATTCAATTCCTACACAAATTTGCCAAGAATTCCGGTAGATATCTTACTTTGTTCGGCTTCACAGTGTACAGGTAGTGTAGACAAGAAGGAACACTGGTCGATACAATCTGATATTTATACCAGGGTTATGTTTTAAACAGAAAGTATCACTTGTTAACTACGTTTATAGTTCATATTTAGAACAGAAGCAGCGCTGTACCTTATATTTCGATTTGCGGTGTTGCCAAGTAGTGCTTCTCCCCTCCCTTCTACAAAACGAACTTTTAGAGATAAAGATCAAGCGATTTGGCAATACCGTTAAGTGTGTAGCACAAAATTTGAAGTAATCGCGGGTTTTATTTTAATCATTCAATTCCGGCAGACATCTTTGTTTGGGCTGCACAATGTACGAGTTTGTGGACAACAAGAAACGCACTTCGGTTGATACAATCTATTATTTATACCAAGGTATTTCTTTTTTTTAACAGAATTCATCACCGTTATTGGATAGTTAACTAGGTTTATAGTTCATATTTAGTCCAGACGCCGCGCTGTACCTTATAATTCGATTTGTTTTTGCGGTGTTGCCAATTAGTGCATACTCTCCTCCCCTATACGAAACGAACTTTTAGATATAGAGAGCAAGCGACTTGGCAATACTGTTAAGTGTGTAGATTGGCAGAAAATCTGAAATAATTGTTTTATTATAATAATTCCGGTATACATCTTTGTGGCTCTACAATGTACAGGTTTGGTTAATGCAGTCTGTTATTTATACCAAGTTATTTCTTTTTTTAAAACAAAATTCATCACCGTTATTGGATAGTTAACTAGGTTTATAGTTCATATTTAGTCCAGACGCCGCGCTGTACCTTATAATTCGATTTGTTTTTTGCGGTGTTGTCAAATTAGTGCATTCTCCCCTTTCCCTATACGAGACGAACGTTTAGAGATAGAGAGCAAGCGACTTGGCAATACTGTTAAGTGTGTAGCTTGACACAAAATTTGAAATAATCAAGTTTTATTGTAATCATTCCGGTAGACATCTTTGGCTCTGTTTTAAACAGAAAGTGTCACCGGTATTTGGGAGTTTTTTTAAATAGGTTTATAGTTCAGACTTAGAACAGAAGGTAGCGCTTAACTTCATGTCAGTGTGTTCGTGCTGTGTTGCCATTGTTGCATTCACCGTCCGCTGTATAGCAGTCGAACTGTTAGAGAACAAACGATTTGGCAACACTGTTCAATGTGTGTAGCACAAAATTTGACCAAAATTACTTCCAACGATAACGTTTTTAATCTTTGCAGCCTGATTTCACCATCGTAATCGGCATCCGCATGTTAAAATTTCAATAATATAGGATTATGAAATATTTTCCCGTCTAGTGGTTTATTTACTCACCGCGGTTTCGAAACCTTACTGTTTCATCTTCAGGCCGCAATACAAAGTCAAATTCCTCTGTCGAGATCGTCACAAAGTTAAACAAAACATTGAAAACAATCGTCCGGAATGTAACGACACGAGCTGTACATATCGTTTGGCCAAACCAAATTTTATCGTGTAATTGTGTTTAGCGTTTGTGACGTGTTTTCAATGCAGGGTGTCTACTAGTCCCTGGTATCCCCGATGTCCCGTAAAAGACACGGATTTTATCAAGTGGTCCCAGATGTCACGGGTAATACCGGAATTTAGAATTGCAATCCCCTTTTTCCCTAGAAATAATAATTTCCTTCCCTTCTCAGTGATTTTGTAAATTGCGATACGAAATGCCGATAAATCGGAAAAAATAGTAGAATGTGCCTCTATTAGCCAAAACTTCAAGTAGGCTTCCAAAAAACTTCTTTTTAAGGTTATTATAGGCTATACCATGTAGTGTATTTAATCGTGGAACCAATATTACGTACGATGCCGCTAATGTTGAAGAAATTCAAGGTCACATGTTTTTATAATATATGTCCTCTCAAAAAGTCCCTGAGTTTTGCGTAAGGGAGCTGGTAGACACCCTGCAATGGTTTTTTTAAACTTTGTGATGATCTCGTTAGAGGGTTTAGACATTTTTCATTACGGCCTGAAGATGAAACAGTAAAGTTTCGAAACCGCGGTAGCCTTTACGAGGTGAGTAAATGGACCTAGACGGAAAAATAGGCCATAAACCAAATTATTTAAATATGTGGTCCGGTGGGTATGATGCAATAATAAAATCAGAATTTCAAATTCTGTTCAGTGTGTAGCGTAGCACAAAATTTGAAATAATGGCGGGTCTTATTTTAATCATTCAATTCCGGCAGATATCTTTGTTTGGGCTGCACAATGTACAAGTTGGTGGACAACAAGAAACGCACTTCGGTCGATACAATCTATTATTTATACCAGGGTATTTCTTTTTTTTTAAACAGAATTCATCACCGTTATTGGATAGTTGTTACTAGGTTTGTAGTTCATATTTAGTCCAGACGCCGCGCTGTACCTTACAATTCGATTTGTTTTTGCGGTGTTGCCAATTAGTGCATACTGTCCTCCTCTATACGAAACGAACTTTTAAGAGATATGAGAGCAAGCGACTTGGCAATACTGTTAAGTGTGTAGCTTAGCACAAAATGGAAAGAAGGAAATGAATCCTTTTATTCCGTGTTTTTTTATGAAATTATTTGTTTACGTATTTTCAGTTTAATTTGAAAATTTTAAATGAAACTATTAAAAAGAGACGATTTTAAGGAACTCTTAAACTGATGTATTGGTTACGTCTTACTGTCTCGGGTCTGGATTTTGCCCTCATGGAGGTTCTCATAGCTTACTAATGAAAATTCTTTTACAAAAACAAATCGAGTTTAACATAATCTGACTAAACACAAACGAACTAATCACAAATCACGGTTCCGCCGGCATTAGCTTCCTTAATGTTGAACACAATGACAATACATTAGTCTGCCCCTCGCGTTAGTTCTGGTCGGATCCAGTTACCAAGGAGTCACGTCTGCAGGTACCACTGATTCAGTTACTTTCCGGTCAAGGATGTTTGTTCTGCAACAGCTGTTAATCCGCGGTAACAGTACCTGCTCGCCTGTCCTGTCCACCCTCATTCAGCCGTTCGTTGAACCCGTTAATGTGGTCCCGTTGTTTTCCTTCACAATCGATACTCTGATTACTTCGATATGTTGAACGGATAGGCGCTGCTCCGTGGTTATAATGTACACTTTATGGCGGCACGCAGCTGTCTCGCTGACGTGATGGCGAGAACGGATAGGCGCTGCTAATCGTGGTTATAATGTACACTTTATGGCGGCACGCAGCTGTCTCGCTGACGTGATAGCGAGAACGGATAGGCGCTGCTAATCGTGGTTATAATGTACACTTTATGGGGGCACGCAGCTGTCTCGCTGACGTGATAGCGAGAACGGATAGGCGCTGCTAATCGTGGTTATAATGTACATTTTATGGCAGCACGCAGCTGTCTCGCTGACGTGATAGCGAGAACGGATAGGCGCTGCTAATCGTGGTTATAATGTACACTTTATGGCGGCACGCAGCTGTCTCGCTGACGTGATAGCGAGAACGGATAGGCGCTGCTAATCGTGGTTATAATGTACACTTTATGGCGGCACGCAGCTGTTTCGCTGACGATTATAGCGAATTTAAAAAAGCGTCCTTTTAACTTGCGCTTTTAGAAATTATGATTTCACTGTCATAATGAACACTAAAAACCTTACGTATTTCAACTGTTTAAAGTTACATTGAAAATACGATTTTTTTTGCGGCGAAAAACCGTCAAGGTTATCATCGCCGTCATGCAAAACGAGAGTATAAAAAAATTAACAAAATTTGCTTAAATAAGAAAAAAAACAACAAACTATAATTGTTAAAATAAACAAAACTTTAAATAACAGGTATAACTATATTACAATAAAGAATAGTTAAGAACTAAATAACAATGAATACTGAATAAAATATAATAACAATTCGTAAATGTGTGTGTGTGTGTGTGTGTGTGTGTGTGTGTGTGTGTGTGTGTGTGTGTGTGTGTGTGTGTGTGTGTGTGTGTGTGTGTGTGTGTGTGTGTGTGTGTGTGTGTGTGTGTGTGTGTGTGAGTGTGTGTGTGTGTGTGTGTGTGTGTGTGTGTGTGTGTGTGTGTGTGTGTGTGTGTGTGTGTGTGTGTGTGTGTGTGTGTGTGTGTGTGTGTGTGTGTGTGTGTGTGTGTGTGTGTGTGTGTGTGTGTGTGTGTGTGTGTGTGTGTGTGTGTGTGTGTGTGTGTGTGTGTGTGTGTGTGTGTGTGTGTGTGTGTGTGTGTGTGTGTGTGTGTGTGTGTGTGTGTGTGTGTGTGTGTGTGTGTGTGTGTGTGTGTGTGTGTGTGTGTGTGTGTGTGCGTGCGTGTGCGTGTGCGTGTGCGTGTTTTTAACGTCCGACTATTGTGCACACTTGGGCTAATACAGACGATGGGGATGATTTATATAGCGTATGAAAATGCCAAGCCCTGGCCGGGAATTGAACCCGGGTCCTCGGGGTGAAAGCCTAGTACGCTATCCACTAGGCCACCGAGGCGGCTGATAATAATTCTCTCTAAATAACTTTATCCTCTGTTATGTTTATAGTAAAAGTCTATATAAACATAACAGAGATAGTTATTTAGAGAAAATAAATAATCAAAATAACGCAAGCACTAACAAAAAATGAACTCTGACCGCCGTAAACATTTTTAAATTAAACGGATTTTGCAAAACTCAAAATTATGCCAGTTTTTAACGCTGATCACGTCGGTGAAATCGCATTTGCGAAAACATTAAAGTTACAAATTAGAAAAATATAAACGGCCGCCATTTTGAAACTGCAAACGAATTTTGATAGTTCAAGCTATTGTTATAAACGTATTTTGTGCCGCGTTTGAACGGAATCGGACCAAAATTGTGAAAGGGAGCACGTGCGCTCGCGAAAGTAACCTAGAGGTGATCAGCGCTCATTTCAAGGTCATCGGTCTGGATCTTACCGCGATTGCTGCTCCAGTAGCTCGGTTTTCCAATGGAAATTCACTAGAAATACATATTTACATTCTTTGACCTTGTATTTTAAACGGTCAGCTGTTTTTAGACCAGTCAAGGACGTATAATGTTTTTACTAGCTAAAATTCTGACGTCATCAAAAATGCACCGAAATAACATTTTTCTGTACACACGTACTGAGGATCGATTTGTAAACAACTTCCGAAATTTTGTGTCCGAAATCTGTAAGCACGTTAACGACAGAAAGGATCGAACGATTGACTTGAAATTTATAACACTAAAACCAAAACTGCTTGTATTAGAACAGTATTGTTTTTCAGAATTGTTGCTCAAAAATTGCGGGGGCTAGAGGAAAATGACGTGTGAAAATGTTTATGGGGGTTACGGTTATTTCGAACAGGGTGTCAGATTTTTGAAGGAAAGTTCACGCTGAGTTCGAATATGCTATTGGAATTGAAAACTAGGATTTTTCAGCCCTTAAAGAGCGAAACAGTAAATTTCGAATACTTTTTCTTGAATCTAAAGAGGGTAATTCAGGGTATGAAACGTACGCTATAAAACTTTTGACATCTTCGTTTCCGTTACTAATCAGTAATTTTGTAATTTACAATTTAGATATTACATGTTCTAATGTGTCTTATTAAGTGTTGATTTCTGCTTTAAAAAGTACTTCTACAAGAGTAATTTGAAATGTAATGGTGATATGAAGTTCTTTGTGTTTGTTCGCATCCCTGGCGATTTAATTGATCAAACTTGGCGTGCACGTCTGCTTTGCTCGTATTGAAAAGGAGCTTCTTTGAAGCTGTTATTTTGCTTAAAAAACTGTTAAAGATTAACCTCAAAATCAGTGTAAATACAACAGTCCTTTAATATCCAAAACGCATATCCTATAATGCCAAAATCCAGTACGAAACCTTTAGGAAAAACTGAAAAAATCACAGCTTTTCAAAATTGGTTTAGGTTTGTAACTCGAATTAGTGCGGTAAATTTTGATATTCCAAAATATTAAAGCTTGGAAATAAATAGAAAAATATTACCTCGAAAGCTGTCTTTTGTTTTTCGATTTACTGGTAAACTGTAATTTTCTTTTATTAAAAACTAACTTAATTTTATGGGTTATGCCAGCTGGGTCGGTAAAAGTCAGCCATTATATGCTACAAATTTTTCCTCTGCCATAATTGTGCAATTTTTCCCTCGTAGCCATAATATTGTGCATTTTTCTCTTTGCCATAATATTGTGCTATTTTCTCTATTTGCCATAATATTGTGCTATTTTCTCTATTTGCCATAATATTGTGCAATTTTTTCTCTCTGCCATAATATTGTGCAATTTTTTCTCTTTGCCATAATATTGTGAAATTTTTTCCCCCTTGCCATAATATTGTGAAATTTTTTCCCCTTGTCATAATATTGGGAAATTTCTTTCTTTTTTTTAATATGTATTAAGAACATGTTAAAGTGAGAAGGCGCACCTTACTAGCGACGTCCGATCAAAATGGCAACAGATCCACATTTAATTTTCCCCGTTTGGTTCTGTGCCGATTCATTAGACTTCCAAATCATTATGGCGACTTGTAAAAAAATGTAAAATCAGTTTACAATGTAATTGCGTTTTAATAATAACCGCTTAGAAAATAATTTCGGTTTCCGCTGTTCTTCTACTCACTATTTATATATGTTACTAAAAGGATATTGATGTTTAAAATATTGGATTCATCACTGCTTCTTTCTTTCTGAGATCTTGTAAACATTCCATAAAAAAGTCATATGTTCATTTCCCCAACATAAGATCTAAATTCAGCTGTCTAAATGTATTGTACAGTCTTAATTTAACAATTAATATAAATTCCAGGTCATTTGATGAGCCACAGAATTTCACCTTTCTGGTTGTTTAGTTAGAAAGATTCTCATGGAATTAAGTGTCCACGGTGAAAGAAGCAGTTCTGCCTACAATAAAAACTGGAGTCCCACTTTGTCATTCCGAAAGTGGAATGCCTACTGCTTGTCTAATAGACCTTGCAAGTGCAGATCTATAGTCATGATCTGGTTGTTTACTTAGAAAGATTCTCCTGGAATTAAGTGTCCACAGTGAAAGAAGCAGTTCAGCCTACAATAAAAACTTTGTCCCATTCCGAAAGTGGCATCTATCTATAGTCTTCTTGTGGTTGTTTACTTAGAAAGATTCTCCTGGAATTAAGTGTCCACAGTGAAAGAAGCAGTTCTGCCTACAATAAAAACTTCGTCCCATTCCGACAGTGGCATCTATCTATAGTCTTCATGTGGTTGTTTACTTAGAAAGATTCTCTTGGAATTAAGTGTCCACAGTGAAAGAAGCAGTTCTGCCTACAATAAAAACTTTGTCCCATTCCGAAAGTGGCATCTATCTATAGTCTTCTTGTGGTTGTTTACTTAGAAAGATTCTCCTGGAATTAAGTGTCCACAGTGAAAGAAGCAGTTCTGCCTACAATAAAAACTTTGTCCCATTCCGAAAGTGGCATCTATCTATAGTCTTCATGTGGTTGTTTACTTAGAAAGATTCTCTTGGAATTAAGTGTCCACAGTGAAAGAAGCAGTTCTGCCTACAGTAAAAACTTTGTCCCATTCCGAAAGTGGCATGACTTGTCTAATAGACCTTGCAAGTGCAGATCTGTTGACCGAGGTCCTCAAAATTGTAGTCTGTAAATTCCTTTTTAGTTATTTGAGAGCAGTTGACATTTTCCTAATTCTGTATAGGTAGTTGATGTAAAAATTTGCTGAATTTTAAATTAACGATTATTAAAATTATCGCTTCCGTGATAGATGCAGTACACTATCACTGCATCTTCCAGTTATTTTTTTCGTTTTATTTGAATGTTCGTTATTTTTTACGTTTTAGAGTACTTTATAAATAAGTTAAACTAAACACGACACAGTGAAATTGCTTTCTTGCCCTGCTTAGTATTTGTGTTAGCTCTTTATTTTAATAATCCAAAATGCCACTACAACGGAAACAAGGTTAAAGTATCCCCGAGTGCCCCGAGTCTAACATAAACTTGACCAAATTGTGTGTTCTCTAGATAGCTGCATTAAAGTTTATTCACGTAAAGGATGTATGTGCAGGGAGTGGTCGCCCGGGGGCGCCGCCCAGCAACAGCTGTCTGTGGTGACCACAGTTTGGGGTGTGACGACATCGACGCAGTCAGCACCGCAGAATTTCGGAGGCGGCGGTCTGGCTGGAGGCGGTTCGGGTGGCTACACTCAGGGGACAGCGACTTCTGCCAGTAAAGCAGGGGTAGGTGGCGCTTACCCGGGACCTGGAGGATATAGACAGACAACGCCGGGGTAAGTGATCGTCACGTAGGCTAGGGTGTCGGCAGGGCGAGAGGTCACCTGTCCTTGCTTTCTTCCCGTTGTGGAAATAATTCCAGTTAAAAATTTTCCAGATCAAACTAGAAGTTTTTGATTTATAACTTTGTAGTCGAGGTAACAGTAGTTCTTTTTTAAATTTCCTGCTGTACAGTCTAAAAGGGAAGGTGTAATAGCTTCCAAATATATTAACTTAGAGATTCGTTTTTCTTCGACAGTCCCTTGTTATAAGTTAGAGATCGACCTGTGTAATAAGATAGAGGTTCTGTACTTTGTATTAACTTAGAGACTACAGTTCCGTCAAGTGTGTTACACTGTGTGTATGTTGCCGAAGCCGCTGCTTGCAGGCGCTTCAGTATCTTTTATCTAACAAATATAACTCACTTAGTTAAAGAAAGATTATATTATTAAAATATAAAGTTCATTTGTATAGGTTTTGTTCTTAAAAGGCTTACGTGCAAAGCTGTAAATGTATACTAATTTACACATGTAGTAAGAGTAATAATAATATAAAAATATTGTTTGAAGATTTTTTAAAAAACAAAATGCTGCCTTTATTCAAACCATATCCGAATTAAGAAAACAGACCTAAATTAATGAATTCATATAAACTTGCGTTGTTTTTTTTCTGTATAAAACACCAATATTTCTATTTTTCTATACAGATAATTGTCAAAAATAATCATTTAAATATGTCGTTGACCTTAGTATTGACAATATATTCAACTGTAAACTGTAAAGATACTGAAGCGCCTGCAAGCAGCAGCGTCGGCAACATATACACTCGGTGCAACACACTTGACGGAACTGTAGTCTCTAAGTTAATACACAATACGGAACCTCTATCTTATTACACAGGTCGATCTCTAACTTATAACACGGTACCGTCGAAGGAAAAACGATTAAGTTAATAAATGACCACAGTCGCGAACGTGAGCTTGCGAAAACGCAGTAATTTTAACAACAACTCAAAAAGTGATTCAAAAGCAGTGATCGGATTTTCAAAAACCACTTGCGACAGATAAGTTACGAATGTTTAAAGATTTGAATGGCCGCCATTTTGAAACGAACGAATTTTGCTGGTAAACGAATCCGTGTAAGCTGTTACCGTAATCGATTTTCGTGCCGAGTTCGAGCTGGATCGGACCACAGTCGCGAACGTGAGCTTGCGAAAACGCAATAATTTTAACAACTCAAAAAGTGATTTAGAAGCAGTGATTCAGAGAAAGCGACTGCCCAAGGGCGCTGAAATGCGAGGAAAAAAACATTTTTTTGTAACATTATTAAAAATAATTATACATAAGTCTATCCAGTTGTAAAATTGACTACAGAAATCTTGTATGATTATAATTGTCTAGTGTTTAAGAATAGAGGTATTTGATTGGTTAGAACAATACCCTCGCGCCGAAGGCGGCCGGAACATTTTTTGGATCTTTTTTTTTTTTATACGGCGCTGTCTAGAGGTCAGGATCGATGCTCATTTCAAGGTTTTGTGTCTGGGTATTACCGTGATGGCGATTTGGTAATTCACTAAGGACAATTTCAAACATCATACTATGTTGAGTATAATGATCTGCCTTCCTTAGCTTCGTCAATTCTACTTTTGTTGACGCGTTTCGGAGAACAAATATCTTCAAAAACTATATCTATACTCAGAGTAGATAGAGTACAGTATAGATATAGTTTTTGAAGATGGAGGTTCTCCGAAATAAAAATAAAATTTAAAATAAAAAAGGAAATATAATTATAGAAAATAAAAGTAACCCGCATAACCTCAAAATTGCTCCGCGCGAAAATAGGTAGTGTTTTTGATCGTTAAAACGATAGAAAACCTTCATTATATGTTTTTTAATATACTCAATAACCTGACGCTGTTGTTAGGAGGCGAACCTAACACAAAAAAATTGCGATTTCATAACGGACGCCATTTTAACAATGTTTTAATTGGAACGAACCACGGAAAATGGAATAAACTTTTAACATGTTTAAGGCAATGACGCCACAATACAGTTCCGTAAAAAACGGCCTAAAATCGTAATTATTCTTTGAAAAACTATTTTCCGTTACGTGTTAATTACCATAATAAGGTATAAAAATATATTGAACGTTTGTTTTTTGAAACAACCTACACTGCGTAAATACCCATTGTGCTGTGCTACAGAAATAAACATTGTGCTGAGTTAACACAAACAAGCCTTTGATTGATGTGTGTTTGGTTGTTGTAGGACAATAACTTCCACGATATTTCTTAGTTATCACTTCTCAGAATGCCCACTCCTAGTCATCGTACCTAATTTTACTTTCGTGTCAACTCGTTTTGTGTTTCTTTGTTAAGGGCTGGAGTATTCACACCCTTTTTGATTTTTTGCAAGTAAAAATCGAAAATATCAATTTGCGCGCGTTACACCGAAATAATCACACACGCAAATATTTCGCTGACGTGATTAAGCGAGTCGGCAAAATTAATTACTTGATCTTATTTTATTTTTGAAACTGTTCAACAACCGCAGAGGGTGCAGACTAGCTGCACCTACTGAGAGGATTTAAACGTCCCTCGCGTAGCCGCCTCGGTGGTCTAGTGGATAGCGTACTAGGCTTTCATCCCGAGGATCCGGGTTCGATTCCCGGCATTTTCATACGCTATAAATCATCCCACCGTCTGCATTAGCCCAAGTGTGCACAATAGTCGGACGTGAAAAAAAAAAAAATAAAAAAAATAGACGTCCCTCGTGGTACCCGAGTCTAACACACACGACTTTAACACTTCACAATCACACTTACATTTAGGGAGGCGATAATAGCCTTAGTGCTTTTCGCCTTAAAATAACAACCAAAAAAAAACTAATAGTTACAGCCTGAGTGTGAAGTTAAAAAGAAAGTTATTACCCTGGGACAGCATACAACAGTATTCCAGGCTGAAGTGATGGTCATTAATGACTGTTTGGGAGAACTTGAAACGGGCCTTCACTCCTTGAATTCATATTCATACCGATAGTCAGGTAGCAATAAAAGCATTTGCGGTTCCTACAATTAGGTCCCAAGCTGGTCTGGGAGTGTCGGGAGAACATCAACGCTTTGCCCCTGGATAACCGGGTAACTTTACACTCACACATTCAGGGAGGCGATAATAGCCTCATGTGCTTTTCGCCAAAAAATAACAAACAAAATGTATATTTGTAAAATTGACTTAAAATCAGTTTTAGTAGACACATTTTTCCCAACATTTTTAAAACACTGTTGACATTTATTTTTAAAATGGAATATATTTTCTTGAACTCTTTTTAAATTAATTTTAAGTGTTTGTAGTTTGATTTACCCTCATGGGGTGCGGACTAGCTGCATCTATTGAGAGGATTTAGACGTTCTCGCGGTACCCGAGTCTAACACACACACTTACAACACTACACTTACGACTTTAACACTACACTCACGCATTTAGGGAGGCGATAATAGCCTCAATGTGCTTTTCGCCTTAAAATAAGGGTGTTAAAAAATTTATAAATTTATAAATAAAAAAATATAAAAACAGTTACAATATTATCGTGTTACGTACTTTTGATTTTTAAATTTAACAAAACGTAAGTGCGAGTTTCGAATTTTTTAAATCCTATTTTAAATTTTTCAACAAATTTAAAATGTTTACCATAAGTATTGTAAACGCTGACTCGCACAACAGTCTGTTCGGATAACGGTCTTGTAATGGTGGGGCAGAAAACACCAAACTGTTAAAAAAACTGCTTTTCTATAAACGACAAACGAACTGCTTTTTCAAACGGAAACGAGCAGTTTGATTTGGACTGGTTTATGATTTCTTAAACAAGGAACCGACTGTTCTAATCGAACGTTGCCACAAGCGCTAAAACTGTTTTCCTGCTAACTGCTTTTCTTCTACCTGTTTTTACGCTTTTCCCCTTCATTCCAAAGTTGCTTGTTGCTTGTTGCGAAGTAAGAACTGTTTGGTCAATGTCAACGTTAATCTCTGTTTTGTTGCGAGTTGTAGTAACAACCTCACAATTTATAGATACAGAGCCTTTATAAAATATAAAATGGCTTACATAATTATTACGTTTTGAGAATGTAATTTAATTATTACTACACTTATAAGGATTATTTTTATCCTATCTAAATGCTTTATACCCCAAAAACAATTTAAGGACATGGTGGTAATGGGAATGAAAAAGTAGTCTTAGAAAACTGAACGTATGTGCTTTGTTTTAGCTGCTAATACATCTTTGAGTTTCAGTTTTCTAAACCTGTTTTTTTTCAACTGTTTTTTAAAAAGCAGCTTTTTTTCCGCAACAAACAGTTTGTTGACGTTTTGTAAAAATAGCAGAAACGCCCACCTCTACGGTCTTAGTTGTGGAACGAATTAAGACCGTCAACGGTAGGGTCTTCATAAGTGAACCTGTTTTCGAGAAATTAAGAACAATTGGTTCTGTTTTAATATCATTCGAACCCGTTTGTATTAGCAGTTATTTAGCGACAAATAAGTTTTGAAATCGCCGCTTAAAGTAACGACCGTAAAAGACGTTTTCTGAATATTTTTACAAGCGTATTTTATAAATACACATTATCACTTGTATTGTTTGTAAAGCACGTAATGACGCAGCAGTAACAGATTGAGTTAAATTTAACGCTGGCAAAATAACCGCGCGGAACAAAAACATGTGAACGGACTGATTTTGCAATAACTGTGTTCCAGTTCGGCGCCAGATATGGGTCAAGCTAAACTTAGCTACGTGATTTCCAGAATCGCTCCGCTTTCTGGAACCGGCTGCAGGCTCCGCCCTTACCGAGCTGTACCTTTGTTTTGAAATTGAAAAAGGAAATTGGCAATTAGTGTTCCGGAAACCACGCGACTAGGATTCGTTGATTTTAGGGATTTGCGGGTTTTGATGAATTTGAGAGCCGCCTCGGTGGTCTAGTGGATAGCTTTCACCCCGAGGACCCGGGTTCGATTCCCGGCGAGGGCTTGGCATTTTCATACGCTATAAATCATCCCACCGTCTGCATTAGCCCAAGTGTGCACAATAGTCGGACGTTAAACAAAAAAAAAAAAAAATTGATGAATTTAAATTGTCTGCGAAGCAGGCGTTTAGTGTTGCAGGCGTTAGATTAATAATGAACGGCGTAAAAACTGCAGAAACTTTCTCACATTCAGTATTTTACCCTGATTCGGTGGTCGAGGCGGCTAAAGTACCGGTCAGTCTGCTGCGTCTCTGAACTGCGCATCTTAAGGTTCTTAATTCGAGCCGCAGTTACTCTCGTTTTTCCTTTACCGTTGACGCTGATTCCTTGTCCGCATTTCGTAAAATTGGCAGAAATTTTGATCTCGTATAAAGAAACAAAAATTATGCCGGTACCAAATTTAAAACGAGACAGCTAGAAAGTGAATTGGAAAAAGCAAAGTTTATTTTCTGTTTTTTCGTGGTACCCTCCCAACAGAATATTTCTTCAAATTGAAATTTTCTACGACGAGCTACGTGTCTTCGTAGCTGACCAGAATTTGAACGAAATCCGACTAACCGGTTTTGAAAAATTTTACAAATTTTTTCCTTTTCATTTCAATAACTACCGTTTTTTTTTAAGGCGAAAAGCACATTGAGGCTATTATCGCTTCCCTAAATGTAAGTGTGAGTGTAAAGTCTTAAAAGTCGTAAGTGTAGTGTGTGTGTGTGTGTGTGTGTGTGTGTGTGTGTGTGTGTGTGTGTGTGCGCGCGCGCGCGCGTGTGTTTGTGCGTGAGCGTGCGTGTGTGATGTATGTGATGCACGCGCGCGCGTGTGTGAGATAGTGTGTGCTGTATGTGGTGTGTGCGCGCGCGTGTGAGTTTGTGTGTGTGCGCGCGCGCGCGTGTTTGTGTTTGTGTGTGTGTGTGTGTGTGCGTGTGCGTGCGCGCGTGTGTGTATGTGTGCGCGCGCGCGCGTTAGTTTATGTATGCATGTGTGTGTGTGTGTGTGTGCGTGCGTGCGCGCGCGCGCGTGTGAGTGTGTGTGTGTGCGTGCGCGTGTGTGTGCGTGTGCTGTATGTGATGTATGTGTGTGTGTGTGTGTGTGTGTGCGTGCGCGCGCGCGTGTGAGTGTGTGTGTGCGTGCGCGTGTGTGCGTGTGTGCTGTATGTGATGATGTGTGTGTGTGTGTGTGTGTGTGTGTGTGTGTGTGTGTGTGTGTGTGTGTGCGCGCGCGCGCGCGCTAGCTATTCATATAATCAAACGGGAGGTAAAATCCCTCGATATCCCAACCAAAAGGACGCTATTTATACTTGTATTTGTTGGTATAATTCCAGTGAAACACTTTATCTGTAAATAACTTTGCGGGGACAATATATACGCAGCACAACAATAAGTTTAGGTTTGCGCTAAGCCACGCCCTTGTACAGTATTGTAAGACAAACGGTTTTATCTGAAGCCAAACTTTCACCTTTCTGTACAAACACTGTTGGCCAATCGGGAGGTAAGCAGAAATGCGCGTTTACGTCCAATCTGCGTATATCTCAACACACGAGCGAACGGTAGCAACAGAAAATAATAAACATTGCACAAACTTTCTGGTATTTTTCCCTAAAAAAATCCGGTCCTGAGACTATAGATACAAAACCGTAATTGATTAATACCTGCAAAATGTTTGTTATGCGAAGACTTACAACTGGAAGTCAGTTTCTATTTTTAAAATTATTTCATCATTATGGAATATTTACTTCATTATTACTGTTTATTCGAACATTTGCAATAATCTGTGTTTACAATATAAAGTACGTATAAACTCATTCGATCGTTCACGACACGCTCTGTTTAGCTGACGTGATAGAAGCGAATTTTCCAAAGTATTTTTCTTTGTTACACGTTCTCGAAATACTGATTCCACAATAACCAGCACTAAAATCTGCATATATTAGCGTTTTATATTTTAAGTTACGTTTTGAAAATACGAAAATGAACCCTGACCGCCGTCAGATTGTCGGATTTTGCAAATTAAAATGTTCGTTTTTTTAAACGCTGTTTACGATGGTAAAAGTTGGATTTTTAAAAAAATACGACGAATTTTTAATGATTTGAAATTGTCGCCATTTTGAAACTGAAAAATTGAATTTCGTAAACGAATTTTGAAACTAAACTAACGAAAACTAACAAAACGCGAGCGCACGCATGCTTCGAGGATCTAAAGTGGTCGCCTTAATCTGCGCTCGTATTGAAGTCTCGTGTCTGGGTTTTACCATGATGGCAGCTCCAATAGCTCCGTTTCCAGTGGAAATTAGTTAACTTGGCTGTCTTAATGTGATGAAGAAATCCACATACATTTGCATTTATTTATACAGCTTCCTTTACTGAGAAATACGAATTGCTAAACAAAGTACGGTTGTGCCCCGTTTATATTTCCTATGAATTTCAATATATTTATAGAATATCTGGTAATACAGCAGTTTGGCCAAGTACGTTACCCAGCCAGGTCCGTTAAACAGTTTCAAAATGGCCGTGTTAAATATTTAAAAATTCGGCGTTAACATACGAATGAACTGGCGTTTAAAAATTTCAAATTCTTTTAAAATTTCGGAAGTGTAACTGAGGGCGGTCAGGGTTCATTTTCGAATGTATGTTGAATGTAATTAAAACGCTAAAAAAGTTTATATTTATGCCGATTTGATGCATGATACAGGCTTGGGTACGAAAATCGATTTTTATAATAGTTCAAACCTTTTAAAATATCATAAATCTTAAAATATTTCATATATTATTACGCCAAGCATTCCGAGCGGTTTTGCACTAAAAATAAGGACCTGCGTTGCTGAAACTACGTATATGGGGTGCCTACAGGTTCGTCAGAACACCCGGTCTCTCGTACTTTTTCATTTTAAGGCTATACAATAAACTAAAACCAACTTATAACCGATAAACGCCCTGTAAAGAAAATTCCATCAGCAGTATAAATTGTTCCCGTTAGAGTGCAGCACAATGCAGGCATACGTGACGAATAATTGTGCGCGTACCAAAACATTGTTGAAAGTTGTAATGTTTAAATTATTACTGTATCAAAAACTTTCGTACTTATCATTTTAAGGCTATACAATAAACTAAAACCAACTTATAACCGATAAACGCCCTGTAAAGAAAATTTCATCAGCAATATAAATTGTTCCCGTTAGAGTGCAGCACAATGCAGGCATACGTGACGAATAATTGTGTGCGTACCAAAACATTGTTGAAAGTTGTAATGTTTAAGTTATTACTATATCCAAAACTTTCGTACTTTTTCATTTTAAGGCTATACAATAAACTAAAACCAACTTATAACCGATAAACGCCCTGTAAAGAAAATTCCATCAGCAGTATAAATTGTTCCCGTTAGAGTGCAGCACAATGCAGGCATACGTGACGAATAACTGTGTGCGTACCAAAACATTGTTGAAAGTTGTAATGTTTAAATTATTACTGTATCAAAAACTTTCGTACTTTTTCTTTTTAAGGCTATACAATAAACTAATACCAACTTATAACCGATAAACTCTCTGTAAAGAAAATTCCGTCAGCGGTATAAATTGTTCCCGTTAAGAGTGCAGCACAATGCAGGCATACGTGACGAATAATTGTGTGCGTACCAAAACATTGTTGAAAGTTGTAATGTTTAAATTATTACTGTATCAAAAACTTTCGTACTTTTTCTTTTTAAGGCTATACAATAAACTAATACCAACTTATAACCGATAAACTCTCTGTAAAGAAAATTCCGTCAGCGGTATAAATTGTTCCCGTTAAGAGTGCAGCACAATGCAAGCATACGTGACGAATAATTGTGTGTGTACCAAAACATTGTTGAAAGTTGTAATGTTTAAATTATTACTGTATCAAAAACGTTCGTACTTTTTCATTTTAAGGCTATACAATAAACTAATACCAACTTATAACCGATAAACGCCCTGTAAAGAAAATTCCATCAGCGGTATAAATTGTTCCCGTTAAGAGTGCAGCACAATGCAGGCATACGTGACGAATAATTGTGCGCGTACCAAAACATTGTTGAAAGTTGTAATGTTTGAATTATTACTGTATCAAAAACTTTCGTAATTTTTCATTTTAAGGCTATACAATAAACTAAAACCAACTTATAACCGATAAACTCTGTAAAGAAAATTCCATCAGCAGTATAAATTGTTCCCGTTAGAGTGCAGCACAATGCAGGCATACGTGACGAATAATTGTGTGTGTTCCGTTGAAAGTTGTAATGTTTAAATTATTACTGTATCAAAAACGTTCGTACTTTTTCATTTTAAGGCTATACAATAAACTAAAACCAACTTATAACCGATAAACGCCCTGTAAAGAAAATTCCATCAGCGGTATAAATTGTTCCCGTTAGAGTGCAGCATAATGCAGGCATACGTGACGAATAATTGTGTGCGTACCAAAACATTGTTGAAAGTTGTAATGTTTAAATTATTACTGTATCAAAAACTTTCGTAATTTTTCATTTTAAGGCTATACAATAAACTAAAACCAACTTATAACCGATAAACGCCCTGTAAAGAAAATTCCATCGGCAGTATAAATTGTTCCCGTTAGAGTGCAGCACAATGCAGGCATACGTGACGAATAATAGTGTGTTTACCAAAACATTATAAAAAGTTGTAATGTTTAAATTATTTCTGTATCCAAAACTTTCGCAATTTTTCATTTTAAGGCTATACAATAAACTAAAACCAACTTATAACCGATAAACGCCCTGTAAAGAAAATTCCATCAGCGGTATAAATTGTTCCCGTTAGAGTGCAGCACAATGCAGGCATACGTGACGAATAATTGTGTGTGTACCAAAACATTGTTGAAAGTTGTAATGTTTGAATTATTACTGTATGAAAAACTTTCGTACTTTTCATTTTAAGGCTATACAATAAGCTAAAACCAACTTATAACCGATAAACTCTCGGTAAAGAAAATTCCATCAGCGGTATAAATTATTCCCGTTAGAGTACAGCACAATACAGGCATACGTGACGAATAATTGTGTGTGTACCAAAACTTTTGGCCTAATCAGTTTTGAAAGTGGATTCGGTAAGACAATCTAGGTCAGTTCTAATGTGTAAATGTTATTAAATAAAAGACGCAGCTTTCAGTAAACAATAAATACTGCAGCCTAATTTAGGTAAAGTAAAATCCTGTTAGGGGAGAGCGGGGCAATACCGCGCAGCGGGGCAATACCGTGCACCAAGTTTTTAAATACCGTAGAGGGCGTAATGAGCGCTGGGAAGTGCTGCTGTATAACTGGAAGAATTCGTAACAGATCAGGACAGTCGGAGAGCTTATAGCTTTACATACGTATTTGTGACGGGTGTTTTTGTTATTATATCAACTTTTCTTATAATATCAATGACTTATTAAAACTGAGGTAAGTGAAATATGTTATTAATAATTTTATTTAAACTAATTGCTTTGAACAGAGCATTTCTTCAGCTATTTTATACATTAAATACTGGTACTTAACTTTCTTTACTTTTAGGTAAGGACTGAAAATGTGGTGACATGTCGTCATGGGGCAATGCCGCTCAAGGTGCACGGTATTGCCCCGTGTTGAACGATATTGCCCCACATGGTATTTACTTGTTATAACTTTATTTATTTACGTATTTCATTATATTGGTAGCTTATATTTGTGTGTTTTATAGCGAATATGAATGAATTGTGAGTGAATGAGAAGCCAGTACTTTAAGTATAGATCTAATAACATAATTTAATTCTGGAGATTATGTAATTTTTTAATTTCCAGATGGTGAGAAAAAGAATAAGAACAACAGAGAGCGGCAAAGAATGGAGCGAACATGAGATGAACTGTGCCATTCATGATGTGAGTGCAAATGGAATGCCACAGATTCAGCAAAACAGGAATCTTTCCTCTAGATCCTGCAAAATTTAGTGTTGACGACAACATACTTTTACACTCGGAAGAAGAGACAGCTTTAGATCTACCGGTTGTTGAAGATGATGGCTCCAAAAATGATGAAAATGTTAATCTAGTCAGGCCTTGTTCTTCGCGAACAGCCACTGATGACGATGATGACGAGCACTTAGAAGCTCAGTCTACATACAGTTGGTCTGCAATTCGAGGAAATTACACCATTACCGGGCCCTCTGAAATGAAAGAAAAGTGCCCGGCAACAGCATCATCAGTTTTTACGTTGACCCCAAACAAAAATAATTTAAAGAAGGGTGCAGCAATCAAACAAGCAAAATTAAAAAATAAAACATAGGCCTATAGGGAACAATTCAGTGCAACAAATTTAGGGAAATCAAAGTTCCAACCGAAAGGAAAGAGCAAATATAGAAAGTTTGCATCGAAGATAATACCTCCACTTGACAAAAAAAAGTGTCGCCGAAACATACGTTTTGAGTCTTCATCAGACGACGATTTGGACCCCTCTAAGCTCTGCAATGATGATGAGATGGACGACATCGAGTCTGCTGATTTCAGAGGAACTCCAGTTAAAAGAACACCTGGTGATCAAGATTCCGATTGCTTATTTTGTGGTTAGTTTGGAAAAAACAAAGAATTGTGGTTTAGACGTGTGTTTTGCAGTGGTTGGGTGCATTCAGAGTGTAGAGGGCGCGATAAAACCGAAAATTTCATTTGTGACTTTTGTCAATCAAAGTAGACTCAATCACATAAAAGCCACTCTGAACTGAAATAAATGACAATTTAGTGTTTATTAATTTCATTCAAGAAGAGGACTTACGAATATTTTTTTAAATTTTATAAGCTAATTAACTACATATTACATTTTCCTGTTTTTAAAATTGTTCATTAATTTAGAATATTTGAATTATTATTAAAATTTGTTCTGACATTTGCCAAAAATTGTTCTGACATTTGATATCATTGATAGGAAATGTCCTAGCGTATTTTAATTAAAATTACATATTACTTATTTCAATGTTAAAATAAAATTTGTTAATAAATTTTGAATATTTGTTTTATTTTTGCACAAACTTTGCCGTTAACATTGTTGCACGGTATTGCTCCGTATAGTGCACGGTATTACCCCAGCCCTTGGGGCAATACCGTGCAATGTAAAGTTTTCGTAAAATGGGTTTAACTCTCGAAATTGGTTTGGTATTTCAAATATGAAGGCAAGAATTTGTAGAAAATTAGTTTCTTTATAAAACGAGATGATTTTCATCGTTTTTGACTTTACCAAATTAAAAATAAAAAATAATAACGCTTAAGTGCACGGTATTGCCCCGCTCTCCCCTATAGCAGGTTTTATTTTAGAACTAAATTTGCAGGTTATTGTTCTTCGTGTGAACGTAGAACAAAGAGGCCTGTTTTATTAAATAACCTAAATATAATGAATGACAACGCTTTAAAATAACCAAAAACTCCTTGCTATAACTATTATTCGTTCCTTTTTCCCCATTAACTGCGGAATTGCACACATCTCCAGCTTACTGAATTAGAGTTCAATTAAAGAAATCGGTTTCTAATTAATCTGTTCTGCTGTACAGACTAACGCAGTCGCTTATATAAACTACAATATTCTATTTTATGGGGTTATTAAAGTATTATCTCACTTATTAAGTTTTTATGGCCCAGTTATTGTGCACGTATTTTCATAGCTGTTGTATTGATATCCTTTAATTGCACATCTTGTAAGCCGTGTTCTTACAGTACGCTACTGTGCCGCCCACAACGTTCAAAATAATCGTAACACGCCGACGTGATGGAAGCGAATTTACAAAAAAATCGATTCGTACCGTTGTGCTTTAGTAAAAAAATCCCAATTGCTGCGCGTACACCGAGAATACGAAAAATGAACCCCGACCGCCGTCAGGTTAACTTTCGTCACTGATATATGCAGTTAGCAACGCTGATTACGATGGTGAAATGAGTTTTTCAAAAAGGTTTAAGTATAAAATAATTTCGTGTCGACTGAAAATTACCGCCCATTTTCCCACTCGTAATCGCATGTAACCAACCAAATAGAATCACACATTCTAAAAATAGCCTAATTGGGTTGTAGGCCTAATGAACTGTAGTGTTGCCACGGTTAAATCGCGGGAGCGTCGGTTGACCGGATTTCGGATAATCGCGAGTCCGCTGTATATTAACGGAATTAACATAGATTTATAGGAAAAATCACGCTTTAATTTGGCAATAACCGATTGTTACGATGTGTTGTCCTAAACTCGGGTGTTTTCTTTCTTGGGACAGACTATAATCGTATGTCAGTTTGCTACAACTCTTGAACAGTGCACTGATTCGAGTTTAGTTAGTACAGTTCGCTTTAGTCAGTCATGAAAAGTGCACAGATTCGAGTCTAGTTAGTACAGTTCGCTTGTCAGTCATCGATCAACACTTATCAGTCTTCTACTACAAAGTGAAGGGTCAAACCACAATAATCGCTGCACGCAGCTGTCTCGCTGACGTGTTAGAAGTGATTTTCCAAAAAAAAAACTCATTTTGTACTCTGGTTTCACTATTATTATCAGCATTAAAATCTGCATATATAAGCATTATAAACCTTCGTATTGCATAGAAAATAAGAAAATGAACCGACAAAAAAAATTCCTAATTTTAACGGATTTTGAAAATTCTAAGCCCCAATTTACGCAGTTTCTAACGCCGATTACGATGGTTAAACCACATTTTGAAAAAAAAGACAGTAAAGTTACGAATTTTTAAAGATTTGAACTGGCCGCCATTTTGAAACTGCCGAATCGAATTTTGCTGTTCAACGAACTTGTCCAAGCTGTTAATCGATTTTCGAGACAAGTTCGAATCAGATCGGACCAAAATTGTGAACGTGAGCGTGCATAAAACGCGCGCGTGCACGCACGCACACACGCACGCACGCACTAAATGTTTAGAAACGGCTCTTGAGTTATCCCGAGGTACGGAGTAATTTCAACCGACCACTGGTGACGACTAAGAAGTAAGGACGAAGGATGGCTGTGTAACAGCGAAGTGAAGGGCTTTCTCCAGAAGAGAAGAGGGGGGAGGGCATCTATCTAGGCCTGTAGGTTACTTCCTGCCATAGAGAAAGGAAATAGTCCTTGATCGTTTGTAAATTATTGGGTGAAGCACCTTTACGTTGTAACGCAATTATAGTGCTAGCCTACTTGCTGTCATCTTGTTCTGTTTCGCAAGGCGACTGTGTTAGGTCCGATTTATAGGTTAGGTCAGTGGTCGGCGATATAATCTTCTTGTACTTTTTGTATTTCATTTTCTTTAACGGATACAAATACGTATTCGAAATGCTTGTCCCGGCTTTACGACGGGCAAGAATAGGGGAACTGTCAGTAGGGCCACATAACCTATAAGGCTGACTTCGTATACAAAATATTGTCTGATTTGTGATGCCGCACATGCGCATCCGTGATGCCGGATTGCCTACGATAGTTAAGTGTCTATGTTAAAATTTTTCACAAACAGTAAGTTCTAGCGCAAAATGGTGTTGCAGTGTCAGAAGCCGGTTAACAAATCTTTCTAAAGATACCTCATGTATGCCTGTACGAATAGTATGTGCTCAGAAAAAGGGATGTTGGCTTGAGAAATAATTTACGTGGTGTGTTCAGAAAGTAACGAGAATTTTTAAATTTCGCGGGCTTGTCAAACATTTTTTTTATTATGTTGGTACACACATGCCCTTGAAGTATGATAAAACTTTCAGTTGTTTTCATTGTTGACTTTGTGACAACCACTAAGGTTATACGTGTTTTTATGAGCTCATTACTTCTTCGTGAGTTTTTGGCCAAAAACAGTACTGTAACGATGCCCCAGCCTCCGTATTCGCCAGACATGGCCGTGTGACTTTTTCCTATTTACAGAAATAAAGAGAACCTTAAAGGGCCGTCGTTTTACAGCCGTACATGACATTAAGAGCGCTTCGCTGAAAAAACTAAAGGCTATCTGAAAGATAGAGTTTGAGAAGTGTTTCGAGGATTGGAAGAAGCGCTGGCACAAGTGCATAATCTCCAATGAGGACTATTTTGAAGGCAACAATATTTTGTTCAAAAAATTAAAATTCTCGTTACTTTCTGAACACACCTTGTATGATTACTAGACGAGTTAAGAAGTCAGTTGTAATATTATGTAATAAAAAAGAACTTGAGGAAAAGACGACTTAGTTTTTATGGCCATATTAGTAGGATGAATAGCAGTAGACTTACTAGGCGGATCTTTGCTTTCTTCAGAGATCGGAAAACGAAGAGTAATTGGTTCAGGCGGGTCCAGGAGGACTTAACTGAGCTGGCGATATCAGATGAGATGATTGACGATGTACTTAAACTGCGAAAACTTTTACATAATGAAAACCTAAGGTCCAAGAAAAACCCAACATCTAGAAGGGGCGGGGCAGTCTCGGATGAAAGAAGGAAGGCAGCCTCGGATAAAATGAAGCAGTATTGGATACATCGGAAGGCGGCTAACGCTCAAAGTAATTGATTTGGCGTACCCCAAAGTGGGTGATCCGGATGAAGAAGAAAAAAGAACTTTTCATTTGCAAGACCGTCAAAACGGGACATTAAACATAACTATCTAAACAAATAAACTGTAATGTTAATTAACACTGTAGGGAATAAATGCAATGTGTATGAAGGATCGACACTCTTAACGTAATGATAAAGTAGGCTGTGCTAATTTCGACAGTTCTGACGTCAATTTAGACACACGACGTTGATATCCAGCGCGATAGTGAACTTCTTATCGCTGTTATCAGCAAACGGTTCAGGAAGTGAGATTTGTCAGCGAAAGCAGCAGCGCTCTGGCCAGCCGTTGTTCACAAATCAATACAGGAAGTGTTTGGTTTTCGTTCTCCCTTTTTAATCCAGCCAGCGTTATTTAATATATTGATTTTCCTACCGAATAAAGGCCAGAGGGGGATGCAACTGGTTCACTATGTCGGCCATCCCCTATCGTGGGAGACTTCCACCCCAGTATTTTCATGCCCTTTTATTAATTAAGCCACGTTAAATTAGGACCAACGAAACGACTTAATGCTTCCTGGCGTTCAGCGTTGTTTTCCTTCCTGAAATCGTTCTAAACTTTTGTCTTACGTTGTGTAGAAGAATTTGTATTCTTTTTAAGAAGTGTAAAGGCCCGCCTGTGTGTCTGTATGTAGACCTAAAACTCGATTTTTATGAAATTTGATGAAATCTAGTTTTAACACGCATTATGTGTTTAGGGTTGGTTTTGATGTTAGTTTTTGCGCATCGCAAGACTCAATTATAATTAAAATTTTCTGTTTCCGTCAAGATCGAAACGGGGACCTTGCGCGTGTAAGGCATACGCGATAACCACTACACTACGGAAACTACGAAGAAAATCGACCGATTTTAGTACACAAAATGAATCTTTAAAAGTAATTTTGGTAGTTATTATATTGTTCTTAAAGATAAGCCGATTTCATTGAACAGCTGATAGGTTATAATACGTTTTAGGTAATGTTGTTAAAGACGTTGTTGTTTTAACGACAACTTGAAAAAAAGAAACGATCGGTGCCCATATGAACACCCGGGTTTGGATCTTACCATGATGGCGCACCAATAGCGTATGTTCGATATAACTTTGTTAAAAAGCACCGTCGAGGCACCTGTGGTTTTAACGATGACCTGAAAAAAAACGATCGGTGCTCATTTCAACACCCGGGTTTGGATCTTACCATGATGGCGCACCAATAGCGTATGTTCAATATAACTTCGCTAAAAAGTGCGTGATACTTGTGTTCCTCCTGACTTGGCTTTCACCCCGAGGACCCGGGTTCGATTCCCGGCCAGGGCTTGGCATTTTCATACGCTATAAATCATCCCATCGTCTGAATTAGCCCAAGTGTGCACAGTAGTCGGACGTTAAAAAAAAAAAAATTCAAATCGACTGGACAGCCAAAAGATGGCAGCAAGTTGACAAGTTGAAAAGCAAAGTAACCACACGACAGCTTGACAAAAGTTTATGCATTATCAGCGCAGCGAACTAATTTATTGGCGTAATAAAGATTTACGATGCTTTTCCTCTAAGAACGTGATATCAGTTCCAGTGATAAGAAAGCTGACAGTAGCCTGTGCCAAGTTTCGAATGATTTTATCTGACCATTAGTTTGTTTATGTACAGCTCTTTTGTAGTTTGTAAACATTTCGTGGTCAATCGGCGATACGAATTTATTTTCCACCGGTTCTTTCCGCTATCGAAACCACTTTACGACGATATTGTTGAAATATGTCGTTAACTATCGGCATTGTTCGCTAATTTCCAAACAACGTGTTTTGCTAGTGTTCACGTTACAAATCGCAGCTGTTTTGCTGATTCGATAACGAATTTACCTGGACATCGAAATTGATTTATTAGCGAATTTACCTGGACGTCGAAATTGATTTATTAGCGAATTTACCTAGACGTCGAAATTGATTTATTAGCGAATTTCCTTAGACGTCGAAATTGATGTATTAGCAAATTTCCTTTGGAAATTGAGCTAATCGAGCGGCCGTTATGGTAAGACCCGGGACCTTGAAATGAGCACTGATCGTGACTAGACTGTTTAAGGAGTAGTTAAAATTATATATTTTTATAAAGACTGCTCACGTTTGCAATTTTAATCCGGTTTTATTGAAACTTGGCACGAAATTCGATCGATACCAATTCCAAATTTTTTAAAAATTCGTTCGCTCTTTTTTGAAAATCCGACCACTATCGTAGTTAGCGTTACGAAATATAATTCAACGACGGTCATGGTTCATTTTCGTATTTTCAGTGCGTGTAATCTTAAAATGCGAATGTATGCATATTACTATCACAGTGAGATAAGCGTTTCAAAAAGACAAGATTAAAAAATAGTTCTGGAAATTCGCTTCTATCACGTCAGCAAGACAGCTGCGTGCCGCGAATATTATTACTGCTTTAAAAAAACCAATCGATTTCGATCAATCGTGGAAATTTTAACATCTCATTTGTTTATACTTTCAAATTTAGTTTTTCAATGAACCGGAAGTGGGTTTGGGTGCTTCTGATCGGAAATTTTTAGGTTATATTTTTGGGACAGCCTGTTTAAGTGTCAAAAGATGACGGTCATGAAAAAGGAGACAAAAGTTTTTCTTAATAAAGTCACAATTGAATCTATATTAGTGTTATTAATTAGTTGAGAAATTGAAGTAGGTTTGGGTGCTTCTAATCGGAAATTTTTGTTATATTTTTGGGACAGCCTGTTTAAGTGTCAAAAGTGGTCATGAAAAAGGAGACAAAAAAGTTTTTCTTTATAAA
Organism: Callitettix versicolor; assembly: GCA_022606455.1. Lineage (NCBI taxonomy): Eukaryota > Metazoa > Arthropoda > Insecta > Hemiptera > Cercopidae > Callitettix > Callitettix versicolor. The sequence continues at coordinate 79,557,467 of CM040184.1, read as the reverse complement.
GTCACAGTTGATCTGTATTAGTGTTATTAATTAGTTGGGAAATTGAAGTAGGTTTGGGTGCTTCTAGGAAATTTTTAGGTTATATTTTTGGGACAGCCTGTTTAAGTGTCAAAAGATGGCGGTCATGAAAAAGGAGACAAAAAAGTTTTTCTTAATAAAGTCACAATTGATCTATATTAGTGTTATTAATTAGTTGGGAGCCGCATCGGTGGCCTAGTTGATAGCGTACTGGGCTTTCACCCCAAGGACCCGGGTTCGATTCCCGGCCACGGCTTGGCATTTTCATACGCTATAAATCATCCCATCGTCTGCATTAGCCCAAGCGTGCACAATAGTCGGACGTTAAAAAAAGAAAAAATTGGGAAATGTTGGCAACACTGTTTTTGTACCATATTGGGAAAACTTGGATCTTGTGCTCGGATACGTTTTTACGAAATGACAACGTAACGTGAGTTAAACGACCTGGAAGTAATATTTTTTAATTAAAAATATTTTTTTTTAATTTTAAATTCCGTATTCATGCCAGATTTTTTACTTATCTGTTGTACAAAAATATATTGTGCTTATCTTTAACTGCAGAACGGAAATGTAATGGCAACTTTCCAATTTAATGCCAAATATTTGCTATATCGATTTCTGTAACGTGAGACACTAAATTAAAAAAAAAATGGTGTTATTAACAATCCAAACGATTTTTTATTTGAACAATTCATAGAAGTTCGCTTTGATTTTTTTTTTTAACGTCCGACTATTGTGCACACTTGTGCTGATGCAGACGACGGGATGATTTATAGCGTATGAAAATGCCAAGCCCTCGCCGGGACTCGAACCCGGGCCCCCGGGGTGAAACAGTTCGCTTTGAGGGTATTGGAGAAGAATTATTAGCTTTTGTACATTTTGCATAAAGTTTGTTTTTTTGTACTCAAATAATTTGTTAAATGTATCGTTAGTTTACATTTTGTACTCAAATAATATGTTAAATGTATCGTGAGTTACCGTGAACAATCCCAAATACAAAATTTAAGCTCTAACCAATAGATGTGTGCAGGCAAACACTAATCACTCGAAAGACCTCAAACCGATAACAATTAAACAATTTTAACAAACATAGAACAATAAAATTTTTGTAGTTCAACTGGAACGTATTTTTCCGTCAATAACATAGTCAGGTAGCGTGTTATTTATAGACTGGGGAAAGTTCCCATTGATTTAGTTTTACAAACGTTGCATTACACGAAGCAGGCGAGGTGAGGTTAGATCAGCTGTTTAGGTTAACCCAAGGTCACAGGATGTACACGTATTTACTGGCCGTGACAGTTCAATAGTAATAGCTTGGCTACATTGCTTTCCTAATGTGTCGTTTGATTTCGTCACATTAACAGTCACGTGATTTTTTCTACGACGGTAACTATTAACGGTTGAAAAATGATTAACGGTTGTTAAAACCCACACCGTAAGTCTGTAAAAACGCGATCAAAGACAATTTTCAAATAAACCAGAAGTTTTTATCAAAAAAAACTGTAAAAAGATGGGATTTTCTCAAAATCGGTGATATCTTCGTCAAATTTTTTTCTCAAATATTGGAGCCGCCTCGGTGGCCTAATGGATAGCGTACTAGGCTTTCACCCCGAGGACCCGGGTTCGATTCCCGGCGAGGGCTTGGCATTTTCATACGCTGTAAATCATCCCACCATCGTCTGCATTAGCCCAAGTGAGCACAATAGTCGGACGTTAAACACAAAAAAAAAACGAACTTTTCCAAGCCCAAGCTGTTACCAATTTGAAGCCGCCTCGGTGGTCTAGTGGATAGCGTACTGGCCTTTCACCCCGAGGATCCGGGTTCGATTCCCGGCGAGGGCTTGGCATTTTCATACGCTATAAATCATCCCACCATCGTCTGCATTAGCCCAAGTGTGCACAATAGTCGGACGTTAAAAAAAAAAAAATCTCAAATATTGTCCAAAACTACCAATAATAGATTGCTATAACCTCGAAAATTTTGAGCGTCATTATCGAAAAATACTTTGGTTTTGGTCCGAGTTTCGTCTAACGGGAAGATGCGTAATTCGAAAAGGAGAATCAAATTCGGAATAAGCCTAAATAAATAAACCGGCTAGAGGGTAATTGGAAATAAATTTAATCCTGACTTCTCAACAAAAATGTGCGCAGTAGCGTGAACATTGGCGTTAACCAGCGAAATTCTTCAGTTTCAAAATGGCGGTCGTTTCGAATCTTTAAAAAATAATGACTATTTTGACCCAAATATTTTTACTGCATGAATTGCTGTTTTTAATTTTCAAAGAAATGAATAAATTTAATTTACACGGTTGTCAGGATTCATTTTCTATGCAGTTTGAAAATTTAAAATTTCAATTCAGATTTTAATTTTTTTAAATTCTAAGGCGAAAAGCACATCGAGGCTTTTATCGCCTCCCTAAACGTAAGTGTGAGTGTAAAGTGTTAAAGTCGTAGTGTGTTATTCGAGTACTGCGAGGGACGTCTAAATCCTCAATAGGTGCAGCTAGTCTGCACTTCCCTGCGGGGAGCAGATTTTAATGCTGTTCATGTTAGTGAAATAAAAAAAAAGATTAAGGTAAGAAAATTACTTTTGGAAATTCGCTTCTATCACGTCAGCCAGACGTGTGCGTGCCGCGATTATTTTCGATTTAAATTACCCTAAAACCGTAAATAATTTAATTTGGTTCATTGACTAGTAATTACTCATGTACGTTCCAAAATTTGAACGAAATCTAAGAACAGATTTTGAGAAATTTGTCCCAATTTTTTTTTAATTATTTTGTGTGTGTGTGTGTGTGTGTGTGTGTGTGTGTGTTCTATTTTAAGGCGAAAAGCACATTGAGGCTATTAAGGCCTCCCTAAATGTAAAGTGTGAGTGTAATGTAAGTGTAAATGTAAGTGTGAGTGTAAAGTGTTAGTCGTAATTGTATGTGTTAGATTCATGTACCGCGAGGGACGTCCAAGTCCTCAATAGATGCAGCTAGTCTGCCCCCCCTGCGGGCCCGATTTTTTTTCCAGGGGGCAAAACAGTGTGAGAAATTTTGTGTATTCTTATGAAGAAGGGAACAATTTAATGTTTCGCGTTGGTTTTCCCCTATCCAAGGGGTTGATTTGCGTGTCTCAAGGTGGTTGAAGCACATTTAAGTCATAGTTTCGAGATTGCAGTTACAGCCGTTAAGGCAATCCCCTCATCCTCCATTAGTCTGACGTAGTATGGAAGTTAAGCAAAAACAAAATCCCCCCCAGAGCGACAGTTCTGCAGTCAGATAGTCGGGAGTTGCGACATAAGAGGGGCAGTGGCGTATTCCACCTGTTTTTACTTTTGGCACCGAATATTTGGGTCAAGATTAAACCTATTTGTCACTTCGGTATGCATTTTCTGAACACTGGATTAATTTTATTCGGCGAAATGCTTCATCATGGCGAATAACAGAATTTGGAGTGGACTCGTATGGCTAATTTGGATACAAGCGCACCCCGTGCTACCCTCTAATCATGACAGATTTCCGTCACCAAACCTGTAACGGTGTTCACCATTTATAATGCGTAATAATCGCACCACGCAGCTGTCTCGCTCATATTTGTGAATCGCACCACGCAGCTGTCTCGCTCATATTTGTGAATTTCCAAAATTATATTTTTAACTCTTTAAAAAACAATCTGACTGCACCGTCATAATCAACGTTTAGCATTTCAAATTGGATTGCAAAACGAACCCTGACCGCCGTCCAAATATCAATGTTTGTTGCGCGTTAGAAACGAATTGGCATAAATTAGCGTATTAAAACTTCCAAATTACACTGAAGATATATGAAAACGAACCCTGACCGCCGTCCAAATATCAATGTTTGCTGCCCGTTAGAAACGAATTGGCATAAATTAGCGTATTAAAACTTTCAAATTACACTGAAGATATATGAAAACGAACCCTGACCGCCGTCCAAATATCAATGTTTGCTGCCCGTTAGAAACGAATTGGTATAAATTAGCGTATTAAAACTTCCAAATTACACTGAAGATATATGAAAACGAACCCTGACCGCCGTCCAAATATCAATGTTTGCTACCCGTTAGGAACGAATTGGCATAAATTAGCGTATTAAAACTTTCAAATTACACTGAAGATATATGAAAACGAACCCTGACCGCCTTTATATTAACGTTTCGTACTAGTTCGTTTAGATTTTCAAAGTTACGATTTTCGTATAGATTTGAAATAGCCGCCATTTTGAAACGGTCCAGTAGCTTTTGCTGGGTAACGAAATCGATCAAACGATTGCCAAAATCGATCTTTGTATATGTTCGATCCAAACCGGACTGAAACGGCGATCGTGAGCGTGCAAACGCAAGTACAGTGTTTAATTTTCAACTGCGTTTAAAAAAAATAATAGAGATCACAATCGGCGCTCATTTCAAAAGTTTTTTTTTTAACGTCCGACTATTGTTCACACTTGGGCTAATGCAGACGATGGGATGATTTATAGCGTATGAAAATGCCAAGCCCTGGCCTGGAATCGAACCCGGGTCCTCGGGGTGAAAGCTGTCTCGCTGACACAACGGGAGATAATTTTCAAAAAATTACGATATCATAAAACAATATTTTTCCCATTTTAACTGTTTTAAAAATCAAAATCAGCTTTAAAATATGACTAAACTGCAACTTAAATTTATTTCTGTACTAAGTATATTTTTTCTTAAGAACACAATTTTAATCACACAACTACACAAATCTTACACTCCTATAGAAAAACAAGTTATGGTTGTTTAACCAAAAATTTTTTTAAACAAAAATCTTAAACAAATTAACGGTCGGTCATAATTGGCGGTTTTAAAAATGATGATAAAACCTATACTTTTGAAAAAAAATATACTTTTTACAAAAATAAAGTGCATTTAGTGGACGTGTTTCAACGTCAAAGGTACGATTTAAAAAAATGTGAATGGTTATTAAACTTAATCTTCCCGGCGAAACAAATAGAATATTTAACAATTAACAAACATTTCCTGTTAACATTGTCAACATAGGAAAAATCGATTTTTACAAAATCACCACGGCATCAATTTTTCAAACCGTCAAGATATTTATTTTTTATTTTTTTGATTTTGGTATTTAACGTCTATTGTTCACATTTGGGCTAATGCAGACGATGGGATGATTTATAGCGTATGAAAATGCCAAGCCCTGGCCTGGAATCGAACCCGGGTCCTCGGGGTGAAAGACCAGTACGCTATCAACTAGGCCACCGAGGCGGCTTCAAAGGTTCCAGGTTCGGGTTGTACCGTAATGGCCGTTCCAGTATCTCATTCTCCTAAAGCAATTCGTTAAACAATAAGATTACCGGTGTATTAACTATCTTGACGTGTCTGTCATCAAAGCTTACCGAGTGTCAACGCGTTCAATAAGTTTCAGCGGAACTACTGAAATTTAATTTCAATAATCATTACACTTCTGAAAGTGACATATCGGCGCGCATTGAGACGGCTGCCGGTAAAAAGACCGCTCGAGGCCGTTAATGAATTTCTGAAAATCGGTTCTTATTAATTCGTGAAAATAGATAATCACTCCCATCAAGCAGACCGTATCTTAGGCCAGCTTACACAGTGTCTAATAATATTGAACTAGTGAATTTCCATTGAAAATATTGGTAATGACATCGGCCATTAGGTGTAGAATCGAGCCTGATGCACCTGTTGGAACTTGTTTTAGCGGCCCGTATACATGCTCCAGCCTGTCTGGTTTGCCTGAACTTAATGTTACTTACACGTGTACTGGGTATTTACTCAGTTTTATAAATTGTTTTGTTTATTGGTCGATAGGTCCGTTTCAGTCAAGCGCGTGGGTGGTCTGAAAAGTTTCCGACCTAACAAAGATACAAGACATTTTTTCAGAATTTTTTTTTTATTTTTCAACATAGTCTCCTTGTACCTCTACACACTTCTCCCAACGATGCTCCCATCTTTGTAACCCGTCCAAATAGTACTCGGCGTTTTTCCCTGCAAAATATTGTTCACGATGGTGATTGCCTCTTCATTTGACGAAAATCTCTGTCCTCCGAGCGCAATTTTTAGATGAGGGAACAAAAAGAAGTCGCCAGGGGCGAGATCTGGTGAGTAAGGCGGATGGTCAAGTAGTTCAAACCATAATTCGTGGATTTTCGCCATGGCAATCGCTGAGGTGTGATTGGTTTAAAGTGATCAAACGCGGCACCCAACGCGCGGACAGCTTTCTCATGTCTAAATGTTGATTTAATATGTGACAAACACGTTCTTTTGACATGTTCATAACGTCTGCTATCTCTCTCACTTTAATTCGGCGGTCATCTAGCACTATTTGGTGAACTTTGGCGATGTTTTCGTCGGCAGTTGCAGTTTTTGGACGTCCCAAACGTTGATCGTCTCCCAAGCTCTTACGGCCACGTTTAAATTCAGCTTCCCAAAATTTCCCCATACACAGAATCCAACTCATCTTTGATTTGCGTTGGCGTATTGCCTTTCAAAAACAAATATTAAATGACAGCTCGATACTCGATTTTGTCCATTTTCATAAAAATACATCAACTCACTCAAATGACTGTTACGTAACAACTGCGCGTCCAAAATGACTGAAACTTTGGTGAGTTGTCAACAGATGAACAACGAAATTCGAGTGCTGCCACCGACGAGTGCTGCTATCTTCATGTTGAGGTCGGAAACTTTTCAGACCACCCTCTTATTTATGCATTTTTAATACGTTCAGAATTATATTATAAAAAGCAATAAAATATTTTTAATAAAAATAAAATCGTTTAGTCTACGGTTTGGCGGCCACCTAAACGATGCAGAGCGGAGCTGACCGGAAGAAGTTGGACGACAACCGGAAGCGGAAGCGGAGTTCAGTCAATTTGGCCCATAGCAAAAGTTTGGGTCGCTATATATAGTTTTTAGCGAACTGCCTACTTAAGCAGTCATCATGGTAACCAGAAGGGGGACCTTGATTGAACTGAACGCCGTTCTTTACTTACAGATCACTTTTGGAAGATGATCGTTAAAAATCGTGTGTGCGCGCGCGCGCGCGCGCGAGCGAGCGCGTTTTAATAGTTCACTGTATTCCTTAGACCACTGGATATAAACGGACTAGAAGTACAGCAACCATTATAAAAAGCGTGCTCGACATTAACGGCTTAAGTCCAAGTAGTTTGACTATCTGCCGTTCCGATCGCTGCAAGCGGGTGGAGACGTTTGAGCAAATACAGTACTATTACCTTTTACCTGCAGTTGAACACTATACCGCAAATTACTTATATCTTTAAAATGTACATATTTACGCCTACTGTAACGAATTATAGGAACTATTATGTTTAAAAACAAAAAATATATGTTTCGCGGTGTGGTCAGCGTGGTGTGGGAAGCGGAATCAGAAATCGAACCAAAACAGGGTAAAAGCTACGCGGAGCCGAGTCCAGCGACACCGCCTCACCCCGCTCAGCTCCGTTACGCGTTCAGTATAGAGTCCGTTCCGCTCCGCGTTTGGTGGCCACCCGGCCTAAGCATTGAATGCAAACGTACTAGTGATAACCCTTATGAGAGCTATGTGAGCGCTCGTTGCTGGCATTTTGCGGTATAGTGTTCAGACAACAGGTAAAAGGTAATAGTACTGTCTGTTTGCTCAAACGTCTCCACCCGCTTGCAGCGTTCGCAACGGCAGATAGTAGAACTAATTGGACTTTAGCCGTTAATGTCGAGCACGCTTTTTATAATGGTTGGTGTACTTTTAGTCCGTTTATATCCAGTGTACTAAGGAATACAGTGAACTATTCTTGAAACCCGCGCGCGCACAAGCACACGTATACAGTTTTTAACGATCCTCTCCCAAAAGTGATCTTAGATAATGGCGCTCAGTTCAATTAGTCTGGGTCTTACCATGATGACTGCTTAAGTAGGCAGTTGCTAAAAAACTATATATAGCGACCCAAACTTTTTTATGGGCCAAATTTTAGAAAAATCGTATCAAAATCGTTACAACCGATTTTGTGGTCTTATTTTTTCATATCACGCCAGATTTTATCAATATTGGTCAATTCGTTTACTCTGATATATTTGAACACTCTAACCATTGTTCGGCATCTGGGAACCTGAAAACGTTTACGTATGTTAGGACCGTACTAAAGTCTGTTGACGTTCTCTAAGAAACAATACGCTCAACTAAATCAGTATACATATTTCTAAAATTCTCGTAATCGATTCAGCACTCTGATTCGACAGATCGAACGGCAAGTTCATTCTCCAGTGACCCGTGTGGCTAACGGGTAAGCGAGGGTCACGTGACCTGCAATAGCAGTGCTGACGTGAGTACGTGCACCCTTCCTGAACGTATTATTGGATGTATATGATTGCAGATAAAATAAGTGGCGAGACTCGGAATGCCGAGTTCGTCTGTACGGATCCCGTTACGTGTAATAAACTTTCCAAATTAAGACAGAACATTATTCATTTTAAAAGAACGCTGTCGCCTGTGAAAGAATCGGACACTGCTGTCTCAGTGGCACTGATTATTTCTAACTTTCGGGTGATTTACTTACAATTGCGTAGTTACGGTTGGTGCGACCATTCAGGCTGTCTGAACAGTTATGTAGGTTAGAAAGTCACGTCAATCTTCTGCTAGGCACTTCTTCCCGTCAACCTTTCTCTGCAAGATCTTCTGCAAATCGCGACATCTTGTTCCCAGTGCTAATTGCATTTCCTTGTCGAGGAATTCTACCTAACTGTGTTGGCGTTCCGTTCGTTTAAGAATCGCTGCATTGTAATGCGATCGGTTTAACAAGTCCTAATGTGACTTCAACGTTTCTTCGCCTGTACCTGGATTCGCTTTTCAGCCCTCAAGATAAGAGCAAAACTTCCGTGGTTTGCCCACGGTAAAACTGAAACGGATAGGCGGGTTGACCACCAAAAGCGGAGCGGAAATGGGTTTGAGAGGATACAGTCTTTATAAAATCCGCTATAAAAATCTGTTATAAGTAATATCGTGGATAAGTTCGTTAGCCAGCGAAATTGATTCAACAGTTTCAAAATGGCGGTCGTTTAAAAGTTTTTATCCCAGATTCTGAGATGGGTTGAGAGGATAAAATCTATAAAATCCGCTATAAAAATCTGTTATAAGTAATATCTTGGACAAGTTCGTTAGCCAGCGAAATTATTTCAACAGTTTCAAAATGGCGGGCGTTTAAAAGTTTTTATCCCAGATTATGAGATGGGTTGAGAGGATAAAATCCGCTATGAAAATCTGTTATAAGTCATATCTTGGACAAGTTCGTTAGCCAGCGAAATTCTTTCAACAGTTTCAAAATGGCGGTCGTTTAAAAATTTTTATCCCAGATTCTTAAACTGAAACGGTTAGGTGGGTTGACCACCAAAAGCGGAGCGGTGATGAGTTGAGAGGATAAAATCTATAAAATCCGCTATGAAAATCTGTTATAAGTCATATCTTGGACAAGTTCGTTAGCCAGCGAGATTCGTTCAA
>CM040184.1:79445453-79542953 GCA_022606455.1 Callitettix versicolor | reverse complement strand
AAATAGAGATAAACGTTGACATTGACCAAACAGTTCTTACTTCACTAAAAGCAACAAGCAATTTTGGAATAAAGGGAAAAAGCTGGTAGAAGAAAAGCAGTTAGCAGGAAAACAGTTTTAGCGCTTGTGGAAACGTTCGAATAGAACAGTCCGTTCCTTGTTTAACAAATCATAAACCAGTCCAAATCAAACAGCTTGTTTCCGTTTGACAAAGCAGCTTGTTTATCGTTTATAGAAAAGCAGTTTTTTTAACAGTTTGGTGTTTTCTGCCCCACCACTAGTACATACTATAGAAAAGCAGTTTTTTTAACAGTTTGATGTTTTCTGCCCCACCACTAGTACATACAGCCCTGAACACTTAACAAGGAAATACTTTTTTTTTTTTTATACCCGCAGGAGGTGAGGACTATAGCTGCACCTATTGAGAGGATTTAGACGTCCCTCGCGGTACCCGAGTCTAACACGCTTGCATCACTACACATACCTACGACTTAACTTTTTACACTCACACTTACATTTAGGGAGGCGATAATAGCCTCAATGTTATTTTCGTCTTATATTAACAAAAAAAATCTATTTTTTTATGGCGAAAGCACATTGAGGCTATTATCTCCTCCCTAAATGTAAGTGTGAGAATAGTGTTAAATTCGTAAGTGTAGTGTTTTAAGTGTAAGTGTTTGTTAGATTCGGGTACTGCGAGGGACGTCTTCTCTCAGGGAGGGATTTCATTCGATTTCGTTCATTAAACTATACTTAGTAGCTCAAAACACCGGAAACCGAACAAACACTTTCTATTTCGAACAGAAAAATACGAAATAAATAAATAAAAACAGTTTTTCGAATCATTCTATAATTGAAAGTATTCACAATATTGTAACTTCTCTATCCCCGGTTAGGCCTAATCTCTAAGTATCGCCAAAGTCTACAATAACACTGTTGAATTATTGGTTGTAAGTCTGGGCAGCAAAGCTTCCCTATTTAACTTGTTGGGGTGACTTGAGAAGAGGGTGCGCATTCTTCCCATTTAATAATCCTTGCAGGGGTGAAGTAGCCTTTGAAGATTTGTCGATTATCTTCATTAATTTGTCAGTCATATTTAATGGTTCAGTCGATTAGAACAATCGATTTACATTCACAGTGCTAAATCACCATTTACAAGGTTCTGTTAATTCTAATCAACAGTTCTTCAAATGGTGTCGGAAATTTAGCTGGAAACAGTATTTTTATTTTTACTCATTTCTCTCCTGTTCGGACTTTGGTATCGGTTTGCGCTGTTTACTGCCCCGCGAGCTAATAATTTCAAACCTAACCTGATATAATAATACTTTTTAACATGTATCATGTTTTAGGGCTGGTTGTGAGGTTGGATTTTGTGTGATGCGAGTGCGCAAATTTATATTCATATAGTATATTTTGCGCGTTACAAGCCACGTATTTTAAAATAATTACATAATTAAAATTTCCTGTGTTTCCGCCCGAGGTCAAACCGTGGACTTGCGCGTGTGAGGTTAACCACTACACTACGGAAACTGCGAAGAAGTTTGACCTATGTAAATATACGAAATGAACAGTTAATTTAACTTCGATAAATATGCAATAGTAAAAGATCGGAATGATTTTATATTAATTCGTAACGATCAGCTGATTTAATTGAACAGCTGATAGGCTATAATAATTTTTAGGTTGTCGTGTTTTCGAACAAACTGTTGTAATTAAAGTGAAAAAAAGAAAGGGAAAGCATGATACATGATTCTTATTTTTCGTTCAGGTTAACCACTACACTACGGAAACTGCGAAGAAGTTTGACCGATGTAAATATACGAAATGAACGGTTAATTGAACAGCTGATAGGCTATAATAATTTTTAGGTTGTCGTGTTTTCGAAAAAAACTGTTGTAATTAAGTGAAAAAGGAAAGAAAGCATGATACATGATTTTTATTTTTCGTTCAGGTTAACCACTACACTACGGAAACTGCGAAGAAGTTTGACCGATGTAAATATATGAAATGAACGGTTAATTTAATTTCGATAAATATGCAATAGTTAAAGATCGAAATGATTTTATATTAATTCGTAACGATCAGCTGATTTAATTAAATAGCTGATAGGCTATAATAATTTTTAGGTTGTCGTGTTTTCGAACAAACTGTTGTAATTAAAGTAAAAAAGGAAAGAAAACATGATACATGATTTTTATTTTTCGTTCAGGTTAACCACTACACTACGGAAACTGCGAAGAAGTTTGACCGATGTAAATATATGAAATGAATGGTTAATTTTTGATAAATATGCAATAGTAAAAGATCGAAATGATTTTATATTAATTCGTAACGAATCAGCTGATTTAATTGAACAGCTGTTAGACTATAATAATTTCTAGGTTGTCGTGTTTTCGAACAAACTGTTGTAATTAAAGTAAAAAAAAAGAAGAGAAAGCATGATACAAAATATTAATTCGTAACGATCAGCTGATTTAATTGAACAGCTGATAGGCTATAATAATTTTTAGGTTGTGTTTTCGAACAAACTGTTGTAATTAAAGTAAAAATGGAAGAGAAAGCATGATACATGATTTTTATTTTTCGTTCAGGTTAACCACTACACTACGAAAACTGCGAAGAAGTTTGACAGATGTAAATATACGAAATGAACGGTTAATTTAACTTCGATAAATATGCAATAGTAAAAGATCGGAATGATTTTATATTAATTCGTAACGATCAGCTGATTTAATTGAACAGCTGATAGGCTGTAATAATTTTTAGGCTATGTCGTGTTTTCGAACAAACTGTTGTAATTAAAGTAAAAAAGGAAAGAAAGCATGATACATGATTTTTATTTTTCGTTCAGGTTAACCACTACACTACGAAAACTGCGAAGAAGTTTGACCGATGTAAATATACGAAATGAACGGTTAATTTAATTTCGATAAATATGCAGTAGTTAAAGATCGAAATGATTTTATATTAATTCGCAACGATCAGCTGATTTAGTTGAACAGCTGATAGGCAATAATAATTTTTAGGTTATGTCGTGTTTTCTAACAAGCTGTTGTAAGTAAAAAAGAAGAGAGAGTGATGCATGATTTTTATTTTGGGTTCATTAACAGAAATTTGTTTTTTCAGCTGTTAGGCCAAAATTTTGTGAAAATTATTTGAAAAAATATTTGTATAAAAAATCTAAACACGTAATAACTGCAGCTTATAATTTTCTCTGTCAGGCGCACTTCATAAGGTAAAGATCAAATGCGTCAAACGGATCTATAAATATACTAACTGAACCTTGTTGGCATTCAAGTCAAATAGATGTATTTTTGTACGTATTTCAATTGGAAAGTGTGCTGTAGTAGTAGCGGCCATTGTGCGACCCGCGATGAAATGTGCATCGATCGTGATATCCGAAACACGTTTTTAGTCCAGATTTGATTCAATCAAACTGCTCGAAAATTTCTGTAATAGCCTTTTAAAAGTGTTACCCATTTGCACGACCGTTTCAAAATGGCGGTGAATAAAAACAAATCTCAATTTTACATTTTAAAATCTGATCTCGTCTTAAAATTAGCGTTTAGAAATAGTATGTTCGGATTTTCAGTGACATTTTCAAAATTAAAAGTGCACGGTAAAATCAATTTTAAAAAGTGGATATGCTCGGAAATGAACTTTTCATGCTGCTGTATTGTAATGGATTTTGCGCGATGCGTGCCAATGCCATTAATGCCTATAGTATATTTAGCGCTTTGTGTGCTGTTTCGTATATAAAAGTTCAATTGTAACTGCTTCTAAACAGCTGATTTCGCACAACAGCTGTTGTTTCGATATCATTTCAATTGAGGTTATGTTAAAAATTCAATTTCTAAATTAAATTGACAATAACATTATTTTAAAAAAAATGTTTTAAATGAAAAATTAATAAGAAAAAACTGAACGTGATCTGAAAATAAAAACGAACAAATGAAATTAAAGATGAAAATTAATAAAAGTTATGACTGAAGAGCGGCATCAACTAATTTTGTTTTTTTTTGTTTTAAGGCAAAAAGCACATTGAGGCTATTATCGCCTCCCGAATTGTAAGTGTGAGAGTAAAGTGTTAGTCGTAAGTGTGTGTTAGACTCGGGTGCCGCGAGGGACGTCTAAATCCTCCCAATAAGTGCAGCTAGTCTGCAACCTCCTGCGGGGACATCAACTTATTAATAAAAAAACGAGGAATCGAGAAAATGCACGGTACATGATTTATATATATATTATCTGCGCATAGACCCTGTTGGATCACGCAAAGCACTCCGACTCATGTCTTGTTCCTTCTAATCCTCCACACCTCCCTCATCCTGTCCCCATGGATCCTCTTCCGCTCCTCCGTCCATTTTACCCCTGCTCTCTTTGGGATTTCATTCTCTGGGACCTTCCAACCGAGCATCTTTCTCCTGTATGCGTGTCTTATCTTCAACATCTGTTGAGTCTATTCCTGCGTCATGTAGGTCTATTCTGACTTGTGCGATCCACGACGTTGTTGATTTTTTTTTTAAATTTTTTTCCGTACCATTTTTATATATATATATATATATATATATATATATATATATAATGGTACGGTAAAAAATTTAAAAAAATATTTTTTATTGCGTAAGCTAGCCTCGGAAATATATTTCTAATATTTTTTAGAGAGTTTCGATTGGGAAATGAGCTGTTAGTAGGCCATAGACAGGAAGGAGTCTTGAAATGAGCGCCTATACTGACCTCTTAAGACCACTTGTTTAGGAAATCGTTAAAATTAAAAAAAAAAAATACATGTGTTATCACTCCGCGTTCGCTTTTGGTCGTGAAAATGTAATTTCACTGCCTGCATTAAAATATCTCTTTCAAACTGTGTCAATGTTCATTTTCGTATTTTAAAAGCCGAAAATTATTTTTAAAAAAATGTTTTAAATGACGAACAACATTAATAACAAAAAACGAAGAATCGAGGAAAACATGATTTATATTTTGTGGTTCGGTAACAGAAATTTTTTGGATGAATTTTTGGAAATTCATTTCCATAACTTGGACGATACAGTTGCGTGTTGCAACTTCGCATTTCTCTAACCGTCAAGTTTCCAGGTAATGACGCTATTTTATGGTTAATATATCCTATTGTTGTAGGCCTATCAAACAATCTAGTAAGGGATATGGGGTTTATAACCCACATTAGGCAGCAGCACCGACCAAAACAACCCTTAAACTCACCGGTTATTGATTCTTCTAAAATTGACGCCTAAACGTTACATAATGCGTAACGCACATTCGACCTATCGGTGGTGGGGGTAGATCGACAATTGAATGAACAAAATATTTTCCTCACCATAGAGGGGGTAAGTTAGGGCTCCTAGAAGTTTTAGTGATGTGGGGGGGGGTGTTTCCAGTTTGTCGATATAACAATAAATACTATGCTGGGAAAGAGGGGCTATCCCCTATCCCCCCCTCTTATCGCTGGGGTTATTATGGCCATTGTTGGGCATTGTTGACGTGTTTTTTCGCCGCTTCCCGCTGGTACTGCATCTGTCTCCAGCTTTCAGACGTCCGTGATTATTGTAACGTTCCACCGCTGTGTCGACAAACTTAATGTTGTGTTATTGAAAACCTTATTTGTTCGGTCGGCTGATTTTAACTTAAACACGCAACTCTGTCGTCCAAGTTATGGGAATGAACATCGAAGAAAAATTCTGTTACCGAAACAAAAACATTTACCATGTTTTTCTCGAGTCCACGGTTTTGTTATTAATTAGTTGGCGTTGCCCTTCAGTCTCTATTAATTGTAACATTTTCATCGTTAAATGCCGCCTCGGTGGTCTAGTTGATAGCGTACTGGGCTTTCACCCCCGAAAACCCGGGTTCGATTCCCGACCAGGGCTTGGCATTTTCATAAGCTATAAATCATCCCATCGTCTGCTTTAGCCCGTGTGCACAATAGTCGGACGTTAAACAAAAAAAGAAAAAAAATCATCGTTATTTACATTTTCCATTTTTATTTCCTTAAGCCGCCTCGGTGGCTTAGTTGATAGCGTACTGGGCTTTCACCCCCGAAAACCCGGATTCGATTCCCGGACAGGGCTTGGTATTTTCATACTCTATAAATCATCCCATCGTCTGCGTTAGCCCAGATGTGCACAATAGTCGGACGTTAAACAAAAAAAGAAAAAAAATCATGTTATTTCCATTTTCCATTTTTATTTCCTTAAGCCGCCTCGGTGGCTTAGTTGATAGCGTAACTTATTGGGCTTTCACCTCGAGGACCCGGGTTCGATTCCCGACCAGGGCTTGGCATTTTCATACGCTATAAATCATACCATCGTCTGCATTAGCCCGTGTGCAGTCAGACGTTAAAAAAAAATTTCATCGTTACATTTTCCATTTTTATTTCCTTAAGCCGCCTCGGTGGCTTGGTTGATAGCGTAACTTATTGGGCTTTCACCTCGAGGACCCGGGTTCGATTCCCGGCCAAGGCTTGGCATTTTCATACGCTATAAATCATACCATCGTCTGCATTAGCCCAAGTGTGCAGTCAGACGTTAAAAAAAAAATTCATCGTTACATTTTTCATTTTTATTTCCTTAAGCTGCCTCGGTGGCTTGGTTGATAGCGTAACTTATTGGGCTTTCACCTCGAGGACCCGGGTTCGATTCCCGGCCAAGGCTTGGCATTTTCATACGCTATAAATCATACCATCGTCTGCATTAGCCTAAGTGTGCACAATAGTCGGACGTAAAAAAAAAATTAGTCTAATCTTTGTTTTTCGCTTAAAACATTTTTTAAAATAGTTTTATTGTCCATTTTATTTAGAAACTGAATTTCTAACATAACCTCAATTGAAATGATATCGAAACAACAGCTGTTGCGCCAAATCAGCTGTTTAGAAGTAGTCAAGATTGTATATTTATATACAATAGCACGCAACGCGCTAAATGTATACGCAATATGACAGGCACGCATCGCGCAGAATCCATCACAACCAGCTCTAAAACATGATACACGTTAAAATATCGATAGTTACAATACAGGTAGCATGAACAAGTTCATTTCCGAGCAGATCCACTTTATAAATTTGATTTTACCGTCCATTAAAATCTGCACTTCTAAATTTGAAAATGTCACTGAAAATCTAAACGAAACTATTCCGTATTTTCTATTGACCGCTAAGAGGATTTTAAGCGTATATGAGGTCTTTTATTTTACCGCCATTTTGAAACGTAAATGGTTAACGAACTTTTAAAAGGATATTACCGAAATTTTTGAGCAGTTTAAATCAAATTTGGACTAAAAAACAATTTTGGTTAGAGGAAGGACGTTGTGTTTATTTAATATTAACCCTTAAGAAATGGCGGTTGCTAGTACTTGTAAAATTATTTCACTGTTTTATACTGAAAACAAGCCCTACTTCGTCACTGGCCCAATACTACAGCGATTAACAACAAAATTACAATCGGGGTATTCAGAAATCGCCCGTAATAATACGCTTTACTAACGTTTTTTTACAAAGGGGCGTTTGCGTAAACGTTTTCTAAAATTATTCTCAACACCGAAGGAGGAAACTGTACTCGAGAGAAATCTCATTGTAGTTGGGAGCACCAAATAAGGCGGGCGACAGAATTTAGTGTTGCCATATAGTGCGCCTCGCTTCCCTTAAGGCCGGGCGACCTTCAGATGCGGACCGGAGCGGAATGAAGATGAACACCAACCGGAAGCTGACTTCAGTTTAAAAAACGCGTTTTGCCTTTTAAATCTAAATATTTAGGCACACTGTAACGGATGTAGTTCAACACTACAATGTTGAAAACCGTAACCTAGGCAACGAGAAATAATAATTTGGAAACGTAGTTACAATTTAATTTACCCTTAAAGATAAGCTAAATTTGTGTGTGTGTGTGTGTGTGTGTGTGTGTGTGTGTGTGTGTGTGTGTGTGTGTGTGTGTGTGTGTGTGTATGTGTGTGTGTGTAAGCTAAATTGTGTGTGTGAGCTAAATTGTGTGTGTGTGTGTGTGTGTGTGTGTGTGTGTGTGTGTGTGTGTGTAAAAGCTAAAGTGTGTGTGTGTGTGTGTGTGTGTGTGTGTGTGTGTGTGTGTGTGTGCTAAATTGTTTGTGTGTGTGTGTGTGCGCGCGTGTGCAAGCTAAATTGTGTGTGTGTGTGTGTGTGTGTGTAAGCTAAATTGTATGTATGTGTGAGCTAAATTGTGTGTGTGTGTGTGTGTGTGTGTGTGTGTGTGTGTGTGTGTGTGAGAGAGAGAGAGAGAGAGAGGGAGAGAGACAGATATCGCTAAATTTTGTGTGTGTGTGCGCGTGCGTGTGTGAGCTAAATTTTGTGTGTGTGTGCGCGCGCGCGTGCGTGACCGAGCGAGTGCGTTTTAATACACAACATGTTTACCTTACATGTTTTTGAAAATCAGAGTTCACGATCGTAATGTGGTTAAAGTATGCATAGCCTATAGTAGCGTTTAAAATTTTAAAAATCCATTGAAAACACGGAAATAAATCTGACGGGGGTCAAGGTTCGTTTTCATATGTTTAATGTAATTTTGATGTTTGAAACGCTAATACGCAGATTCATTGCTGATTTTGTCTGTGAAATCAGTTTTTCAAAAAATCGTGAGAAAATGTGATAAATAAAATATGTGAGAAAATATAAGTAAGTTAGCGTCAGCGAAACAATGATTTTGTTAGCATTGAATGAATATAAACGGACTAGAAGTACAGCCACCGTTATAAAAAGTGTGCTCGATATTAGCGGCTGAAGTCCAAGTAGTTGGACTATCTGCCGCTACGAACGCTGCATGTTAAAGGACAAGGTTGGAGACGTTTAAGACAATAGACAGTACTGTAGTTGAACACTACCAGCAGCGAGTGCTCACAGGCTCTCATAAGGATTACCGTGCTAGTATTTTTACATCAGTGGTTATTTGTACAATGACATCAAAAATTTTCATACGTATTTGATCTTCCGGTTTTAAACAATCCTGAACGTTTGGAAAAGATACAGTTAAAAACATTAATAGATCGGATGAGAGAAAGTTTGTGCATCGTTTGAAGTACGCAGTAGGAGGCCTGAGGTGAACAACCGGAGTGCACTAACTGTTTACGTCCACGGGGCGACCGTTAGCATTGCCTATTCTAACCTAATATAATGGAACTGCAGGCGAAGTCCGCACCGGCTCATTCAGACAGTCGACGAAATGTTTGAGCTAGCGGCTCATACATGAGTAACCGAATTGGCTATTTTACTCGTATTTTTTTACACCCTCCCGCGACAAACCGCCATTGGTTAAACGGTGTACGAGAAATTAATGGCGGCACGCAGCTGTCTCGCTGAAGCGAATTCCCGAAAGTATTTTTTATTATCTTATACTTTATTTTTATTTCCCTATTTCACCACCGCAAACTGTTCAAATATGCATGTATTATTAGCATTTTAATATTACATTGAAAGTACAAAAAATGAACCCTGACCGCCTGCAAAATTAAAATTTTCAATTCAACGTATTTGGAAAATTCGAAATCAGCGCTGATGAAATCAGATATTTTAAAAAAACGTCAAACCGAAGGGTTTTATGAATTTTTAAAGATTAGGTGTACGCCATTTTGAAACTGCTGAACAAATTTTACTGGTTAACGAACTTTTCCAAGCTGTTACAGAAATCGATTTTTGTGCTAAGCGCGCGCGCACACGCACACTCATGCACATTTCCAACGTATTTTGAAAATTCAAAATCAACGCTGATGAAATCAGATATCTTAAAAACTTTAGTCAGAAGGATTTTATGAATGACTAAAGATTTACGCCATTTTGAAAATGCTGAACAAATTTTACTGGTTAACGAACTTTCCCAAGCTGTTATAGAAATCGATTTTTGTACTAAGTTTGAATTAAATTTAAATTTCGAAAGTAAGCGTGCTTCTTGGGCACGCGAACGCGCACATACGCATGCGCGCGAGCACACACACACACACACACACACACACACACACACACACACACACACACACACACACACACAGACACACACAGACACACACAGACACACACAGACACACACGCACACACAGACAGACTCACACGCACACACACAAGCACACGCACACGCGCACGCGCACACGCACACGCACACGCACACGCACACACACGCACACGCACACGCACACACACACACACACACACACACACACACACACACACACACACACACACACACAGACACACACACACACACACACACACACACACACACACACACGCACACACGCACACGCACACACACGCACACGCACACGCACACACACACACACAACCATAGCGCGAAAAAAACAATTTGATGAAGACAAATGAGTCTGTAGCGCAAAGAGAATAGAACGTCTATGGTGTACGTGCGATATGCCTTGTAAGTGACAAAAGTGATATTACGGCAGGAATACCTTGGCTTATTTGTCCAAGGTCTTGTCGGACGGACGGACAGACCTTGTTTTGCGCCTGACCATCACGTGGATAATCCATTGCATTCACGTAACCCTATCGAGTAAATCACGTTGTATAGTAAAACGCTAGAGCGGTTGAACTACGTGTTGTGATATTGTTATCTGCAAACGATACTTTTTCGATTACCCAGTTTGTCACTGGTTTTTGCAGTTACTTAATACAATCCGTGTGATTTTTCTGTGCAGTAATCGCCGCACGCAGCTGTCTCGCTGACGTCATAGTATTATTTAAATACATTTGTTGTTGTCAAATTTCAAATAATTAAAAATAAAAGTAACCCTGACCGCCGTCAGATCCATTTTCGTACTTATAATGGAATTAAAATTTTTTTAACTATTTATAAATTTATATCAATAAGATTTTCAAAAAACGAGTAAGAAAATTATTTTTTATTTTTATTTTTTTAAATTTTATACAGCCATCTATGGACTTTTTTTTTTAGCCATCTATGGACTACAACTACACAACTTTCTTCCTTGTTAACCCCTGTTTCCTCCTACACCAGTACTCCTTCATTCTCTGGCTCATTCTATGACGTTCGCCTAATTCCTCTTGGATTCTCTTCAGAGATGTCTTTCAGCTCAGCAGCAGCTATCGTTTTCCCCCACGTGTGTCTACTTTGTACCTCTTCAGTGCTCATGCCACATCTAGTCAGATCCTGACGGACTTCCTTGAGCCATGGAATTTGTTTTCCTGTTAAGTCAGCACTCTTTCGCTATTCTTTCTGGTTTCATCCTGCTGATGTGCCCATAAAACATCAGTCTCCTCTTCTTCATTGTAATTTTTATTTCTTCTTCTTCTTTCGATGAGGCTAGGGACCACGTGACAATCGTGCCACATCTAGTCAGATCCTGTTGGACTTCCTTGAGCCATGAAATTTGTTTTCCTGTTAAGTCAGCACTCTTTTCGCTATTCTTTCTGGTTTCATCCTGCTGATGTGCCCATAAAACATCAGTCTCCTCTTCTTCATTGTAATTATTATTTCTTCTTCTTTCGATGAGGCTAGGGACCACGTGACAATTTCAATTCTTCACACTTAGCTGCTTTCTCTTCCGTTCCCTTCAATATTCCCTTCACTATGCAGCTTCTTTCTGTCTTCGGACCACTTCGCACCAGGTTTCTTCTGAAATCTTCCTTGGAATCCCTCCATATTCAATATCCTCGTTCTAAAAATCTCTCTATTCATCGTTTCCTCTTCTTTTATATTATTTCTTTCTAAATCTTTCCTTACCTCTTGAATCCAACTAGTTGTTGACTTTTTATCCCATAGTAATTTTTATTATTTATTTATTTATTTTTATTCGGAAAGGACGCCATTAACAAACGGCTAAACGAACTTGGCTCGTTAAAATCATGTTCCGAGCTGTGAGACTACCAAAATCGATTTTTTGACAAGTTTGAATCGAATCTTACGATAGAACGCTAAAACACATATTAATGAAGATATTAATGAAGATATGATAAAAACACATATTGACCGAGCGAAGCGAAGTCTTTGTTTCAACACATCCGTTCGGCCTTTGGTCTGGCCAATCGCATCGACCGATTGTGTCGAAATTCGCCACGAAGGTACCTTGTATAAAGCCCGAAAATCTCGGAACAGTTTCAAAATGGCGGCCATTTCAGACGTTTTAAACTCTAATTTCATCTTCGTAACCGGCTATAAAAACTGCGTAAATTTACGTTTAGAATTTTCAAAATCCGTTGAAATTATAAAACCTGTATACGGCGGTCAGGGTTCATTTTCTGATGTTCAGTGCAATTTGAAAATTTAAAAATACTAAGCAGATTGTGTAAAGCCCATTTTGGTGGGGAAATCGGATTTTTTCGAAATTTTATCACTTCAGCGAGACAGCTGCGTGCCGGCGATTATTCCAGTACCGACAAATTGTCCGTTTCACCTTGTAATTTAATTGCGTAAGAGCATAGGCCTGCAGAACAAGGAAACAAACATGGCAAATGTTTCACAGTGTTTGTTTATATAATATTATGTTACACCGTTGTTACTCCCCCCACTCTTTTCAATCGCTTTACGATGAGCCAGTGCCTGTGCGATCGAAACAGGATGCGACGAGGTCTTCGAATATACAATTAATTGACTTCCTACTAACAGTGACAACACATTCCCCTATCTCTGTGTTAAATAATAATTTTCTATCGTTTGTTTGAGCTTATCGTTTGTTTAATGGTATGTTTTATTGTACTTTTGGGTTTGTACATTCGCTTTTTTAGTCGGTACGTTCCGAGTGGATTCGAATGTTGCGCTTGTTTAGCGAGTATCGATTTTTTTATCGATTATCGACTTGCACGAGTATCGATTTTTTGATCGATTATCGACTTTGCACGAGTATCGATTTTTTTATCGATTATCGACTTTGCACAAATGCAAAGCCATGCGTTATATTTACAGTCTGGCGTATTTTGTAAAAAAAATTCCCTCATTTATACATAGTAGTATAAGGAACAGTAAATCTCTTAGTATAATAGCCTGGTCACCGCTCAACGACAACGCCCCAACACGCTAGTAACATTTTCCGCCAATTTCACCGGTAACCGTAATATTTGTGGGAAATGTTACTGGAATATTTGTGGGAAATGTTACTGGACCAACCTAATTGAAATTTTTATGCACTTTCCCGTGAAGAGGTCAAAATTATGATAGGTCTCGCCGTTCAGCCAGTATAACAGGGAACTGCACGTTTAAATAAAAAGCCGCCATCTTGAAACGAAAGGTACCTTGTACCAAATTCCAATTTAATCGATCATTGCGTTTTGGGCAAAACTGCAACGCTTGTTAAATCAAAGGACGCCATCTTGAAACGGAACTAAATCGGGAAAAAAAACGTTACACATACGCTATTTGGGCTTCGTACAATATAATTTCGTACCAGATTCAATGCGTTTTATGTCTAAAACTGCTTACACCCGTCTTTTTAAATCAGACGATCTTTCGCTATCTTGAAACGGTCTGCCGCACATTCACTATCCTGCATAGCTAATTGAAGTATAAAGCGACCCGTGCTGATGGAGTGAAATACCTGACGTACCTTAGCAAAAAGCTGGCCAAATGGGGCACAACTCCGTGATTAAGGGCCAAGAGAAAGGAAAATCCAAATTAGTAGAACAAGCATCTGCAAGTACCTCTGTAATGAATTGGGAAGTCACCAATTAGAAGTAGGGAAGTTAACCAATTTGAATCCTTTTCCAAATCCTTGATGTTATGAAGAGACTAGGGTTGGAGGAGGCACTGTAACTGAGCATCTCAGGAATATAGAAGGTTGGCGTAATAGATCTACAAGGTCGTAGTGCAATAGTAACCCTAGAAAGTCTCGTTCGTTCCTTACGTCATATACCTTGTTCAAAAATTATCCCAAGCCTTCCCAATTCAGCCGTCTATTAAAAGTATGACATTTCTTGTTCAAAATTATCCCAAACCCTCCAATTCAGCCGCCTATTAAAGTATGGATTTTGTTCAAAGTTCTCCCAAGTCCTCCCATCCAGCCGCCTATTAAAGTATGACATTCCTTGTTCAAAATTCTCACAAGAATCAGCCGCCTATTAAAGTATGGCATGCATTGTTCAAAATTTTCTCAAACCATCCAATTCAGCCGCCTATTAAAGTATGGATCTTGTTCAAAGTTCTCCCAAGCCCTCCCAATTCAGCCCCCTATTAAAGTGTGAATACCTTGTACAAAATTATCCCAAACCTTCCAATTCAGCCGCCTATTAAAGTATGTAACATACCTTGTTCAAAATTCTCCAAAGCCCTCAAATTAAGCAGCTTATTAAAGTATGACATTCCTTGTTCAAAATTCTCACAAGAATCAGCCGCCTATTAAAGTATGGCATGCATTGTTCAAAATTCTCCCAAACCATCCAATTCAGCCGCCTATTAAAGTATTGATCTTGTTCAAAGTTCTCCCAAGCCCTCCAATTCAGCCGCCTATTAAAGTATGTAACATACCTTGTTCAAAATTCTCCCAAACCATCAAATTAAGCAGCTTATTAAAGTATGTCATACATTGTTCAAAATTCTCCAAAACCCTCCAATTCAGCCGCCTGTTAAAGTATGTAACATACTTTGTTCAAAATTCCACAAAACCTTCCAATTCAGCCGCCTATTTTTTTTTTTTTTTTTGTTAACGTCCGACTATTGACGATGGGATGATTTATAGCGTATGAGAATGCCAAGCCCTCGCCGGGAATCGAACCCGGATCCTCGGGGTGAAAGCCTAGTACGCTATCCACTAGACCACCGAGGCGGCTATTCAGCCGCCTATTACATACAGTATGTCATGCCTTGTTCAAAATTCTCCTAAACCCTCCAATCCAGAAAGCCTATTCAAGTATGGATCTTGTTCAAAATTCTCCCAAGTCCTCCAGCCGCCTACTAGAATATGAAACGCAAATCCTAAATCACACACGTTAGGCTTATCTGTCTACAGTCGTCACCTTGCTTATCTGCCGAACTCAAAGCGTGTAGAAGTGTGCGATTTGGCCTAAAATGTAGCATTCTATACAAGTAAGCCAACAGCAATTACTGCCATGCCAGTGTACAGTGACATAACCTACATCATTATTTACGACCTTGACACAATTTACGGCCGTTTTATGAGCGCAAGTTTTTAGCTTACGTTAATTTGCAACCGCGTTCGCATAATTAGGTTAGCTTATCGGTTGCACGATTAAGCACTAGAAAGTATATTGAAAATGACGCCTTGGATTTAAATTATTGTTGTGTGAGTTTGTGCTGGTTTGCATTTCACAGTAGTCGGAAATGAACTACGTAAGCGGCCATTTTGTTAGGATCCGGAAGTGCCATCTAGATAACTGTTTTATTTTTCAACACTGTCGTTCGCAGATTTGTTCCGATATGCGTAAAACTTGACCCAATCGATTTATATTTAGCTTGGACAAGCTCGTTTGCGCAGCAACAGTTTCAAAATGGCGGTAATTAATCTTAGACACCCGGCTGTCTCGTTGACTTGATGGAAGAGAATTGCCAAACGTATTTTTTTTATTTTATTTTTTTTAAAATTTTGAATTCACCGTCATAATCAGCAGTAAAATCTGCATATATTAGCATTTTAAACTTTCGAAATGCGTTGAAAATTCGAAAACGACCTAGACTGCCGTAAAATTTACTTTTATTTATTTATTTTTTTTTAATTTTCAAAATTTATAAAAAGTAAACCTAGACTGCCGTAAAATTTACTTTTTTTATTTATTTTTTAAATTTTTTTTTAATTTTCAAAATTTGTAAAAAGAACCTAGACTGCCTTAAAATTTAATTTTTTTATTTATTTATTTTTAATTTTTTTTTAATTTCAAAATTTATAAAAAGTAAACCTAGACTACCGTAAAATTTACTTTTTATAAATTTTGAAAATTCAAAAAAAAAGCTATGGTAAAATTATATTTCCACAAGTATTCACGACAAAAAAAACCAGATCGAACTGTTTAATTACACTGGTTAACGAACTTTTTTTTTTCGAGCCGCCTCGGTGGTCTAGTGGATAGCGTACTAGGCTTTCACCCCGAGGATCCGGGTTCGATTCCCGGCGAGGGCTTGGCATTTTCATACGCTGTAAATCATCCCACCATCATCTGCATTATTAGCCAAAGTGTGCACAATAGTCGGACGTTAAACACCAAAAAAAAAGTAACTTTTCCAAGCCCAAGATGTACCAATTTGAAGCCGCCTCGGTGGTCTAGTGGATAGCGTACTAGGCTTTCACCCCGAGGACCCGGGTTCGATTTCCGGCGAGGGCTTGGCATTTTCATACGCTATAAATCATCCCACAATCGTCTGCATTAGCCCAAGTGTGCACAATAGTCGGACGTTAAAAAAAAAAAAAAAAGTTACTAAAATCGATTATCGTGCCAAGGTTGAACCAAAGCGGACCGAGATCACGCACATAAAAATTTTAACGATGCTTCAAAAACTGATGTAGAGGTCAGTCGTTCGTTTGAAGGTCCCGGGTGCGAGTCTTACCATGATGGCAGCTCTAATAGTTATTCGCAAATAACAATTAATATGCCAAGGCTCTGAGTGTCAAAAGATTCAACTACAGGGGTGTACCCGTTTTGCCTAACCTACGCCCTGATTTGGTAACGCGATCTGCAATGTACACAAGCGGTTTTTTAAACAAATCAACGTTTCGTTTTTGCTTTCTTACTGTAAATATAGAGAAAGTACTGTGATGGTCGATAATCGATCTTCGTAATATTGATGGTTATCGTGTTCTGTAAATACAAAATGTGTTTTTATGTTCGACACTGTTACATTTGATTCTAATACTTTGCAATCGATTTTTATCTCTTGCATTTTTAGCTTTAAATTACCATATCGAACCTATTTTCGTTTCATTGTTTTTAACTGAACACTATCTTACAATAATTGTTTATGTGGATGTATTCTTTTGAAATATAATTTGCATTAAGTATAAGAAAACTTTGTAAAAATATGTAATCGTTTATATTAGTAATTATTAATGCCTCGCTTGGTACAGTGGTACCGTCTCTGACTGTCACGCCGAGGGCCGGGGTTCGATCCTCCAAGGCTCCAAAGTATTTTTAGGTTTATAAATGACAGCCTGTATATAGTCTATTGTTCGCCTTGAAAAAAAATTAACTCGATTTAAATCTTAATTAACTTATTTAATGTTCTTGATTTGATAATTGCAGCAAAGTAATGTGTTACGGTGTGTTACAGGAATGGCGTCGGCTCGGCCTATGGCGGGGTTGGGATGAACGGAGGCGGCGGAGGTGCTGGCGCTGAGGGGCAGTACCACACCCCTTCCACGGCGCTGAGTGCTGCCGCCATGGTAGCTGCTGCGACAGCTACAGCAACGGCTACAGCTAGCGTCGTAGCTCTGCAAGAGAGGCAGGACATGAACAACCAGTTCGGCCAGGTAAGGGTTAGAAACAAAGCTCACGGAATCTTTCGTAGGACAGAATGTAACTTGAAGGGGAGAGTTGTGATGAGCTCATTAGAACGTGACCGATGATGTAAATGGACCGAGTGGTGCTGGAATATTGAACCGGTTCATTTGGCGAACCGAATCCGCAGACATTGAACCGGTTCATTTGGCGAACCAAATTCTCTAGCATATTGAACCGGTAATTTGACGAACCGAATCCGCTGATATATTGAATTGGTTCATTTGGCGAACCGAATCTGCTGGCATATTGAACCGGTTCCTTTGGCGAACCGAATTCCCTAGCATATTGAACCGGTAATTTGACGAACCAAATCCGCTGATATATTGAATTGGTTCATTTGGCGAACCGAATCTGCAGACATATTGAACCGGTTCATTTGGCGAACCAAATTCTCTAGCATATTGAACCGGTAATTTGACGAACCGAATCCGCTGATATATTGAATTGGTTCATTTGGCGAACCGAATCTGCTGGCATATTGAACCGGTAATTTGACGAACCAAATCCGCTGATATATTGATTGAATTGGTTCATTTGGCAAACCGAATCTGCTGGCATATTGAACCGGTAATTTGACGAACCATATCCGCTGATATATATAGAATTGATTCATTTGGCAAACCGAATCTGCTGGCATATTGAACCGGTTCCTTTGGCTAACCAAATTCTCTAGCATATTGAACTGGTAATTTGACGAACCGAATCCGCTGTTATATTGAATTGGTTCATTTGGCGAACCGAATCTGCTGGCATATTGAACCGGTTCCTTTGGCGAACCGAATTCCCTAGTTGAACCGGTAATTTGACGAACCAAATCCGCTGAAATATTGAATTGGTTCATTTGGCGAACCGAATCCGCTGACATTTTGAACCGGTTCCTTTGGTGAACCGAATCCGATAGTACATTGAACCGATTCATTTGGCGAACCGAATTCGCTGATATATTGAATTGGTTCATTTGGCGAACCGAATCTGCTGGCATATTGAACCGGTTCCTTTGGTGAACCGAATCCGATAGTACATTGAACCGATTCATTTGGCGAACCGAATCAGCTGATATATGGAATTGGTTCATTTGGCGAACCGAATCCGCTGGCATATTGAACCGGTTCCTTTGGTGACCGAATCCGCTAGTACATTGAACCGATTAATTTTGCCAACCGAATCCGCTGGCATATTGAACCTGTTATTTGACGAACCGCATCTGCTGGCATATTAAACTGAATCTGCTGGCATATTGAACCGGTTATTTGACGAACCGCATCTGCTGGCGTATTGAACTGAATCTGTTGGCACATTGAACCGGTTATTTGACGAACCGCATCTGCTGGCATATTGAACTGAATCTGTTGGCACATTGAACCGGTTCATTTGGCGAACTAAATCCCCCACAGTTTTAGTCGGTCTTTAAGCTGAAACGGTTCATACAGCTTATTGTTCTAACAGAAATAACTCTAATTGGAACAGTAGTTATAGGACAATATAATCCATTAAACGCAGCCATCTTGCCGACGTGACGGAAACGAATTTCTAAAAGTAATTTTTTTCGAACCTTTTTCGAACCATCAAACAGCATTGAAATCTGCATATTTCCATTTTAACCGTGCAAATTGCATTTAAAATTTGATCTTTGCAGTTTTCTACGTCGATCACGATGTGAAAATAAATTTTCTAAAATATTTAAGACAAAAAAAGTTACGATACAAATTTAAAATGGCGGCTATTGCTAAAATCGATTGTTACAAGTTTATGCATGATAGTGTTAAAGAAACATAAATACTGTGTATACATTTTAATTACCTTAAAAATTACCTAGAGGTCAGGGTCGGCGCTCATTTCATGGTTCCCAGTCGGGAGTTTACCATAATCCATTTTAAAACGGGAATACGCTAACAAGAAACTGTTTGAATCTCAAAAGTAGTTTTAAGAACTATGAAATATTAAACGGAACGTAACATTTATGATTTAACGTTTAGACGCCAGTGGAGGCCTACAGACAAATACCAAGATAGTTAAAATGTCTGTGTACTTAACATTTCACTTCAATTGTAAAAGCAATGTCGACTATTTAACACAGAAGCGGCTGCCAAGTTGTATGCGCAGTGTCCTACTGCGCATCTGTATCAAACACGGAAAGCTAAAATTGTACCGAACTATTTTATTTATTGCGTGTAATAGACTGGGCATAGCTGACTTACAACAATTGGAGGGAGAAATCGAACTTGCCGAGAAGAGAAATAGATTTCGCCTTGAAAAAATAATTTAAATTTAAGATTTAAGCAGATTTTTAAACTTGATGTTTCATATAAGTGTGATTTTGTAAAATTGAGGTTATGTCAGGTGACGTTTGAAAAGAACTTGTGAAAGGGCAACTTCAAAAGCGTACTTTGTTAATTGCATTCTGTTACCGCCATGAAGAAATAATCGCACGCAACTGTTACGCTAGTGGAGCGGTCATCATAGTAAGACCCAGATTCTGGAATCCTGAAATGAGCGCTGATTCCGGCCCTTAGATCATGTTTCGAGGGGGTCGTTTTTGTTAATTGCATTTTGTTACCGCCATGAAGAAATAATCGCACGCAACTGTTTCGCTAGTGGAGCGGTCAACATGGTAAGACCCAGATTCTGGAATCCTGAAATGAGCACTGATTCCGGCCCTTGGATCATGTTTTGAGGGGGTCGTTTTTGTTAATTGCATTTTGTTACCGCCATGAAGAAATAATCGCTGCACGCGACTGTTTCGCTAGTTGAGCGGTCATCATGGTAAGACCCAGATTCTGGAATCCTGAAATGAGCACTGATTCCGGCCCTTAGATCATGTTTTGAGGGGGTCGTTTTTGTTAATTGCATTCTGTTACCGCCATGAAGAAATAATCGCACGCAACTGTTTCGCTAGCGGAGCGGTCATCATGGTAAGACGCAGATTCTGGAATCCTGAAATGAGCACTGATTCCGACCCTTAAATCATGTTTTTAGGGGTCGTTAAAATTTGTGTGTGGGGGGGGATTTTAAAAATCCGTTAAAATTAAGAAACGTAATTTGACGGTGGTCAGGGTTTAATTTTTTCGGTATTTTCAACGCAATTTGAAAGTTCACAAATATTCGGTTGTGATAGTGAAAGCGGAATTCGGAAAAAAGGGTTAGGTAAAAAAGGGTTAGGTAAAAAAAAATACTTTCGGAAATTCGCTTCTGTTCCAGCGAGACAGCTGCGCATCGCGATTATTTTAAACTCTCCCGTATTAAAACGCATGATTACTATTACAAAGGGGCTCGATGGTCGATGTGGCTAAAGCACCGGTCAGTCTGCTGCGTCTCCGAGTTGCGCACCTTACGGTTCTTACTTGGGACCGCAGTCGCTCCCGTTGCTTTTCCCTTACCGTTAACGCTGATCCCTCGTCCTCATTAGTACACGTTGTACTAATTGTAGTCCCTGCTACAAAGTATGGACGTTAACAAAAAAAACCTATTAAAAATATTAAGAGGCTAAACATCAAATTCGGATACTAGCAATGAATAGGCATATAAACTTATTAGAATTATAACCCTTATGAAAGATATGTGAGTGCTCGCAGCTGGTAGCATCTTGCGACAGTGTTCAAATACAGTTAAATTGATAACAGTGTCTATTCCCTCAAACGTCTACCCACTGTCCTTGCAGCATGCAGCGCTCGTAGCGGCACATAGTGCAATTACTTGGATTTTAGCCGCTAATAACGAGCACGCTTTTATGACAATGGCTGTACTTCTAGCCGGTTTATATTCTATGTTACTGGCTTGTAAAAACGCGGTGAAAGTATCCAGAATGTCGGCGTACGTTTTCCTGCTTCACTGAAATTTTCTAAACGTGAACGCAATACTTTCCTCGCTCGACCGCCCACCGGGTTACATACAAAATGCAAACACGCTGTCATACATAGCGCGGGTAAGGTAAAGAGATAGGCCGTTGTTGTGTTGTATTGTTTCGTTGTCATTACAATATCATAAGAAAGTATGCTTATCCTAGTTGGAAACTTTCCCGAGTTCCGATAGCGTTCGAGTGTTTACCACATTCTTGTAGCAATGGCGGATCTAGAAGGCATAATGGTTGGAAGAAATTCGAAAGTGTAATTTCACGTTATCATTATAACAGTGGGTTTACATTGGGACACGTGTATGTGGATTTGTATTACACACGTCAAATTGACATGAGCTCAGACAGAGATCGTATGAGCAGCGATTTCCTTACACATTTTGTATGAGCAAAAAATTGCATGTATGAGCAACGATTTCCTTACATATTTTGTATGAGAAAAAATTGCATGTGTGAGCAACGATTTCCTTACACATTTTGTATGAGCAAAAATTGCGTGTATGAGCAACGATTTCCTTACACGTTTTGTATGAGCAAAACTTGCATATATGAGCAACGATTTCCTTACACATTTTGTATGAGCAAAAATTACATGTATGAGCAACGATTTCCTTACACATTTTGTATGAGCAAAAAATTGTGCGTATGAGCAACGATTTCTTACATATTTTGTATGAGCGAAAAATTGCTTGTATGAGCAACGATTTCCTTACACATTTTGTATGAGAAAAAATTGCGCGCATGAGCAACGATTTCCTTACACATTTTGTATGAGCAAAAAATTGCATATATGAGCAACGATTTCCTTACACATTTTGTATGAGAAAAAATTGCATGTATGAGCACCGATTTCCTTACACATTTTGTATGAGCAAAAATTTGCATAGGCTATATGAGCAACGATTTCCTTACACATTTTGTATGAGCAAAAAACTGCATATATGAGCAACGATTTCCTTACACATTTTGTATGAGAAAAAATTGCGTGTATGAGCAACGATTCCCTTACACATTTTGTATGAGCAAAAATTTGCATATATGAGCAACGATTTCCTTACACATTTTGTATGAGCAAAAAATTGCATATATGAGCAACGATTTTCTTACACAGGTCACAGGTTTTGATTTATTTGGCAAATAAGCTAGTTTATTTACTATTTTGCAGTGCAGTTTTTAAATATGAGCCATCATCTGAAGCGAGTTCATTAACCAACACTGTATAGGCGTATGCACCGTGTTTTTCTTTTCTTAAAAATTCTTGTTCCCAGCACCTACGAGTTCTTTTTTTAGATTTTATTTACGTCAGTGCACACGTTGATAAATATAAAACCTTCTTATTGCTAAACATGGTTTTATTGTACAAATTTAGAATGTATACACCACCGACCAACAGATATTACCATTTGTAAAAGGAATGATTTCTATAAGTGCAAATGCAAGGTGTATTTTTACGTAGTATTTGACGTGTATTAGGACTTGTATAATCATAAATTGGTACATGATGATCGCGCGCGCGCGTGCTTGCGCTCGTGTGTGTGGCTTAATTTTTTTGGCACGTCCGTCACTGTAAAATTTGGCACATTCATGTCATCAACGATGGCTTGCATCGGAGCATTGCTAGCCTCCCGATTGAGGTAATTTTTACTAAACATGTTCAATAAGTTTTCGTGGTCCATAACTGTACAAATGTAAAAGTTTTTTTCCTCACTCCAACGGTTAGCGATTTGTATTTGCCTTTAACTACTTAAACAGAATCTGGTAAACGTAATCCGCGTGGTTGAATGTTTCCAGCGACTGGCGGATGGCGGTAGAGTGGTGGAGGGGGGAAGCTGGAGCACCGGTAAAACAAAAATATTTGTTCTGCTTAGTTGCCAGCGATTGGCACACTTGTGGCTTGCTGCCCTCTCCATGCAGTGACTAGCATGGAGCGTTTACACGGTGCCAGTCGCCTGGCGGTAGAGTGGTGGAGGGGGGAAGCTGGAGCACCGGTAAAACAAAAATATTTGTTCTGCTGTAGATGCCAGCGATTGGCACACTTGTGGCTTGCTGCCCTCTCCATGCTGTGGCTAGCATGGAGCGTTTACACGATGCCAGTCGCCTGGTGGTAGCGTGGTAGAGGGGGGAAGCTGGAGCACCGGTAAAACAAAAATATTTGTTCTGCTGTAGATGCCAGCGATTGGCACACTTGTGGCTTGCTGCCCTCTCCATGCAGTGACTAGCATGGAGCGTTTACGCGGTGCCAGTCACCTGGCGGTAGAGGGGGGAAGCTGGAGCACCGGTAAAACAAAAATATTTGTTATGCTGTAGATGCCAGCGATTGGCACACTTGTGGCTTGCTGCCCTCTCCATGCTGTGGCTAGCATGGAGCGTTTCCACGGTGCCAGTCGCCTGGCGGTAGAGGGGGGAAGCTGGAGCACCGGTAAAACAAAAATATTTGTTCTGCTGTAGATGCCAGCGATTGGCACACTTGTGGCTTGCTGCCCTCTCTATGCAGTGACTAGCATGGAGCGTTTACACGGTGCCAGTCGCCTGGCGGTAGAGTGGTGGAGGGGGAAGCTGGAGCACCGGTAAAACAAAAGTATTTGTTATGCTGTAGATGCCAGCGATTGGCACACTTGTGGCTTGCTGCCCTCTCCATGCTGTGGGTAGCATGGAGTGTTTACACGGTGCCAGTCGCCAGGCGGTAGAGTGGTGGAGGGGGGAAGCTGGAGCACCGGTAAAACCAAAATATTTGTTCTGCTGTAGATGCCAGCGATTTGCACACTGGTGGCTTGCTGCCCTCTCCATGCAGTGACTAGCATGGAGCGTTTACGCGGTGCCAGTCGCCTGGCGGTAGCGTGGTAGAGGGGGGAAGCTGGAGCACCGGTAAAACAAAAATATTTGTTCTGCTGTAGATGCCAGCGATTGGCACACTTGTGGCTTGCTGCCCTCTCCATGCAGTGACTAGCATGGAGCGTTTACACGGTGCCAGTCACCTGGCGGTAGAGTGATAGAGGGGGAAGCTGGAGCACCGGTAAACCAAAAATATTTGTTCTGCTGTAGATGCCAGCGATTGGCACACTTGTGGCTTGCTGCCCTCTCCATGCAGTGGCTAGCATGGAGCGTTTACGCGGTGCCAGTCGCTTGGCGGTAGAGTGGTAGAGGGGGGAAGCTGGAGCACCGGTAAAACAAAAATATTTGTTCTACTGTAGATGCCAGCGATTGGCACACTTGTGGCTTGCTGCCCTCTCCATGCAGTGGCTAGCATGGAACGTTTACACGGTGCCAGTCGCCTGGCGGTAGAGTGGTAGAGGGGGGAAGCTGGAGCACCGGTAAAACAAAAATATTTGTTCTGCTGTAGATGCCAGCGATTGGCACACTTGTGGATTGCTGCCCTCTCCATGCAGTGACTAGCATGGAGCGTTTACACGGTGCCAGTCGCCTGGCGGTAGAGTGGTAGAGGGGGGAAGCTGGAACACCGGTAAAACAAAAATATTTGTTCTGCTGTAGATGCCAGCGATTGGCACACTTGTGGATTGCTGCCCTCTCCATGCAGTGACTAGCATGGAGCGTTTACACGGTACCAGTCGCCTGGCGGTAGAGTGGTAGAGGGGGGAAGCTGGAGCACCGGTAAAACAAAAATATTTGTTCTACTGTAGATGCCAGCGATTGGCACACTTGTGGCTTGCTGCCCTCTCCATGCAGTGACTAGCATGGAGCGTTTACACGGTGCCCTACTGGCATCCAGCAATTGGCAAACCGGAACGCCGACTGGCTCGTGTAAATAGGCCGTTAGTTACGTTACTGACAAAATCAGTTGTGCCAAATTTGTTTTTTCGTCTAACGAAATACTCATTACCGTAATTTATACGCGGACTGTGATACGGACACAATCGTGTTTGAAAATTCAGTTTTAAAGTTGGCAAGAAAGTTGTACATAACTTTTTATCAGCCGTTCGTTGCAGCATTGTAAGCGTTAACGGTGTAGAGGGGGGAAGGGGAGGGAGGTGTAGGGCTTGGAGGGATACGATTAGGTTAGTTGATAGTTAAGTTTGTAAAACAATAGGCGGAAGGCCTTCTGTATCTCGTAGAAACGTATGAATTAGCATATTTTGTAATGACGCTTTTTCTGCGTGATAAGACACAATATTTACATGTTTAACCGTTAAAGACATAACTTAAACCTCGATATAAAGACTTGTTTATGTTTAAATTTTAGGTATTTTTAAATTGTTATAGGGGTCATCATGGTAAGATCTAAAGTGTGTGTGTGTGTGTGTGTGTGTGTGTGTGTGTGTGTGTGTGTGTGTGTGTGTGTGTGTGTGTGTGTGTGTGTGTGTGTGTGTGTGTGTGTGTGTGTGTGTGTGTGTGTGTGTGTGTGTGTGTGTGTGTGTGTGTGTGTGTGTGTGTGTGTGTGTGTGTGTGTGTGTGTGTGTGTGTGTGTGTGTGTGTGTGTGTGTGTGTGTGTGCGCGCGTGTTTGTGCGAGCGCGCTCGCGTGTGTGTGGTGTGTGTGTGATGTGTTGTGTGTTGTGTTGTGTGTTGTGTTGTGTGTGTTGTGTTGTGTGTGTTGTGTTGTGTGTGTTGTGTTGTGTGTGTGTGTGTGTGTGTGTGTGTGTGTGTGTGTGTGTGTGTGTGTGTGTGTGTGTGTGTGTGTGTGTGTGTGTGTGTGTGTGTGTGTATGTGTATGTGTATGTGTGTGTGTGTGTGTGCGTGCGCGCGCGAGTGCGTTGTGTGTATATATGTGTGTGTGTGTGTGTGTGTGTGTGTGTGTGTGTGTGTGTTGTGTGTGTGTGTGTGTGTGTGTGTGTTGTGTGTGTGTGTGGTGTGTGTGTGTTGTGTGTGTGTGTGTGTGTGTGTGTGTGTGTTGTGTTGTGTGTGTGTGTGTGTGTGTGTGTGTGTGTGTGTGTGTGTGTGTTGTGTTTGTGTGTGTGTGCGTGCGTGCAGGTGTGTGTGTGTGTGTTGTGTTGTGTGTGGTGTGTTGTTGTGTGGTGTGTGTGTTGTGTGTGTGTGCTCGCGCGCGAGTGCGTTATGTGTGTGTTGTGTGTGTGTGTGTGTGTGTGTGTGTGTGTGTGTGTGTGTGTGTGCGCGTGCGTGCGTGTGCGTGCCGCACATTTTCTGTAAGCAAAACAAAACATGCAGATCTAAGAAAGTATTTTACCACAATAACGGTTTTCATAACTACTATATTTCCAGTTCTTATAACCACTATAACTTTGTCATTGTTATTGAATGATATCACAACCGGTTCCTCGGTTTTATTTGTAATTGAAACAAAGTTCTGCGCGCGATTTTATAAGTAAGTTCTCGTTTTTAATAGTTCATTAATCTTGATGTGCAAAATAGCTTTGCAGTAACATTAACTCCGCGATAAGAGAAGCGCGTTTCGTTTGAATAGCTCACATTTAAGTAATCAGCTGATATTGTTGCTAAAGTTGATTTTTCGCATAATAAAATTTTCCACTTTTTCTTAATGTCAAATAAAATGACAGTTGATTGAATTCAAAATGGAACTACTTACTGTTCCTTCAGGCGTACTGAATTTCCATTGGAAATGAGCTATTAGACCGGACGTAGCATTTGGAATTCTCCCGTTGAAAGAACGAAATTTAATTTAACAGTGATCGTTTACGTATTTTCAGTGGGATTTGAAACTTTAAAAATGCTGATATACAGATTGTAATACTGATTGATGGTTAAATCGTAATTATAAAACGTTTAACATCAGCGAAACAATATACGTTTCGAGCCAAATACGGTTTGTGTGAGAAAGTTATGGCTGTTTTGTCCTCTGTACGTCGTGAGATTACGATTCACCGCGTCTTCTCGGTCTCTAATTGGTGCTAACCAAGTCGCAAGGCCTGTGCGATCCACCCACATCGGACAACACCCTGTGACTGCGAGCCACTGCCATTCGTATTACGTCGATTCAAGATAACTGCCATAGAATAAAACTGCGAAAACGTTTCTGAAATCAAGGTTGCTTCCTGTTTATACGCACGGAGCTGTGTATACAACCTAACCTATTGCGTGGTATTCGTCGTTCGTCATTGAAAATGGCATTTAAATAAAGTGGACTCGGACTAATTCGAAACTGAAAAAAAACAATATAATTGCAGAAAACTTCGAATTAGAGGATACAGACTACTAGTTCAGTACTCGTGCTTTACAGCCTGTATTTTTTTCGAACATTTTACTTGAAAAACGGTAAGTGTTACTAGTTATAAAGTTGTAGAAAAATTTAATTCTGAGTAACGATTTTTCACCAAAACGCGGTCTTAGCAACTGTCTAGGTTAGGTTAGCCACTGTGGATGGAAAAACGAGACCAAATTTTTCCTTTCTCTGACGCTATTTCAGACTAAACGATAAAAGCTAATTCTGTTTTGTAAATTTACTAGGGTTGTCCGTAAAGTAAGGTTCACAAGGGGTCAAACATGTCGCTGCGAACGTTGTTACGCGGGATCCGGTAACCTTGGTTCCTCCGCTCCCATCCCCACTCCGCGATCGGTCTGCGACGCTCAGTCTTGGCTTGGTAGCCGTCTTTTCTGTCTTCCGCCAGGTGCGAATTACTCTCTGTGATTCGTTTTTTGTGTGCGAAAAACACTGCGCCGGTGGACATTCATATTCAACTGTGTGAAGTCTGCGGAGAAAAATGTATGAGCATACAACACGTGCGCAAATGGTGCAGAGAATTCAAAGACGGACGTTCATGATGAACAGAGTTTCGGACGAAATGATTGCGAAAGTGAAAGAAACACTGCTGAACGATCGAAGGGCGACTGTTCGGGAGCTCTCCGAGATGATCCCTGATGTCAGCAAGATCTACATTGATAAAATTTTGACAGACCATTTAGGGTATAGCAAGGTTTGTGCAAAATGGGTCCCAAGCAGACCACAAACGGCAACGGATTGATGTGGCCCGCAAATTTCTTCACGCCTACGAAACCGATGGCAAGAAATTCTTGGACTCCATTGTCACTGGGGACGAGACCTGGGTACACTATACAATATCGGAAAAGAAAGTACAGTCACGTCATTGGAAACATCCAGAGTCGCCAAAGCCGCGGAAGTTCAAACAAACGCTGCCGGCAAAGTCATGGCGAGCGTGTTTTGGGACAGGAGGGGTTATGCGAATTCATGGATACCGGCATAACAATCAATGCTGATCGTTACTGTGAGACGTTAAAGAACCTTCGCCGCGCGATTCAAAATAAGAGAGACATGCTCACGAAGGGAGTTTGTTTCCATCAAGGCAACGCTCGTCCGCACACCGCCCGTGTAACAACCGATCTCATCAACCAATTTGGATGGGATAATGTCACACATCCGCCCTACAGCTCGGTCTTAGCCCCAAGTGGTTACCGTCTCTTCCCTAATTTGAAAAAACGTAGGTGGGACGCATTTCAGTACCGGAGAGAAGCTGAAAGAAAAAGTATAAGCTACCTTCGCGGCGCGGCGGGAGAGTTTTTCGACTCAGGCATATAAAAGATGATTCACCGTATGCAAAAATGCATCGATCTCAACTTCGATTATGTCGAAAAATAGAAAAAAGTGTAAGCTTTCCAAAATTGCATTATTCAATGCAAATAAACATGTTTTTCATTGTGTAAAATTATTGGGAACCTTTACGGACAACCCTTGTATTTGAAATTAGCTATCCGAGACGATAAATTCGAGTATGGTTCATAGGTGTTCGATATCTGTAAGTCGCTCAAAATTTCGGAGTTCTTTATGTACAGTGTGTCCCGCGAAGAGGTTTACGCAGTTGATCCTCCATTATTTTCTCATTCCTCCATTGATCATTTTAAAACTAAACGTACTTTTTTAAAGGAGATACCATAAATAGTATGTGAGAATCGCATTTGATGTTTGTAAAAACAAAATGGCGGTCAGAATTAAGTTTTGATCAAAATAAATCTGATTTAATACTACAGTGAATTTTTAAGAGGGGTAGAATTTATTAATTTTGGCCGCCATTTTGTTTCTACAAACACCCATATGCAATTGTCACGTATTATTTCTGGACCTTCTTTAAAAAGTATGTATAGTTTCGAAATGATCAGTGGAGGAATGAATGAGAAAATAATGGAGGATCAAATGCGTAAACCTCTTTGTGGCACACTAGGAAAACACACACACACACGCGCACGCGCACGCACGCACACGCACGCACACGCACGCACACGCACGCACGCACACGCACGCACGCACACGCACGCATGCGCACGCACGCACGCGCACACACACACGCACACACACACACACGCGCACACACACACACACGCGCGCGCACACACACACACACACACACACACACACACACACACACACACACACACACACACACACACCCGGTTACGTGTAAATAGAATAGACATATGAAATGACTGGCAGCGCTTTTTGTGTAGGAAATGATAAACAACCAATCAGAACAATAGGAAGGGGAAAAAACTAGGGGTGTAGGCAACGTAATGACCTCGACACAATGTTCATGTTTGGTATTTGGACTTGGTCTTTCCCAGATAAACGCGTTGACGTAGAGCTTTCAACACAAATTGTCCCACTGATTCTGGTAACTTTCCTAACCACCTTTTTTGAAGTAAGTTTTTGTAATTCGAATTATCCGAAAAATATTCGAATTAAACGAGATTTTTTAACGTTGCTTCGATTAGATAAGATTCTCAAAGGAGCAAACGAAAAAGAAAATTGAAAAAGTAAAATATTCAGTACTGTAGGTTATTTTCAAATAAAGTATATTTTTTGACATTTTTCTCGTATTTGCGTGCACAAGTGGTCGGCGTATTTCGTACTGGTCTAAACAAAGATAGATTTCGTAATTTGATTTTCAACTGGACTAAGCGGCTTTGCCAGTTTAGGTTTTTTTGGTTAATGAAATGTCAGCGTCATAATCTTTCAGGAGCATTTAACGAGATACGGAAGTGTACAAACGGCAGCTACAGGAAACACGTGCCAAATATTTCTACACTGCCTTCTTGATTTTAGCTTTCATATGTTTTGTAAACAATTCTGTTCTGGAGACTTATGCGATCGATTTCGGTGAAATTCACTACAGGATGTTTAAAAAACTATAAAGAATCCAGAACGCTCGCAAAAATGACGAAAACGTTCAAGGTATGTCATAAAACGCGCCTTTTTTTCGCCTAGCGGCGATTTTGGGTTTTTTTTACAAAAGTAATGATATTTCAAGGCCAAATAAAGGTATTTAAATAAAATATATAAATATTACCGTTGTTTAGGCCTTATAATTGTACAAAAAAATAACAGTTATGTAATGCAGTTTCAAAATGGCGGCCATATAAAATTTTCCTGTTCAAGTAGCGCGAGAACGGCTGAATTTACAGAAAATCAGTAAGAACTATTTATTTCAATACATTCTACTGTAAACCCAACAGTACCTGTTGGAAAAAACAAACAAAAAACACAAAAAAAACAAAAACAACACCATATTCTTTTGTTATAGCGAGAACTACTTTTTTTGCGATTTTTCATTGGACATTCGTTGTCTTAAATGTATTCAACATCTCAATCAGCGTTAGAAACAGTATATATTAGCGTTTCGAATTTTCAAATTCCGTTGAAATTTTTCCAAGGAAATTTTTTGACGGCGGTCAGGGTTCATTTTCGTATTTTCAATGTAGCTGGAAATTTTAAAATCCTGATAATGCGGATTTTATTGCTGTTTTATGACGGTGAAATGTGCATTATATAGTGTATTATGTGGCCTGTTAGAAAAAAAAACTATAAATAGGACGTAAATCTTGGGAAATGTTAATCATAACTTCGAATATAAACGGACTGAGTACGTTCACCATTAAAAAAAGTGCGCTCGATATCGGAGACTAAAGTCCAAGTAGTTGGACTATCTGCCGCTACGAACGCTGCCTGGACAGGGGTTGAAGACGTTTGGGAAAATAGGCAGTATTATTATATTC
Source organism: Callitettix versicolor (assembly GCA_022606455.1). Lineage (NCBI taxonomy): Eukaryota > Metazoa > Arthropoda > Insecta > Hemiptera > Cercopidae > Callitettix > Callitettix versicolor. Next base: position 79,511,732 of record CM040184.1, on the reverse strand, counting down.
AGTGGTCATAGACATGGAAATATTTCTAGGCTATTAGCCGTGGATTATTTATTCCGTATATTTTAAATTTTCTATTAACTGGAGGCTTCATGAGATTTGTCAACATATTCGGTAGGTGTACTAAATAACAGTTAACTAACCTATAAAAATCGATCGTTTTAAATCTATACTAAAATAAATTACACATTTTGTTCACACTGTTTTCATGTGAAAACCACGGACCACCCGAGTATAAACTCGTCACGAAAAAAAAAAAAAAGGCGTCTTCACCTTTCGGCTACATTCCATTCATTTTTACCTGTAGAAAGACAGATAACACAAAAAGTTATGAATACCCAACTGACCCCACTGTCTCGGTGAAGTGCTTATGTTTAGTTTAGTTTAGATCAAACAGAACCGTCAACAAAAACTGTAGTGGCTCGTGAGCAGTGAGCACCGCAACCCCGCCCCTTTATTTTCTCTTTACTGTTTCCATGGAAACGTAGTATGACGTCACGTATCTTCCTACTATAACGAGACAAATGTGACGTCAGGAATTACCATAGCAACCTGGGGGGTGGACCGGGAGGAAAGGCCATTTGCGCAAGGGTGCAAAATATTTCTAGAAGGTGAATTAAAAATTATTAGATTACAGTAGTACGTTGCCATCCTTTATAATAACAACTGGGACTTGGCATTATCTTTGCAATTTGGTTTGCAGTCTATATTGGCGCTGTTGGCTGGCATTCAGTGCCTGCTTGATTTCTAGAACATATTGTACTGGCTTTTAAAGTGCATTTAAATCAACAATAACGAATAAACTCGAGCAGGCATTGAAGTTAAAATTTCAATGTTTTTATTCAGTTAACAACTTACACTAACTTTCTTACATTAAAGAAATTTGGATTAAAGATTGATTAAAAAACATTGAAATATACGCCTGATTTTTCAAATTTCGCTCACATGGGCGGAGTTAAGTTTTCTAAAATTATAAAAATATATTTATAAAGAAAATTAATTATTGAAATATTCATGTTGTATCAAAAAATCTTGCACATAATTAAAACTAATGGCAAAACACCAAAAATGACTAGATTGGTTTTAAATGCAGTATTACTGGACATGTTTCGAAACGTGACTTTTAAGTGATATTAACAGTAAAGACATTGTTATTCAAATACTTTGTGGTAGTGTCTTCAGCAATAAAACTTTTTCATTGCGTTTTACAATTTTTAAACAATAAATCATAATAATTTTAATCAGATGTTCCTTATAAATATTTAAAAGAATATTATAAAATGTAGTGTGAATATTTTTTAAATTTATTATTATTATAAAAACAACTATAAATTTAAGTACTTGGGAGAAACTATTACCAGAGACTTCAGAGAAAAACCAGCAATACTTAACAGGGTAGCTAAATTAAGATCTGCCTTCTATTTGACCCAGAACACCCACAAAAAAAAATCGCTTTCTATAAAATCTAAACTTAGGCATTATAACAGGGTCATATGGGCAAACAGTTACTAGGCTTTCACCCCGATTACCCGGGTTCGATTCCCGGCGAGGGCTTGGCATTTTCATACGCTATAAATCATCCCATCGTCTGCATTAGCCCAAGTGTGCACACACAAAAAAAAAAAAAAAAAATTGGTGGGGGACAGTACAGACTATTGCTGAATGCAGTCTTGTATCGGAAGGAGCAGCTCACTAACATTTTTAAGAAAAGAAGATTGGCCTTCTTTGGACACCTAACTCGATTACCAGAGTAGACTTATGAAGAGATTATTGGACTACCAACTGAAGTGTAAAGTTAAGAACAACTGGTAGAAGAAGGTGGAGCAGGACTTGGAGGAACTAGGAATAATCAAGGAGCAGTTGGCAGGAAGAGGGGAAAAAGCGATCTTAAAAAGTCAGGAAACCCAATTACAGTTTAGGGAAAAACGTCCACGAAACGTAGTATATTCGGAAGAACTCAAGACTTCAGAGATCAATAAGATCAAAAAAATACTGGGAAGAACGCAGAAAAACCAAAAGACAATGAGATTGACTGTGTGTGCTCCAGTGTGGGCTTAAAAAAAAACAAATAACTATTGTAGTGTAGGCCTACTTGCAGAATCGTTACTGTTCGTATTACTTGACAGTTACGTTCAGAACAAACAAAACCATAATTTTTTTTATCAGATACAAAAATTTTAATGTAAAGTATGTTCAAATCCCATTTTTGGGTGTCAAATTTTCATATATTCTCTGGGGGAGGACTCATCTTTTTGGTCATCCCCCCACAGATTCCCTTTCTTAAATCCAACCATGCTGAAAATCACTCATTGTAAAAAAATAGTAATAAAAAAAAATGTATTGTCCTGAAAATAAAAATTTAAAAAAAAACTTAAAAAACCTGCCTGTAGTATTGTGTTTACCAAATTACTAACAACTAATGTTCCATCTGAGAAAAGAAACTTATTTGGGAATTTGATTGGCTGACTTGTTAATGGGCACAGTTTTATTTATATTGATTGCATTTTAATGTTCTACTTACAAATTTCATAATTTGTGTTTCAGAGGGGGGGACCTGTATTAATATAAATAAGGGAAAGGATCTACTTTCTTACTCAGTGTCTGTGCTATTTATATCTGTTGTATTATTAACAGCATAGGCTATAATTACCACAAAATAGTTCCAAGGAAATGGGCAAAATAATTACTGTACAATATTGAAAAAAGTGAAACATTAATTTTCCAGTTTTGAATTGTGCTGTACAGTATAGGCAATATCTGTTCTGCTACTTTTGAAAAAATCTTTCCTCTTAGGTTTAGAGTTTCACAATTTGTTGATTTTTTTTTTTTGTTAATAGAAATAACTTTTAAGTAAAATTGTTGGGAACTACCCCTTCCCTTTATGTTCCAAATGTTCCAACATTTGGATTTGCGATCAAGTTTGAACAGATTTCCAAACCGTTTCATAAGTCACTACATAGTTTTATTTTTTATAACAGGTGCCCCAACATAACCAACAATATGGAGGAAGTTACGGGCAACAAAGAAGTCATGGGCCAATGGGTGGACCTAATTCTATGGGTCCTATGAACGGAATGAACCCTATGAACTCAATGGGTGGAATGGGAATGATGGGCCAAGGATCTGCACCAATGCATGGACTCATGATGTCTGGTGGGATGGGACCAGGAATGGGAAAGATGGGAATTCAGGTAAGGTAACATACCAGTGTAGAGAAAAACGTTACTATAAAGTTAAATTTACAATATTTCAAAAGTTGATTTATACAGCAATTTAGAATAACCTAAGAGATGAGAATTTTTATTATCTTTTTTTGTCAACGTAAATATTCAGGATATTTTATGGAAAAATAGGTGTATTTTCACTAAATTAGGTTTTAAAGTGTTAATTATTTTCTTATGTTAATATGTTTTTAAACTAGTAGCCTAGTATTGAAGTACTTTTTCTGCGAAAATTCGATGTAGTAGCTCACAAAGCACAGTGTTTACCAGACATATTAACGATATTGCCAGTTAAAATAGTAAAGTAAATACTTCTAAATTTCATTTCCGTATGCGTTTCGTTCTTTTAAAAATCATACATTTTTTTCCTTCCAATTGTATGATAATGTAGCAATAAAAATGTACTTTGAAAGGCACTGGCCTTAAGGTAACAAAATAATGTAATTCTAAATAAAAAAAAATATATATATAATGCTTGTGTATGTTTGTAGGCATACAAAAGATCATGGAAATCAAATTGTTTTGTAGCTGCAGATTTAAAAATAGCCTATCATATTACAGCACTATAAAACAACCTCATTTACTCTCATGATAAGAGATAAATAAACATAAAATTTAGATTAACTTAACCTTGATTTCATAGAGTTTATATTGTTAGGTCTTGCAGGCAGCTTTTAAACTGTATATAGGCCTACTTTTTACAAATTAACGTACAATATCTTTACAATAATTTTAAAAATTTAAATATGTCTATTCAGTTTGTTTCCAAGTTTGCGATAAGTTTATATGTTTTTTATGTAACCTTATGCAATCTTTCAACAATTACAAATCTCTCATAATTAATTATAAAAATATCATAACCTTGAAACAAGCCACTTATGAATAGGTTATTGCTTATGTTAATAGAACATCTTTTCTCGATTTTCAATACTACCATGTTTTAGCCAGATAGTTAAAAACAAAAACACAATGCTAATACTGTATTTCAAACTTAAATTGCTAAAACAAATTGTTCAAAAATCATGTAGGATTACTCACTGAATAATTAATTTTTTTAGGGTCCTGGACCTCAAGTTTATCCTAGGAGGCTATCGCCTTATCCAAATCCTGGACTTCACATGACACAGAAAAGACAACAAACGTATCCTAATACTGGACCAAACCCTAATATGCAACCTGGATTTCCTCCTTCAGGACCACAGGTGAGTGAAATAACAAAGATGAGTGAATAAGTGAGGTTAGAATATTTACATCTGTGTTAGAATTTTATTTCATTATACTTCTTTAGTGTTGTATTATTGTAGTGGCAGTGTTTTCTTTAAAACAGCCTGAAGGATTCAAAAATTGCTTAACTATTTCTTTTTTGTATGTGTAATGAATATACTGTACTTGTAATAAAAATATATTTTTTTATTAATAAAAGTAAAATATAAGCATCAGTATGAATGAAAATATGTAGGTAGTTTATAACCTCAAAATTTTTAATAATTATATTTTAGTTACAAATATTAAAAAAATCACAATTTTTTGAAGTATTCTATTATCACTTCTAGTTGAAAACATAACTTTTCCCTTTGCTTGAAATTTGTTCATAAACAATATTTTTCAGTGGCCTAGATATGGATTTGGATTAAACCAATACGTTTATCTTTAATACTTTATTTTATCATTTATTATCAAATTTTCCAGTTGAGAAATGAGCTATCATTTCTGCTGTCATGGCAAGATCTTGGTCCTGGACATTGAAATGAGCACCAATCCTATCCTTGATCACTTTTTTGATTTAATTCATACATAGATTAGATCGATTTGATTGAATATCATAAATTATTTATTAGGCTTGCATATTTCAATCATGAATTGATATACTGTCATAATGTTGTACATTCTATTTATTTCATAAATCCAGATTGTATAAAATATGTATTCCACGTTACAGTATAACAGTGGGTACACCACAGGAAGGCCTGGTTTCCAGTCCCAGTACCCGCCCCAACAGCAGACCATGAGTACTGCGACCGCCAGTTTTGGACCCGGTACTGTTAGTTCAGGAGGAAGAGCTGGAAGCGGCGTTATGAGGCAAACGACACCACCTTACACAACCTCATCGAACCAATCGCAGCAGTACTTCAATGTCGGAGGACAATACCCGCCGCACCAGTCAGGGTCAGGACCGCAATATCCTGGTAATCAGTTCTCACAAGATGTTAGTGGCGTTGGGATGAGAGGTGGAAGCATAGGAAGTTACCAACACAGTCCTATACCTGGCAACCCTACACCTCCATTGACGCCAGCGAATAGTATGCCAGTAGGCTATATAAGCCCAAACCCCGATGTTAAACCTAACTTTAATGAACTCAAACCGCCATTACCTATACAAAGTAAGTTGTGCTGATAAGGCTTCCATTCAATTATCAAAATATTAAATCGTTTCATATTCTGTTTTATTTAGTGAGGTAATTCAACAAAATTTTTTACGTCTGTTTAAAACTTCAGCATTACAAAATTACAAAATAAAATCACAATTTATACTATGTATTAAAAACCCTTTAATCATGTTATTATGCAACCTAAAGGCATTATTGTTAAGTACTGGATGCAGCATAAAGAACTCCCCAATTCTGGGAAGACATAGCAACAAGTGGAGTAGGGTAGAGAAATGAGAACAGTGGCATTAACAGGTGGCACCATATCGTGATTGGGTGAATATCGTACCTTTCTTGTACAGCAGTTTTGTTTAAATGAAAAGGTGGTTCACCAATATTAATGCAGCATGCGTTTCACAACCAGAACACGACAGTTCCAGGTATAAAAAACTATTCACTTGTGTACTTGACTTTAGACAAACAGGCTCTACATTAAAATGACTATAACCTAGCTGACCTAGGATAGCATCTGAACCGGAAAATATGGCTGTATTGAGAGCTTCTATTTGAACATGGAAATATATTGTTGCCCTAAGGTTATATGAATGAAGTGTTTAAGAACTTTGTGAATCATGGTGTGTGAGGTCCGTTCTTTTTCGAAAAAAAATGGGTGTACTGCATTGGTCACCTAGCAGACCTAGGATAGCATCTGAACCGGAAAATATGGCTGTATTGAGAGCTTCTATTTGAACATGGAAATATATTGTTGCCCTAAGGTTATATGAATGAAGTGTTTAAGAACTTTGTGAATCATGGTGTGTGAGGTCCGTTCTTTTTCGAAAAAAAATGGGTGTACTGCATTGGTCACTTTTGTCAATACTGTGCACTGTTGGAGAACTTTCTCCAGCCAAACTTGAACGATCCAAACAATGCACATGGCATAGAGCACATGCGATTTCAACAAGGTGATGGATTGGGACAAACCTTCGCTCTTTCGAAATCCTAATGGAAGTTTTTCCTGGGCATGTTATCTTGCATAGCACATTCTCTAAATTTGACCCAGTGCAAACTTTCTTAGGGCTACATCAAGGATTTGGTATTTAAACATTGACTTCAAAATTTGGAAGCCTTTAAGGGAGGTAATAACCCAAGAAGTTGCTGCCTTCTGTCCTGACATGACTCGTAGTTGCAGAAAACTTTCAGGAGAGCCTTCACTAGTACATTAGTAATAAAGGCCTGCACTTGAGTGGTAGTCAATCTTGAGCCTAAATCTTCAGAACTAAATAATTGAAAATGGCATCATATGTACTGGTTTTAATTAAAAATTTGTTTTTTACTATCATCCATTGTTTGATATTTATTAGCTTCTTCAATCGGAGAGTTCGTTATGTTACATCCTGTATAATAATTTATTTGTTAAATATTTTTAGAACATTATACATTTTGATAATTTTATAAACAAATTATTACGATTATCTTGCGTAAATTATGATTCAAGTGTTAAACAGTGTTTATAATGAACTTTTAACTTTCAGAAGATGATGAGTTAAGATTAACGTTTCCCGTTCGAGATGGAATCATCCTTCCACCGTTCCGACTTGAACACAATTTGGCCGTTAGCAATCATGTCTTCCAGTTGAAAACAACGGTACACCAAACCTTAATGTGGAGGTAATTTACTTTTTGTTTTTAAAATTTTACAATATTCTTGGTAACCGTTCACTATTGAGCGCTCGTAAGCAACTTTTTCCATATTGTTTATTTTTGCTTGTTAGCAGTTTGACATGTTTAAAAACTCGGGGGGGGGGGAAGAAAAGGTTAAAAACCTACTTTATTTCCATGCAAACCATATTAAGGTTGTGCTAGACAAAGCAGCTAAGCTAACATGGCGTGCCTGGGAATACATATGTGGTAGTTCCCACTTTTTGCTTGCTAACGACAGAGTAAATTTCAAAGTTTTGAAAAACATGAAAAGGTGCAAAAAGATACATAATTTCTGCGCTTACATGTTAACTGGGTTAGCAAGGCTTACTAACCTAATACGACATGAATGGAAATAAAGTAAGTTTGCAAATTGTTTTTTTTTTTATACTTTGTATACTTATTAGTGTGTTGTAAGCATAAATGAATTATAAATTGAGCTAGGTGATTAGCAAAGTGACGTTTCCCGTTGCAGCAACAGGTCACTGTACCACCACTTCATGCTACGTATCTTTAATATTGTGATAATACATCTTGTGTTTCATTATTTTGTTGATCTGACTCTTAAAAATTTTGTTGATCCCAAACGATCAGTTTGAAAAAAAAGTTAAGTGAAAAAAAAGTAATGTATTTCAGTAAAACAAAATTCGCTTAAGGCTGCCAAATAAATAGTGAACAAAACCGGTTTTTTACATATATAAACATATTGCACTGTTAGAAAATAAACTTCAATTTAAATATACAGTTTCTTCTTCTCTTCGTTTCACCCTCTTTGGGGTACGCTGAATTAATCATTTCTTGCGCGCTGTACTTTTCTTTGTTCCCAGTAGCTCTTCATTCTTTCTGTTCTTCTTTTCCTCTCCTCTTCTGAAATGATAGCTTTAGGTTTTATTTTGGTTTTATCTTGAAATCTTATTCTTTCGTCTTTGGTAATTATCTTAGCAGTTTGGTAAAGCAGTGAATCTTCTGTAATTTTTAATTCTACTAGGTCTTTTTCAATTTCTTTAAACCAGTTCGGTTTTGTTTTACGATTATGGAAAAAATCAAACACTTGTTTCGTTAATCTATTAGAGTTCATTCTAAGAAGATGGCCGTAAAAATTTATTCTCCTTTTTCTCATAGTATCTGACAATTTTTCAATTTTCTTGTAGAGAGCTTCATTTCTTATATATACTACCTTAATATCCTGAAATTTTGTTCCTATAATTTTTCTTAAGATTTTCCTTTCCGTTATTTCAAGCTTTTCTATCTGGCCTATGCGATTCATGGTTAATGTTTCTGCTGCGTACAGTGCTTCCGGCTTGATCACTGTTTTATAATGTTTAATTTTGGATCCCCATGAAAGGGATTTCTTATTGTATGTTTCTTTCGTCAATTGGAAGGCCAGTTCAAGTTTGTTTTTCCTGGATTCCATTGCCTTGTCTTCATCTGCATTCCAACTAATCCATTCTCCAAGATATTTGAACTCTTTTACAATTTCTATTTTCTGTTCTTGGATTTTAAGGTATTTATTTGGGTATTTGTTGTTTGTCATGATTTTGGTCTTTTCAAAAGATATGTTTAGACCTATTTTAGCTGCTTGTTTCTTTAATTCAAGAATCTGCTCCCTTGCTTCCTCCATTGTTTCAGCAAACAAGTCCATATCATCTGCAAATGCAATACAGCTAATAAATATACAGTTTATTATAAACATTTTTTATTCAGTTTAGAATTTTTTTTGTAATTTAATGATATATGTGATGAAAACGCTTGAACTGTTTACTTTCAGAAGTGACTTAGAACTACAGTTAAAATGTTTCCACCACGAAGATCGTCAAATGAACACAAATTGGCCGGCGAGCGTACAGGTCTCTGTGAACGCAACACCTCTCAGTATAGACAGAGGGGAAAACAAAACGTCGCATAAACCTTTATACCTTAAAGAAGTGTGCCAACCTGGAAGAAATACAATACAAATCACAGTTTCTGCTTGTTGCTGTGTAAGTTGCAAATTGGTTTTATCGCCAATGGTGATAATTTTATTAGATTTTTAAAAAAATATAAAACAACTAGTGTGTTAGTATGTAGTGACTCTAATTTTTGGACTCACTGGCTGAAAAACTTAGAAGTTCAGTGACAGGCTTCATTATCGTGCAAAGTGTAGGAAACAAATTTATATATTAGAAAAATATTTTAAATGCTTTTTAACTATCAGCAGGGCGGTTAGTTGTTTTAATAATTTATCAATGTTTTTACTTCATTAACACTGACTTGTTATACAGCAATATATTGTAATTTATTGGCAAGAAATGTAGTACACCAATCTATCATTGCTGTACTTAAGTTAGCAATAGAAGAAAATAAATATAATAGATACGTCTACTTTATCTTAAAGAGTTTGCTCTCCGTTTTCTTGCATATTTTCTGAGTTAAAGAAATGAAATTATAAGAGCTCTAACTAGGTAGTCAAAACGGCTGGCAATCATGACAAGTTTGTGCTTGGTGTTGATGATAATTCAGATAAATGTTGTGTATGAAAATGTTCAGCATTTACAAGGGAGTATACCACTCAAATTAAGATATTCAATAAAGTAGTTTATTGATATTGAACCAAAAATAAAAAACATGCATCATGTTTTCTCTTCCTTTTTGTTTTAATTATGATAATTTGTTTGAAAACGCATCAAATCAACATAACTAGTTTTTAACAACATAACCTGAAACTTATAGCGTATCAGCTGTTCTTACAAATCAGCTGATCGTTACAAATTAAAATAACTGACCTTTTACTATAACTACCAATATAATCTTCTTCGTAGTTCCCGTAGTGTAGTGGTTATCACATGCTCCTCTTCGCATAAGGTTTTTAACTTCAATACCGGGCGGAAACAGGAAATTTTAATTATAATTTGAGACTTGCAATGAACAAATATACTATTATATATTAATATAAATATGTGCACTCGCATCACACAAAATCCGTTACAACTAGCCCTAAATCATGATACATGTTAAAAATTAATCTTCGAAACAAAACATTAATATACCAGTAAATACTGCACAATGTTTATAATAAGAGTGGTTTTAGGTTTTCGAAGTTAATAGTAAATATATTTTAGTATAAAGTTACATAAATACTTTTTGGCTAAAATAGCCCAGTAGCAGTTATAGGTAGACATGTTATTGGGAAGGCCAGCATTCAAAAGGTTAACAATGAGCTAAATTACACCCTTGGGCAGGATTGGATTATAGAATTTTTTTGTGGGGGTTAAATTGCAAACAATAAAAATAATTCTTTAAAACACTCGTTATGTTATACTATATTCCCAGTAGTTCATTGGTCATCTTTGTTTTTTAAGATCGCCTAATAAATTTTGTTTGTCTTTCAGTCCCACCTGTTTGTCCTGCAACTGGTCCATCGCCCAAGCGTCAGGAGTGTGTTACAAGGCTTACTGAGAAAGAGGTTACTAACCGCTGACCATTGTATAGCCAAAATCAAGAGAAACTTCAGCAATACTGCGTCGTCATCATCAGGCATGGGTTGTTCCGATAGAGACGGAGTAGAACAAACTGCACTCAAGGTAATTTTTGTAGCAACACGTCAGAACGTTTATAAATAGAAACTTCTTGGGTGAAAACAAATTTCTGACTTGTAAATTTGTGAAGTTTAGCCACAAACAATATTTGTTAATTTCGTAAATTTAAAAATAAAAAAGATTAAAACTACAGTTTTAATAAATGAATGAATTTATAGGGTTACGTTTGCATTGTGACCTTTGTAGATCTATTGTACCCCCTTTCTATAGAGCCGCCTCGGTGGCTTAGTTGGTAGCGTACTGGGCTTTCACACCGAGGACCCGGGTTCGATTCCCGGCCCGGGCTTGGCATTTTCATACGCTATAAATCATCACTGCATTAGCCCAAGTGTGCACAATAGTCGGACGTTAAAAAAAAAAAAAAAACACCTATATTCCTGTGATGCTCAGTTATGATACGTTCTTCAGTCCTAGTCTCTTCATAAAATTTAAGATTTGGAGATCATTCAAGGTGGGTTATCTCCAGTTCTAATTAGTAACTTCCCAGTTTGTTACTAAAGTGCCTGCAGATGCTTACTCCACTAATTCCCTCTCAGTTTTTCTTCTTGTTAACTGTTATAATGGAGGTTATGCTCCATTTGGCCAGCTCTTTGTTGTGTGGCAAAATTCCCCTCATTCTGTTATACATTCTTACTCATGGTGTTTCCACGATTAGCCAGGGAAATAAGGATTGTCCACACAAAGCCCCGCATATATAGATAAGGCTAATGTACACTCGAATGTTGCTAGATATCCTAGGGCTCTGTTACACCATTAGGCTGATGTCAGCACGGGTCGCTTTACACTTCATAGAGCTAGACTATGTAGAGTAGTAAATGTGTGTCTTGAGTAGCATGACCTAGAGGTATGATGGGATCGTTTAACCCATCAGCTACCTCAGAGTTAGGACAAGTTAAGACTAATGAGGATAAGGTATCAAATTAACGATAAAGGGGAAACAATGGGAATAACTGCGGCTTGAACCAAAAACCTTTTAAGTGCGCAGTTCAGAGAGCAGACTGAATGGATCTTTAGCTACATCAACTGGCAAGCCCTAGAATACTAATGCAAAAGAAAAGGTTTGGAATTTCTTACTGAAAATGGTGGTGGTGTTTCTTCTGGCTAGTATAAATTCTCAAACTATCAGCTCTCAAGCATCCAGATATACCTTAAAAATTTTTATTGCTTCTCGCGAGTTGGTATTTAGTCTTGTGCAGAGTACAATGTGTTCTCCGTCCATCGTGTATTCATTTTCTGGGCACAAGGTGCATTTTCAGAGGAGAATATTCTGAATCGGTGAGAAGGCAGTTGTGCTCGAAGGCCAGTCAGAACAGGGCAGTGAATGTCTGGGTTTGTCTTGGCTCTCTTCTATGTAATAATTTTCCATTCTTCTCTAATTCCCAAAACGGTAATGTGTTTTAACAAATTACATCCGCTGTTTCATCTGCCTCGGTGGCCTAATTGATAGCGTATTGGGCTTTCACCCTGAGGACCCGGGTTCGATTCCCGGCCAGGGCTTGGCATTTTCATACGCTATAAATAATCCCATCGTCTGTATTAGCCCAAGTGTGCACAATAGTCGGACATTAAACACAAAAAAAAAATTAATAAATAAAATGTAATGTGTTTTCCTTGTCTATTTTCTGATTTGGATCACATCAGATTTTATAGGTGTATATGCCAAATTTGTTTCGATCGTTGGGAAAGTAGTCATGTATATGTGATTCAGGAAGTGTACTTTAAGACGTTGACAGAATTATGTCTTTTTGATACCTCAAAAGAAAATGTCATTTCGTATTGTGAGACGCTATAAATAATTTCATTGCTAAACTTTAGCTTATTCTAAGTACCCACATCAGTATCAAGGACTGTTCTGTTTCGTCAAAGATTTAAAAGGTCCTTGGAATTGTTTAATATTTAAATGTGTGTGTTAGAATATGTAGTTTCAAAACGGGAAGGAGCATGTGATTATTACAAAATATTTTTGTCCTAAAAAGTAAAAACATTCAAGTGAGGGTGAAGCAGTTCAAAATAATTCCTTTTGTCAGGGATGCAAAGCTAATTAATCATTATTTAAATTGACTAGTTTTACTGAACTTGTTAATTTTCCACAGGTCTCTCTGAAATGTCCAATTACCTTCAAGAAAATCACACTACCTGCAAGAGGGCATGACTGTAAGCACATCCAGTGTTTTGACCTTGAATCTTACCTTCAGTTGAACTGTGAGAGAGGTTCGTGGAGATGTCCTGTTTGCAAGTAAGTTGTACATACAAAGTAAACTGTAAATATCGTACATTTTACAAGGTCAGTTAGTGATAACCTTTTCACTACTACGCCCATTAAATTACATTCGGCCATTATACAGTCTAGGCGCTATGAAACATATGTTATACTTTCAGCTAAATATGCTAATATCCCATCCTCAAGCTTCAGTCACTGTTGATGACATCAACTGGCTGCTGGAGAGGATAAAGAGACCCAAGTTATGATCGACGACAAAGTAATTAACGACATACGTAATGACAGTGACGACACTCATCATGACAAAGCTTTGAGTATATAATGGGTTGAAGAAATCGACGTTGCAGCACATGACGTATTGTTTGTTAAACAATTGAAAGAAAAAACAGCAAAAAGTTCATTTACGACTACAAAACAGAAAACTATTCAAAGTTGTTTTCAAAGAACAACAAATTGTTATTTTTTAACTGGTAATATGTAGGCTACTGTATAGTATAATATACATAGACAAGTTCTAATACTTTTTCAAAGTAATTTTAAGAGTTGATGTTTTTTTTCAATAATAATTTTAAACTCTGTTAATAAAAATGTCTGTATAGTAATTACTTTTTCTCAATGTACATATTAATTTATTATCATTTTTCTGTCTCCAATAGTCTGTTGTTTTCAGTAATATGGCAGTCATGTTTGATATAAACGGATTACTGTGAATCTACTATGTTTTAATATTTTGTTTTATTTTTGCCCAGTAAACCCGCACAGTTGGAGGGTTTAGAAGTGGACCAGTACATGTGGGGAATCCTTAACACCTTAAATTCTTCTGAAGTTGAAGAAGTAACCATCGACTCCGCGGCCAGTTGGAAGCCAGCAAGAAATATGCAAGGCATTAAAGTAAGTCTCAAAGAGCGTTACCGGTAGTTATAAATATTAATGTATTATCTGTTGTGTATAGTAGCACAACAGTTATAGGTTGAGGGACTGGTTTTAAGCTGAAAGTACATCCATGGTCGCAAATATTGCCTCTGCAACTATACTTTTTACTCAGGAGATTTAATTGTATTATGAAATTTTATTGGCAAACGCATTATGAAATGAGCTGTAGTAAGATCCGATACCATGAAATAAAACTACGACTGTAGTAAGGTTTATTCAACAGTGACGGGGCAGAGTAAATCCTGCTCGTATAAGTAAAATGGTAGTAGTAAGATTCGAACATTTGCCATTGTTTGTATACTAGAGGTGGGCGTTTCTGCTATTTTTACAAAACATGAACAAACTGTTTGTTGAGGTAAAAAAATTGCTTTTTAAAACAGTTGGAAAAAAACAGGTTTAGAAAACTGAAACTCAAAGTTGTATTAACAGCTAAAAATAAAGCACATACGTTCAGTTTTCTGAGACTATTTTTTCATTCCCATTACCACCATGTCCTTCAATTGTTTTTGGGTATAAGGCATTTAAAAGGATAAAAATAATCCTTACAAGTAAAGTAATAATTAAATTACATTCTCAAAATATAATAATTATGTATGTCATTTTATATTTACAAAATGCAATGAATTTCTAATAGAAGCATTCTTTTTTTACCTGAAAATTAAATAGTCCTTTTTACTGTGCATATTTACCAAAATGCAAACGATTTAGAATATTTTTAGTTGATTAAAAAGTATTGATGATTAATAATAAATATAAAAAATATGTTTAAATAAAATTAGACTCTGTATCTACAAAATGTGAGGTTGTTGCTACAACTCGCAACAAAATAGAGATAAACGTTAATATTGACCAAACAGTTTACTTCACTACAAGCAACAAGCAACTTTGAAATAAAGGGAAAAAGCATAAAAGCAGGTAGAAGAAAAGCAGTTAGCAGGCAAACAGCAGGGAAACAGTTTTAGCACTTGCGGCAACGTTCGAATAGAACAGTCCGTTCCTTGTTTAACAAATCATAAACCAGTCCAAATCAAACTGTTTCCATTTGAAAAAACAGTTTTTTTGTCGTTTATAGAAAAGCAGTTTTTTTTAACAGTTTGGTGTTTTCTGCCCCACCACTATTGTGTACATAATGCGTATATAATATGTAATATTCAGAAAGATTATTGTTCTCAAAATCCTAACTAATCTTTGCATAAGCCTTGATGTCTATGGCCGTGTTTATAATACTTGAAACTAAGAAAAAAAAAACATTTACAGCAGTTTCTCGAGATGCTAAGCAAAGTCTGCTTTCATTTCAAAATGGTTGCAATTAAAAGTTGTAAAAAATCATTATTTTTACTTAAATTTTTTTTTAAAACTGATTTTAACAGTGATGAAATTAAACTAGCATTTTTAATTTTAACATTTTATTTTAAAAGTTATTTGATGGAACATTCATAATATTGTTTTTTGTTCAGACATTTGCCTTCATTTTATGTATGAAAATGCACAACATTTTATAAGATTAAGGGCAACACTTTTTCTCAAGTGCAATTTTTTTTTAATTTTTCACATTTTTATATTAATGTATTGTTTTTTTTTTAACAGCAAGAAGATGATACAGATTCGTGCGGTGCAAAGAGGTTAAACAAAGCAATGTCGCCAGGCAGTATGACATTGCCGACCATGAACAACTGGGATATGAGTCAGTCCATGTCTCCATACATTCCTCCAGATATGAACAGTATGTGTCCAAATTATTAATTTTAATTCGCAGTGAAATATTACATTATAATACCTTTGCGTAAATTCATAACCTATAAAATTTATTTCTCTGCTAGGTATTGCAAGTGGATCAATGATGAACTCGGGCCCACCTTCTTACTCAGCGAGTACGATAAATCGAGGGTACGAGTTCAACTCAAATTCACAAAGCGGTAGTTCAGAGTTTGCTAGCGGACCTTTATCGCACCTGAGTGATTCTGTTAACTCGCTGGATCCGCTCAACGCAATGGAGAAATCGCTAAATGAACAGGTAACCTTATTTATTTTACTTTACATTGTTAATGGACATTTATTAATTGAATAGAAAAACTGACTTAAAGTAGTTGTGTTCAGTTATAAGTGAAAACTGTAAAAACTTACCTTGACCTTGTACTGTATTATACTCATTTCATAAAGTTTTTAAAACATTTAGAAAAATGCCTGTATTGTAAAAATCTAGTCTTGTATCTTCAATAAATGGGCTCAAAATTTAAAATTAGTTGCATTGTTATTGGTTATATTGTTTAGTTACAATATATAGTTTATATTGTTGGGCTAAAAATGTAATCGCACTTTGTGAGGATCAATTCTTTGATAAGTACTAAACACAAAAATGTACCTGTATATATATTTTACTTGCTTATTCCTATATCTATATAATAAGCAATAAGCATATGCAGTTGTTAAAAATGTTAATTTCAATTTCAGACTTAGAGAAAGAACCATCAACATTTAGAGAATAGATTCTTGATATCTGTTAAAAAAAAAACAGTGTTTCTTTCTAGACAGTTGTGTCAATTGGCTGTACACTGGTTTTTAATGTATTTCGCATTTTTCCACCTTAGAAAGAATAAGAATTAAATATTAAGTTCTGCTTTTGATTTGATAAAACCATACAAAAATCAGTTAAATATTAAGTTCTGCTTGTGATTTGATAAAACCATACAAAAATCAGTACTTCTCTTGATATTTTTACCTGTACATAAAATACGTATTGTTTTGTTACAGATGCCCCATACACCTCACACACCACATACCCCTCACACTCCCCATACACCAGGAAGTGGGGGTGGGGGAACAGGAGGTAGTGGTCCACCTTCTGTACCCCCACCCACAGACGGTAATTCTACATCAGCAAATAATAATACGCAAGACAACGATATACCTTCAGATCTTAACTTTGACCCAGCAGCTGTCATAGATGGAGAAGGCCAGGGTCAAGAAGCATTAAATGTGAGTAGTATTTTTTTTTTTTTTTTTATTTTGTTAATATTTTGTTTTTTAAATTGCAGTGCATTCGGTTCTAAAAAAAATAATCGATTTAGGTTGAGGATTTTTAACATGTCATTTAAAATTAAAATGAATACCCACTACTGTATTTATGGTACTTAATTTTATATAAGTAAGCATCTTTTGATTGAATACATGTCAGTATAGTACATAAAAATATGAAAACAGTGAATGCAGAAAGTAGGTTAATCTCCTTACTACACCATTGTGTTTATCTTTACTGCACAATTGCGTTAGCAGTCTAGTGGCCCTAGATGTAAACCAAACTTCTGTTAATGATTTCTGTGTTATTTAGGCCAAGAATATAAGGTTTCTTTTATATGAAAAATGAATTTGCTTAAATTTTTACTGACTATTGTGGTCAGCTTTGCTGCAGATACCTAACCTGTATGGATCGCCATAACAGTATAATTAATTAGTTTTCTTGCTTATAAGCATTGATAAATATTTGTATTTACAGTTATTGCCTGACAACGTTGTCGATCCAATGGAACTTTTATCATATTTGGATCCACCCGACCTCGCAACACCTCCAAGCAGCGGTGCCAGCAGCAACGGCAACATCGGCACACCGGGCGCTTCTACAAACGATGATATTTTGGCGCTATTCGAGTGATCATCTGTTTCAGACCGATCGATGGCTTACAAACTTTTCGACATGCTGGTAATGTCCGTTATGGCCAAGAAAAACTAGAAAAATTTACCTAAAATCTTTGTTCCTTTTTTTTTTATTAAACAACGTTTTACTAAAGCGTTGACAAAAGTTGTAACATTGGAAAAGTGTCAGCTTTTGCTGAGGACCACTAAGTTACGTGGTGATGTGTACAAAGTGAAATGTTCCTTGAATTGATCTTTAGTTGCCATCAACGGTTACGCTCGATGACATTTGTGATAAATGCAAGACTAATGTGTACAAGTGTAGCCGAGAGGGTGTGTATCGAATAACCCAACGTTCCTCCAAAAATTATAATTATGAGTGTGTAGACTTAAATATTAAGGCAATCGAAAGTTCAATCAACAGACGTGTACAACCTCGAATAAATTAACACCATTATCTGTGCTCTGTCATATTTTATTTTCCAATTTTTTTTCCTCGAGATTTGTAAATTTCGTACTTGCTTTTCTTTAACTTTCGTTTGATTACAATATATACAAATTATATAAACATGTTATATTTTCAGATGTTATATATTTATGTAAGGATATACAATAAAATTTTACAAATGTATTTTAAGTATACTATGTCAAATATAATTTTATAAATTATATTTGCATAGACTATTAGTTTTCATTGGTATTATTTGAAAAATGAATGTGTAAAATAAATTTAATGTAATAATGCAAAATAACAGATGAAGTGTAATAGTTTTTATATTTTGTTTCTCTATAGTGTGTTGTAACTTTTATTTGTCACTGGTTCTATATTACTATTTTATAAAGAACTGATGGTAAACACAAGTGACTATCGCGTGACTAACTTATCAGTTAACTACCCAGCCCACACTGTAAGAAGGACCTAGAAAAATTTATGATTGGTGCCTATAATATAGTACGGTTCTTGTAACTTCAGACAAACTTTAGGCAGTAGTTTGCACAACTGTTGTGTATAACATACGTTTGATTGACATCTTTAATCGATTATATAAATATTTGTAATAAAGTACAATTATCTAATGAAAAGTTGTTTTTTTAAATGCTTTGATTTACTGAAATAATAATGTTTTCATTTTTTAGAAAATATTACACAATAATAAACTGAAAATGTGCAAAATACTCTTTTGAAATAAACATTTTTTTCTGTTTTAATTCTTGGTTAAAAATAAATTTGAAAGCAATTTATGCTGGTTCTTGGACGTTATTGTAATTTGGACATGTAATCTAGAAAGCAGTGTACAAAAATTGACAACTGCTGAATGATTGTCTAAGGATATATGAACTGTACTATTATAGTGCTGAGTTATTAAGGAAACAGAATTATTTTACAAGTTCGGTTGTACTTCATTAATAAATTTAAAAATATTACTTGAAAACGAACACACTGCGTTAAGGTTTTAAGAGGATAAAATTTGTGGGGCACAATTTGAAGACAGTGTACTGTGACTAATGTGTATGTATTTAAATATTTTGTACATATTGATTTACTAATAATGGCACACAGTATAACATGAATATATTTAATGGCGGCCAGTTTTCCTCTAGATAATTAGTATACAATAGTTGAAAATTAAAAGATAATTAATAAATAATTAAATATTATATTTTAACTGTTGTTGGAACCAAAACTGTAATTAGTAGTTAAAAGTGGTAGTTCTAAAGCTAGAGAGCATGGATGCTGTGACTTTGTGAGACGGGTGCGTGCATTCTAAAACGTCTTCTTTACTTTCTCTGTGTAGCCTACTAACCGCTTTCAACGACATTGGAAACTCTTATCTGTATAAATGCTGTATATTTAATACAATGTATAGGATAAAGTACGTACAAAAAACACAAAGTTCATTGCTCAAGTGTCGACTTTGTTGGGATCTTGGAAAAAAAGTTTTGTTTGGTGAAAACGTTCTAATATACTACAATAATTTTATGGCATCACTGTTTCAGTTCTGTTTTACTGTTAAAATGAAAATAGGCAATAAAAGATCAATCGAATAAAATGAAAGCATTTACTTTTTTTTAATTTCATCAACATCTACTGATATACTTTAAATGTTATTACGATATTTGTTGGTGTTTTGGTCTTACATAGTAAGTAAATAAACCTATTTTAATTTAGCTAAAATTTACGGTTTTCTAAAATATATTCAATATATCTTTTTAACTTGAATAACCTATTACTGGTTCCCATTTTCTAAAATATGTTCAATGTATCCTTTTAACCTGCATAACCTATTACTGGTTAAGCAATTTTTCATGTTAGGGGAGACATTTTTCAGTTTTATCAAAAGTGGCACTAATGAAACAACAACTAAAGAGAGATACTTGAATTTCCTAACTTAAAAGAACCAAATAAACAAAGAGATGAATATAGTGTGTGTGTAATCCAATCCTAAAATGATCTTCTCATTGTTTTCTGATTTGTTAAACACGTTTAATAAAACAATTTTATCTCTGAACATATTGATGTAGTCCTAGTCGGTATTATAACGTTTTAAGAATAGAGTTGCTAAGGAAAGTTTGAACAAAGATAAGTAAAGCAATATAACTGGCTGCAAAATTGTACTGTATAAAATAGATGTAGATACATTTTGAAATCTTAAAAACCAAATTTTTTAATAAGACCAATTAAAATTGTTTAAGTTTTTTTAATACAGTTCATTCTGCTTTTGCTGTATTACACAGTTCATTTCATATCAGTGCCAGTATTCCTTCCATCTCAGCCTCCTGTATTGTTGCCTTCGTTTGCTTACTATCTAAGACCAAACTATTGTCAGTAATTAACCTTTGTTTAATTAACTTAACCTCTAAAGTCACAATGCTATTTTCTCAATAAAAAGACAATCTTTTAGGAAAATTGTTGACTGTTTTATGCGAAATGACCATCTTGTTTCAGAAATTTGTTAATTTAATATGAAAACTATCTCGTGTTGTTAAACTATAAAAATAATTTATATTTAATCCTATAAATATTCGTATTTTTTTTTACAAAATTTACTCTGAAAAATGATGTCACTCGAGTTCAATAATTACGAAAAATTTGTACAAAAACATTGTAGTGCTAATGAGAACATTGTTTCAACAGAATCCAAATTGAAATATATTTTTAAAAAATTATAAACGATTGTGTCCCAAGCCAACAAAGATGAAAATTCTATAGAAAACTCAAAGTTAACCCGTAATGTAATTTTAAATTTGAGTTAGCAATTTGTATTTTAATAAGCAATGAAGTTTTCTGTACGTTCTATGTATTTTGAAAGGAGAGGTATAATTGTAATTTTTTCAGTAAGAAATCATTGCGCAAAATTTAGCCAGAATCTGTAAATGGAAATTTAAATGGAAGTATTTATTAAACATGTTAAAGCCTTTCAAACATAAAGTTAACCTGTTGTAAAAAAATATATTAATTTTGTCTTTAAAGTGGTTATAATGAGACTATTCAGTTTATTAAGTGTTAGACCAATAAATATATCGTTTATTTTTTTATCTTGTTGTACAATACCTTACAGAGCAGGTTAGGTCAGATGTGGCACACTAAACAATAAACGTATGTGTGCTCTACTTACTGGTGGCGGCGACAACACTGATTAACAATCACAGTACAAACCGTTAGTTGTTACGTTGATTAATCTTGCGTTGTTGATCTATACACCAGAACAGGAACAATCAAAATTTTTTATGACAAAACTTTCTGACATTTGAATGTGGCGTTAATCAAATTTTGTATTTCGGTTTATTTTAAAATTGAGAAAAATCAAATATTAAAAACACGAACTATGCAATTTGATATAAAGTTTAATAAATCTCATTAATAGAGTGTATATATAGATATATACTTAAATAAGATAATCTTTACCTAGATATTTATATACAAATAGTATTTTTATTTGAGTTTTTGGGAGCAAAAGTATTCTATTTTTAATACCCTTTTTGGTAGTTTACCTTTTCATGTTCGTAAAAATATTGAGCCAACTATTAATAATCTAATTAAAAATTTGTGATACCGAATTAAAATAGTAAAAGGTAAAGGTAAACTACTGTTTTAATGTGTTTTCTAACTTGTGTGCGTAAAATGAAAAATATAAGACAAACCTTATGTACAGTATTGACCATTACAATTAACCATGTCTTTTAAATGTTCCAGAATGCAAACGAAAATATTTTATACAGAAATATTAAGTTGTACTTACATAATAAAGAAAATATTAGTAAAATTTGGTAAAACATTCTGGAACATGTCCGAACATTAGAGTTAATAGTAGCACAAGTGTTCATTTAGACTATGCATAATGATTAATTTTATTATTTATGAACCGTTTTTGTAAAATTAAATATAAGAAACATGTTTAAGGTTTTCAATAAAAACTAAATTTTGGTTAGTTTTTTTAAGTGTGTTCTTTCATCACTGCGAGAGATAAAAAGATGAATTCCATAACCTTTATAAATTTTGGACCAATCGCTGAAGTGTTACATTTGTTCAGTACTGTTTTATTCCATATATACTGTACTATAGATTTATTTTGTTTTTAACTTTATAAGTTGTGTCTAAATTAAAATATGTTTACTCTGTTATTTGTCAAAAGCTGCAGTATGTATAAATGTTACCTTTGTTACATGAATATTACACGTGTTATGATAAACTCCAAAATGATTATAAATTTAAAAATTTGAACAATTCTAAATTAAAGTTTTCCGAATACAGATATTTCATATTGAAATAAATATTTTTGTTTATTATTTAAAGCTTTTATTGCTTTTGCTCATTAAATGATGTGGCTATGATCTTATCGTAGCAATGGGTATAGTTTTTAATAAAACTAAAAAACGTGTTCAGTCTACAAAGGAAATTGGTATGCCCTTCTTACAGAAAGGAATATTCAGGATGACAAGCAAATTGCTACCGTTTTCGAAATGTAACTACATTTTTTTTAGAAAAAACATTGATTTATAACTTAGTAAGTTTGTTCAACATAGTTTCCAAATATTCGATGTATGTTGTTTTTTTATAGTTTGTTTAAAGACGCAACATGGTCTAATTAATTTAAACTCCAAATGTTTTGTAACATAACCAAGTTGAAAATAATTAGGCCTACTAGTTTTAAATTAAATAGATCATGCGAAACTTGTTTAATGGAAAACTTACAAAACAAATTTAAATTTAATTGCTTACAGTTTTGTTTGAAGTCGAGTGCAAATTTTTCTTGGACACAACCGTATACCGTATCATTTTGTGACAAGTGATTAAAAAAAAAACCCATTTTTTCCAGTTCTGTATTGAATTATTTGCATTTCAATAAATTGTATTTGTGTTTATGTACTTCATGTACACAAATATAACAAATTCCTAATAGAATAATACTGTATTATTTGATTTGAACTTGTTAATGTCACAACCATTGTATATGTAAACCTAATGTACTTGACACAGCTATTCTGGTCCTTCTCGTGTCTAGTTTTGTACCTAGGTCTTCTTTTATTTCCAAAAACTGCTTACTTCAATGCCTGAACATAAGAAATTTAAAAAAGAAACAAAATATTGTAAATAGTTTTCATAGTCTATGTATTTATGCAACCATGTTCTATTATACACACTTGGCAAGAATTTAAACTGGATTTTTATTAACTAAAACCCTAATTCCCGCATTATATCAGTACTTTAAAAACAGCCTATTAGTACAAAATAAATTTTTGGATTCAAGCGAATGTCAAAAGTAGCAAAACTACATGGTTAGTCTCCGCAAAAATGAAGTTAACATGAATATTCAGGAGAACTTAACTTCAGGTAAATGTTACTACCAACGTATAGGTATTTAATGTATTAGGCTATTTTAGTGCTTATAAAATTGAGTCCACAAACTTGGTCGGCCATGAATCGACTAATGTTAATTAACAATAGTGGTTATTATTTATACTTAAGACCATTGGTACTTGCTGGTAATCCATTATATTAATGAATTAAAAAAAGTCATAACCTAACTGTGTAGTGACCGAAACAATGCTTGTGATAACGAGTGAAACCTTAGTTGGCAAGACTCAAAAAATTGTGGGAAAATACGTGTTTTTTTTTTCATTAACGTACAGGTTATTCCACTATTTGTTAATTTAAAGTTCTGTTTGATATGTCATTTTAAAGGTCTTGTAGTTCTCCTGTACATTAAAAGCAAAAAACATGTAAAAAATGTAAAAAACATCTACAAAAAAAACCATAAATTTGAAGACATCCATACCAACATGGAAATATTACATTTATGTCATAAAAGTAGTTATATGGATGTGATTGAAGAGTTTGAGATTTACAAGAGCAAAAAATCAAGACTCCCAGAACATCCTCAATGAAAAACTTTCATTTAAATCAAATTCACTGAAATCAAATTCATTAAATATATGACACGGCTCTAAGGATAAGTGATTTGAGTAACAAAAACCAACAGACGCACCGTTACTGATAACGATGGGCTTGCTACTAATGATGGAGACTCCACAGTCCGGAATGTAACGACGTACAAGTCGCGTGTGTAGCTTGGCCAAGCCGAATTTCATGAATATTTTAAATGTGTAATTGTGCTTAGTGTTTGTGATGTATGTTTTAATGTTTTGTTTGACTTTGTGACGACCTCGACAGAGGGATTTAACATTTTGTATGGCCTGAAGATGAAACTGAAGTTTTGAAACCGCAGTAGCCTTTATGAGGTGAGTTGATAGACCACTGACGGGAAGAATAGGTATATAATCCTAATCATCTGACCAGATTAATACAAGACTTTCACAAGGAGATGTATTTAATTTTATCTTTACAAAAAGTGAAATAGTCTATTATCATTAACATTAGTTTACCAGTTTCCACAGAATGGTAAATATGGAATATGGCATGACCAACATCGGAATTTTTTTTTAATATAAAATATGTTTTTATGAATAGATGAAATGGTAAAAAATATTCTTGGGAGGCCACTGTAGCAATTGTTTTTTGAAAATACATATTCTTATTACATAAAGTATGCAAGTAAAAACCATGTGATCTTCGTCATACTTTGTAATTACAAAAAAAAAATTTTTAACACCAAACTAAAACTTACTGCACGTAACACAAACTGCTCTTCTACGTTACATGTTAAAATTTCTACTAAACATTTTATATCCTTTTTGTCTTTAATCCTTTGCACTTGAATGACCAGTACTGTTGACCAAGCCCCCACAGTCAGCTTGAAATATTTACTGTGCTAGACAGTACTCGCAGCTAGGATGGTGAGCCTTCATTTTGTGCCAGCAGCTTGGAATTGCGTTTTTACTACAATCTGGATTGCTGGTAAAGGGTATTTAATTTGTAAAAAAATGTAAGATTTTATTGGCATACAAAATGGTAAAGAATATAGATTTTTATTTACGAGAGTTTTGGTTTAGCTGTAATAACATTAGTTTTAATATTTAATATATTTTAATGAAAAAAAAATGTAACATACCACAGTTTATGAAACATAAATTTTTTTACTTGTGTTTTAAATTTTTCACAGAATGGTATTTCCCTTTTGAGATAAAAAATTCCTACCTTTTATATACAAAATTGTACATTTTGTGCCAAAAAACTATATATATATATATATATATATAAAGTCAGAATAGACCTACATGACGCAAAAATAGACAACAGACATTGAAGACAGGCACGCATACAAGAGAAAGATGCTCGGTTGGAAGGTCCCAGAGAATGAAAGCCCAAAGATAACAGGGGTAAAATGGATGGAGGAGCGGAAGAGGATCCATGGGGTCAGGATGAGGGAGGTGTGGAGGATTAGAAGGAACGACACGAGTCGAAATGCTTTGCGTGATCCAACAGGGTCTATACGCAAATAATAAGTATATATATATAAGAAACTGCATCCTACAGTTATTTTTTATTGGAGTTTGACACCATTTTCCTGGAGTATGCCACTGTTTTTTTCCTAATTGACAACTTTGCACATATTTTGAATTTCTAAAGAAACTATTAGTTGTTACATGTTAGATTTCTTATAATTATATTTTTTTTCCTTGGGAAACATTTGCCATCATTGTTGATCATTTAGCACTACCCAGGGGACACGTACAGCTTAAAGTGTGCTGCGGATGCGATCAACTTTGTACCCCATCTCCTGGTCAACGATGAACAAGGACCATCTCCTGGTCTGCAGAAAATTAGATGAAGAGAAGCAGAGAAGAGGAGACCTCCCTGGCCTCTACTGGGAAGCAAGATCAAAGATGGCGTGAGCCAGCGGAAGCCATTGAAAAACAACAACAACATATTTTTTTTCCAGCGAAAAACCGTTAAGGTTATCATCTCCACCAATAATTATAATTATATATATATATATATATATATATATATATATATATATATATATATATATATATATTCCCTGTGCTGCTACAAACAAATGTCATAGTCATCAGTCTCATTGCACTACTGACGGAAATGTGGATGAACTTGTACAAAGGCCCTTGGTTTTACCTTTAAACCTTAAAAACTGTAATAACTTAATATTTTGTTTTATTGGTAACATTTGAAACTTGGCCATCATGAAACTGAATAGGTTGACATTAGAAAGTCCAGTACAGCCCATACCAATACAGTACAGTTGAATATTGTATATAATTTTGAATAACCCGCATTAAAGAAGAGGCAGAGATCCCTTAATTCAAGAGTTGTTGGATAGGTTGCAGTACAATCAAAGCAAAAACAACTATATTAATTTAAAAAGCATAACATTTTGTTTGGCCTAAGTGTTCGAGTCACTTTAACTTTTGACACCAGAGAACATATTTTAAAAACCATAATAGTTAAGGTGCGTTTCCATTCATATGCAATATCCATCTAGTTTCCATGATTCTGTGTCTGTGTCACTTCCTATATATAAAAGAAAACTGGTGAACCTAACTTGACCTGGTTTTGTGTGAAATATAAATTTTTGCATTATTCTGTGGCAGTGAAAAAAATCTATTTTTATCTAAATTAAAATTATTATTTCACACAAACCAAGGAACTTGTGTAGTACCTATCTTGCATCATACAACTAACTACTGACTAAAACAAGCAGCAAAGTATTAATTTGCCAAAAAAGTTTAACCATTCTAATCAGGAGAATGTACGTTTTTCAATAAAAAAAACAATTTTATCAAATATGATTGATCACACTATATACCATTAGCACAAATTAAAAATAAACCTTTCAAAATAAGTTTTTTCATTTTACTATGGCTATACACAAATTGGCAATCGGCAAGGAAAAATAGTAACACTCGTCTGGACTACAAAAAATTATTGTTTTTTTGTTATATATAAAAAAAATTTTTATTTCGTTTTCAATTATATCTAACACATGATGATACATCTTGCAGCATGCATACAACTGTTTCTTGCTATATCTTGGGGCTACATAAATGTTCTCTTTATTTGTTTCACCCAACTTTGGGGTACACTAAATCAATCACTTTTTAATGTTCTGTGCCTTCCTCGTAGCCCAGTATTGCTTCATTCCTTGTGATCTTGCTTTTCTTTCTTCGTCAGAGATTTGGATAGTTCGCTTGGATACATAAACGTTATTATATTTATTGTCTAAAAACAGTAAACATCAATATTACTTATTGATTGCCAGTTTTTTAAAATTTATTAAAACAATATGTTAAAAACGTAATAATTATTTTCATTAATACTTTTTTTAAAAAACAGTATTACTGATAATTAAAAACATAATACTAATTATTTCAGAGAAAAAAATGAACATCCAACGAGTAAAATCTGTCAAATATAAAAAAAGGTATTATTTTTTCTCATAAAAACTTGATTTTTGATGGAATCAGCAATTTTTCAAACTAAAACACCGTTTAGATATCCAGTAATCTCTCTAAGTGTTGAAGCTTCTGGAAAACATAACTTGGTATCATTCAAAATGTATCTTAGTAAATATAAAGGTTGAAATAGATATTTAAATTTAATATAACAATATATTATACACTACCAATATATTAGTACACTAATATTTGTACTAAGTTACTCGAGTTTAACATGAGATCCAAAAATTTATTATTTTTCGTACACATTTTTTAAAAATATTAGTACTGAAAAATGACAATTGAAAAACAAATATTGTGTATATAAATAAGTTGAATAAAATATTTTATATAATTAAGCCATTATACCACATACCCAACCCAACTAAGCATAAAATTGGTGTTCAAGTTTTCACTCCTATTTACTGTTGCATGATGGTATAACATTTTCTTCTGTTTCAAATCTACCTACAAATTTTGTTTAGATAGAGATACTATAAGAAAAACAAAAATTTGTCAAAAATCTTTAGGACCAATTATGAGAAAATAAAATTTTTGTTAACAGTACATAATAAATAAATGTTTTTTAGTGCATGTGTCAATTTTTATATTGTGAATTTTGTAGTCTATAAAGTAATGTAGTTTTGCTCTAGAAAAATACACTGCTGTTGAAGTAGACTTTTATAATTCATTATAACACAAAACAAAAATGAATGGTAATTTTAAATGTTTGCCGCTCTAAAATCGCTGTTTATATAAAATAACTGGATCTATATTTAGCCACAGGACAATAACCAGATTTTATGATTGTTGGTCACGTTGATTGTTCCCTGAGGTCCATTCCACTGTTCCGACTTACCACTGTTTCACTGGTTCCCATAATTCTTAATAATTTCAAAGTGGACTGCGGACCTACTCAAAACAAATAATTAAGACTGTAGTGTAAGACCATGTCTTCTTTAACATCGATTGGAATTTGGAGAGTAAGTTGTTTTTATTTTGAATTAACAAGTTAAAATTTCTTGTTTAAATAGTGTATCGTTAGTCACGCTGTTATAGAGTTTTACCCTTGAGACATAACCTCATTATCAGTTTGAGAAGGAACCATTTTTACAAGGGCCATCGGTAATGATAATTCTTAACAATACTTGATGAAAAAAGATATGTTATTCGTAATTATATGCCTGAATTAATATTTAGTCAGTACAAATACATCCATTTAGAAGTTATGTTTAGGCTTAATAGGCTACCAAAACGTAAGCCTAGTTTTGGTAAAACAGTTTTTGAGACGTTTGCTTATTTTGGTAATTTTTTATCTTAAACATTTTAAAATTATATATAAAAATGTTTTATGCGCAATATTAATGATCCAAAATATAAAAGTGCGGGAACAACGGGAAGTTACAAGAAGTGAAAATAAAAGTGACAAACATAACCTCAAAATGACTACCCCATGAAAGTGGTGGTGGAAGTGGTTTCGTGTTTTTAATAACGAAAACGATAAATTAAATGCTTGTTTTAATAAGTCAATGCGTGTTATTAATAATACTAAGAATATATTTTAAAAAAAGAACTTGATAACCATACTTGACTTGGCTGTAATGTTTAACCCAAGTCGACTGGACTGTGAAATGTTTGATGAATTCATGTTATAATGATGAAAAGAATATAATTTTTTTTAAAGAACTTGATAACTGACTCAACTCGACTGTTGGTTGTTTAACTTGGTTGATATATATAAAACTCGTATTCCTTAAAAAGTACCAACCTTTGTAATTAATGTCATGACGAATGGTAAAAATGGATGTCAGAATGTAGTTTCGTAATAAATGGCTAAAAATATAATTTATCTTAACAAATTTAATCTTCCGTGGGTTAATTTCTTTCAACGAAATGATATAGCACATAATAAAAACAAAAAAAATTGTTAAAATTATGACTTTTCCAAAAGTCCAAAAAGTCAGAAAACGCTAATTTTTTTATGGTAGCCAAGTTAGATTTGGTATTTTTATGTTGAATTCACACTTGGATATTTAGAGGTGGTGGCACATTTTGAGTTTCTATGTTTAAAATTACAATATACAGACAATCCTGATCAAAAATCATTTTTTGAGTGCACATAATTAAAAAATTGCACCTCCAATTTTGCAAATAAAATACAAAATTTGTGAATATATAAATACCAATACAGACAATACTATTACAGACAATCTTATCACAAAATGGTTGTTTATTTTTAATATTCACTTCTATTTTATCAAAAAGGTTGAATACCACTAACCATATTTTAGTAAAAGTACTTATATTCCTACATTTCACATTAAAACACAAATTAATTAAATACACTTAACTTTTCTAAATTGTTATCGTTTTTAAAATACTAGAAGTTGTAATTACCTTCTTATAATTGAGATGAATAGCTTTACATACAGTATTTATGACTGACTCATTCTTTCATTTAACATTGCTGCACATTAATTAGAATTTTTGTTTAAAAAAACACTTTTAATCAAAACTGACAGTTTTGTGTGAAAATAGTTTTATTTGTACAGTTAAGCGCTTAAAATTATATTTTATTATATATAATAATACGAGGAGAATATTTTTGCGTCTACGATTTATGGCAGACACCAAACCATTCCTTTGCTGTTTTATAGTAATCATTACTTCAGGTATATTAGTAAAAATAGTAAACAATTAAAATGTATCATTGTTCGTTTGTTGAACTTTGGTTAACTAAACCAGAAATGGTTTTGTCGTGATTGTAGATTTGAAATTAGAAATATTTAATATAATAAATGAACAGGATTTCCAGATGAGCTTATGTTGTCTACTTGTAAACATATGATTAGCATAAAAACATTTGTAAAATGTTCTGATAAAAATATTAATAAACTGTAATACAATTGTTGTTTTTAAAGTATAATAACAATGGTTATATAAATACTGTTCATGTAAAGGACAAGCTTTGTTAGGTTTCTTGCAGAATTTATTATTTACGATTAGGTTAACTAATTTGATTGAAGTTCTATTCCAACTAAGTTAGTCTTAAATTAGGTCAGTCATAAAGTTCCTATAGTAAATTTTTCTGTAGTACTTACTGTATTTTAAAATTATTGCGAAAAATACCATATAAGTTCAGTAAATAACTTATTTTGAGTTTTATTGTTTTAGATTATTTCTCCAGTTCAACATTGTGCTGCTTATTTAAGAAACCCTTTATCCTTAGAAAGAGCTATTCACGTATCAGCATCATGTCAGAAGAAACAAGCGGGAAGATACAGACGTTCTGTGAAAGGTGACAAACCTTTGACTTACGAAATGGCTAATCCTCCAGAAGTGATTGCTCAGCTTAAGTCTTGGAACTCGTGGAACACTTGTAAGTTTATTTTAAGTGTATAAAATTGGTAATTATTCACTATTCCCTCCTCAAATTTATATCATATTTAAACATATGTTGTTTCTTATGTTAGAAATGGTACATAAAGTAATATCAAAAGTTACTAATGATTTTTTTCTCACCAAAATGTTTAATTACATGCCCATTAGTAATAATACAAAATATAAAAGTGCAGAAACTATGGAAAATCGAAAATAAAAATGATCCACATCACCTCAAAATAACTACCACGCAAAAGTAGGTAACATATTTTTCATTGTGAAAATGATCAATTAAATGTGTGTTATTAATAATGAAAACCATAGAAACGTTTTTCCTTAAACAAGACTTAAGAACCTAATTATCATTATTTTGTGTGAAGAACTTTATCATGGTTTTGTATCGAACATGACCACAAATATGATACATGAAAACACAAATTGTACTTTTGATACAAAACTGTGTTAGTTGGGTTCATAAGTCTTAAAAAAAATGTTTTCATTATTAGTAACATGCATTTAATTAATCATTTTCACAATGAAGATCATGTTGCCTTTTTTTGCACGGTAGTAAGTTTGAGGTTATGAAAATCATTTTTGTTTTGGATTTTTTTTCCAAACTGCCTGTAGTTTTCACATCCTTAAATTTTGCATTATTACTAATGGGCAAAAAAAAAGTATGAGTAACTTTTATGTATATTGCTATAATAATTGGTTATGGAGGTAATTTTTTTTTCAGGATTAAAATTTCTTTTCCAGCCTTTCAAATTAATTCCTAAACAATGTCTAATGTATAAGGAATGTCTCCGCAGGGGGTAGAGACTAGCTGCACCTATTGAGAGGATTTAGACGTCCCTCGCGGTACCCGAGTCTAACACACACTTATACTTATAATACTATACTTACAACTTTAACACTTTACACTCACACTTACATTTAGGGAGACGATAATAGCCTCAATGTGCTTTTCGCCTTAAAATAACAACAAAAAAAAAACTGTATAAGGAATGACATATTTAAATATGACAAAGTTGAAGGTGGGGGAAAATAGTGAATAAGTACCATATGAGTGTAGTAGATTATTAGTGATGATAGTAGTAGCCTACAATAACTGTATGCGTGATGACAAGAGACAGGGCCTAATTATTTGGCTGATTAGACTGTAGCCTAAATGTTTAGGCAAATAATTTTTGAAATTTTTAATGATTTAAAAACATTAAAATCTGTGTGAAATATACCAAGGGAAAAATATTGTAAAATATAGTCATAAAACAACATCTGTCAAACATTCTTTTATACTGTATTGCTGTTTTCAAAAAAAAAAAACTTATTTACAAGCTATAAAAAAAACTGAAGAATTGGTCCAATTTAACAAAATCTGTTTTTCAAAACTCGCTCAAAGTTTTGTTTTATGTGGAGATTCAAAACACAGGTCATTGTACTAAATTTGAAATAAAAATATATGGTTCTAATAGTAGTCAATAACTTTTTTTTTAAATTTTCTACCTTTTTGAATTGTACATATTTATGTCACATTTGTTGAGGTTAGGTTTGTGGAAACCTTTACTAATAGGGAATTAGTGAAATTTCCCTTGTAATACCCAGGGTTAGGTTCTGATGATTTTTTTTTTAAGTGGAAAAATAATTTTTTTTCCCAGCAAAAAACCAAGGTCATCATCGCCGATAAGTGGGAAAATAAAAACAAAAAGCAACATGTTTATTAATTAATATGTTAAGTACGTGTATGTAAGCAAATATGCAAACGTGGCAATTATACTCATATTTACACTATTGTAAAGTCTGTTCAACATAAGTCTGGGCCTGATGTTAACAAAAGCATGTGTCTCCACTCCAAGCTGATTGATTTATAAGATTACCCATCATGTATTACTCAATAATAAGGCAGCAGTCCATTGGTCGCTATCTGATCAGTACGACCACTTTCTATTCGTTAGCACTCTAATTACTCGTGTGTTCAGTTCATAATGCCATTTATAGTAATTTAATTATTTTAGTTATAAACTTTTTGTCATTTTGGCGACTCGTGATCGGAATTGATTATTTATCAGGTAATTAGAACATAACAAGAGGTAAGTGATATCATTAGGCCTACCCTAATTTACAGCATCTTATATTCAAGTTCTACTTTTAATAAGTTCAGAGAGTACACATATCTGTGTGTTTACATTGGGCCCAGACTAAGGATGAACAGACTTTAAATAGTGTTAAATATTAAAACAATCCCAAAGCAAACAATTTTTCTCTTTTGCAGCCCATTTACATTTTCAACTGTTTCAGAAAAGCTGAAAACCCTTTTTACTAGAAAAGACATTATGAACCTTTTTTATTAAAACTTGTTAACACCAAGAGAAAAACAAAATGAAGGGCTAGTCTGTTTTTTAGCAACGATTCAAGGTTGGGATTTCACAGAGCAACTAGCATGTCTCATGCCTCAACAGAACTTACTTCTGTATAGTACACGGTAACAGGCAGGGTCACACAGTTCTGGGAACTTTTGTTTATATTTATTGTTTAGAGACAGTGAGGACACTTATATTTTATAGTGCAGTAGTTATTTAAAAAAAATCTTTATAACAAATTAATAAAAATATTGCAAGTACGTTAAAGTTTTTCTAGATTTGTCAATTTGCAAATGTAATTTAAAACTAAGGAATGTTACAGCTGTTAGGAGTACGGGGTCCTTCGAATAATTTTTTTTTTATCAGTGGTTCATTATAAAAATTACCTTTTATTATTTGATATGTGTTACCTTACATTTACCTTACAACTATTGTTGGCGGCAACCCCAAGAATGAACACTACTGTCTTGTGTGAAATGAAACGTTCCTCAAAATATATATTAATCCCTTTAAACCAAAATAATAAAAGGGGGAAGAAGTGTAAGCTAATAATCATCTACTTACTTTTAGCGCCGATTTGCCACTTCTCGGCACCGCCCAGTAGGAACAGAAAAGCCACACAGTCTTCACAGAAAAGTCACCCGGAGTAAACTGACTTTCCGGCCCCGCTGGAATCGACTGTCCACGCCCTACCTCTTCCCCATGTTTTTGTTTCAACTGCTGTTCTACATACCGTGTTGCTTATTGCAACAGGCAGTACATCAGCAGTTTCGTAATTTCGCCTATGTTTTTTTTTGTCAATAGTGTTCATTCTTTGGCTGTGACCTCATTATCATATTCAAAACCAGCAACCAAAAACTAATATTTTTTCTAAATCCTAACACAGCCGTGAGTATAATTAAAACTGGAATGTTAATCCATGAATGTAATTAAAACTAAGGAATGTTATATCCACGAATGTAATTAAAACTAAGGAATGTTATATCCACAAATGTAATTAAAACTAATGAATGTTAATCCATGAATGTAATTGAAACTAAGGAATGTTATATCCACAAATGTAATTTAAAACTAAGTAATGTTACATCCGTGAATGTAATTGAAACTAAGGAATGTTATATCCACAAATGTAATTTAAAACTAATGATGTAAATGATGTAATGTAAAACTAATGTAATTAAAACTAATGATGTTACATCCGCGAATGTTTAGGGATTACTCTGTATGACCAAAATTTGAACAAGTACTGATGATGATATTAAATAAGATGGTGTCAAGTAAATTTGTCTTAAAAAAAGAATAATATCAAAGAAATACAGCCACAGCACCAGGTGTACATTTAAGTGTGAAACAAAATAAAGGGCTTAATGGTTTATCGAACATTGTATAAAGTAACATTATTTGAAAATGGTGTCATTCTTCTATAATCCGGGATCTGACTCCGGTGTTACATATTAGTGCCCGTATTGAACAGTTCATTAACGTCTTTTGATAAAACCCCTTTACATTTAAAAACAGCTTCCGAAAAATTGTGTTTAAATTGTTCTGGGGTTAAATAATTCTGCGTTCAACTGAAGTTTACTTATACAGCTGCACCTTTGTTTGACTTGTTAACATTTTTGTATATGTGAGTTACATTTAAAACGAATGATTTTATCGTGTTTTTTTTACTTTTTCAGCCAATCTAGTCGGAGGGTTAAGACCGTCAGAAACGGCTATAGAGGATGAATTCATCCGTCGCTTTGTCACCGGTACGTGGCACGGCTTATTTGTGTCCGAAGTTATTATTAAACGTCAACACAATTTGATACGAATAGCGGGCATCGTTAATCAGGCTATACCTGCGAGAAAAATGTACTTTTTAATAGGCTACACCGAAGAGCTGCTCAGCTATTGGCTACAGTGTCCGATTAAATTAGAATTGCAGACTGTGGAGAATAAGAAAGATGTGATTTTTAAATATATTTAGTTAGCGTTGATATAATTAGGTAGTTTAAATATTTGTATATAAAAAATAATATTTAAATCAGTATAATGCTAAGAATTAATATTAACCCTTGTCATTGTCTGGTTATTTAAATGGAAGATTTTTAATGTTTACATGACGTTACACTGGTTACGAAGATGAAATCTGATCATCTCTCATTGTATTTTCAATTTCAGCTGATAAATGTTATGAAACGAAAGTTGTGATCACAATCGTTTTAGCACGCAGACAGAACATCTGTACACTTATTGTTGTTTGTTGTTTTCCAATGGCTTCCGCTGGCTCTTTGATCTTGCTTCCCAGTAGAGGCCAGGTCTCTTCTCTGCTTCTCATCTAATTTTCTGCAGACCAGGAGGTGGTCCTTGTTCATGATGGTGTCTGGGCATTCACACAATGTGCAGTTGTCATAGTTTAATATCTTAATTTTCTTCAGGTGTTCATTCAGACAGTCGTGTCCAGTTGTCAGCCGAAAGACCGCGACAGATGTCCTCCTCTGGAGATCCTTGACCTTCCCATACAAGTCGAATACATTCTCATAAGGCTTATTCTTTATGTCTTCCTTGACTTTGTTTGTAAATTCAAGATAAGATATTCGTTTCAGTGCACTAATCCTAGCTTCCAGTGTGAGCATTCTTTTTGGTTTCTGCACTATAAGGGTTCCTTGTTTGGCCAGCTTGTCTGCCCGCTCATTCCCTTGTATGCCTACATGTGACGGGATCCACTGCAGAACCAATTCCTTGGTAATGTGTTTAACTATTTTGTATTTCTTCTGGATCGATTCTATCATAGAGCCTGCAGATGTGTTGTCAGCAATTGCTTGTAATACCGATGTCTGTACATTTATACATGTGTGTTTTTTGGTATGTATAATTTTGTTCTTTGAAAAAACAACACCATACTTTTTTACACGAACTACTGGACTTTTCAACGCAATTTCTTATATTAAAATGCTATCATATGACCAGTATTTCAGTATTCCGTCCTCAGATGTTTTGAGAAATACTAGTACAGTAGTTAAATCTGCAGAGGCACGGAATCGACTTCTACTGTAGAAGGTAGTTTTTTGCCTGCGACAAGGCAACATTATGGAAATGTGGAACACATTCAAGATACAGAGAATTTATAGTGATATTGTTAATTATTATTATTTTTTTTTATTTTAAGACGAAAAGCACATTAAGGCTATTATCGTCACCCTAAATGTAAGTGTGAGTGTAAAGCGTTAAAGTCGCAAGTGGTGTTGTAAGTGTAAGTGTGTGTTAGACTCAGGTACTGCGAAGGACGTCTAAATTCTCTCAATAGGTGCAACTAGTCTGCTCCCCCTGCGGGGGTGATAATACATAGAAATAAACCACATGGTAGTGATGGCA
Organism: Callitettix versicolor; assembly: GCA_022606455.1. Taxonomy (NCBI): domain Eukaryota; kingdom Metazoa; phylum Arthropoda; class Insecta; order Hemiptera; family Cercopidae; genus Callitettix; species Callitettix versicolor. The sequence continues at coordinate 79,475,138 of CM040184.1, read as the reverse complement.
GATGGAATAATTACTTCTTAATTTCAATTTCAGCATGGTAATAGGTAGACCAAAACAAGTGAAAATTTTAAAATTGAAGTAATGAGTGTGCATTGTTGATTTGTATTGGCCCAGTTATATTATTGATCTTATTGCTACGTATAAACTATACACAAATGATTTTAAAGAAAATGGACGCTCATCTACTGTTAATGCTCTTATAGTAGTGATAGCTGGTGTGGACATGTAATACAACGTTTCTTCTTCTTCATCCGGATCACCCACTTTGGGGTACGCCAAATCAATTACTTTGATGTGCGTTAGCTGCCTTCTGCTGTATCCAATACTGCTTCATTCTATCCGAGGCTGCCTTCCTTCTTTCATCCGAGACTGCCCCGCCCGACTTAGATGTTCTTTCGCCGAGACTTAGATGTTGGTTTTTCTTGGAACCTTAAGTTTTCATTATGTAAAAGTTTTCGCAGTTTAAGTACATCGTCAATTATCTCATCTGATATCGCCAGCTCAGTCAAGTCCTCCTGGACCCGCCTGAACCAATTACTCGTTGTTTTCCAATCTCTGAAGAAAGCAAAGATCCGCCTAGTAAGTCTACTGCTGTTCATCCTACTAATATGGCCATAAAAACTAAGTCGTCTTTTCCTCATGCTATCTGAGAGTCTCTCAATTTTGAGATACAGGTTTTTATTAGAAATCAACTTTACTTCATTATTTCTAAAGTTTTGGCCCAATATCTTCCTTATTAACTTTCTTTCCTTCTTCTCCAGGTTGTCCAGTAATCCCTTATTATTGAGTGTAAAGTTTCAAATGCATATAAAGCCTCTGGTTTGATCACAGTTTTATAATGCTTAAGATTGGAATTCCAGGATAGCGATTTCTAATACAACGTTTATTAATAATTGAAATATTTATTAATGAACTATATTTGTATGCAGTGTGTTAGTTATTTATATCTTAACTGTAAACACTGTTATTTTATGCTAAATGGGTCAGTTACACAGTGCCTTCCTGATTTAAACAAGTAAGTATGAAAGATAAATAAAAGTAAAGACAACGGTATTGAATAAATGTGTCGTAGTTTTGTTGGCAGAATTCATCACTGTTTCATGAACGTAAGTGCGAACAATCACATTAGATTTGTATTCATTTCAAGTATACTAATTATGTGTTTTTGGCATTCGTGATGCTTTCTTTATTTCTGCTATCAAAATAGTGCTAGGCCCATCTAAAGAAACATCCACTTAAATTATGGTTTCTAATTTAGGTTAGATGACCACTAAATGTGTAGCCGAGCTATGCTAAGCTGAGCAGAATGCTGAATGAAGATGAACGGCGACCGAAAACGGAGTTTAAAGATCATGTAATCTTTTAAATCTAAATATTTAGGCCTACTGTATCGGATTCTAGGAAAATACTGTCTTTAAAAACTAACCTAGATAACGGTAACGTAGTTAATGGAAATAATAAGTTTGGAAGTGAAGACAGCGTGATTGGATGTGCAGAGTCAGCTTGAAAACTGAATCTAGATTGACTCGAAGCTATGCAGAGCGGAGCCAAGCGACACTGCTTGACTGTGCTCAGCTTCGTTACACTTTCAGTGGCTGCATTTATATTAAAAACAATAGGTTAGGTCATGAATGCGTAGTCTGTCTACTGCATGCAACTCCGCTCCGCATGTGGTGGCTACCAACCTAACAGCGATACATTTAATACCAGTGAGATATATAGTTGTATGTTATGATATATTTTTCTCACTATTGTATATTTGACACTGTTAGGTTAATTTGCTTAACCAATTGCTCCAAGAACGGTATTATTCTAGGATACTAATTTAATGTATAGTATCAAGTTGTAAAACCAGTTTACTATTTATTTACATTTACAGAACCTCTGAACTGCTGTGTCCAGTTTTACTAATCTGGTGTTTTTGATAATTTTGTAGTAGGCCTAATAATGTCCAATATAATATACACCAGATCCCCATGAGCTTATTGAAACTGATTGATTCAATGAATATTTCATAAACTTGTTTGCTAATAAGGTAAAAAATCTGTCTAGAATTTGCCATATGTTTACTAATACTATAGACCTTTTCCATTGATCGGTTGTGCTTTTAACACAAAGCATACCAGACGTAAAAAAAATATACACCATTTAATTAAAACTTAAGCTAAACTTGGTATTGTTGTGTTGCACTTTCTTTTTTCCTTTAATTTAATACCAACACTCTTTCTGTAATGTTCTAATGTGCAAAAATAATATTTAAGTAATGAGCCAAATCTTCAGTAACATTGTTACTGAATTATTTCTTCGAGTTTGATAACCTGAAGTTTTTGTTGAAAAGAATATTTTTTTATAACCTACTATTTAAATAAATGGATACTATAATTTTTTTTTACGCTTTATGAGAATACATGGTTTTCTTTGTATTAAATACAATAATGTACTAACATTTCTTTATAGTAATGTTTTAAAAAATTAAACGCTTCCAGATAGCAGCACTGTATAGACGAATAATGAAATCTACATTATTGTTGCTACAATATTTCTGTTGATTGTGATCTAGACGTGAGTAAAGTTTCCTATAATGCCGCTAGAGAGCAGCTCATGTTTTATTTGCTATTCGCCAAAAATATTTTTTCCAATGAAACCAGAAATTTATAGAATTTTCTCAAGGAATAGACAAAGTTTTTTCTGGATCATGGTGAGTATTACCTTAACTTCTTCAGCTTTAAAATAGATTTAATTACTTTTCTCAGTTTATTTCCATTTGCCTGTGTATTTGTGTACATCGCTAGAGGCAAAACTAATTTTGGTTAAAATGCAGATCTTCAGACTATTTAAATTTTTTTCAAATATTTTTTTAATCCTCAATTTTTCCATTACGTAATCAAAATAAGGCTTATAAATTTTTTTTTCAATTGTAATCTTAGAAGAACACCAACAAAAATTGGGATGTCCTACTTCCAGAAAAGCCTATATTCTTGATTCAAACGAAAAATATTGAAACATTGATCTAGTTTATCAAAATCGCACACATGTCAAAAGAAAATCGCAGGTAGATTCACAACGTTAGCGTTGAGAATTAGAAATCAATTTCCAATTAATCCGAAAGAAAAATGAAAATAAACACTGACTGCTTGAATAAAAATTGAAAAAAATCTGTTGGTCTATTAATATTATTATTATTATTGATAGCGTAAGACACGGAATTATGGAGAAATGATTAAATGTGTAAAAGTTTGTGTAATACCATATATCTTGCACAATATAAAAATATAAAATTACAATGTAGGCCTACCTATTCATTAGCCTGTTCAAATTAAACTACACAAACCATTAGCTAATCACAATCAACTATTCAGTTTTCACATTAATAAGAAAGTTATTATACCCGAGAAAGTTACAACATTATCAGTTTGTTGTAAACCCTTAATTTCGTAAGAATAGGCTAATTTATCGTAACAAAAATAACAATAACAGGTAGAATTGAAAAATAAGGACAAATAAATGGTAGTTTTTCTATGATTACGTCGTAAATTGTAACACATGCGACATCTAGCTATTTTTTCTTAAGTAGTGTTTTCGGCGCGGTATATTGTTAAAGCTTAGTGAAAGTGATGTTCTTGTTTTATTATTATGTGTAACGTATTTCTATTTCAGACAATCGTGCGTGTTTTGTTTTATTTAGTTCTAGTAAGTTTTTAAAAGTAGTTTGTTATAAAATGTTGTGTTCATCAAGTTTTATTTTTGTATTTTGCAGTAAGTGCAGGTAGTGTCGCTTGCAGGTTAACTTCAAGGTAATTAACAATAGTATTTCTTTTATAGTATTTCTTTAAAATATATTTACGAAAAAGCTTTTTATATAAGCTGCAGTACATTTTTTAAATTAGTTTCATTATGTTTATTGTACTATAACTATATAAAGTTAGGAAAAGTTTTAGTTTACAATTGTATTATAACGTATTTTAGTCTAGGCTTAGCCAAGCTGAATTTCGGACGTTGCGCATGCGCCAATCTTCTAGATTAGTGACAACGGCTAGCTTTAGGTTACAATAAGATTGTCTTTTAATTACGAGTCTGTAGTGAATGATTAGTGATTCTAATACAATTAAAGGTGCACTTTTAGGCCTTATGTCAATTTCGGTAATTGTTACACAAAACCGCTTTATTATATGTCCAATATTAATAATCCAAAATATATAAGTGCGTAAGTAACGGTAAAAAAATGCTAAATAAAAGTGACAAAAACATAACCTCAAAATGACTAGCGCACGAAAGTAGGTAACATCGCGATAAAAATTAATTGAATGTTTTTTTCTTTAAAAAAAGACGTAAGAACCAAACTAACACGGTTTTTTATGTAACTAGTACTGCATAAACGTTACTAAGTAACCAAGCACGACCAAATATAAAGTAAATAATAATTTTTAAAAAATATTAAAAATCACTATTTTACTACGAGGCTCGAAAGTGTAAAAATATCCAATTAAATACAAATCGTGTACTTCTGAACGATAAGTTAATGATATTTACAAAAAGAAAATTTTGTAGCAATGTTTTTTTTACAAAAGGTATAGTACGTATTTACATTCGTTAAAAATATTCAACTATTTAAAGTGGTTAAATACTAATACATTAAAATAGTAGGCCTAATTTAAAAAAAAACTAGTAGCCTAGTTTAAAATCTCGGAAGGCCTACGTATTATAAAAAGTTAGTATAATTTTGACGTTGCCCTTTTTTTTAGCTCTGAATGTCTGCACGATTTCTCTGTAGTATTGAGCTATTAATGAAGGCAGCGCTGTATTTAAAACAGGCCTAGTGCGCGACAAGCTTGCTTAGTAAAGTTATTCTTCACAGACAATACAAGGTTAGGTTAGGTTAGGGTATTTTTGTTTTTCTCGAGGTGTAACGAGAGTTATCCGCGGATCGACACGATTTGAATGGCGGTGCATGATGGTTATTATTATTACAGGCGCAGGGGATGGCAGTTGGTCTTTTTGTCGTGATTGGACGCACGAACCCTTTACACGAGTCACTCTAGATGGATGATAAGGTAACCACGGGTGGCCAATCGTGCAGCCGAGACCAGATTAGGCCTGCGCTGCACAAACAAACCATTGTTGACCTACTGTAAGCTACTAAGTAGTTACAATTTGACACTGATGTGCTTTCTTTTATTTAAAATACAATTTGGGTATAGGCGTACTTTCCTTTTGTAGGTTATAAACATATCCTCAAATGAGATGACACTTATATCTTTACAATTAGCTGTTAATGTGGAGGCAATGTCTAATGAATGATATAAATATACATACATACATATATATATATATATATATATATATATATATATATATATATATATATATACATAGCCTATTTACAAAACTTTTCACTCAAGCCCACTGCTAAAAAAGTTAGTATGCAAATTTAATTTAAACCTTAAAATATTTCTGCATTTCAAAAGTGTTCCCTTTGATTAATCATAGTGTAAAGAATCAGTCATTTTTAGTGAATTTCCAATGGAAAATGAGCTATCAGAGAGGCCATCCTAGAATAACCCAAACCTGGGACCTTGAAATTACTGCCATTCCTGACCACTAGCTCAGTTCTGAGGAGTCATTAAATGAGTCATTTAAATGTGCATATTTAATGACATTTTAAATATTAAATGACTCATTAAATATTAAAGGAGTCATTAAATGTGCATATTAGTGCTTTGCAATGTTGATCTCATTTGATTTAAACTTGGCAAAAAATTATTTTTATAATAACTTGGACAAGTTCGTCACCCAACAAACAGTTATAGTTTAAAAATGGTGGTTGATTCAAATGTTAAAATCATAACATTTGCTCTTATCTTTTGAAAATCTGATTTCACCACCCCAATAAGTAATAAAAAGTGCAAAAATTAGTATTTTGAATTTTTAAAATCCATCAAAATTAAGAAATTAAATTTCATAGCTGTCAGGGTTTATCTTTGTGCTTTAATATGCCTGTTAAGTTTATTGTGATGAATTGTTTAGATTTTATTGCTGACCGTGATAATGAAACCCGATTTTAAAATAGCTAAAGATATAAAAGTGTTAAAAATTTGCTCCCATTATATCATGGCATAGGTATTTGTAAAAGTTGTGGGACAGGTACAATAATTGGGCACAAAAAGTACATTTTCTGTATACATATTTAATTCAAGTATATAATGTAGACATATATTTGTCCATACTTCGGAACATTTAATTTTGGTAAATAGGTAGCGCCTATGCATTTCAACTTGTTTTGGATTTCTTCGTATTTTGGTGAAACAGTTTTCGGGGTTTTAATAGATTTTGATAATTTTTGTACCAAAACGCTTTTATTATATGCTCAATATTAATAATCCAAAATATAAAAACGCAAAAACAACGGAAAGTTACAAAAAAAAAAAAAAAAAAAAATGAAACTAAAAGTGACAAATATAACCTCAAAATTACTAGCGTACAAAAGTAGGAAACGTGTTTTTCATCGCAAAAATTATTAATTAAATATGTGCTGATAGTAATAATAAATAAAGTGCTATTACCTTGCTTTTAATAATAATAATAATAATTCATGCTATTAATAATAGCGTACTACTTTGCGTACTATTAATGCGTGTTATTAATAATGAAAAGAATATAACTTTTCTTTAAAAAAAGGAACCGGCTGACTCGACTCGGTTGTTGGATGTTTAACTCAGTTTTTTTTTGTGTTTAACGTCCGACTATTGTGCACACTTGGGCTAATGCAGACGATGGGATGATTTATAGCGTATTAAAATGCCAAGTCCTGGTCGAGAATCGAACCCGAGTCCTCGGGGTGAAAGCCTAGTACGCTATCAACTAGGCCACCGAGGCGGCTGAAAAAACTCAGTTAACTAGTATTTCGTAAAAGTATAACCTTTGTAACGAGTGTTATTGCGGCGGATATACAGTTGCCGCTTTGTGAAAAATGAACATCAAAATATAGTTCCGTAATAAATGGCTAAACGTAGTAATTTATCGTAATAAAATTAATCTTCTTTGGGTTAATATCTCTCAACAAATATAGCACCTCGCAGGGGTGCAGACTAGCTGCACCTATAGAGAGGATTTAGACGTCCCTCGCGGTACCCGAGTCTAACACACACTTACATTTACAACACTACACTTACGACTTTAACACTTTACACTCACACTTACATTTAGGGAGGCGTTAATAGCCTCAATGTGCTTTTCGCCTTAAAAAAAAAAACAAAAACAGAAGTTCCGAAAAGTCAATTTGAGCCAAAACACTTTATTACACGCCCAATAGTAATAATAGAAAATATAAAAATGCGGAAACTACAGGAAGTTTAAAAATAAAAGTTACCCGCATAACCTCAAAATCAGTACCAAGCCGAAATAGGTAACGTGTTTGAACGAAACGATTAATCAGATGCGTGTTATTAGTAATGGAAATGACAGGAACTTTCTTAAAAACAAGTTATGTTAATAACCTAAGTACTACTACTTTGTATGAATAATACAAAGTAGTAGTAATCAACAAGCACGCACACATGCATAAACACGCGCGCGCGCGCACACACACACACACACATATACACGCAAACACATACATACACGCGCGCGCGCACACACAAATGCACACACACACACACACACACACACACACACGCACGCACACACACTCGCGCGCGCACACGCACGTACGCGCGCGCGCACACACACACACGCTCGCGCGCGCACATACGCACACGCACGCGCACGCTAACACATACATACGCGCGCGCACACACACACACACACACACACATGCGCGAACACACGCTCGCGCGCGCACACACACACACACACACGCTCCCGCGCACACACACACACACACACACACATACACACACGCACATACACACACTCACACACATACACACACGCTCGCGCATGCAAACACATACATACATGCTCGCACACACACACACACGCTCGCGCACGCAAACACATGCATACACGCTCTCTCTCTCTCTCTCTCACACACACACACACACACATACACGCACGCGCGCGCACACAAATGCACACACACACACACACACACATGCGCGAACACACGCTCGCGCGCACACACACACACACACACATACACACACGCTCGCGCACGCTAACACATACATACATGCGCGCGCCTACACACACGCGCTCGCGCACGCAAACACATAAATACACGTTCGCGCGCACACACACGCGCTCCCGCGCGCACACACACGCTCGCGCATGCAAACACATACATACACGCGCGCGCTCGCTCACACACACACACGCTCGCGCACGCAAACACATGCATACACGCGCTCTCACACACATACGCACATGCACACGCAAACACACACACACACACACACACACACGCACACGCACGCACACGCGAATATACGATCGAAAGATGCTGGCGTCAAGTTCGACGCAAAATCCCACAATTTGGCGTTAAAAAAATACTACTTGAGATTATTTAGCCGGATTTCAATAAAAAAGGAAACTCTTAGCAAATGATTCACCGTTTTTACAATAGAGCGGTTGCTTTATATAAGCCGTAACAGCGGTAACTATTTTCATACAAAACCGTGTTACATTCTTAAGATAATTTTTCTAAAGTTTTATTGTGTTGATTATTATTGAGACGCATTTCATCAATCGTTTTTGCGATTAAAAACGCGTGTCTTATTTTCGCGCGCGGTCACTTTTATTTTCGAATTACCCACAGTTTTGTGGGCATTTAATAAAGCGTTTTGGCTAAATAATTACGAAAAAAAACCAACAAATCTGAAGTGTTTATTTAACGTAAGTTTTTATCTCGTTACGGGTGGATGCTGCGAGAATAGAACCGAATATATAAATGAAAAAAGAAACTAATAGTTAATTCTGGTTGAACTAAATTGGCTCATAAACGGACTGCATTTGGCAATGCGGAAGTGAAAGCCAAACTTATCGCTTCCTATTTCGGATAACGAGATTTTGTTCAAAGTGCGGTCGTACATATTATTTAGTGTTGATCCTAAAATAGATTTCGTTTGTAAGTCACGGCTGTACACACACGCGCGCGCGCGCACGCTCACACACACACACACACGCGCGCGCACACACATACGCACACGCACATACGCACACTCACGTGCGCGCACACACACACACGCGCGCACACACACACGTGCGCGCACGCTCACACTCACACACGCGCGCGCACACACATACGCACACGCACGTACGCGCGCACACGCACACACACGCTAACGCGCACACACACACACACACACACACGTACGCGCTCTCACACACATACGCACACGTACATGTTTGTAAGTCACGGCTGTACAGTTATGATCGAATCACCGAATCACGTTACGTGTAGGTTAATCGCGCTTTTGTATACTCATCGACGCGTTGTCCTTGACTTACCGTTCAGACGCTAGAGGGTAGGCAAAAGTGATGGGGCGCGTGACGAGCGTCTCGCTGGCTTCTGTTTTAGTGGATGATGCATTTCGCACGAACACGTCGATTCCACGACCATTATAATGTATTCCATCGTATCCTCGGCAGAGGGCAGGCTGCGGGTCATGGGATCGCTGGGTGCTGTATCTACCTTCACATCTGCGCTGCGTGATCTTCCACAGCCACAGCCGTACATATGTAAAGTCTATTGTTCGCAGTGCCTACTGCCTCCTGTATTGAGACGGTACGACGCGGTATTGCTGTTCAATAATTCATTAGGCACAGTTTCGGCGCGAGTTGAGATGTCAACACTCGCTTAGCTGTGCTAAATCAATTCAGTTTATGGAAGTTAATTAACGTTGCTTAAGGGTTTAAGTAATATAATCAGTTGACGTGATGGAAGCAAATTTCCAACCTCACGATCAAAAAATCGTATTTCACCGTCATAACCAAATCTGCACTTTAATTTTTCAACGGTATTTCAAATTATAAAACGTTAATTTATGCAGATTTTAACAATGATTAAATTGATTTAGCAATCGCATATTTTCGTTATACTAAGCCGCCTCGGTGGCCTAGTTGATAGCGTACTGGGCTTTCACCCCGAGGACCCGGGTTCGATTCCCGGCCAGGGCTTGGCATTTTCATACGCTATAAATCATCGCATCGTCTGCATTAGCCCAAGTGTGCACAGCAGTCGGACGTTAAAAAAAATTCTTTATACTTCATATAGTGCGATAATCAGAACAAATAACTCAGTTTTGAAATTACTTCCGGTGACGTTTTGTCACTAGAAATATTTGAAAACAAATACTGTACATTATCTTTATTACCGTCTTCCAGAATTACCGATTACAGTTTGTTTTTCGAAAATTAAAAAATGTATGGCTAAATTTTAACCGCCATAAGTAATTCACTTCGGTCTTTTAACTTTATAATGAATACTGTTAACGTTTTATAAGTAACGTCAAGTTTATATCTTCGAATTAATTATATACTTTCTGTAAACGTATCACGTAAAATTAGTACGAACATTCGCCGTTAGTGTCGTCCCTCAAAATGGTTTATTTTTTCACCGACAGATCGTGCTGTCAGCGTTGTTTAAAATTACAGCAATTGGACTACAATGTTCAAATCAGAGACGTTCTTGTTCGTCTGCACGAATTAGTTTAAAAATATTGAATTACTTAGTAACAGACATGGCTGTTTTGAATATAAAAAATTAAAATTTTAAATTTTATTTAAAAAAAAAAGTGAATACTAATGAATCTGCAAATAAACGTAGTTTTCGTTTGAATTTTGTCGGGAAAAATTTGCTAATATACCTTTCAGTCGGTTTTTCTAACCGTCGTGCAGGACCTAAGTTTAATTAATTAATTCAATTAATTTGAAATTTGGAATTGAGTTTCATAATAATTGTAATTAAGACTTAGGCCAAAACTATTTGAAAATAATGTCAGTTTTGTATAAATTTAGGTTATTTTACATCGATAGTTGAAATTAAATTTTCTAAAATACAGTAACTTTAAGTTAGAAAAGGGTTCTTCTTTTACCCAAGGACCAAGATTAAAGCAGTTCGAGATTTTGTTTAGTTTTTTTGTACCAAGTTTTGTGATCAAAATTGTGTGTGTGTGTGTGTGTGTGTGTGTGTGTGTGTGTGTGTGTGTGTGTGTGTGTGTGTGTGTGTGTGTGTGTGTGTGTGTGTGTGTGTGTGTGTGTGTGAGCGCGCGTGTACGTGCGTGCGTATGTTAGCACACTCACGTTCCAAATTTTGGCCCGATTTGATTCAATATTGGCACAAAAGTAGATTGGTAATGCTTTGAACAAGTTCGTTATCCGGATAAATCCGTTCAGCAGTTTCAAAATGGCGGCTCTTTCAAATATTAAAAAATATATAACTTTTTTGAAATCTACGTTTATTGAAATTCTGATTTTACCATATTAATTAGCGATTTAGAAGTCATGATCAGTGCTCAATTTAAGGTTACGAGTTTGGGTATAACCATGATGGCCGTTTCAGTAGCTCATTTTACAACCGGCAATCCGTTCATTATAAAGAAAGTCGCTGTAATAACCTTCATCGAGTCTCCACTTAAAACTTTGTTACATGTTTCGACGTTTCACTGAAGTCATCTTCAGGCAGCACGAAATACTTTTCATTTAGTTAAATAAAATTAAAACGTTCTTAACTCGCACATTGATATTTTACTTACAGTCGGCTTTGGTTTAATAATACCTTCGTTATAAGTACTAAGAAATTTTAAATCCATAATAAAAGTTTTATTGTAAAAATATGCAATTAAAAGTTTTTAACAATGTCTGTGTCATCATTAGCTGGAAGTCGAAGACTCAGTCAGTCGAACGGAGAAACATGCAGTTCACAATTAGAAATTTGTTATTAGGATTTCATAGATTAATGAAGTTTTTTATAAGTTATAATCATAAACACGTCTTGGTAGAATTAATGTAGGCGCCGGGTACTTTATTAGGGTTTGTTACTCAAATGATTTAGTCAGGTTAGGTTAGGTCAGTGTTCCCCTCAGTTCGGGGAAAATAAGGGAAACCGATTTCGGTTTAGGGAATTCAGGAAGAATTCTTAATAAAAAAACAGAATTAAAAGAATTAACAAAGTTGTACGCAGAGATTAGAAACGAAATGACAGTATAAATGCGTCGCGCAGCTGTCTCGCTGACGTGATGGAAGCGAATTTTTCAAAAACTAATAACATCGCATCACAACAATAATTTTTGCATAGTAGGCCTACACTGTTTTGAAAATCTGATTTCACCATCATAATCAGCGTTAACAGTTGCGTACATTAGCATTTTTAAGTTGCATTGGTTATACGAAAATGAACCCTGAACGCCGTCAAATGTAATTTTCGTGCTTCCAATGGACTTCGGTGAAATTAGATTTTCAAAAAAGTTACTATTTATTAAAACAATTAAATATTTATTCAGGTTTCACATTAATGGCGACAATAATTAGCTTTGACGAAAGGAGTAAATAGTCAAAAGTCTGCCGAACGGAAGAATGTAACGGAAATATGGAACGAACGAGCGAAATAATTTATGTCTCTTTCTTCCTCCTTTTCGATAACAGTGCACGCGTGTTATGTGAAAACGTGTTGCTTTGGTTTCGGTATTTTTCCTTAGTTGAAGAACACGTGCACGTTGTAGCCGTTTGTAATACGTTCGAAATTAATATAAAAGTTTATAATAATTGTTGTAAATATTGCTAGTTTTGAACAACATAATTTGAAACTTATTATCAGCTGTTCAATGAAATCAGCTGATGGTTACGAATTAATATAAAACAACTGATCATTTACTATAATTACAGTAAATAATATTTCAGCTAGGTTCACGTATTTATTTATTTAAACAAGGTGTACATATTTTTAAAGTAATTATATATTCAGCAAAGGTATCATTAACAAAAGCTTCGCTTTTGTCTGTAACTCGCCGAGTTCCACACGTGTGCTTTTTAATTTCAGACAATTTTAATGGCTAACAGAATGTTATTATTGGATGGTTAGTAAGTTATTGTGTAATATATGTAACATTATTTTAGAAGAATGTATACTTAAGGTTAATTTGTAGGGTGTTAAAGCTAGATATATAAAACGAGTTTTTTAATCATTTTGATTAAAGATTAGAACAGAAAAAATTTCAAATGAAAACCAAAAAACGTTATAGGGGCACAGTTTTTCGGGCAACCTGTAGTTTCCATTGTGCAAAGTTCTTTAACTTGAGTAATCCGGCAATCAATTAGATTTTTACAGACAAAGCAACAATCCAAAGACTTGACGAATGTACTGTAACACTGGCCGATTAGAAACAAAAGAATTGGATCAGTGTGTGGCAAAGATAACGGCTGTCGGGAGGGGGGAAGGACGGGAGGATAACCACCCCCAGGTTGGGTTTGGGGTAGGTCAGTGCCCGCGACTGGCGGCCCGGCCAAATAACGTCTGGCTTGGCCTAGGTCGTCGTCACCCCCCCACCTCGTCAGACCCCCAGACTCTACTCTTTGTGTGACGTGTAACCTAACCTAACACGACCTAACAGTTATTGATCGATTGCTTTTTTTTTAATTAAACGTCATCGTAAAATCACTGATTTAACGGTGATTTGTCGCCGGTACTGTAACTGGAACTCGTTATTTGGTTACACGGTGGAATATTTTTTTTTATATGCGCTACCGTAATAATATTAATGTAACCGTTCCACAGTGCTCGGATTTTGGCTTCTGTAATACGGTGTCCGGAAAAATGTGGACACACAATTGAAGTGGTAATTTGAGGGTACTAGGGATTATTGCTACCTGACAAGGGTGGGACTTGTCTATCTCTACAATTATTTCGATGCCGAAATTTTGCGGACACTAGGGATTATTGCTGCCTGAGAAGAGTGGGACTTATCTATCTCTACAATTATTTCGATGCCGGAATTTTGCGAACACTAGGGATTATTGCTGCCTGAGAAGGGTGGGACTTATCTATCTCTACAATTATTTCGATGCTGGAATTTTGCGAACACTAGGGGTTATTGCTGCCTGAGAAGGGTGGGACTTATCTATCTCTACAATTATTTCGATGCTGGAATTTTGCGAACACTAGGGATTATTGCTGCCTGAGAAGGGTGGGACTTATCTATCTCTACAATTATTTCGATGCCGGAATTTTGCGAACACTAGGGATTATTGCTGCCTGAGAAGGGTGGGACTTATCTATCTCTACAATTATTTCGATGCCGGAATTTTGCGAACACTAGGGATTATTGCTGCCTGAGAAGGGTGGGACTTATCTATCTCTACAATTATTTCGATGCTGGAATTTTGCGAACACTAGGGATTATTGCTGCCTGAGAAGGGTGGGACTTATCTATCTCTACAATTATTTCGATGCTGGAATTTTGCGAACACTAGGGATTATTGCTGCCTGAGAAGGGTGGGACTTATCTATCTCTACAATTATTTCGATGCCGAAATTTTGCGGACACTAGGGATTATTGCTGCCTGAGAAGAGTGGGACTTATCTATCTCTACAATTATTTCGATGCCGGAATTTTGCGAACACTAGGGATTATTGCTGCCTGAGAAGGGTGGGACTTATCTATCTCTACAATTATTTCGATGCTGGAATTTTGCGAACACTAGGGATTATTGCTGCCTGAGAAGGGTGGGACTTATCTATCTCTACAATTATTTCGATGCCGAAATTTTGCGGACACTAGGGATTATTGCTGCCTGAGAAGAGTGGGACTTATCTATCTCTACAATTATTTCGATGCCGGAATTTTGCGAACACTAGGGATTATTGCTGCCTGAGAAGGGTGGGACTTATCTATCTCTACAATTATTTCGATGCTGGAATTTTGCGAACACTAGGGATTATTGCTGCCTGAGAAGGGTGGGACTTATCTATCTCTACAATTATTTCGATGCTGGAATTTTGCGAACACTAGGGATTATTGCTGCCTGAGAAGAGTGGGACTTATCTATCTCTACAATTATTTCGATGCCGGAATTTTGCGAACACTAGGGATTATTGCTGCCTGAGAAGAGTGGGACTTATCTATCTCTACAATTATTTCGATGCTGGAATTTTGCGAACACTAGGGATTATTGCTGCATGAGAAGGGTGGGACTTATCTATCTCTACAATTATTTCGATGCCGAAATTTTGCGGACACTAGGGATTATTGCTGCCTGAGAAGGGTGGGACTTATCTATCTCTACAATTATTTCGATGCCGGAATTTTGCGAACACTAGGGATTATTGCTGCCTGAGAAGGGTGGGACTTATCTATCTCTACAATTATTTCGATGCCGAAATTTTGCGGACACTAGGGATTATTGCTGCCTGAGAAGAGTGGGACTTATCTATCTCTACAATTATTTCGATGCCGGAATTTTGCGAACACTAGGGATTATTGCTGCCTGAGAAGGGTGGGACTTATCTATCTCTACAATTATTTCGATGCTGGAATTTTGCGAACACTAGGGATTATTGCTGCCTGAGAAGGGTGGGACTTATCTATCTCTACAATTATTTCGATGCTGGAATTTTGCGAACACTAGGGATTATTGCTGCCTGAGAAGAGTGGGACTTATCTATCTCTACAATTATTTCGATGCCGGAATTTTGCGAACACTAGGGATTATTGCTGCCTGATAAGGGTGGGACTGATCTCTACAATTATTTCGATGCGGATCTCTACAATTTATTCGAATTTGCGGAGACTAGGGATTATTTCTGCCTGATAAGGGTGTGATTGATCTCTATAATTATTTCGATGCCGGAAATTTGCAGAGACTACTGATTACTGCTGCCTGTGTAACTGATCTTTATAATTATTTCGATGCCGGAAATTTGCGGACACTAGGGACTATTGCTGCCTGGGAAGGGTTTGCCAGATCTCTACAAATATTTCGATGCCGGAAATTTTCGGACACTAGGGATTATTGCTAGGACATGGACAGAATTCAAGGTGGGTAACTCCTTCAGTTCTAATTGGTAACTTCTCAATTAATTATTGAGGTACTTGTACAGGGTTGCTCTAATATTTTTCAGGCCTTTCAATGTTTCCTCCTTACTCTTTACCCTTATCAAGGAGATTGTGCTCCATTTTTGTAGTGAGGCGAGTCTCCGCTCATTCTATTTACATTCTTACTTAAGGGACATGAGTAGCTAGGGAAATTATTTACGTCCGTCCACACAGAGACATGCAGAGTAAGGCTAAGGTTCACTGGGAGATTGTCAGGTATCGCAGGGCTCAGTTTGATACACCGTTATACCCGTTATACACTCCATCAGCACGGGTCGCTTTACACTTTAGAGTTAGCCAGGTTATGCAGAGTTGTGAAGGCATAATATGTGTGTCTTGAGTAGATGAATGAGAGTAATATGAGCTAGAGGTATGGTGGGATCGCTAAGCCCATTTCAGCTGCTTCCGCCGGCTAGATTAGAAGATAGTACCTTGGAAATTTTGTATGTACGGGTAATATCAGTGATTATAGTTTTAAATATAAATATATTTAGGTTCGAACCAGAAACCCGTGATTATGGCCGGGAGTCCACAAAATGCGGAACGGAATTGTGTTGAGTGGAAAGAACCGCGCATTAAAAACCTAACCTATTAATTTTAATGTATTTGTGACCGGTGAAAGCGTAACGGAGCTATGCGGAGTCAAGCGGTGTCGCTGGGTTCGTTTCGCGTAGCGTCGACTCTGTCTAGGTTCGGTTTGAAGCTGACTTCGCTTCCCCCACCACGCCTAGTTACCGTTGCCCAGGTTACGGTTTTTTAATTGTAAACAATAAATTACATGATGAATAGCATTTTTATTATATATTTTCAATTCAAACATACAATAATTCGAATTTCATTTTTATGTAAATTAGGCAATATTTTTGTTTTTCATGCTTATAAGATATAAATATTCAATTTATGGTCGAAATATTATACTTTCTGTATTTGGTAATAAATGTTCTTTAAAATAAAAATGGTTTTTATTATTCATGCCCTGAAAAAAATTGAGTTTTTCATAGCCAAAGTTGGGAATTTTTTTTTAAATTACACAATTTTTTAATATTAACTTTCACTACTTTAAATGGCAAAAATAAAATAATTATACATATTATATCATAGCTAATGTTCTAATAAATGTAAACAAATATATAGACCTAAAAAATATTGCAAAAAAAAACATTCAGTGGGCTACAACTGTACCCCGCGCGAATATTCGGATTCTCGTATACCACGCGGGTGCCGCAGGGTTAAACATAGTTGTTTCCTACGATCCGTTACAGTAGGCCTAAATATTTAGATTAAAAGGTACAAACGCGTTCTTTAAACAGACTGAACTCCGCTTCCGGTTGAAGTTTAGCTTAAATCAGCTCAAGCCAGCGCACTCCGTTCCGCATTTAGTGGCCACTTAGCCTTAGTCCGGTGTCGTACACTCCATCTGCACGGACTAAGTTGCTTTATATTTTTGAGTTAGCCAAGCTATGTAGAGTAGTGAATGTGTGTGTCTTGAGTAGATGAGTGAGAGCAGTATGAGCTAGAGGTACGGTGGGATCGCCACGCCTCCGCTGGCTAGGTATTAGAAGATAATATAACTTACAAATTTTGTATGTATAAATAATATTAGTGATTATAGTTTTAAATGTATCTGGGTTGTCGAACCAGAACCCCGATATTAAGAGTAAATAAAGCAAATGGAGATTGCATCGAAAATAAAGTAACTTGTATAAATCGAACTCATTGTGTAAATATAAATATTGCAAAAGAGATTTTTGTAAAATTAATAAAATAAAAAAAAAGGCGGCCCCTTGCGGAATTGCACTATGAAAGTTTTAAGTAAACACAGCCTTTTGAATAATAGTAGTCGTTGGGGTGAGTGCGGTAGTTGGAAGGATGGGAATACATGTTGTAAAAGGAATAATCGAAAAGCGATCGATTAACAATAGGTAAATGCAAAATGGAAGGAAAAATCCCAAATATATTTGTGTAAAAACAGTGTCCAAAACGTGTTTGGTATGCGAAATGCTTGTCCCGGCTTGTAAGACGGGCAGGGTTACGAAACTGTCAGTAGGATCACATAATCTGCAAGTTTAATGACTTTTAAGTAAATATTGAAATTGTTCTGATAACGTTAAGTAAAAAAGTGACATTTGTAATGGGGTTATCTATTCGTGATTAATAAGTTAGCTTCGTGAAATTTAAAAAATATTATCTGATTTATGACGCCCCGTGCATGCGCATCTGTAATGCCGCTTTGTCTATGACAATTAAAAGTGTCTTTTTAAAAATTTTCCACAAACAGTAAGTTTAGTGCAAAATAGTTTTGCAATGTCAGAAGCCTCGGTGGTCTAATGCAGGGGTCTCCAAACTACGGCCCGAGGGCCACATTCGGCCCGCGGACAGATTTTGTCGGGCCCGCGGAGAGCTAGCATAGTTGAAAACTCCTTTTAGAGAACATATTTTTTATAGCAAATTAAATTTAGTTTACTGAAGTATTCTAATTTTATGTTGAATAATTATTAATATGACATCTACATTGATATGGTCATGGGCTAACTACTCATAACATTGTTGTAGGCTTATTGTTATTGTTTTTGTGATAAGTTTTGTGATAGAAGGTACTACCTATTTCCGCTTGTGTCCACCAGATGTCGTGTCACGTTACTCCTCATGGCTCGTACTCTACGACTAATCTAGAAATTACAGATAATGACAGGAAAATTAATAATATGCAGTGTTGCCGTTTTGCGGACTTCAGTCCGATTTGCAGCCTTTTTTAAACGTTGCGTACTTTTTCGGACTTTTTTTTCATCAGTGGACTATTTCACTTTTTACCACCGGCAACAATGATAATATGGTTTTGGCCCTCGGAACTTACTGGAGTAATCAGTATGACCCTAAGGCTGGAAAGTTTGGAGACCCCTGGTCTAATAGATAGCGTACTGGGCTTTCACCCCGAGGACCCGGGTTCGATTCCCGGCGAGGGCTTGGTATTTTCATACGCTATACATCATCCCATCGTCTGCATTAGCCCAAGTGTGCGCAATAGTCAGACGTTAAACACCCAAAAAAAAGCAATGTCAGAAGCCGGTTAAAAAAATCTTTCTGAAGATACCTCATTTATACCTGTGCGAATAGTATGTGCTGAGAAAAAGGGATGTTGACTCGAGAAATAATATATGTGATAGTAGTGTTTAAATAAAAGAGAAATTATTAAATTTTTATTTGTCGTTATAACAGTTGAAAGATTTAAAATAGCGTCTATAGCAAATGTAAACACTAGAAAGTGGAACAGCTGTACGTGCTGCATTCTGTGGTGAACTTAATGAACTACTTGTGATAATGAATGTCTTTTTAAGTGATCAGCTGATCAAAGAAAGCGTTCGCCGTAAGATTAATACGGGAAATTTAAAAGCAAACGGGGGCAAAGTACGGGAAGTAGTAGCCTAATTGTCGGACGACATTTGTGTGTATTAAACGGGGTAAAAAACAAATCGGGCGGACGTATTTCATATTTTATTTTAATAAACAGATTACTTAGTTATAAAAATGCACTAAAGATGTCGTGGGTGTCCGAGGACAAGCGCTTAACGAGTGAAAGGTATGATTTGAATAAGCTTGTGCATTGTATTTTAAAGTTGTCAAGCTTACAAACTGTACGGGCAGAACACGGTCCCAGAGTTGCGAAGAACTAACGCCAATGTCCTTGAACAAAAATCCCAGCGGTGGATGTCAACTCGGCGTCAAATTAGTTAACTTAGCGTCCCAGCGCTCGCCAGTGTCTGTTCGAACTTTAAATGGACCGCCTGCAGTGGAGACGTCCTTGTATCTTGCGTTCATGCGAAAATTACTCAATGGTGCGATACAGGTGCGCAAATATCGCCTCGGCGATCCCGTTTTGGTGCTGAGAAGCTTGGAATTGTGGAAATTTGTAATATTTTAAAAAAGGCAACGTTTTTACAAAATTAGATTCTGTTTAACGATAAATACAATATTGGGTAGTTTATGTTGCCACAAAATAAGGCATGGTATTAGAGAAGCCGACAAACACACACACACACACACACACACACACACACACACACACACACACACACATTATATATATATATATATATATATATATTTTATTATCTGCACATAGACCCTGTTGGATCACGCAAAGCACTCCGACTCATGTCTTGTTCCTTCTTATCCTCCACACCTCCCTCTTCCTGTCCCCATGGATCCTCTTCCGCTCCTCCGTCCATTTTACCCCTGCTCTCTTTGGGATTTCATTCTCTGGGACCTTCCAACCGAGCATCTTTCTCCTGTATGCGCGTCTGTCTTCAACATCTGTTGAGTCTATTCCTGCGTCATGTAGGTCTATTCTGACTTGGCCGATCCACGACGTTGTTGATTTGACACCTTGTATATACTTAAGGATTCTGCTGGCAAGTCTCGTTGTTGGGAGTCTACTGGTGTGTCCATAGAACCGAAGCCTCCTTCTTCTGATATCTGCTGCCAGGTTCGATATCTTCTCTGTGGTCTTCCGGGAGTGCAACCTGTATCCATCTTCTGTTAATCTCGGACCAAGGATCTTCCTCAAGATTTTGCGTTCTTCCTTCAAAATACCCTCCATGGTAGCTTTTGTGTGGAGTGCTAGCGTCTCGCTTGCATATAATACCTCCGGTTTTATGACTGTGTTGTAGTGTCTGATTTTTGTGTGCGTCGACATACATCTCTTATTGTAGATATCACGCGTTATACCAAGAGCCTTCTTCATTCTCAGTAGCCGAACCTTTTGCGCAGATTATATATATATATATATATATATATATATATATATATATATATATATATAGAGAGAGAGAGAGAGAGAGAGAGAGAAAGTAAAATCTCTATAGCGACATTGAAGAGAGCGTTAGTTTACGCCGCTATAGAGAAACTTCCGCTATAGAGGGAGCTCAACCAAAGAACTTATAAAATGTGTTTTATTTGTAAAACGTTTTATACATTATTTTTATTTTAAAGTATTGCGTGCAAAGTTCATTGAAGTTTAACTGAGAAGTGCAGTCTTTGAAAAACAATATTTATTAAGTTAAACTGTATGAATAAAAAATACTGTAATTGTGAGAAAAAAGCAATGTTTAGCCGAAACTGCTGCAGAACCGATGGCAGCAGTTTGGGGCTAATCAGTTCATTCCAGTTCTGCCTAGCTGGTAAACGCATCATTACAAATTCTGTATGCTCATACTTGTATCACACACAAATTCCTCATATACGTATCACAATGTAAACGCACCAATACAAATTGTGCATGATCATACTTGTATCACACACAAATTCCTCATATATGTATCACAATGTAAACGTACCAGTACAAATTGTGCATGATCATACTTGTATCACATACAAATTCCTCATATATGTATCACAATGTAAACGCACCAGTTCAAATTGTGCATGATCATACTTGTATCACATACAAATTCCTCATATACGTATCCCAATGTAAATGCACCATTACAAAAGCTGTATGATTAAACTTGTATCTCATACAAATTTCTCATAAATGTATCCCAATATAAATGCACTGTTACAAATGCTGTATGATTATACTTGTATCTCATACAAATTTCTCATACATGTATCCCAAAGAAAACGCACCGATACAAATGCTGTATGATTATACTTGTATCTCATACAAATGTCTCATACATGTATTCCAATATAAACGCACCATTACAAATTCTGTATGGTCGTACTTGTATCTCATACAAATTTCTCATATTTGTATCCCAATATAAATGCACTGTTACAAATTCTGTATGATTATACTTGTATCTCATACAAATTTTTCATACATGTATCCCAATATAAACGCACCGTTACACAAACACGCGCAGAGACGAACATTCTCGGCTTTATTGCTTTAAAGGTGTTCTGCCGTTACGAAGCTTTTCCACATAATGTATTGATTTATAACAGTCAGGACTATATTTAAACGTCGCAGGTAGACTGCTTACAGTCATAAACTTGGCGGGATCAGTTTGTTTTGTTGTCTCCAGTCGGTTGAAACTTGAAGTTGTGAAACAAACTTACCGAGGGGCTACAAGTTTATTGCTTAAAGAGTTTTCTTGTTGCGATTAATTAGGCTAATTAGTCAGACTGATGAGGACGAGTGATCAACGTTAACAGTGTAAAAGCTTACGGCAGTAACTACAGTCCCGAACTCACGATCTTGAAGTTCGCAATTCAGAGGCGCAGTAGACTTACCACGTAGACCACAGAGTCGCTCTATTAGTGAATTTCTATCGGAGCGCCATCATAGTGAGACCCAGACCTATAGATAACTCTTAGAGAAGTTAAAATATGAGTATATTAGCTACACACACACACATGCGCGCACACACACACACACACACACACACTCACACACTCACACACACACACACACACACACACACACACACAAACACACAAACACACACACACACACACACACACACACACACACACACACACACACACACACACACACACACACACACACACACACACATACACACACATACACACACATACACACACATACACACACATACACACACATACACACACAGATATATATGTATATATATTGTGTGTTCGTAGTTTTAATCCGATCCAAACTTGGCACTTCGCGGTTATAGCTTGGGCACGTTTGTTAACTATCAAAATTCGACCAACAGTTTCAAAATGGCGGCTATTTAACTCTTTAAAATTTGTAAATTTGTTGTCTTAAATCGTTTTTGAAAATCTGATTCCACCGTCGTAATCAGCGTTAAAAACTGTGTGTATCAACATTTTCAAATTTAATTTGACCGCGGTCAAGACGGGTTTTCGTATTTGCAGTGTAATTTAAAATGCTATTATGTCCAGATTTTAATGTTAATTATGACGGTGAAATCGGAATTTCAAAAAAGTGTAAGGTAGAAAAGTTATTTTTGGAAATGCGCTTCCATCACGTCAGCGGAACACTTGCGTAAGGATTATTGTTATTTTTTAATTTTGTTGTTTTTACTTAACGTCCGTACTTTACGCCCGCTAGAGTAATGAGGGCAGAGGATGAGCATTAACGGCAAAAAAAGGCTTAGGCCCTACACAGCAGTAATTTGAGTCTAACGGAAGTGAGTATGCGGTATTTAAAAATTGTAAAAACGCCTGTGGATTTTTTTATCAATTTTTTTTTTGGAAAACCTAGTAAACAAAACTTTTTTAAAAATTCGAAAGATGTGTTTAAATATGTTTAAAATATAAACGTACTAGAATGATAACCCTTATGAGAGATATGCGATCTCTCGCTGCCGGTGGCATCTTGCGACAGTGTTCAACTGCAGTTAAATAGATACTGTAAATTTTCTCAAACATCTCCACCCTTTGTTTTTTTTTAACATGCAGCGTTCCTAGCGGCAGATAGTCCAATTACTTGGACTTTAAAGTCTGATATCGAGCACGCTTTTTATTATGGTGGATGTGCTTTTAGTCCGTTTTGTATTAAAATGTTACCGGACCAACTTTATTGGAAATTTTATGCTATTTCTCAGCGGTGCGTTCAACATTTTGATAGGTCTTACCGTTCAACCAGTATTATTGGAAATAGCCAGCAACTACACGCCATCTTGGACGGGATGAAATCTTACACATAAGTCGTTTACGTATAAGTTACCTGTACACTAAATTTCAAAACAATCGGTTAAAGAGTTTGGCCAAAAGTGCGTACCTCGGTTATCGTAAATCAGACGCCACCATTTTGAAACGGAAGTGAATGGGAAAATTTTTATAATGTGCCACCATCTTGAAATCGAAGTGTATGGAAAAATACACATACGGCGTTTTGGCCTTGACACAAGGTACCTTCATAACAAATTTCAAAACGGTCAACGCGTTTGGCCAAAACGTATTCTTCATCATAAGTCAGAAGCCACCATCTTGAAACGAAAAGGAATTGGAAGTAATCTTACAGTATTTCGTTCGGACTTTACGCAGGTCATCTTCGTACCAACTTTCAAAACAATCGATCAGTGCGTTTGGCCAAAACTGCGTAACAAACACACACGCAAGCCAAATGCCGATCGGTCGAATTTAATCAGAGAACTCGCTTCGTTCGGTCAACAAGTTTTATATACCATTGATTTGTTCTTTGTTTTACTCTATAACGTGGGGGGGATATAAAGTTTTCTTGTTTAGTTCTACCGCGCTAAAACATTCATCTATTTGCATTTTTCACGTATGGAGGAACCAGCGCGTCTGAAGTACAGCAACGGTCAATCCACTGCGTCTCTGAACTTGCGCACCTCATGATCGTACGTTCAACACCGTCGTTCCTTGCCGTTAACGCTGAACACCCGTTGGCTTAAAGTACGGACCTTAAGAGAAAACAAATTTCTATTAACTAGTTGTTAGCTTCTAAGTACGTGAGCGGTTTTGTGATGGCGAAAAAACCGATCACGAGATTTTGATCGATCTACGAGTTCTGTTCGGAAAGTATCTTCCGTTCCCACGCTGCTCGAGTAGTGGGATAGGGCCGCAATTAGTGACGAGCTCAAGCGTTATTTTCCGATAACGGTTATAACTATTTTCGCTACTTTAGAATAACGTCTTATTTAAACCGTTATTGAAACTGTTGAATGTAGTTATGCAGAAGTACTAAACTAATTATTTTTATACTAATTTTTAGGTTAACAGTAATTTTTAATATATTTTTTGTGAACTATTTAATTAGTTATTTACGGTTTTCGCATTTGGCTCAACTAAGTATACTTTACTAGTCGAATCAGGTAGTCTTTATTTAAGGAGTTATTAACGGTTTTTTAAAAGTATGGTTTTGACATTTGGCTCAACTAAGTATACTTTACTAGTCGAATCAGGTAGTCTTTATTTAAGGAGTTATTAACGGTTTTTTAAAGGGATGGTTTTGGCATTTGGCTCAACTAAGTATACTTAACTATTCGAATCAGGTAGTCTATATTTAAGGAGTTATTAACGGTTTTTTAAAAGGACGGTTTTGGCATTTGGCTCAACTAAATATACTTTACTATTTGAATCAGGTAGTAGGCTAGGAGGGCATATATATTTAAGGAGTTATTAACGGTTTTTTAAAGGGATGGTTTTGGCATTTGGCTCAACTAAGTATACTTTACTATTTGAATCAGGTAGTATATATTTAAGGAGTTATAATACGTAATCGGACGTTAAACACAAAAAAAAATTTAAGGAGTTATTAACGGTTTTTTAAAAGGATGGTTTTGGCATTTGGTTAAATATACTTTACTATTTGAATCACCTAGTATATATTTAAGGAGTTATTAACGGTTTTTTAAAAGGATGGTTTTGGCATTTGGCTAAATATACTATTTGAATCACCTAGTGTATATTTAAGGAGTTATTAACAGTTTTTTAACGGGATGGTTTTTGCGTTTGGCTCAACTAAGTATACTTTAATATTTGGCTAAATATACTTTACTATTTGAATCACCTAGTGTATATTTAAGGAGTTATTAACAGTTTTTTAAAGGGATGGTTTTTGCGTTTGGCTCAACTAAGTATACTTTAATATTTGGCTAAATATACTTTACTATTTGAATCACCTAGTGTATATTTAAGGAGTTATTAACAGTTTTTTAAAGGGATGGTTTTGGCGTTTGGCTCAACTAAGTATACTTTAATATTTGGCTAAATATACTTTACTATTTGAATCACCTAGTGTATATTTAAGGAGTTATTAACAGTTTTTTAAAGAGATGGTTTTTGCGTTTGGCTCAACTAAGTATACTTTAATATTTGGCTAAATATACTTTACTATTTGAATCACCTAGTGTATATTTAAGGAGTTATTAACAGTTTTTTAAAGGGATGGTTTTTGCGTTTGGCTCAACTAAGTATACTTTAATATTTGGCTAAATATACTTTACTATTTGAATCACCTAGTGTATATTTAAGGAGTTATTAACAGTTTTTTAAAGGGATGATTTTGGCGTTTGGCTCAGTTAAGTAGCTTGTACTTTACTATTCGAATAGGTAGTCTATATTTAAGGAGTTATGCAGGGTTTTTTAAAGGGACGGTTTTGGCATTTGGCGTGACTAAGGTGTACTCATTTGAAGCAGATGGATTTGAGCGGTCATGTGGTCTTGTGAATTGTTTGACGCAGTTTTGTTGAAGTTTTATGAAAATCAAAAAAGGTGATATTAAAGTTATAATGCACTAAACAACGTACATCTTTTTGAATTTCGTGCATACTCTGAGCGGTCAACATTAAAAACTAAAACTTGAGCAAAGCCATGCGCAACAGGAAATGTTGCAGGTTAAAACCAACCTGCAATGTTGACCGACTGCATGGCCAACAGCGGGTAGAGGGGAGGCGTAATTGATTAGGGCGGCAAACCTGTTGTTCTTTTCTTGCTGGGCTTTTGTAATTTACTAACTTAACCATTGAACATAAAAGTACTAGAAAGAAACCCCTTTAGAGAGTTTGTGAGCACTCGCTGCTGGTGGCATCTTGCGGCAGAGTGTTCTACTACAGTTAAATAGATAAAAGTACTGTAAATTTTCTTAAACGTCTCTACCCCTGTCCATATAGCTTGCAACACAGATAGTCCAATTGGACTTTAGCTTCTGATATCGAGCACGCTTTTAAATAACGGTGGCTGTACTTCTAGCCCGCTTATATTCAAGACCTAACGTAGCAGTTTTTTACCAGTAATCAGTGATAGCGCATAATGTTTCGTTTTAATTCATTGTAACAAAATTTTCTTTGGCATTATAAAAAAACAACCGATTAACCTAACCTAACGATTAGCTTTCATTATACTAACGTGATTCCTTAGGTTGTTACGCGCATAATAGCATTGAATGTAAACGTACTGGACTGATAACCATTATGAGAGATATGTGAGCGACATTTTATGGCAGTGTTCAACTACAGTTAGGCTAATAGTACTGCCTATTTTCTCAATCGTCTCACACTCCTTTCCTTGCAGCTTGCAGCGATCTTAGCGGCAAACAATGTAATTATTTGGACTTTAGCCGATGATATCGAGCACGCTTTTAAATAACGGTGGCTGTACTTCTAGCCCGCTTATATTCAAGACCTAACGTAACGGTTTTTTTACCAGTAATCTGTGATAACGTATAATGTTTTTTTTAAATTCATTGTAACAAAATTTTCTTTTGCATTATAAAAAACAACCGATTAACCTAACCTAACTATTAGCTTTCATTATACTAACGTGATTTGTTAGGTTGTTACGCGCATAATAGCATTGAACGTAAACGTACTGGACTGATAACCATTATGAGAGATATGTGAGCGACATTTTATGTCAGTGTTCAACTACAGTTAGGCTAATAGTACTGCCTATTTTCTCAATCATCTCACACTCCTTTCCTTGCAGCTTGCAGCGATCTTAGCGGCAAACAGTGTAACTATTTGGACTTTAGCCGATGATATCGAGCACGCTTTTAAATAACGGTGGCTGTACTTCTAGCCCGCTTATATTCAAGACCTAACGTAACAGTTTTTTACCAGTAATCTGTGATAGCGCATAATGTTTTTTTTTTTAAATTCATTGTAACAAAATTTTCTTTGGCATTATAAAAAACAACCGATTAACCTAACCTAACGATTAGCTTTCATTATACTAACGTGATTCCTTAGGTTGTTACGCGCATAATAGCATTGAACGTAAACGTACTGGACTGATAACCATTATGAGAGATATGTGAGCGACATTTTATGGCAGCGTTCAACTACAGATAGGCTAATAGTACTGTATATTTTCTCAATCGTCTCACACTCCTTTCCTTGCAGCTTGCAGCGATCTTAGCGGCAAACAATGTAACTATTTGGACTTTAGCCGATGATATCGAGCAGGCTTTTAAATAACGGTGGCTGTACTTCTAGCCCGCTTATATTCAAGACCTAACGTAACGGTTTTTTTACCAGTAATCTGTGATAGCGTATAATGTTTTTTTTTTTAAATTCATTGTAACAAAATTTTCTTTGGCATTATAAAAAACAACCGATTAACCTAACCTAACTATTAGCTTTCATTATACTAACGTGATTTCTTAGGTTTTTACGCGCATAATAGCATTGAACGTAAACGTACTGGACTGATAACCATTATGAGAGATATGTGAGCGACATTTTATGTCAGTGTTAAACTACAGTTAGGCTAATAGTACTGTCTATTTTCTCAATCGTCTCGCACTCCTTTCCTTGCAAATTGCAGCGATCTTAGCGGCAAACAGTGTAACTATTTGGACTTTAGCCGATGATATCGAGCAGGCTTTTTTATAAAGCTGGCTGTACTTGTAGAACGTTTATGTTAAATGATAATAGTTATAAGATTTTCAAGTAATGGGCTACTTGCTGTACGAATACACTTTTCATAGTGTTTAGACGCTGGAGGTCAATTAAATAAAAGAGTAATTAATGTTTGTTATCGCTCTTGTGTTATAAGTGAGAAATATTATATATTCATTAAGTTCAGGCAGCTTTCATTTTAAATAATTTACCTCGTGACCCGAAACGTTTCCTTATCGTGCGTCACAAAGCATTAGCACGCGGGACAAAATGCACGCGCGTTCAGAAGGTATTGTTTTTGTTTTTATTATTGTCGGATGCCCGAATCGGTAATGAGTAAAGCCGGAAGTGGAGGGGTTGGTACCGCCCCCGAACCCGCCTCTCAGTAGGCCAGAGTGGGGTAGGTCTTGGATCGTGTCTAGGCCATGCGTCGGGTCGATATCGCTGTGCGCTCCGGTAGTACCAGAGTTACCAGAGGCCTACTGAGGTCCTGCAAATAGGTCTTTGTGGTTACTAATACGAGACCGTCTTGTGTGTAATTACGTCGAGTTAAATGCTTAATTGGCGTAATAAATGACTTTTGTAACTGCAATAAAACTGTAAAGAATTTACTTAATGAAATATTGCTACGATTGTATGCGATTTTTTTTGTGTTTAACGTTCGACTATTGTGCACACTTGGGCTAATGCAGACGATGGGATGATTTATAGCGTATGAAAATGCCAAACCCTGGCCGGGAATCGAACCCGGTCCTCGGGGTGAAAGCCCAGAACGCTATCAACTAGGCCACCGAGGCGGCTCAACTATATGCGATGGAAACATACAGCGACTAGACCACAATATTTACCCAAAAAACGTCCCTATCTTTTCCTCCAAAGCTCGTTATATTTCCATTATCGCTCTTTTAATCCTTTATCTCTCTCTTCTTCCAGTCGTGCGTTACGAGGGCTTTTCTTCGCGATAGAAAACTTGCCTTGGTAATCTATTTTTCGCAAATTTCCATTGGATAGACCATCGTGGTAAGACCTAGACCGGGAACCTTTAAATGAGCACAGATTCTAATTTTTAAAAATTATATCAATTTTTGAGGGGATAACTTTGATTTATACACAATAGAATTTGAAAATTTTAAGTTAGTTTGAAAATAAGAAACCGACCCTGCCGCCGTCAAGAAAATTTCTGAATTTCAACGGATTTTGTTGTAATTTACGCGGTTTACAACGCCGAATTCGCCGTTTTGAAACTGTTATAGGAATTTTGCTGGCTAACCAGCTTGTCCAGGATATTAACACAATAGTTTTTTGTGCCAAGTTTGAATCAAATCGGGCCAAAATTGCAAACGTGTGCGTGCTAA
>CM040184.1:79430453-79440453 GCA_022606455.1 Callitettix versicolor | reverse complement strand
C
The DNA here is from genome assembly GCA_022606455.1 of Callitettix versicolor. Classification (NCBI taxonomy): domain Eukaryota; kingdom Metazoa; phylum Arthropoda; class Insecta; order Hemiptera; family Cercopidae; genus Callitettix; species Callitettix versicolor. The sequence continues at coordinate 79,440,452 of CM040184.1, read as the reverse complement.
TTTAGCGTTTCCCACAGGGCACGCCCTACATTGCCTCGGTTATTAATGCAATAGAGAGGTGGGCTTTATTTAACGTTAACAGCCAAAATAACACCGTTTCGAATTAATAAGTGTTCCTGGATTAACCTGTTATTTTTGTAACAGGATCATACGTCGTACGATAATAGGCTGATGAATAGAGATGAACACAATTTAACGTAACAGCCAAAATAACAGCGTTTTAAATAAATAAACGTTCCTGGAGAAACCTTTTATGCCAGTTTCACTGTTATTTTTTTATCAGGGCCATACGTCACACGATAATAGCCTGATGACTAGACATTAGCGTTAATAAAGTAACAGCTAAAATAAGCGTTCCTCGAGTAACCTGTTATTCCCTTTAACCTGTTATTTTTGTAACAAGATCACACGTCATACGATGATATGCTAATGAATAGAGGTAATCGTTATTTAATGTTACAGCCAAAATAACAGCGTTTCGAATTAATAATCGTTCCTGGAATAACCTGTTATGCCTGTTGCTCTGTTATTTTTGTAACAGGGTTATGCGCCATATGATGATAGGTTAATGAATATAGATGAGCGTTATTTAACGTAACAGTGTTCCAAATAATCGTTCCTGGAGTAACCTGTTACGTTGGATACGAAGTTATTTTGTATCATGTTCATACGTCATACGATGATACGCTGATGTCTAGAGATGGGCGTTTTTTTAAAAGTAACAGCCAAAATAACAGCTTTCCAAATAAATAAGCGTTCCTGGAGTAACCTGTTATACCTGTTAACCTGTTATTTTTGTAACAGGGTCATACGTCGTACGACGATAGGCTGTTGACTAGAGGTGAACACAATTTAACGTAACAGCCAAAATAACAGCGTTCCAAATAAATAAGCGTTCTTCGAGTAACCTGTTATTCCCTTTAACCTGTTATTTTTGTAACAATATCATACGTCATACGATGATATGCTAATGAATAGAGGTAACAGCCAAAATAACAGAGTTTCGAATTAATAATCGTTCCTGGAGTAACCTGTTATGGCAGTTACCCTGTTATTTTTGTAACACTGTTATACGTCATACAACGATAGGTTAATGAATATATGTGAACGTTATTTAACGTAACAGTGTTCCAAATAAATAACCGTTCCTGGAGTAATCTGTTATGGCGGATACGAAGTTATTTTGTACCAGGTTCATACGTTATACGATGATACACTAATGTCCAGAGATGGGCGCTTTTAAATGTAACAGACAAAATAACAGCTTTCCAAATTAATAAGTGTTTCTGGAGTAACCTGTTACGCCAATTTCACTGTCAGTTTTGTAACAGATCATACAGTGATAGGCTGATGACAACAGACATTTTGACAATGCAGTCTTACCTCTACGCCTTACAACACACTGCAACTGCGCATGCGTGCCTGTTATTTGTGTGACTGTCTTGGGCTTTGAGGAACTATATCGTCACATTTCCTTTAAAAAATTACAGTTATACGAGGGTTGATCAAATATAAACGAGACTGATTTTTTAAAAAATTTATTGCTTACTTACAAATTATTCTTGATACAACTTATTTTTCTACATAGTCTCCCGCACGAGTAACACATTTTTCCCACCGGATTGGAAGTTTTTTAATTCCATCTTCGTAAAAAGTTCTCGGGCGTTCATTTGGCCATTGGAGCACGAAGGTCTCCACCGCAGAATCATCTTCGAAACGCTGGCCTCCAAGCGCCTCTTTGAGTGGCCCAAACAGGTGATAGTCGCAGGGTGATAAGTCTGGACTGTATGGGGGATGTTCCATTGGTTCCCAGCCAATTTGATCGAGTTTAAGCCTCGTAGCGTTCGCCGAATGTGGTCGGGCATTATCGTGAAGAAAAATGACGTTTCTCGCCGGTTTAGATTTCCTTTTCCTACGAAAAGACTGTTTTGCGGCCTCTAAAACATCGCAATAATATTGTGCATTTATTGTGCGTCGTTGATGGAGGAAATCGACGTGAAAGGCGCCTTGATTGTCGAAAAATACAGTGGCCATTACCTTCCCGGCCGACGATCGTGATTTGGCCTTCAGGTTTTCTACTGCTTCCCGTCCTTCGGCGAATTCCTTGTGCCAAGCAAAAACGCGAGCTCTTGACAGGGTCCTGTCCCCGTATTGAGCCGTCAATCTACGAAAGATTTCAGTCGGATTGACCCCCTCCTTGGCCAAAAACTTAATAATAATTCTCTGCTCCACGGAAACGTGCACTTCACTCTCACTCATTGTATAGTTTTATACTGAAGGGTCCGAACGGAAATGTTGCCCGTCTACGCCAGTCCCAAACCTCCCAGGCTACCTGAAACCCCTCCCTTTAGAGTTCAATGTCCAACGGAAAAGTTTTTAGAAAGTCAGTCTCGTTTATATTTGATCAACCCTCGTAATTGCAGTTCACATTCTATTACAAGTTCCATGCAAAACGGTTAGTAACACACTGTTACCAGTTACAGTGCCGGCCTTTGGGGGGGGGCGTCCGCTGTCTAGGTTTTTAAGTTATCATTAATTTATAATAATATTTTATTTAAATAAATATTATTTTACAATAATAATCATTATCGTTATAATCAATAAATGATTTTCAAATTTATTTCAAAAGTATTATGTATACCTATTTTTATTAGATATCTTAAAAACGCGTCCCTTACTTAGGCGCCACAGTAAATTTTGCCCGACCTGTCCAAAAGGCACTGACCAGCTAAATTTTAGAAGCTTTTATCACATCATCAATGTTCAAGGTTTATTACTCCAATCATATTTATCTGTACATACAAATGCACACAAATCCTGACGTCGCGGTTCATTTTTGCATTTTTATTTTACATTTTATTTTCATTTAATGCAATTTTAAAGTTTTAAATGCTAATTTATACAGTTTTTAACACCGATTACGATAGCGAAATCAAATTTTTGTAGAAAGTATTGCGTAAAAAACGTACACATTTCACGGCGTTTCATTTTTGTATTTTTGTTGTAGAACAAAAATTTAATACATTTAAAACGTTTGTATTTTAAACAAAAACATCATATTTAAGAAATTTGCTTCCATCACGTCAGCGAGTAGCGTGCTATAATTACAAATACAAGTTGGAATAGGCAAACTACAATATGTCAAAAAGTGACATTCTGTAAAAACAGAAAAATATAAAGCATGAATTTGAAGTTCTGTTTCGTAAATCGCATAGAAAGATGTCATAGCATGTAGCCAGCCTTGAAATAAAAATGCTTAAGTAAGCATAAGGGCTGGTAAAGCCCACAGTTACCGAAGGAATCAAGGAAAGTGTGGGCGTGGAGGGGGTACCACGAAAAACAAAGTGGCTGGAGAGGAAATATTCGGCTAGCAAAACAGCTCCTAGAGCGAGTGGCCTGCGATCTAGCGGTATAGTTTGTCAGCAGACGTGATCGTACAAACGTGAAAGCAAAGTCAAAACGTTTAGGAGTTTTGTTAGACGTTAGGAGTGTTTCATTTTTAGTCTATCGTTAATATGGTTATATGGACGAGTTTAGGTTATGCAGTTTTATTTGGTTTTAAAGTTGTGTTGTTGTGTCAGTTAATATATACGAGGTTCTCTTTATTTTTAGAAATAAGAAAAAGTCACACGGAGCCATGTCTGGCGAATATGGAGGCTGGGGCATCGTTACAGTACTGTTTTTGGCCAAAAATTCACGAACAAGCAACGAAGTATGAGCTGGTGCATTATCGTCGTGCAAAAGCCATGAATCGTTTTTCTACAGATCCGGGCGTTTTTTTCGGATTGCTTCAAGCAAACGGCGTTGAACTTGTAGGTAGTACTCCTTATTGACCGTTTCACCTGGTGACAGGACTTGTTGATGCACTATGCCATTGGAAACAATGTCAACACATGATCCAATCGATATTGCAACATCATCAGCGACCTCTCTAATTGTGAATCGGCAATTGTTCATAACCATTTCTTTCACTTTTTCCACGGTTTCATCTGTTGTTGATTTGCTGGAGCATCCAGGGCGTTCGTCATCATCAACGTCTTCACGGCCTTCTTGGAAACGCTTATACCACTCGTAAACTCTTGCTTTACTCATAGCAGACTCACCATAGGCCTTTGTTAACATTTCACACACTTTGTTATACTTTATTCCATTTTTTACACAAAATTTGATACAAATTCTTTGATCCGTTTCTTTTAACAAACGACAATCGCCGAGCTCATAAAAACACGTCTAACCTTAGTGGCTGTCACAAAGTCAACAATGAAAACAGCTGAAAGTTTTATCATACTTCAAGGGCACGTGTACCAACATAATAAAAAAAAATGTTTGACAATCGGACTTTCCTAGCCCACGAAATTTAAAAATTCTCGTTACTTTCTGAACACACCTCGTATTTGCACTTATTACACAAATCTTATTTACAGTGGATTTGTAACTTAATAATTTGAGTACAAATATAAAATTTTGCAAATTCTTTTTTCTCTACAGTACATTATGTTACAAGGCAATCATGCCAACTGGTTGGAACGTTTTATTTTTTAACAGGTTTATGTAACCGATTACTAGGCTGGAACGTTTACGTTGGAACCTGTTACAGGAAAATTACAATCACCTGTTTTGCAATCACAGTTGCATGGCCGAACTGAATAACGGAAATCAAGTGAACTTCGTAAGGGTGTTCGTCTCGACAACACTGCTTCTTTAATACGAGATATATCTCGTATAATACGAGATAGCTGTTGTCGATTTGGCAGATAGTAGTAACAGGCTTTATAGTTAGGTTTAAGGACGTTCAGGGACTATTGTACACTGATTCGGAACAGTGACATTTTTCTGAAGTATTACGATTACCGGCCTAATTAACGGAGAAATTTGCGAACTCTGTATAATAATTAAGAATATCCTGCGAGGTCTAATGCTCTTTGAACTCAGTGTTGCCAATCTCAAACGTAATTATTATCCACAGGCAGACATAAAATTACCCGCAAATAACCAAAGTCAATTATATATATATCCCCGTAGGGGGTGCAGACTAGCTGCACCTATTGAGAGGATTTAGACGACCCTCGCGGTACCCGAGTCTAACACACACTTACACAACACTACACTTACGACTTTAACACTTTACACTTACATTTACATTTACGGAGGCGATAATAGCCTCAATGTGCTTTTCGCCATATATATATATATATAATATATATATATATATATATATATATATATATATATATATATATAATATAATATCTGGGAGAAATTCTTGAACCCACAGGTGGCGAGAAGGCTGCGCAAAAGGTTAGGCTACTGAGAGTGAAGAGGGCTCTTGGTATAACGCGTGATATCTACAATAAGAGATGTATGTCGACGCACACAAAAATCAGACACTACAACACAGTCATAAAACCGGAGGTATTATATGCAAGCGAGACGCTAGCACTCCAGACAAAAGCTACCATGGAGGGTATTTTGAAGGAAGAACGCAAAATCTTGAGGAAGATCCTTGGTCCGAGATTAACAGAAGATGGATACAGGTTGCACTCCCGGAAGACTACAGAGAAGATATCGAACCTGGCAGCAGATATCAGAAGAAGGAGGCTTCGATTCTATGGACACATCAGTAGACTCCCAACAACGAGACTTGCCAACAGAATCCTTAAGTATATACAAGGTGTCAAATCAACAACGTCGTGGATCGCACAAGTCAGAATAGACCTACATGACGCAGGAATAGACTCAACAGACGTTGAGGACAGGCAAGCATACAGGAGAAAGAAGGTTGGAAGGTCCCAGAGAATAAAATCCCAAAGAGAGCAGGGGTAAAATGGACGGAGGAGCGGAAGAGGATCCATGGGGACAGGATGAGGGAGGTGTGGAGGATTAGAAGGAGCAAGACATGAGTCGGAGTGCTTTGAGTGATCCAACAGGGTCTATGCGCAAAATAATAATAATAATAATAATAATATATATATATATATATATATATATATATATATATATATATATATATATATAGTTTGAAATTTTTTGTGTTTGTTTATTTTAATTGTTGCTATTTAATATTGTCATAACCTAACCTAACCTAACCTAACTTTTTCCAAATTATTTTTGTCTGTACAGTAACATTAACAAATGTCTGCACCATAACATAATCGAACAGCATTGTTGTGGAGTACTAATTGACAAAGTTATGAACTTTCAAAGTAGCTGGCGGTAGAAAAACTGCGTGAAAATCGTGTTTTTCGGTAAATTTATTGAAATATAAAATCGACGTTTGAAAATATATTAACGGAATTAACATTGATTTATAGACAAAGAACACGCTTTAATTTGGTGTATTTAAAAATGTCTGTACAGTAACCGATTGGAACGTTATAACGCCCGAAACGCAGGTGTTTTCCTTCGTGGGACAGACTATAGTTTGCTATAAAGCCTACGCTGTGAACGAACACAAGCAGTTAAACGGTATTTTCAAAAATAAAAATAATCTAAAAATAAGCTGATTGAGGAACAGAAAAACCGAACCGAGCGTGGATCAAGTGTAAAGATTTCGCTGAGTTCAGATATTCCAACCGTTATATATATATTATTATTATTATTATCTGCGCATAGACCCTATTGGATCACGCAAAGCACTCCGACTCATGTCTTGTTCCTTCTAATCCTCCACACCTCCCTCATCCTGTCCCCATGGATCCTCTTCCGCTCCTCCGTCCATTTTACCCCTGCTCTCTTTGGGATTTCATTCTCTGGGACCTTCCAACCGAGCATCTTTCTCCTGTATGCGTGTCTATCTTCAACATCTGTTGAGTCTATTCCTGCGTCATGTAGGTCTATTCTGACTTGTGCGATCCACGACACGTTGTATATACTTAAGGATTCTGTTGGCAAGTCTCGTTGTTGGGAGTCTACTGATGTGTCCATAGAACCGAAGCCTCCTTCTTCTGATATCGTATATATATATATATATATATATATATATATATATATATATATTATTTTTTTTCTTTTGGTGTTTAACGTCCGACTATTGTGAACACTTGGGCTATGAAAATGCCAAACCCTCGCCGGGAATCGAACCCGGGTCCTCGGGGTGAAAGCCCAGTACGCTATCAACTAGGCCACCGAGGCGGCTACTAACCGTTATAGTGGAGTCAAAAGGGGAACTCGAGTAAAGTATTTTTCTTGATAATTTTTGTACGTTTGTGTGAGACCAAAATTACCCGTTTTTCATTCACCTCAAGCCTCGAAATTATTAGCCAATCGGGTAATTATCCGACAGTTGGCAACACTGTTTGAATTACTAGTGCCATTTGTTTCAAAACATATACTGTTGCGAAGGGTATACCTGTTTCACTGCCTTTTGTATTGCGATACAGTCACAGATACATACTGTACAGACGTCACAAGAGGATGGAGTTATTTAATTATTGCCGCCACATAATTACACTGCTCGCACACTTTGAGACTTGATTCTATGGTACTTGACGTATCAATGCTTGCAATAGAGCGAAGTGTATGTGGGCGTGTCAGCACGTTTTTGGTGATTTTGTATCGGGTTTTCGAGACAAAAGTTTTATTTCAACATATCCTCTTTCCGCTATACACGAATTAAAAAAATATTTTCAAAAATAAAAATAATCTAAAAATGAGCTGACTGAGAAACAGAGAAAGCGAACCGAGCGTGGATCACGTGTAGATTACGCTCAGTACAAAACTTCCAGCCGTTATAATGGTCTAAAGGGGAACTCGAGTAAAGTATTTTTCTTGATAATTTTTGCATGTTTGTGTGAGATCAAAATTTTTAGGTAAGGTTAGGTTAGGCTATTACGCTAGGTTATTAGGTTAGGTTAGGTTAAATTAGGTTAGGTTAGGTTATTGTGTTTTCAGAACTCTCGCGTTTGCAATTTTGGTTAGGTTAGGTTATTGTGTTTTCAGAATTCTCGCGTTTGCAATTTTGGTTAGGTTAGGTTAGGCTATTGTGTTTTCAGAACTCTCGCGTTTGCAATTTTGGTTAGGTTAAGTTAGGTTATTGTGTTTTCAGAACTCTCGCGTTTGCAATTTTGGTTAGGTTAGGTTATTGTGTTTTCAGAACTCTCGCGTTTGCAATTTTGGTTAGGTTAGGCTAGGTTAGGTTAGGTTAGGTAAGGTTATTGTGTTTTCAGAACTCTCGCGTTTGCAATTTTGGTATGATTTGATTAGCCCGCAAAATCAGTTTAGCAATTTTAAAATGGCGACTATTTCAAAACTTACTTCTTTTGAATATCTGATTTCGACTGTCGTAGTAAATTTTTGAGAAGTGCGTAAATGTTAACTTGTATCATGTTTTAGGGCTGGTTGTATGTTGGATTTTGCGCGTCACGTGATGCGAGCACACAAATTTATACGGGTAGTTATAGTAAAAGATAAGTTGTTTTATTCGTATCGATCAGCTGATTGCATTGAATTTTGTTGTTGTTATTTTAAGGCGAAAAGCATATTGAGGCTATTATCGCCTCCCTAAATGTAAGTGTAAGTGTAGTGTTATAGTCGTAAGTGTAAGTGTGTGTTAGACCCGGGTACCGCGAGGGACGTCTAAATCCTCTCAATAGGTGCAGCTAGTCGGCACCCACTGCGGGAACACGGACGCGCCCACACGCAGCTGTGTCAATGGACAGGGTTCCATTGAACAGCTGGTAGGCTATAATACGTTTTAGGTTACCGTTAAAAACTAGCTATGCTATAGTTAAAGATCAGTTGTTTTAAATTAATTCGTAACGAACAGTTGGTTTCATTGAACAGCTAATAGGCTATAACCTAATACATTTTATGTTATGTTGTTAAAAACTAGCTGTGTTATGGTAAAAGATCAGTTGTTTTATATTAATTAGGAACGATTATCTGATGACATTGAACAGCTGACAGGCTATAATAAGTTTTAGATTATGTTGTTAAGAACTAGTTGTGTTATAGTAAAAGATCAGTTGTTTTACATTAATTCGGAACGATTATCTGATGACATTGAACAGCGGATGGGCTATAATAAGTTTTAGGTTATGTTGTTAAAAACTAGCTGTGTTATAGTAAAAGATCAGTTGTTTTATATTAATTCGGAACAATTATCTGATGACATTGAACAGCTGACAGGCTATAATAAGTTTTAGGTTATGTTGTTAAAAACTAGCTGTGTTACAGTAAAAGATCAGTTGTTTTATATTAATTCGGAACGATTATCTGATGACATTGAACAGCTGACGGGCTATAATAAGTTTTAGGGTTTGTTGTTAAAAACTAGCTGTGTTACAGTAAAAGATCAGTTGTTTTATATTAATTCGGAACAATTATCTGATGACATTGAACAGCGGATGGGCTATAATAAGTTTTAGGTTATGTTGTTAAAAACTAGCTGTGTTACAGTAAAAGATCAGTTGTTTTATATTAATTCGGAACGATTATCTGATGACATTGAACAGCGGATGGGCTATAATAAGTTTTAGGTTATGTTGTTAAAAACTAGCTGTGTTACAGTAAAAGATCAGTTGTTTTATATTAATTCGGAACGATTATCTGATGACATTGAACAGCTGACAGGCTATAATAAGTTTTAGGGTTTGTTGTTAAAAACTAGCTGTGTTACAGTAAAAGATCAGTTGTTTTATATTAATTCGGAACAATTATCTGATGACATTGAACAGCTGACAGGCTATAATAAGTGTTAGGTTATGTTGTTAAATACTAGCTGTGTTACAGTAAAAGATCAGTTGTTTTATATTAATTCGGAACGATTATCTGATGACATTGAACAGCTGACAGGCTATAATAAGTGTTAGGTTATGTTGTTAAATACTAGCTGTGTTACAGTAAAAGATCAGTTGTTTTATATTAATTCGGAACGATTATCTGATGACACTGAACAGGTGACAGGCTATAATAAGTTTTATGTTGTTATGTTGTTAAAAACTAGCTGTGTTACAGTAAAAGATCAGTTGTTTTATATTGATTCGGAACGATTATCTGATG
>CM040184.1:79377953-79425453 GCA_022606455.1 Callitettix versicolor | reverse complement strand
AATGAATACATTTTGAGAATCAATTTTTATAGAGATACGCGATATTTCGATTTTGTTGTTGTTGTTATTTTACGGCGAAAATAACGTTGAGGCTATTATCGCCTCCCTAAATGTAAGTGTGAGAGTGAAGTGTTAAAATCGTAAGTGTAGTGTTGTAAGTGTAAGCGTGTGTTAGACTCGGGTACCGCGAGGGACGTCTAAATCCTCTCAATAGGTGCAGCTAGTCTTCACCCCTGCGGGGGGGGCGATATTTGGATTTTGTTGTTGTTATTTTAAGGCGAAAATCACGTTGAGGCTATTATCGCCTCCCTAAATGTAAGTGTGAGTGTAAAGTGTTAAAGTCGTAAGTGTAGTGTTGTAAGTGTAGGTGTGTGTTAGACTCGGGTACCGCGAGGGACGTCTAAATCCTCTCAATAGGTGCAGCTAGTCTTCACCCCCTGCGGGGAGGCGATATTTGGATTTTGTTGTTGTTGTTATTTTAAGGCAAAAAGCACATTGAGGCTATTATCGCCTCCCTAAATGTAAGTGTAAGAGTAAAGTGTTAAAGTCGTAAGTGTAGTGTTGTAAGTGTAAGTGTGCGTTAGACTCGGGTACCGCGAGGGACGTGTAAATCCTCTCAATAGGTGCAGCTATCTGGACCCCCCTGGGGTACGATATTTGGAACGTTCGGTGTAAATTTATAGGTTATGTTTTGTTTATTTTCACTTAATTGAATTTAAGCAATTAATGCAGTGTAGTTATACGGATAAATTAACAGACAAAAATATACGCACTTTCATGGGACTGAAACGCTTTAGTAGGCGTACAGTTTGTTACGCAGTTTTGGCAAAACGCAATGACCGATTGTTTTGAAATTCGGTACGAAGGTACCTTGTACAAAGCCCGAACGACATATGTGTAAGATTTTGCCCTATGCGCTTCCGTTTCAAGTGACATAGGGCACCCTATAGGCGACCTCTGATTTAACAATGACGACACAGTTTTATACAAACGTATTTACTGATTTTTTTTTTTGCCCTGGAAAATGTTACTAGCGCTGTCGTGAAGCGGTGGTCTAACAATTAATTAAAGATATACTGTGTGGTCTTTAAAACTATTATTTTGTGAAAAAACGTACGTTGTAAATGAATGCTTTAACAAACTATCAATTTTGACAGTCATTTATTCGAAATATAGAGAGAGAACAGACGCGGGGTATTGAGAAAGTTCAGGGTGAATAATATAGATTAGGTTTTTTTTGTTTATCTTTATTCAATTGAAATTAAACAATAAACGCAATGTAATAAAGAATTATATTTAGTTGGAATGCAGATGAGGGCAAGGCAATGGAATCGAGGAAAAACAAACTTGAATTGGCCTTCCAATTGACGAAAGAAACATACAATAAGAAATCCCTTTCATGGGGGTCCAAAATTAAACATTATAAAACAGTGATCAAGCCGGAAGCACTGTACGCAGCAGAAACATTAACCATGAATCGCATAGGCCAGATAGAAAAGCTTGAAATAACGGAAAGGAAAATCTTAAGAAAAATTATAGGAACAAAATTTCAGGATAATACGCGTAAGGTAGTATATATAAGAAATGAAGCTCTCTATAAGAAAATTGAAAAACTGTCAGATCCTATGAGAAAAAGGAGAATAAATTTTTACGGCCATCTTCTTAGAATGAACTCCAATAGATTGACGAAACAGGTGTTTGATTTTTTCCATAATCGTAAAACAAAACCGAACTGGTTTAAAGAAATTGAAAAAGACCTAATAGAATTAAAAATTACAGAAAATTCACTGCTTGACCAAACTGCTAAGATAAGTACCAAGGACGAAAGAATAAGATTCCAAGATAAAACCAAAATAAGACCTAAACCTGTCATTTCGGAAGAGGAGAGGAAAAGAAGATCGGAAAGAATGAAGAGCTACTGGGAACAAAGAAAAGTACAGCGCGCAAGAAATGATTGATTCAGCGTACCCCAAATAGGGTGAAACGAAAAGAAGGAGAAAGAATTATATACAGTAGATAAGTTAGCAGACGTACATCATGGGATTGAAACACTTTGTTGGCTTAAACTGTTGTATAAACTGTTAAATTGTACGACGTATTTTGTACGTTAATTGTAAATATCGCCGCAAGATAGCAGTGGAATTTAGCGACTATTACAGAAATATATTTCTTGCCTAAATTGACTGTCGGATTTTCTCGTGTTTATTCGTAAATTTTCGTCTTATTTCGTTATAACTTCGTGTTGTTTTTCGTTTCACTTTCAACGCTTACATACGGAGCTGTAAGAAACATTTACTTTTAAAAGACCCCAAAAATCGGCTCTTACGATTTGTATAAGATTTTCTTCGAATAGATTCTAAAACAAAACGAGTCAAAAAAAAGAACGATTTTTTTTTTTTTTTTTTTTTTTTTGGTGTTTAACGTCCGACTATTGTGCACACTTGGGCTAATGCAGACGGTGGAATGATTTATAGAGTATGAAAATGCCAAGCCCTCGCCGGAAATCGAACCCGGATCCTCGGGGTGAAAGCCTAGTACGCTATCCACTAGACCAGGGGTCTCCAAACTACGGCCCGAGGGCCACATCCGGCCCGCGGACAGATTTTGTCCGGCCCGCGGAGAGCTAGCATACTTGAAAACTCCTTTTAGAGAACATATTTTTTATAGCAAATTAAATTTAGTTTACTGAAGTATTGTAATTTTATGTTGAATAATTATTAATATGACATCTACATTTATATGGTCATGGGCTAACTACTCATAACTCCTCATGGCTCGTACTCTACGACTAATCTAGAAATTACAGATAATGACAGGAAAATTAATAATATGCAGTGTTGCCGTTTTGCGGACTTTAGTCCGATTTGCAGCCTTTTTTAAACGTTGCGTACTTTTTCGGACTTTTTTTTTCATCAGTGGACTATTTCACTTTTTACCACCGGCAACAATGATAATATGGTTTTGGCCCTCGGAACTTACTGGAGTAATCAGTATGGCCCTAAGGCTGGAAAGTTTGGAGACCCCTGCACTAGACCACCGAGGCGGCTTATTCGATAAAAAAACGAATTCGATATCTATCGAAGAAAATAAAGATTCGAACTTTGCAAAACAGTTCGTATAATTTGAGTGATCGAGAGTTCGTGGTTCAAAATAAGTGCAGCAGATTTGTAGTAAAAGAAATTTATATTAGTGGTTTTTTAAATTTTTGAAAAAATCTGAAATGATTGCGTTGAAGAACATTTGTAAGGTCGGGCGGCCGCCAAACGCGGAGCGGATTTGCTCTGAGCGAAGCGGGCTGTGCATTCAAAACCCATTGTTTTTAATGTAAGTGGGGCCACTGTAAGAGCTGAGCGGAGTCTGTCTTGTTCGGTTTTGAAGCTGACTCCGCTTCCCCCACCACTTTAATTACGCTGTTACGGTTTTTAAACGTAGTAGTTTCATAGAATCCGTTACAGTAGGCTTATATACGAGGGTTGATCAAATATAAACGAGACTGACTTTCTAAAAACTTTTCCGTTGGACATTGAACTCTAAAGGGTGGGGTTTCAGGTAGCCTGGGAGGTTTGGGACGGGCGTAGACGGGCAACATTTCCGTTCGGACCCTTTAGTATAAAACTATACAATGAGTGAGAGTGAAGTGCACGTTTCCGTGGAGCAGAGAATTATTATTAAGTTTTTGGCCAAGGAGGGGATCAATCCGACTGAAATCTTTCGTAGATTGACGGCTCAATACGGGGACAGGACCCTGTCAAGAGCTCGCGTTTTTGCTTGGCACAAGGAATTCGCCGAAGGACGGGAAGCAGTAGAAAACCTGAAGGCCAAATCACGATCGTCGGCCGGGAAGGTAATGGCCACTGTATTTTTCGACAATCAAGGCGCCTTTCACGTCGATTTCCTCCATCAACGACGCACAATAAATGCACAATATTATTGCGATGTTTTAGAGGCCGCAAAACAGTCTTTTCCTAGGAAAAGGAAATCTAAACCGGCGAGAAACGTCATTCTTCTTCACGATAATGCCCGACCACATTCGGCGAACGCTACGAGGCTTAAACTCGATCAAATTGGCTGGGAACATCCCCCATACAGTCCAGACTTATCACCCTGCGACTATCACCTGTTTGGGCCACTCAAAGAGGCGCTTGGAGGCCAGCGTTTCGAAGACGATTCTGCGGTGGAGACCTTCGTGCTCCAATGGCTCAATGAACGCCCGAGAACTTTTTACGAAGATGGAATTAAAAAACTTCCAATCCGGTGGGAAAAATGTGTTACTCGTGCGGGAGACTATGTAGAAAAATAAGTTGTATCAAGAATAATTTGTAAGTAAGCAATAAATTTTTTAAAAAATCAGTCTCGTTTATATTTGATCAACCCTCGTATTTAGATTTAAAAGATACAAACGCGTTTATTAAACTGACTGAACCCCGCTTCCGGTTGTAGTTAACCTTCATTCCTCTCAGCTCCGCTTCGCATATCTCAACTCAGCGCAGCTCCACTCCGCATTTAGTGGCCGCCCAGCGTCAGAAAGGTTTTGTGATGTTTTTGTAATGTTTACTTACGATGTGTGTAGAACTGGCATTAATGTTCCACTTACTGTGCAGTGTGTATTTAACTAAAATATAAGAGGAAGGAAGTCATACATAGATTAAACACCCCATCATTGCACCACTGCGTCACGGATACTAACTTAGACTTACGGCTTGTACATATTTTATGTTATTTTAATCTTCGTTTACTGCAGTTCATAAAGTGGGTTGTGTGACGTCATTAAATCGTACGGTTACGTCAGAACCCGGTGACCGAGATTTGCTATGTTGAAATTTTATGTTACGTTTATTTTGATCGGTTTTTTAAATCTGAAACGTTTATCATAATCGGCGAAAAACCGTTTTGGTCATTATCGCTTAAGCGAAAATTGAAATTGAAAATAAATAAATAAAAAAATAAAAAATAGATTATAGAGAAAATTAAAAATAAATAAAAAAAACAAAAAAATATATGTATATAATACAAATATTAAATATTTACCTAAAGATAATTAACAATTATGTTTACGTAGAAACTATAACAAAACATGCACAATTTATTGTAAGGCTATAAATTGATCTTACAATAATAACAAAAACCAATATATACGAATAAAAAACATAAAACTTACCTAAAATTAATTAAAAAAGGAAACAAAACTAATAAACAAAGAAAAAAACAATTTATTGTAAGGCTATAAATTGATCTTAAAATAATAACAAAAACAAATATATACGAATAAAAAACGTAAAACTTACCTAAAATTAATTAAAAAAGGAAACAAAACTAATAAACAAAGAAAAAAACAATTTATTGTAAGGCTATAAATTGACCTTACAATCATAACAAAAACAAATATATACGAATAAAAAATATAAAACTTACCTAAAATTAATTAAAAAAGGAAACAAAACTAATAAACAAAGAAAAAACAATTTATTGTAAGGCTATAAATTGACCTTACAATCATAACAAAAACAAATATGTACGAATAAAAAACGTAAAACTTACCTAAAATTAATTAAAAAAGGAAACAAAACTAATGAACAAAGAAAAAAACAATTTATTGTAAGGCTATAAATTGACATTACAATAATAACAAAAACAAATATGTACGAATAAAAAACGTAAAACTTACCTAAAATTAATTAAAAAAGGAAATAAAACTAATGAACAAAGAAAAAAAACAATTTATTGTAAGGCTATAAATTGACCGTACAATAATAACAAAAACAAATATATACGAATAAAAAACGTAAAACTTACCTAAAATTTATTAAAAAAGGAAACAAAACTAATGAACAAAGAAACAAAACAATTTATTGTAAGACTATAAATTGACCTTACAATAATAACAAAAACAAATATATACGAATAAAAAACGTAAAACTTACCTTAAATTAATTAAAAAAGGAAACAAAACTAATGAACAAAGAAACAAAACAATTTATTGTAAGACTATAAATTGACCTTACAATAATAACAAAAACAAATATATACGAATAAAAAATGTAAAACTTACCTTAAATTAATTAAAAAAGGAAACAAAACTAATGAATAAAGAAACAAAACAATTTATTGTAAGGCTATAAATTGACCTTACAATAATAACAAAAACAAATATATACGAATAAAAAACGTAAAACTTACCTAAAATTTATTAAAAAAGGAAACAAAACTATACGATGAAACAAAACTTACCTAAAATTAATTAAGAATTGAAACAAAACTAAAGAAAAAAACAATGTATTGTAAGGTTGTGAATTGGCCCTACAATAATAAAAAAAAACAAATATATAAGAAACATAAACTTATAACATATATATATATATATATATATATATATATATATATATATATATATATAAAACTTAAAACACACACACACACACACACACACACAAAATGAGATTCATAATCAGTAAAGACGTTTCTTAAAAAAAGGACATTTATACGTACGTAGATTGCATGTTTTATTTAATTTCACAATGTACTTCCAAAACTGTTATTCCTAACTTATTAAATTATCAAATAAATCTCATTTAACAATAACTATTCAATTTTGAGAAAGTTAATCGATATTTAGAATTATTATACCAGCTGATTTAACTCAAACAAAGTATCAGCTGATTTAACACGATTAAACGCGTTTTCCTAATAAAAAGAAATTTTCCCAAAGCTCGATTTTTTTTGAGCCCGGAAACTATATATTCTTAAAATATATGAAATTCGTCAGATATTTCCACACAAAGGTTCTCCGTTTAATTTTCATGATGTGTTTCTTTTAATCATATAAAATAAATTTTATACTGTTTATAATGGTCTGTTTATACGAGTTTCAAATTTTTGGTAAAATAAAAAATAAAATACTTTTACAGAATCGCTTCTATCACGTCAGCGAGACAGCCGCGTTCTGCGATTATTTTTGTTGATCGTACCAGAAAACCGACAGATTCATCAAAATCTCATGCGCGACTGTTACAGTCGATAGCGTTTCAACGTTGGATGGGAGGGTAACGCACTGTAATATTGGGTCTATCTGGCAGTGTCACAAATGTAGATCGGGCGGCAGGGTGAAGTAAGTTTGGGGTAGGTCAGTGCACCCCGGGCGGGAGGCTACCACCCACTCCCAATTCCACCCTACCTCAGACAGCCGACTGTAACTTTAACGCATTAACGTTCAAAGTTTCCCTGATCTCGCACGACGTCCCGGCTCCATTTGAACAACAATGCCAACGCGAGCTTCTCTTTTTCTTCAAAAGAATTTTACTTTATGTAAAAATACATTCGTCCCTTTACGAGTTGCTCTTTCGACAGTAAATCGAACAAAGGACCAGCCCGGGCAGCTTTTGTGCTCGGACTTTGGCCTCGTTTTCTTTCGGTAGATGCGCTAAGAAAATCACTAAGCTGTTTTGTTATTTCCCGTTCCTTTTGAGTAATAAAACACGTGCGGTAATAAAACGTGTTAAAAATAAATCTGATTTGTTTCGATTGTTACGAAGTAGAAATAATTTTAAGGGTTGAACTTTTGAAAACAAGTTTTGATAATAACTGAAAGCAATAGCACATTCAATTAAATAGCACATTAAATTAAATAGCACATTAAATTAAATAGCACATTAAATTAAATAGCACATTAAATTAAATAGCATATTAAATTAAATAGCACATTAAATTAAATAGCACATTAAATTAAATAGCACATTAAATTAAATAGCACGTTAAATTAAATAACACGTTAAATTAAATAGCATGTTAAATTAAGTAGCACATTAAATTAAATAGCACATTAAATTAAATAGCACATTAAATTAAATAGCATATTAAATTAAATAGCATATTAAATTAAATAGCACATTAAATTAAATAGCACGTTAAATTAAATAGCATGTTAAATTAAATAGCACATTAAATTAAATAGCACATTAAATTAAATAGCATATTCAATTAAATAGCACATTAAATTAAATAGCATGAAATTAAATAATTTTCCATATAATGTGACCACACTAGAACTATATTAAACGCATTATACTTCGTTAACATTTTATTTTTAATCGTCCTCCCCTGCATTTTTAAAAGAAAGATTTGTAACACCAATATTATTTTGTACGTAGTCCACTTCATAACTTTTCAACTTACATTTACCGTTACATTCTTGTATTAAAGGCCGTTACATTCTTGCATGAAAGGCTGTTACATTCTCGATTGAAAGGCAGTTAAATTCTTGCGCGAAAATATATTATATTCTTGAGTGAGACAGTTACATTCTTGCATGAATGGCCATTACAGTCTTGCGTTAAAAGCTGTTACATTCTTGCACGAAAGACTGTTATATTCTTTCATGCAAATCGTTGCATTCTTGCATGGAAAACTCTTATATTCTTGAGTGAGAGGCTGTTATATTCTTCAGTGAAAGGAAGTCACATTCTTGCTTGAAAGGCCAAATTCAAGGTTTTGAATGTGTAATATGCTGCACTCAGTATTTAGTGGCCACCTGACCTTAACATATCTTTAAAATCTATCTAAAAAAAACAAAGTAAAGATACAACAATAATATTTTTATTTAAAACAGTTATGCCAGTTTTGGATTGAGAGGATAATCCCTATTATACCAAATATTTTATTTTAACTGACAGTTTTGCTTTTATTTTACTTTTTCTCGTCAATCTCAATAATTTTTCTTACCCATCCTTTACTATACTTTTACTACAATTAAATCACTGTCTTAATGTTTTCACAAAAAATACAAGTTAAAACCATGCATATTCAAATATATTTTGATGATACAAGGTGTGTTCAGAAAGTAACGAGAATTTTAATTTTTTGAACAAAATATTTATTTATTCTTCTACATTGATGTTGTCGCCTTCAAAATAGTCCCCATTGGAGATTATGCACTTGTGACAGCGCTTCTTCCAATCCTCGAAACACTTCTCAAACTCAATCTTTGAGATAGCCTTTAGTTCTTTCATAGCCTTTAGTTTTTTGAGCGATGCACTTTTAATGTCATCTACGGCTGTAAAACGACGGCCCTTTAAGGTTCTCTTTATTTTTGGAAATAGGAAAAAGTCACACGGAGCCATGTCTGGCGAATATGGAGGTTGGGGCATCATTACAGTACTGTTTTTGGCCAAAAATTCACGAACAAGCAATGAAGTGTGAGCTGGTGCATTATCGTGGTGCAAAAGCCATATTCTTGTGTTAAAAGCCCTAAAACGTGATCGAAAGCAACTATTAAAAAACAATATTATACTATTACATTATAATAATATTTTTGTATTTTACAGTTTTTTAAAATCTGATTTCACCGTCATAAACATTATAGCACCCGCATAACTCAGTGTTTTAGGTTTTCAAATCGCTTTAAATATTTGAAAACGCTAATTTGTGTAGATTCTAACGTTGATTGAAATAGTGACTTCAGATTTTCAAATTTTTGAACATTTGTAACGGCCGCCATTTTGAAACTGTTAAACGAATTTTGCTGGTTAACGGTCTCATACAAGCAGGGTCTAGATCTAACCATGATGGCTGCTCCAGTAGTTCGTTTTTCCGGTGGAAATTCGTAAAAAATGAAACGGAAAATCATATGCAGGCTACTGGACTGGCCGCATTGCACAGCGCTCTGTATTTCCGTCACGTCTGTGTATTGGCTGTGCACAACAAGTTTACAAATTGAAACTAGACGTAATGTATAAGTTATGTCTGAACTGAACCGAGCTTTAATTGGGCCACGTTCACTGTTGCCGTTGTACAATATATGGCGGTGGATTTTGTCTTTAAAAACCCACTGCACCGTGATTCAACGCTATTGCCGTATACATTAGCCTATATTCCACGTGAGTGAATTAATTTTTTAACGCGGATCATGTTTAAACAAAATATTTGTCGCTGGATATTTTTACGAATAACCTTTGAAGAATCAATCGTTTCGGTTTTGAGCTTAGCGGATTTTCAATGGCAAATGAGTTATTGAAGCAATCGTCGTAGTAAAATTCTTTTCATTTTTATTTTAATTACGATAATTTGTTCGAAAACACGACAAATTATCACAGCTAGTTTTTAACAACATAACCTGAACCTTATTATAGCCTGTCAGCTGTTTAATGATACCAGCTGATCGTTACGAATTGATGTGACAATTGATCTTTTATTATAACTGCAATCGCTAGTTTTTAACAACATAACCTAAAACGATTTATGGCTTATCAGCTGTTCAATGAAATCAGCTGATCGTTACAAATTAATATAAAACAACTGATCTTTTACTGTAACTACTATAGGTAGTTTTTAACAACATAACCTAAAATTTATTATATAGCCTATAAGATGTTTAATAAAATCAGGTGATCGTTATGAATTAATATGAAACAACTGATAGTAAAAGATCAGTAAAATATAGCAAAATATAGTAAAATATAGTAAAGTATAGCATAAGCAGTTTTTAACAACATAACCTAAAATTTATTATACCTATAGCCTATCAGCTGTTTAATAAAATCAGGTGATCGTTATGAATTAATATGAAACAACTGATAGTAAAAGATCAGTAAAATATAGCAAAATATAGTAAAATATAGTAAAGTATAGCATAAGTAGTTTTTAACAACATAACCTAAAATTTATTATATAGCCTATCAGCTGTTTAATAAAATCAGGTGATCGTTATGAATTAATATGAAACAACTGATCGTAAAAGATCAGTAAAATATAGCAAAATATAGTAAAATATAGTAAAGTATAGCATAAGTAGTTTTTAACAACATAACCTAAAATTTATTATACCTATAGCCTATCAGCTGTTTAATAAAATCAGGTGATCGTTACTTAACTACTACAGGTAGTTTTTATTTATTTTTTTTTTTTTTTATTTAACGTCCGACTATTGTGCACACTTGGGCTAATGCAAACGATGAGATGATTTATAGCGTATGAAAATGCCAAGCCCTGGCCGGGAATCGAACCCGGATCCTCGGGGTGAAAGCCCAGTACGCTATCAACTAGACCACCGAGGCGGCTAGGTAGTTTTTAACAACATAACCTAAAACGTATTATAGCTTATCAGCTGTTCAATCAAATCAGCTGATCGTTACGAATTAATGTAAAACAACTGATCTTTTACTATAACTACCGATATAAATTTGAGCACTCGCATCACGTGACGCGCAAAATCAAACATCACAACCAGCCCTAAAACATGATACACGTTAAAAGTGGAATATTTCAATACCATGAGTGCACGCCTTTCGCTCGCGTTGAATGGAATAAACGTGGTACGGAACTGTCTTGGTGAAGTGTTGTGATGGGAGCAGTTTTTTTTCAAAAATCCGATTTTATTATCATAACCAGCATTGAAATCTGAGTGTGTTAGCATAATTTTGTTACGTTTATATTGTCACCGTCGAATCGGATTTTTACAAACGTTTAACGAAAATACATTTTTTCAAAGGTTTGAAATGGCCGGCCATTTTAGAACAGTTTGACGGATTTAGCGGGTAACAAACTAGTCTACTAACCAAAGCAAAAAACCAAACCAAAACAAAACAAACGAAAACAAAAACACGATGTAGTCTAAGCTATACACACGCGCACACGCGCACACACGCACACACGAACACACACACACACACACACACACAAAACACATACACTCGCGTGCGCGCACACGCACGCACGCACGCACACACGCACACACGCACACACACACACCACACACGCGCGCGCGCACACACACACACACACACACATACACACACACACATACACACACATACCCCCCACACACACATCACACATCACACACGCTCACAAACACATACACACATACACACGCGCCCGCGCACACACTCCCCACACACACACACCCCACATACACACACACACACTCACACACACACACACACACACAACACACACACACACACATCACACACCGCACCACACACATACACACATCACACACGCTCACACAACACATACACACACACACACGCACCATATTTGCACACACTCACACAACACACACACACACACACACACACACACACACACACACACACACACACACACACACACACACACACACACACACACACACACACACACACACACAAACACACACACAAACTAGTGGGCACTTACGATTTCGGAGTTAATGGGAAAAAGAAACGAATAATATACAACAATGTGAAGAAAGAAGTTGAACAATGATGTAATACCTCTTCTATTAAAATAGAATTTGTAGTTATATTTAGTGCTTGTACGACTTGTTAATAAAACAATGCCATTCATTATATTTAGGTTATTTAATACAATACACTCTATTATACTTTCGTATTAAGGCTATAACTTGTAAAATTAATGACTGTATTCTAACATTGTACTTCACTGAATTATTTACAAATGAAATATACTTATAATCGGATTTTACATTACGTACCTAAATTAGTCTACAGTATTTACTGTTTACTATAAGCCTTTACGTACTGGCCTAGATTGATTGCCTTATCGATTCTACTATCAAAACTGATTCGGTCAATAATTATTTAATTCTTGGATACAGTCATGATTTAAATATTACTTTCAAGAGTTTTCTTTAGCAATCAGCTGTTTCGGTATGGACGCCTGCATTGTGTTGCATTCTTACGGGGACACTTTACACTGTTACTGGAATTTTGTTTGCAGAGTTTTTATCGGTTTTAAGTCGGTTTTATTTTATTGTAAAACTTTAAAATGGAAAGTATATGAGACGTTACATTTCCCTGGTGTTTTAACGAACCTGTACGCACACAATATGCGTAGTTTCAATAAGGCAGGTTCTTATTTTTGGTACAAAACTAATTGAATGCTTAGTTTGATAATATATGAGTGATATATATATATATATATATATATATATATATATATATATATATATATATACATATACATAATATTATTATTATTATTATTTATTATTATTATTTGCGTATAGACCCTGTTGGATCACGCAAAGCACTTCGACTCATGTCTTGTTCCTTCTAATCCTCCACACCTCCCTCATCCTGTACCCATGGATCCTCTTCCGCTCCTCCGTCCATTTTACCCCTGCTCTCTTTGGGATTTCATTCTCTGGGATCTTCCAACCGAGCATCTTTCTCCTGTACACGTGCCTGTCTTCAACGTCTGTTGAGTCTATTTCTGCGTCATGTAGGTATATTATAAAATATTAATGTATCTGATAAATGTTACTTAATATTTTTTTCTTAAATCTCGGGGTTTGTGTTCTTAATTTGGCTCTTGATTTTCCTGGATTTTTTCCTAAATGTATTTTTGATTTAGTGAGCTGAATTTATTTGGCCTCATTTGAGTTTTCGTATTAATTTGTACACTAACGAAAATTTTAATTCGTTAAACGGTGAAGCCTAATTTCACAGAAGGCGATGAGAATAAGTCGATTCAGTAACAGTATTCTGATTATCAACATGCAGATACTCGATACACTCTATCTATCTATAATTCGGTCTACGACGTTCTACGCCGTCTTCCGATCTCCAACCTCCACCGATCGCGGTCCCACCATAGGTCTTCTGGTAGATCCCTTTTTTATTTCCTTTTCGACTCCCTCTCTCCAGCTCAGTCTCGGCCTTCCTCGTTTTCTTCTTCCAGATGTTCGCCATTGCATGATTTTTTTGGAATTCGCTCATCCGGCATTCTTTGTACATGCCCGTACCAAACCAGTTGTTTTGTTCTTATATCTTCCACAATTGTATGCCTTACGTCCATTATCCTCCGTATACTTTCATTTCTCACTCTCTCTTTTCTTGATCTTCCTGCCGCTCTTCTCCAAAAGTCCATGTCAGTAGCCAACAGCATTTTTTCTGTTCTGCTCTTAATTGGCCATACCTCACTACCATATGTTATAATGTACTCGATACACTATAAACATTAATTATCGACGAAAACAATTTTGGCTTTATATAAAAACCAGGGGGTTAGTGCGAAATTCCACACTATGGAAGTTTTAAGTAAACACAGACTTTTGAATAAGAGTAGTCGTCGGGGTGAGGCCTAAATGTGTGTTATTTGCTTTAGTTCAAAATCAGATGTTATTATTTTGGCACACAACCAGCTGTTTTAAAATTAGCAAAATACTGCATTCTTTTACATTGAGTCTGCATTAAAGTTTTAATACTAGAATGAAACATATGGTTGATAACACTGTTCCATCGTTGTATTTCTACAATATTTTAGAAGTCACAGAGAAATTACAGAATGCCACCAACGCAGTAAGTCAATGGACAAAAAATTGGAGAGTAAAGCTTAATGAAGCAAAAACTGTACACATTAATTTTACGAATATAAAATATGAACCATTACCAATAATATTAAACGAAAGGAGTATAACATATGCAAACAGTGCTAAATATCTAGGAATGACACTCGATGCAAAGCTCCGATGGAAGGTGCATGTAAAAAAGAAAAAAGAGGAGCTACAGCTCAAATTCAATAAAATGTTTTGGCTTATTGGAAGAAATTCAGAACTTTCGATAGCCAACAAGATACTGCTATACAAGCAAGTTCTAAGACCAATATGGACCTATGGTGCACCACTCTGGGGATGTACAAGAAAAATCAATAGTAAAATTATTCAAGTTTTTCAAAATAAAGTATTGAGAACGATTGTCAACGCCCCTTGGTATGTGAGAAATGAAAACATACATAGGGACCTAGGTGTTGAATCTGTTCAGGAAGTCATTAAAAAGCTCTCGGTTAAGCATTATTGCAGGTTAGAACAGCATAATAATAGAGATTGTCCAACTACTATGCCGCAGTGACATCACAAGAAGGCTGAAGAGGACTAAGCCAATTTAAGGACTCTCCAGGCCGTAAACACATTGGGACCAGCCGTCGGACTACACCCCAGCACACAGTGAACACAATGATAAAGAAAAATTACTAGATGGGGCACGCCTCAGTTGTAATTAATTATAAAAAAAAATTGTATTTCTGAATACTTTGACACAAGCATTATTATATTTGTAACAAAGAAACAAAATTTGTTTTTCAGAATATCGTTTTAAACCATTACGGTTTTATCTTATTTTAATTTTAAAGTGTTTGCGGCCGCCATTGAAACAGCTGAAATATTTTTTTCAGTTTTTTATCCTAATAATGTCTTGCCAACGTGAACGTATGTGAAATTTTATTTGTGATATGTAAATTATTATTGAGTAAAAAAGTACACGTGTAGAACACGGAGAGTTAACGAAACTTTCGCTAAGGATGTCTTTGCTGAATATATAATTAGTTTGAAGATATGTTCTACAAATATCTTGTTTTGTGTACATAAATAAATACGTGAACCTAGCTTAGATATTATTTATTATAGTTATAGTAAAAGATCCCATGTTTTACGATCAGCTGATTTCATTGAACAGCTGATAGGCTATATATGTTGAACAGCTGATAGGTTATATATGTTGAACAGCTGATTATGTTGTTAAAAACTAGAAATATTAACAACAATTATTACAAAAGCTTATATTAATTTCGAATGTGTTATAAACGGTTACAACGTGCACGTGTTCTTCGAAAGAAAAAATACCGAAACCAAAGCAACACAAAGCTTTCATATAATACGCGTGTACTGTTATCGAAAAGGAGGAATAATAAAGAAGAGACGGAAATAGAGAAACAAAATTCGTTTGCTCGTTCGTTCCATATTTCCGTTACGTATGTGGACTAGGTGTCAATTTAGCGGAAATATTAAAAGATGATTCTACGCCTATTGACCGAGTACTAACATTCTTGCGTCGCTTGAATCTTTTAAATAAAATTTAACTTATTGTTGTTTCTCTTTACTTGTTTCACCCAACTTTGGGGTACACTAAATCAACCACTTTTTAATGTTCTGTGCCTTCCTCGTAGCCCGGTATTGCTTCATTCGTTGTGATCTTGGCTTTTCTTTCTTCGTCAGAGATTTGGATCGTTCGCTTGGGTTTGGCTTTGCCTTGGAACCGTTGCTTCTAGTCCTTGGTTATTGTTTTGGCTGTTCTGTCCATGAGCATAGTGTCAGTGATCTGCAGTTCTGTTATGTCTTTCTCCGTTTCTCTAAACCAAAGTGGTTTGGTTCTTCTACTGCGAAAGTAGTCAAATATTTTTTGGGTTAGTCTATTTTTGTCCATTCGGAGGATGTGCCCATAAAAATAAATTCTCCTTTTTCTTATTGTGTCTGATAGTGTTTCAGTTTTTTTGGTAAAGAGTTTCATTACTGATGTGAAGTAATTGGTTGTTACGGTTGTTACGGTAATTGGTTGTTTCTTCTTCTTTCTTCTTTTCGTTTCACCCTCTTTGGGGTACGCTGAATTAATCATTTCTTGCGCGCTGTACTTTTCTTTGTTCCCAGTAGCTCTTCATTCTTTCTGATCTTCTTTTCCTCTCCTCTTCTGAAATGATAGGTTTAGGTTTTATTTTGGTTTTATCTTGGAATCATATTCTTTCGTCCTTGGTACTTATCTTAGCAGTTTGGTCAAGCAGTGAATTTTCTGTCAGACTCCGAGCGTCTGCTGACGTACTTATGTACGGTGGATCGTCCACCTGGGGCAAATTTCATATCACACATTTCCATGAATAATGAAAGTTATATTTTGAGTGACCCAAAGGTCACAGTGATACAACCAAGATTGTAAATCCTGGAGGTAGCTCTTCCGCTCTCTCCACCGTTGGGAAATTCATTTCCTCGTCCGGCATTGAGACCGTTGGCCGGTTTTCACCTAGTAACCCTAGGCAGGGGCTCTATCACAGGGTGCTACCATCCGAAGCAAGATGGACCCTGGTTTTTTTACGAGGTTAATTGGTTGTTTATTGTTATTATTTTTATTTTTGCTTTGTACATTGTACTTACATTTTTTTTCTCAGGGACAATTTACATCCCTTTTTATTTTATTTTATTTATTTATTTTCTCTAAATAACTTTATCTCTGTTATGTTTTACATACTTTTACGAATTGTTATTAAATTTTATTCATTATTCATTGTTATTTAGTTCTAAAGTATTCGTTATTGCAATATAGTTTTACTTGTTATTTAAATTTTTGTCTCATTTATTTTTACTATTATAATTTGTTGTTGTTTTTTTTTATACTTTTATTTTGCGTAACGGCGATGATAACCTTAACGGTTTTTCGCCGGAAAAAAATTTCCGTTACGTTCTTCCGTTCGGCAGACTTTTTTCCGTTCACTGCTCTCGCTAAAGCTAGTATTAAAAGTTTGCTTTGGTAAATTTTCTTTAAAAATACGTATATACTGACGGAAAACCGAGTATTTTATGGCATTTTGAAAGGAACGTTTACCTTTAGTTTTGCTTGTAATCATATCCCAATTTTCTTACCATTTTTTTAAACACCCTATATATATATATATATATATATATATATATATATATATATATATATATAAACTACCCATCAAAGTGGGAGTTCAATGACACCCGATCCAACAATTCATTTTTCAATGGAAACCAGCTAAAATTATAGCCGCAGCTCACCCGCCAACAAATATAATCTCGCGTATGAAATATTTTCCTTAGCTGATAAATTACTTTCCCAAAGGGACAAAGTTTTGTGACCCGAGCTATTCGGGCAGTTTGCCCGGGTACGTCCTGAAGTTACTCATTAGCGATGTTTGTGCAGGCTTCGGTTATGTCATCCAGTGTGCTTTCTGACCGACGGAGACAGCTCTAGAAAACGTTTCAAAATGGCCGTCATAACAAATCGTAAAACATCGTAACATTTCGATCATAAATATTTTTGAAAATTCTGTTCCACCAACGAAATCAGCGTTAAAAACGGCATCGGTTGGCATTTTGGAATTTCAAAATCTGTTTAATTTACGTAATTAATTTAAACGGCGGTCAGGGTTCATTTTTGTATTTCCAGTGTGATTTGAAAGTTTAAAATCTAAATATACTCAGATTTTAATGCTGAATATCTGGTGCAGTTCCGGCGGAGGCAGCTGATGGGCTTAGCGATCCCACCGTACCTCTAGCTCATACTGCTCTCACTCATCTACTCAAAACATTCACTACTCTATATAACTTGGCTAACTTTATGCTGATGGAGAGTATCAAACAGAGCCTTGAGAGACCTGGCGACCTCCCATGCATGCAGGGCTCTGTATGGGCGGACATTCCTTAGCTGCTTGTGGGTGTTTCCATGAGTGAGAATATAAAATAGAAGGAGCGAGATCTGGCCGCACGTAAAATAGCAGAACCTCCATTAAGAGGGTCGAGAGAAAGACAAATTTAAAGGGAATTAACAGAACAAGCACCTCAATTAGAATCTGGGAAGTCACCAATTAGAAGTGGGGTAGCTACCCACCTTGAATCCCCTTCAAATTCTAAACTTTGTGAAGAGTTTAGGACTGGATAAGGCGCTGTAACTGAGCATCTTAGGAATACAGAAAGGGGTTGCAATAGATCTGCAAAGGTTGCAGTGCAATAGTAATAATACAGATTCCGTCCAAGTGACACACACCTCTACAGATTTTAATAAAACTTTACACAAAGCTTCGGTATGTCTTAGTGCAAGGGCAATAGATGTTCTTTGCATATATATAAAGTTATGATTTTTTTGTTTTTAATTGTTCGTTTTAACATTCTAATTGTTAGCTAATATATATATATATATATATATATATATATATATATATATATATATATATATATATATAAATAATATTAATTATATAATATAATAATAATAATAATAATAAATAATAATAATAATAATAATAATAATAATAATAATATTACGATTACGATTAATAATAATAATAATAATAATAATAATAATAATAATAATAATAACGATAATACTATAATGATAATGATAACGATAACGATAATGATAATGATAATGATAATGATAATACGATTACGATAACGATAACGATAACGATAACGATAACGATAACGATAACGATAACGATACGATAACGATACGATAGCGATACGAACGATTACGATAACGATAACGATAACGATAACGATAGCGATTACGATTACGATAGCGATACGCGATAGCGATAGCGATTACGATTACGATACGATTACTATTACTATTACGATTACTATTACTATTACTATTACTATAACGATTACGATTACGATTACGATTACGATAACGATAACGATAACGATAACGATAACGATAAAAATAATATAATATTATATAATATATACATACATACATACATAAAATGGGTAATGCTATCACGCTCACGTTCGCAATTTTAGTCCGATTTCCTTAAAACTGGGGACAACAATAGATTTTGTGAACAGTTTTGACGAGTTTGTTAACCAGCAAAATTCATTCAATAATTTCAAAATGACGGCTTTTCAAATCTTTTAACGCTAATAACATTTTTTTGTTTTAAATATTTTGTGAACAAGATCTAATTTCACCTTCGTAATCAGCGTTAAAAACTGCGTAAATTAGCATTTTGAATTTTCCAAGTCCGTTTAAATCAAAGAGGTCTAATTTGACTGCTTCGTTTTCCTATTTTAAGTGCAATTTGGAAGTTTAAAATGCGGGTAGATTTTAATACCATTTAAGAGTGCGAAATATGAGTTTAAAAAAGTTGGTAAGACCGGAGAATTATTTTAGTAAATTTGCTTACATCACGTCATCAAGACATCTGCGTGTCGCGTTATTTCATATTTGATCTGATTTGATTGAAACGTTGCACGGGAATCGATTTCATTAACATCTTGGTCAACTTCTTTACCCAGCAGTTTTTCAACAGTTTCAAAATGGCGACTGTTTCTAATATGAAAAATTATATAAACTTTGAAACCCTGATTTCACCGTAAATTCAGCGTAAAAATCTGCATTAGTTAATATTTATATTTTCAAATTCAATCAATATACGATTATAGCAGTTGTTTCGCTGACGTGATGGAAGCGAATTTCCAAAAGTAATTCTCCTATTTTACCTTTAAAATTCTGATTACACTATCATGAACCGTATTACAGTAGCCTATGTGTTTTAACACTGTCAATGATACGAAAACACAAAAATGAATTTTGACAGTCATATTTCTTAATTTCAGCTGATTTTTGGGAATTCAAAATGCTAATTTATGCAATTTTTAACGCTGATTATGACGGTGTAATCAGCAGATATATGAGCTATAAATTTGGACAACTTTTCAAAAAAGTAATCTAGTCGTCATGATCGCTGCGCATTACAAAGTTTCGGGCCTGGGTCTTACTATGATGGATGGAGTAGCTTATTTTCCAGTGGAAATTCGCTAAATATGAATCGGACGCGGGCAAAGACAGGTTTTGTATTTTCAGTGTAGCCTAAGTTAAAGATTTACGGTTCTTTTTGTGAGATTTCGAAACAAACGTAAGCTTTGTTGGGAACAAAACAAAATGTTTGTTGAAAATTCATTTCTATCCACTGAAACGTTTTTTCGTCATTGTTATAAAACAGAGTGACGTAAGACGTAATAAATTCCACTATGCAGAACTATTTATAAGCATAATTACCGTATTTTTTTAATTGCTTATGTAAATTACGTTTACCGGTTGTGTCATGTAAATTCGGTTGCCAGGACACGGTTATTTGTGCTTCAGAAAGGGGTAAATATATGTTCCGATGATCCTTTGTT
The DNA here is from genome assembly GCA_022606455.1 of Callitettix versicolor. Classification (NCBI taxonomy): domain Eukaryota; kingdom Metazoa; phylum Arthropoda; class Insecta; order Hemiptera; family Cercopidae; genus Callitettix; species Callitettix versicolor. Next base: position 79,404,767 of record CM040184.1, on the reverse strand, counting down.
TACCGGTGTTAAGTGAACACGAGGTTTGGTAATTTAATGGGCGGCTGTGGGGGGAGGGTTGTAGGGGTGCAGCTTGCTGCAGGTGACCCACTTCTCCTGGGCTGGCCCTAACCCCCTGCAACCCCATCCCCCATCTCGTCACCAAAGTAGGCCACCTCCCACACTACACTCCCCCCAGTCTGCCACCCGCCTAATGCACCTTACTTTTTACTGATTCTGTAAAAATCACAACGTTCCTTCTTTGTTGTGACATTGTGATAGGCGCGCGTCAATTAGTTCAGTCAATGTTTTGGTGTTTAAACTTCCTACGGTAAAACAAATGGTGTAAAAATATTGTACGCTAAATTTTTTTATGTTGAATTTAATTTTTTAACAATAAATTGGGAAATATCATAAACAATTTGAATGAGTGCTTGGAAAAGAAAAGTATGCCAATTAATGTAAATAAAAGCAAAGTTATGTATGTTGGGAAAGACGAACCATTGAGGGTAGAGAAGTTAAGGGTGTGAAATTGCAATATGTGGATGAATATGTATATTTGGGAACAATATTCACGAAGAATATTCCTGGGAAAATTAACCAGGAATTGCAAAACGGGGACAAAAAAGCAAGTAATGCGTACCACCACCACACCAGGTTAAAAACACAATCAAAGGCAAGAAGGAAATAAGCACAAATATCAAAATGGTAATATATAAAACAGTGTACCTACCTATGCTTACCTATGGATCTGAGAGCTGGCCAATTACATCCAGAAATGCAAGTAAAATAACAGCAGCAGAAATGAAGTACTGAAGACGGGTGGTCGATAAAACTCGATTCGACAAAAAAAGAAATGTTACAGTTAGAGAAAATTTAAGAATGGAACCATTAATAGAACAACTGGGAAAAAAGCAATTGAAGTGGTACGGTCACGTCGATAGAATGGAGAGTGAGAGGATCCCGAAAAATATTTTGGAAGCCAAACCGATTGGAAGGAGAAATAGGGGAAGACCACGAGTGACATGGATCGACACAATAAAGGATCTGGGTAGAAGGAGAGGAAAGGATGAGAGGGAAATGAGACGTCTAACAACCGACAGACGAGTATGGAAGGCATTTTCAGAGGCCCCAACGCCAATGGCATAAGGGAAGGAAGAAGAAGAAGAAGAAGAAGAAGAAGAAGAAGAAGAAGAAGAAGAAGAAGAAGAAGAAGAAGAAGAAGAAGAAGAAGGATAAGGAGAAGGAGAAGAAGAAGGAGAAGGAGAAGGAGAAGAAGAAGAAGAAGAAGAAGAAGAAGAAGAAGAAGAAGAAGAAGAAGAAGAAGAAGAAGAAGAAGAAGGAGAAGAAGAAGAAGAAGGAGAAGGAGAAAGAAGAAGGAGAAGAAGAAGAAGAAGAAGTAGAAGAAGAAGAAGAAGGAGACGAAGAAGAAGAAGGAGAAGGAGAAGAAGAAGGAGATGAAGAAGAAGAAGAAGAACAATAAATTAATAAGTACGAAAGGACGGTGTTCTCAGAATATAAACAAAATTATTTTTACGGAAATATTGGCAATCGGTTTATTTTCTTAAAAACAAGTTTTAAGGTAATTACTGTATGGCAGTCACAAACAACTTTTCCAGCACTAAAATATTAATTTTTGCTTCCTAACAAATAATTTTGTTATATAGACGTGTTCGTATAGACGGGAAAGCACAAACAAAATACGAAATTGTTTTTGGAACAATGTTATTCATACAACTTGAGTTTGAAAACTGAAACGTTTCCAAATTATTAAAAAAGCAGTAATCATCTTCAAAAAACGGTGGTAAATTAAACCCATATAGTTTCAGACCAATTTCACTTCTCTCCATTTCCCCCGAGCTATTCGAAAAGATCGTTAAACAAATACTCACATTTTTCAGTATCGATCGGTTTGAATTCCAAATATGGTCTTACCGAATATGTTCTAATTTCCTTTCTCGAGACGGTGTCGCTTTGCATTGACACCATTAAAGCATTTGATACTGTTGGTCATGTTAATCTGCTCGATGAACTGTAGGACGCTGCTGTCCGGAGTGCGCCTTTCAATTGGTTTAAGTTTAAGTTTTCAGTGTGTTAGAATTGGTAAAAGTTTGAGCAGTACATTTTTACAGTTTGGGGTTACTTTAGGTTTCGGTTCTGGATCCTGTTCTGTTACAATGTCCTTTTATGTTTCTTTGCAATGGTCGGTGACAGCGTTAATGTACCGCAGTACGTCTTTTCAAGATATACACAGGAATTTTTTAGATCTAGAGATAATTAGAGCTTAGTTTGATAGTAACTTAATGATTAGTTACAGCATTTGCCGATGGCAGCGTCAGTATACTGTAGTACTTCTTTTTAAGATTTACACCTTAATTTACTTGATCTACGGATAAGTAGAGCTTGGTCTTTTTGATGGGGATGTGTAATAGCTTAGAGATTTATTAACTTAGAGAATCGGTTTTTTCTTCGACAGTACCGTGTTATAAGTTAGAGATCAATCTGTGTAATAAGATAGAGGTTCCGTACTGTGTATTAACATAGAGACTACAGTTCCGTCAAGTGTGTTGCACCTGTGTATATGTTGCCGACGCCGCTGCTTGCAGGCGCTTCAGTATCTTTACAGTTTACAGTTGAATATATTGTCAATACTATGGTCAACAACATATCTAAATGTTTATTTTCGACAATTATCTGTATAGAAAAATAGAAATATTGGTGTTTTATCGAAAAACAACAACGTAAGTTTATATGAATTCATTAATTTAGGGCTGTTTTCTTAATTCAGTTCGGATATGGTTTGAGTGAAGCAGCCTTCAAACAATATTTTTATATTATTATTACTACTACGTATGTAAATTAGTATACATTTATAGCATTGCACATTTACAGCATTGAACTAAGCAATGCTTAGTTCATTTAAGCCTTTAAGAACAAAACCTATCCAAATGAACTTTATATTTTAATAATATATCTTTCTTTAACTAAGCGAATTCTACTTGTTAGATAAAAGATACTGAAGCGCCTGCAAGCAGCGGCGTCGGCAACATATACACACGGTGCAACACACTTGACGGAACTGTAGTCTCTAAGTTAATACACAGTACGGAACCTCTATCTTATTACACAGGTCGATCTCTAACTTATAACACGATACTGTCGAAAGAAAAACGAATCTCTAAGTTAATATATCTCTAAGCTATTACACCTTCTCTTTTTGATTAGTTACAGTATTTGCCGATGGCAGCGTCAGTATACTGTAGTACTTCTTTTTAAGATTTACACCTGAATTTACTTGATCTACGGATAAGTAGAGCTTGGTCTTTATGATTAGTTACAGCATTTGCCGATGGCAGCGTCAGTATACTGTAGTACTTCTTTTTAAGATTTACACCTGAATTTACTTGATCTACGGATAAGTAGAGCTTGGTCTTTTTGATTAGTTACAGCATTTGCCGATGGCAGCGTCAGTATACTGTAGTACTTCTTTTTAAGATCTACACCTGAATTTACTTGATCTACGGATAAGTAGAGCTTGGTCTTTTTGATTAGTTACAGCATTTGCATGGCAGCGTCAGTATACTGTAGTACTTCTTTTTAAGATCTACACCTGAATTTACTTGATCTACGGATAAGTAGAGCTTGGTCTTTATGATTAGTTACAGCATTTGCCGATGGCAGCGTCAGTATACTGTAGTACTTCTTTTTAAGATCTACACCTGAATTTACTTGATCTACGGATAATTAGAGCTTGGTCTTTTTGATTAGTTACAGCATTTGTCGATGGCAGCGTCAGTATACTGTAGTACTTCTTTTTAAGATCTACACCTGAATTTACTTGATCTACGGATAAGTAGAGCTTGGTCTTTTTGATTAGTTACAGCATTTGCATGGCAGCGTCAGTATACTGTAGTACTTCTTTTTAAGATCTACACCTGAATTTACTTGATCTACGGATAAGTAGAGCTTGGTCTTTTTGATTAGTTACAGCATTTGCGGATGGCAGCGTCAGTATACTGTAGTACTTCTTTTTAAGATCTACACCTGAATTTACTTGATCTACGGATAAGTAGAGCTTGGTCTTTTTGATTAGTTACAGCATTTGCGGATGGCAGCGTCAGTATACTGTAGTACTTCTTTTTAAGATCTACACCTGAATTTACTTGATCTACGGATAAGTAGAGCTTGGTCTTTTTGATTAGTTACAGCATTTGCATGGCAGCGTCAGTATACTGTAGTACTTCTTTTTAAGATTTACACCTGAATTTACTTGATCTACGGATAACTAGAGCTTGGTCTTTTTGATTAGTTACAGCATTTGCATGGCAGCGTCAGTATACTGTAGTACTTCTTTTTAAGATCTACACCTGAATTTACTTGATCTACGGATAAGTAGAGCTTGGTCTTTTTGATTAGTTACAGCATTTGCCGATGGCAGCGTCAGTATACTGTAGTACTTCTTTTTAAGATCTACACCTGAATTTACTTGATCTACGGATAATTAGAGCTTGGTCTTTTTGATTAGTTAGAGCATTTGTCGATGGCAGCGTCAGTATACTGTAGTATTTCTTTTTAAGATCTACACCTGAATTTACTTGATCTACGGATAAGTAGAGCTTGGTCTTTTTGATTAGTTAGAGCATTTGTCGATGGCAGCGTCAGTATACTGTAGTATTTCTTTTTAAGATCTACACCTGAATTTACTTGATCTACGGATAAGTAGAGCTTGGTCTTTTTAATTAGTTACAGCATTTGCCGATGGCAGCGTCAGTATACTGTAGTACTTCTATTTAAGATCTACACCTGAATTTACTTGATCTACGGATAAGTAGAGCTTGGTCTTTTTGATTAGTTACTGCATTTGCCGATGGCAGCGTCAGTATACTGTAGTACTTCTTTTTAAGATTTACACCTTAATTTACTTGATCTACGGATAAGTAGAGCTTGGTCTTTTTGATTAGTTACTGCATTTGCCGATGGCAGCGTCAGTATACTGTAGTACTTCTTTTTAAGATTTACACCTTAATTTACTTGATCTACGGATAATTAGAGCTTGGTCTGATAGTAACTTTATGATTAGTTACAGCATTCGCCGACGACAGCGTTAGTGTACCTTAGTTCTTCTATTGAAGATCTAAACGAAATTTACTTGATCTACAGATAATTACAGTTTGATTTGATAGTAACTTTATGATTAGTTACAGCATTTGCCGACGACAGCGTTAGTGTACCTTAGTTCTTCTATTGAAGATCTAAACGAAATTTACTTGATCTACAGATAATTACAGTTTGGTTTGATAGTAACTTTATGATTAGTTACAGCATTCGCCGACGACAGCGTTAGTGTACCTTAGTTCTTCTATTGAAGATCTAAACGAAATTTACTTGATCTACAGATAATTACAGTTTGGTTTGATAGTAACTTTATGATTAGTTACAGCATTCGCCGACGACAGCGTTAGTGTACCTTAGTTCTTCTATTGAAGATCTAAACGAAATTTACTTGATCTACAGATAATTACAGTTTGGTTTGATAGTAACTTTATGATTATTTACAGCATTTGACGACGACAGCGTTAGTGTACCTTAGTTCTTCTATTGAAGATCTAAACGAAAATTACTTGATCTACAGATAATTACAGTTTGGTTTGATAGTAACTTTATTAGTTACAGCATTTGCCGACGACAGCGTTAGTGTACCTTAGTTCTTCTATTGAAGATCTAAACGAAATTTACTTGATCTACAGATAATTACAGTTTGGTTTGATAGTAACTTTATGATTAGTTACAGCATTTGCCGACGACAGCGTTAGTGTACCTTAGTTCTTCTATTGAAGATCTAAACGAAATTTACTTGATCTACAGATAATTACAGTTTGGTTTGATAGTAACTTTATGATTAGTTACAGCATTCGACGACGACAGCGTTAGTGTACCTTAGTTCTTCTATTGAAGATCTAAACGAAATTTACTTGATCTACAGATAATTACAGTTTGGTTTGATAGTAACTTTATGATTAGTTACAGCATTCGACGACGACAGCGTTAGTGTACCTTAGTTCTTCTATTGAAGATCTAAACGAAATTTACTTGATCTACAGATAATTACAGTTTGGTTTGATAGTAACTTTATGATTAGTTACAGCATTTGCCGACGACAGCGTTAGTGTACTGCAGTATTTCTTTTCATGTGTGTGTGTGTGTGTGTGTGTGTGTGTGTGTGTGTGTGTGTGTGTGTGTGTGTGTGTGTGTGTGTGTGTGTATGTGCCCGCGCCCTCGCTCGCATGAATGGTGTATGTATGTTTAGACATATCTATGATTGTAATGTGTATGAATGTGCAAGTTTGTATGTTAGGTTAGAAGCTAGAGGAAGGGATTATAAAACCCCAGGCACTGCGATCGACAGACCTATTGTGCAACTAAACCTCTTAAGTACTAGTTCAGCAGATTGGTGCCTTTAGTAAGTTCGCGTACAACGTACGATTGCAATTCAATATCAGTTTTGCATTTGTTTTCTTCGTGAAAACAAATCGAAATTTTACACAAAAAGAAAGGAAACTGTTGAATCGATGTTGTTCAGTATTGAACTTATACGAGCTATTAATAAAATCGATCTTTGCCAAGTTTGAAACAAAGTAATATATTCAGTTTAGCTCCTCAAAATGTGATCCAAATGTTCTGTGTTCATTTCAAAGTCCCGGGTCTGAGTTTTACTATGATGGCCAGTAAAAAGCTCTCCATCTACTACACAGCGAGTTGCACAGAAAAATCAACAGCTGATTGTGACTTTGAACCCGCTCACGTTTAACACACAACACTAGACGGAAAAGTAGGTCTTGATCGTAATTTAATTTCGTTACAAAAATTGGTGTAAACTCATTTATAAGTTTACAATTTATACGCTAGAGTGTGCGCTACGGGTCCTGAATATTCGGAGGACTTAGAAGGGCTAGCTGACTTGTTAATTGATCTGAAGCCGGTGCAGGTTGCATGCTGGCCCGCTAGGGGGTCCGATAATAGGGATTAGGTCTACCTGCATTTGCATTTCAACCTTGAACTACTTGCGATTTTAGGGGAGACGGTAAGACAAGACACCCGCGCCGTGCCGCGTGTAACGCGATATCCATACGTCTTCAGTGACGTCATCAAGCCATTAGTGTCAAGTTAGTAGAGTGTAAGCTTCTTATTTATATGCTAATGACAGTTGATGCTTTGAGGTAACAGTCTAATTGCTTTATCACTTGGTAAGTGCTTGCTCTCCCCCCGTGTGACCCAACTCGGAACATGCCACTTCTTGAAGCGAAGCTTTGGCGAGAGGAGTGAATAGGGAAGAAAGTGTTCCGAACGGGAGACTGTAGCGGAAATGTGTAACGGAAACGAGCGAACGAATTTAATCTTTTTCTCTATCTCTTTCTTTTTGTTCCTCCTTTTCGATAACAGTACACGCGTATTATATGAAAACGTTGTATTGCTTTGGTTTCGGTTTTTTCCTTAGTTGAAGAAGACGTGCACGTTGTAACCATTTATAATACATTCGAAATTAATATAAACTTTTATAATAATTGTTGTTAATAATGCTAGTCTTTAACAACAACTTAAAAGTCACTATTGCCTATCAGCTGTTCAATGTGATCAGCTGATCTTTATGAATTAATTAAACAACTGATCTTTTACTATAACTACCATAGCTAATTTTTAACAACACTAAAACTTATTATAACCTACTAGCTGTTCAATGTAAATCAGTTAATCTTTATGAATTAATATAAAACAACTGATCTTTTACTATAACTACCATAGCTAATTTTTAACAACACTAAAACTTATTATAGCCTATCAGCTGTTCAATGTAAATCAGCTAATCTTTATGAATTAATATAAAACAACTGATATTTTACTGTAACTACCATAGCTAATTTTTAACAACACTAAAATTTATTGTAGCCTATCAGCTGTTCAATGTAAATCAGTTAATCTTTATGAATTAATATAAAACAACTGATCTTTTACTATAACTACCATAGCTAATTTTTAACAACACTAAAACTTATTATAGCCTATCAGCTGTTCAATGAAATCATCTGATCGTTACGAATTAATGTAAAACAACTGATCTTTTTTTCCTTAGTTTACGCCCTCATTGTAGCACTTTGATCAGTCCTTACACGTCCAAGTCCAACATCGCTATTGAGAGACTAGCGTTTCAGCCTTTTCTTCCGTTCCCAAAAGTTCTTCATCCTGTCCGACCTGGCTGCCCTTTGTTCATCAATTATGGTATAGGTCTTTTGTTCAAATAATGTTAGCTTGAATCGCAGATATTCCTTAGAATCTTCTTCTCTGCTCCACCTTCAGTTTGAGGCACCGTCAAATTTAACTCTTCTAAATCACTCTGGATCTCTTTGAACCAATTATTCTGCGTTTTAATCTTCCAGAAATACCTAAATAGCTCAACTGATCTTTTACTATAACTGCCGATACGATTTTTTTTTGGTGTTTAACGTCCGACTGTTGTGCACACTTGGGCTAATTCAGACATGGGATGATTTATAGCGTATGAAAATGCCAAGCACCACTGGGAATCGAACCCGGATCCTCGGGGTACGCTATCCACTAGGCCACCGAGGCGGCTACTGCCGATATGAATTTCAGCACTCGCCACAGGGTTAAAATTGTAGGATGAGACATCTCAGATCTTCAATTAGATATCTAAGGTAAATATAAGTTGAATTGTGCAATATCAATAAGATGATACGTTAAATAAACAGCTGTTCGGAAGGAACGATTGAGACGACCGACCAGTCTGTTCTGGAGTGTGGCTAAGGCTAGTTCGCGCAAGGCTACGGCGCTCAGATAAGGGAAATTGTGCATCGTTATTTTGGTTATAGAACATTCTCGCAAACACGCGAACGTCATAATTTCATGCGTAAGGCCTATTTTTGTGTGTTAGTGAGGAGCGAATATTTAAAAAAAAATTTTTGCCAGTGCGAACTTGGGTGTTTTCACCGATTTTGTAACTCCGTTGTTAAGAAAACAAATATCGGCTACCGTAGGGGAAAACCCACTAAACTCTGATTAGCGAAGAAAATAAACAATCAAGCTGTTTAATACCATTAAAGTCTGTATCTTTAATTCATTTTTTTCATTAATATATTTTTGTAAAGTGCCCTGGTTTATTATTATTTTAGTTAGTCATAGTGACGTCACTAATAATAATATTTGTTACTTTTAGTGAACCAGAAGAATATAGTTTAGTTCAAGAGTTATTTTTGTTTTGTTAAGTTTGTTTTGGTGGATAACTGACATTTATTGTGTAAGATGTTATATTCCAAAAGGTTGGTAAAGATTTAAGTTTAGTTGTCGAGTTTAAGTTTAGTTTTGATTTTTTCGTTGTTTGCCTTACTGAAAGTTGAACTAATTTATCAATATAAGTGTGCTATATTTTAATTATTTTTTTCCTTTTAATTTTATACGAAAACAGAAGTAATTAATTAAATTTGTTTTCCTGTCACTACTTACTTTTTTTTAACTTTTAATGTGGCATATTAAAAAAAAAGACAATTATAAATTTTTGAAAAGCAACACTTTGATTTCCTTGGTCACTCTGAGCATTGTAACCACGCACAGGCATTCTCGTTGTCTTGGCCTAAACAGTGGCGTATAAATTATATTAAAATTAAAGACAACGTGGCCCTCAACAAACGGTACGTTAAATATTAGATACAAAATTAGTTATGGCCCACACCCCTTCTCCTCTGTAGCAATAAAATAATTAAAGATTTATTACGGGAACGTAATAAAGAAGTAGAAGCGAGAGATTTACTTACCTTGAACCATCTGCAAATCCTGGATTTCATGAAGAGGCTAGAGCTGGAGAAGATAATGTAACTGAAAGTTCCAGAAATACAGGAAGAAGGGCACAATAAATCTACGAAGGTCGCAGTGTGTTTGTAATCCCTTGGTCCATTTATTCATACAGCTCCTTGCTTACGAATGTATTTCTGATGGAACGCTGGGACCTATCCCAGCGAGTTCTTTTACAAAACCATCACAGCCAAACACCTTTTGCTTGACTGTGATGGTTTCAGTAGTTTGTGACATATGTGTTGCGTGGTTTGGCCGATTGCTTCCTGGCCATGTTGAGGGGTATTGTTCCGACCACTGTTACTCCTGCGTCGTCTGGATATATTGAGAGAATGAGTGGGTATTTACGGATAACAATCAACTAAGGGTAATTGAAAATACTGTTCGTCCTTGGAGGTCGTCAACACGTGCAAGTCATAGGGACGAGCTGGTGGTTACCAGTGCTCGCATTGGTCACTCCTTGCTAACGCATGGATTCTGTTGGTAGGCCCCCCTGAATGCGAGTTCTGTAGGGAAACCATAACTATAAGACATATTGCTCGAGTGTGATGGTTTCCAGAATATGCGTTGTAGATGTAAACTGGACAAATGTGTACAGACGATGTTGGGAGATGATGTTTCGGCCATTGACCAGACTAGATTTCCTACATCGTCTTGATTTTTTCTAATAAAATTTAACATTTAAGGTGTAATATTATTTAAGTAATTAGGATTATGACCTATTCTTACCATCAGTGGTCTATCGACTCACCTCGTAAAGGCTTCCGCGGTTTCGAAACTATCGTTTCATCTTCAGGCCGTGATACAAAATGATCCCTCTGTCAAGGTCGTCACAAAGTCAAACAAAACATTAAAAACATACGTTACAAACACTGAGCACAATTACACTATTAAAATATGTACTATGAAATTCAGCTTGGTCAAGCGACACGCGCGACTCGTACGTCGTTACATTCCGGACTGCCACAATAATGCTATATAACAATAATTATGTTATGTTACAATAATGTAACGTTACTTTAGGCTTTTTACAGCTATAAAACTAATTGTTTATTTTTGGTCGTTTTCTTTCGTAATTAGTTTGAAGTATGTTATATATTTTTTCAATTTAATTTTTGTTATTTTAGGGCCCATTTAAAGCCCTACAATAAATTGTGTTGTTTTTAAGTTATATTACTGTTAACTTTTTTTTGTTATTTTAAGGCGAAAAGCACATTGAGGAGATTATCGCCACCCTAAATGTAAGTGTGAGTGTAAAGTGTTAAAGTCGTAAGTGTAAGTGTGTGTTAGACTCGGGTACCGCGAGGGACATCTAAATCCTCTCAATAGGTGCAGCTAGTCTGCACCCCCTGTGGGGTCGCCTCTCTAAATATAAGTGTGAGTGTAAAGTGTTAAAGTCGTAAGTGTAGTGTTGTAAGTGTAAGTGTGTGTTAGACTCGGGTATCTCGAGGGACGTCTAAAACCTCTCAATAGGTGCAGCTAGTCTGCACCCCCTGCGGGGTCGTCTCTCTAAATATAAGTGTAAGTGTAAAGCATTAAAGTCGTAAGTGTAGTGTTGTAAGTGTAAGTGTGTGTTAGACTCGGGTATCGCGAGGGACGTCTAAACCCTCTCAATAGGTGCAGCTAGTCTGCACCCCCTGCGGGGTCGTCTCTCTAAATATAAGTGTGAGTGTAAAGCATTAAAGTCGTAAGTGTAGTGTTGTAAGTGTAAGTGTGTGTTAGACTTGGGTATCGCGAGGGACGTCTAAACCCTCTCAATAGGTGCAGCTAGTCTGCACCCCCTGCGGGGTCGCCTCTCTAAATATAAGTGTGAGTGTAAAGTTTTAAAGTTGTAAGTGTAGTGTTGTAAGTGTAAGTGTGTGTTAGACTCGGATACCGCGAGGGACGTCTGAACCTTCTCAATAGGTGCAGCTAGTCTGCACCCCTGCGGGGTCGCCTCTCTAAATATAAGTGTAAGTGTAAAGTGTTAAAGTCGTAAGTGTAGTGTTGTAAGTGTAAGTATGTGTTAGACTCGGGTACCGCGAGGGACGTCTAAACCCTCTCAATAGGTGCAACTAGTCTGCACCCCCGCTGCGGGAACAATTACTGTTAACTAGTTTTAGGTAAATATTTGTAATTATTCTTATTTTTTGAATGGGTTTATTTATATTTATATTTTTTACTTTGTATTTTTACATACTTATTACTTATTAATAATTTTGTTAATTTATTCGAAATTCGTACTACGGCGATGGTAACATTTACGGTTTTTGCCGGAAAAAAATTGGAAAAATGTATTTGATAAAATTTGATTTTTTTTTTTTGGGTTAGGCCCACACTGGAGCACATTCAGTCATTAGTGACGTCTTATCTTCTTGGCGCGTTGTTCCTCCCAATACCTCTTCAGCCTTTGTGATCTCCTTTTCCTAAGATCTTCTGAGATTGTCATGCCCTTTCGGTCGCTTGCTTTTCTAAAGTTGAGTTTCATTTCCTTGTCTTTGAATATGGCTTTTTCTTCTCCATTCCTCAACTGTTTCTCGGTTATCCCTAGGTCTTCCAGGTCTTGTTCTGTCTCGTAGATCCAATTATTTTTGATCTCTGTGCTCAACTGGAAGTTCAGTAATTTCTTGGTGAGCCTTTCTTCTGGGAGTCTGATCAGGTGTCCGTAAAATGCCAGGCGTCTCTTTCTGAATACGTCGATAAGGTGTTCGGTCTCCTTCTACACCAGTGCTCCAGGAAGCAACCTGTGGTTCTCGTTCACTGTGTTTCTTGTTGATCGTTCTTAGTATTCTTCTTTCCACTCTCTGGAGTTCCTCTGTCCTGTTCCGGCTTCACAGGTTAAAGAGCGTTTCTGCCGCGTACACCACTGCTGGCCTCGTCACTGTGTTGTAATGTCTGATCTTTCACTTTATGGATAGCGATTTTTTTTGTAGGTGTTCCATGATAATTTCAACGCCGTCCTTAGTTTGGCTGTTCTGTTATCTATTGCCGTTTTCCTCACTATTTCTGATGATGGTTTCTACCAGATACTTGAACTTGTCGACAATTTTTATCCGTTCGCCTCCGATACCTCCGTGCTGTCCTCCTTGTCGGCATCACTTCCGTTTTCTCGAAGGATATTCGGAGGTCAACTTTCCCTGCGAAAAAAAATTTGATTTACATAGCTGTTATTGTTTTTTATGGTATTATTTTATATTTTATTCGGAATATTTATACTTGTTAATAGGTTTAGGTAAAAGCAACATTTTATTTCTGTTATTGTTGCAAGGACAATTTACAGCCTCATAACAAAGTGTTTTTCCTTTATTAATTTTATATATATATATATATATATATATATATATATATATATATATATATATATATTATTATTATTATTATCTGCGTATAGACCCTGTTGGATCACGCAAAGCACTCCGACTCATGTCTTGCTCCTTCTAATCCTCCACACCTCCCTCATCCTGTCCCCATGAATCCTCTTCCGTTCCTCCGTCCATTTTACCCCTGCTCTCTTTGGAATTTCATTCTCTGGGACCTTCCAACCGAGCATCTTTCTCCTGTATGCGTTCCTGTCTTCAACGTCTGTTGAGTCTATTTCTGCGTCATGTAGGTCTATTCTGACTTGCGCGATCCATGACGTTGTTGATTTGACACCTTGTATATACTTAAGGATTCTGTTGGCAAGTCTCGTTGTTGGGAGTCTACTGATGTGTCCATAGAACCGAAGCATCCTTTTGATATCTGCTGCCAGGTTCGATATATTCTCTGTGGTCTTCCGGGAGTGCAACCTGTATCCATCTTCTGTGTGATTCTGTTGTTACTATCGCATTGCAAATTTATAGCCTAACAATAAACAGTGTATATTTTGTTGTAGTTTTAAGGTAAATGTTATTGTTAACTAACTTTAAGTAAATTTGTAATATATTTGGTTTCCTTCGTTTATTTTTAATTTTCCTAGTCTAATTTTTATTTTTAAATTTCAAAAATAACGGTTTTTCGGCGGAAAAAAGAAAAACGATCATACATCTCCGTTTTCAATTTTTCTCTCCGTGACATTTTTGATTTTGGGCTAACAAAATTTGAAATTCAGAAATGATAACGTTTTCGTTATGTTACAGGTACCAAGCAGGCAGTCGAACTTTGTAAGAAACTGGAAGTCATACCTACTTATACATGGAGACTTTCTTCGCTTCCAAAGCTGTAAGTGAGATTTACAGAAACCATTTTGAAACTTTTAATAGCGTTAGTTACCGTATTCGTTATGAGCGCGTTTTTAAATTATACTTTCAAATTGGAAAAAATCGAAATCATATAAACAAACGTTTTTTGTGTGCAAGTGTTCATGTCCGCCCGACAAGTTAGGTTAGAAAATCTCGAACATTTATAAACCTAGTTGGATCTACGCACGCAACTGTCTCGCTGACGCGATCGAAGCGAATCTCTGCAAATATTTTATGTTAACCGTTTTGAAATTCCGATTTCACCATCATAATCTGCGCACATTAGCGCTCAAGCTTTTAAACGTCTTTGAAAATACCGAAATGAACGATAAATTCTGACAAATTGCCTAATTCCAAATGATTTTGAAAATTCAAAACGGGCGAATCTGTGCAGTTTTCAAAGCCGTATTACGATGGTGAAATCGGATTTTCAAAAACGAAATGTTAAACGAAAAAAGTTATTTTCGAAGGTCTGAAATGGCAGCCATTTTGAAACTTTTGAACGAATTTTGCCTGCGGTGCTAATTTCAAGGTCACGGGTCTGGGTCTTACCATGATGGTCGCTCCGGTAGCTAATTTTTTTATAAAAATTCGCTAATAACTCGTAAGTAAAAAAGTATAAGTATTTATGATTATTTTAAGTGAATGCCGCCTCGGTGGTCTAGTGGATAGCGTACTAGGCTTTCACCCCGAGGGTCCGGGTTCGATTCCCGGCGAGGGCTTGGCATTTTCATACGCTATAAATCATTCCACCGTCTGCATTAGCCCAAGTGTGCACAATAGTCGGACGTTAAACACACACAAAAAAAAAAAAAATGTTTTAAATTAAGAAAAAGTGAACTCAATTAACGCACAAGAAACAAGGCGCATACAGGACGCACAGTAGGTGTGCGTTATGTCTTCTTGTATTGTCCTAGAGCTTTCAAAGGTCTGAAATGGCCGCCATTTTCCTCTTCTTATATTGTCCTAGAGCTTTCAAAGGTCTGAAATGGCCGCCATTTTCCTCTTCTTGTATTGTCCTAGAGCTTTCAAAGGTCTGAAATGGCCGCCATTTTCCTCTTCTTGTATTGTCCTAGAGCTTTCAAAGGTCTGAAATGGCCGCCATTTTCCTCTTCTTGTATTGTCCTAGAGCTTTCAAAGGTCTGAAATGGCCGCCATTTTCCTCTTCTTATATTGTCCTAGAGCTAAGATAGAAAAGCTTTTTTAAACTTCCTTGATGCAAAGTTTTACGTTTTCCTGCGCTTGTGGTAGTCGTGGTATAAGATAAACAAAATGTATTTTCTTTAAAATGTTAAAAAAATGAAAACTAGACAAGCAGCAGAAAAGAAACCCCATGTGTATTCGTCACAGTTTCAAAATGAATGCCTATCAAAATACTAAAAAATTTATTGGAGAATAAGGTTTCTAGTTCTAACATAAGGCCTTCGTTGGGCGCCTAGGGATATCACACAACCGGGCGCGCCGCGGCAATTTGGCCGCAATGCCTAATTCCGCTTTTGTACCCATGTAAAGTAATTTTAAGTGGACACATTGCATTATTTTTTTGTTATACTTTGTTTCTAATTAACTTATTTTAATTTTCAGTTTTTTAATAGTTATATTTATTTAAAAAAGTTTTAATATTTGAAACATAGAATTGTCTATAAATGAATACAAACACTTGTCTGAAAATGGATTTCATTTTATACAAGAAACATGACAAATATTACGTAATTCTTAGTGGTCACACTTATCGAAAATATTTATAAACAAAAATTTAAAAATTAATATTTACAAGTTTAATGTAAATCAACGTCCATTGCTTCAGCTTCCTGCAAAACAGTTTGTGCAAACAGCGGTCATCTGGCTGTGATTCTTAAAACATTCTTATTACATTCTTTGCAGACAATTTTGGTTCTGTTATTTTTGTGTAGTCCGCAAATATGACAAATACGTCTACGTGTTGGTACTTGAGCCTGTTGATTTTCCAATAACTTATATTTTCCCAAAAAGATCTTTTGGAAGAGTTAGGATTGTCACTCTAGCTTTCAAGTGTCCACTCGTGAAACTGAGTGCCGATTTTTTCAAAAAAATTCGTCTTCGCCCACTGTAATCCGGATGGTTGAATTTGTAAAATATATTTGCATTTATTCCGGCAGTGCCGATAAAAAAGGGCCATTGTCCAACGTCTCGTGCTACGGGATGTCGAGTAACTGGCACACATTTGATCGACAGTATCAACGCCACATTTTGTAGCGTTATAATCCAAATTTACAATAGACTTTTTGGAATCTTCGTCAATAGAGTAGAAACACGGTAAAAAATACTAAACTAAAACACTAAACACAAAACAAGACAAAAAAAGAAGGGTAAAAGTGACTATGTATGCACAAATATAGTGAGAATAACACTACGAAAGCAGTTACACGATTGGGCGCGCCGCGGCAACTTGGCCTCAGACGTAACTATCTCGCATTCATGCCTTATTTCCTGACGGACTGAAGATAAGGTGGTATTATTTTTATACAGTTCGTGTCCCTCAAGGTGGTCTTGACAAATACTCAAAGCCCTGAAAACATTTCTCCAGCGATACCTACCGTAAGATGCGAAAATAAAAGTTTGCGGTCAATTTGCCGCTAGCGCCCCCCTAAATAGTTTTTCTTGTCAGCGTCTACACTTTTCCTGCGACACACTCGCACGCGCGCGCGCGCACACACACAAAGCACACGCGCACGCGTACGCACGCACACACACGCGCGCGCGCACACACACACTCACAGACACACACACACGCATACAAACACACTTTATGGTGGGTCGCGAAAGAAATTTCTGCTGGGTCCATGACAAAAATCTTTGGGAACCTCTGGTTTATAACCCAACCTTGATAAACATATCATACTTTACAATTTGTGAATTTACCCTTTGTACACTGAAGGAGTGTCTGACGCTTGCGTGACAACTACAGTGTCGTTTGTTGTCTTTATTACCGCCATGTTTGAGTACACTGATAAATGCAATTACACTCCACACACAACACATCCGTGTTACGAGTATTGCATTATATAAATTGAAGGCGATTCGGATAGTGTTTGAAAATTTGTGCTAGCTTAATGGCTCGCTATTTGGCTTAGATTAAAAAATTTTGAAGCTATCATACAAAGCTTTTGGCCAAAAAAAGTGAAGTCATGTATTTCGAAAATAGTTATTTGTGCAGCTAGTGAGCAAAATGGCGCATTTTAAAGCAAGAGAAAAATGATTACGAACATACATTTTTTTCAATTGGTAGTATTTAAAAGTACTAATTAAAACAATACAAATTTATGGATCAAACAAAGTTTGAGGTTATGTTATTCAAACTTTTAAAAATCTCTAGGGACGAAACTGCAGAAACATTGAGAACACGGTAACTTAAACAAAATGTTGCCAACTGAAATACCGAAAACAAAAAATTACCCTCACTTCTAATAATCACGCAAGTGTACTTTCATCAATGTAACAAATTTATTTACAATGTTTGTTTAACCTTATTTTTCATGCGAATTTTAAATAAACATTTTAGTTTACTAATTTTAGTTTATCAAAACAGT
This sequence comes from Callitettix versicolor, assembly GCA_022606455.1. Classification (NCBI taxonomy): domain Eukaryota; kingdom Metazoa; phylum Arthropoda; class Insecta; order Hemiptera; family Cercopidae; genus Callitettix; species Callitettix versicolor. Next base: position 79,387,159 of record CM040184.1, on the reverse strand, counting down.
TTTTTTAGTAGTACAGATAAAACTCGAAAAAATAGCCGGATTTCTAAAAATCGGCTTATTATATTTTGCTAAAAATTTTATGACATTTACAGAATCACAAGGAATAACTGTACCGAATTTAAAATATGAATTAATTCGGTTTGAAAATTATTGTTATTATTATTATTTGCGTATAGACCCTGTTGGATCACGCAAAGCACTCCGACTCATGTCTTGTTCCTTCTAAACCTCCACACCTCCCTCATCCTGTCCCCATGGATCCTCTTCCGCTCCTCCGTCCATTTTACCCCCGCTCTCTTTGGGATTTCATTCTCTGGGATCTTCCAACCGAGCATCTTTCTCCTATATGCGTTCCTGTCTTCAATGTCTGTTGAGTCATTTCTGCGTCATGTAGGTATATTCTGACTTGTGCGATCCACGACGTTGTTGATTTGACTCTTTGTATATACTTAAGGATTCTGTTGGCAAGTCTCGTTGTTGGGAATCTACTGAAGCCTCCTTCTTCTGATATCTGCTGCCAGGTTCGATATCTTCTCTGTGGTCTTCCGGGAGTGCAACCTGTATCCGTCTTCTGTTAATCTCGGACCAAGGATCTTCCTCAAGATTTTGCGTTCTTGCTTCAAAATGTCTTCCATGGTAGCTTTTGTGTGGAGTGCTCGATTTACACAAAATCTATCAAAGATAACATTGTTATTATTTGATAGCCTATGGTAAATTTTTTTTTATCACGAAAACATACAAACTTTTGATTGCACTAATAACATGTAAAAAAAGTTGATCTGACCATATATATATATATATATATATATATATATATATATATATATATATATATATATATATATTATTATTATTAGTATTCTTGTAGTGAATTTAAGTCTACCAGTGAACTAATGGTTTTTTTAGTGTATTCTGGGCTCAGTGGTAATTTTTATGCTTATGATACTCAGGGATTCGAGTTCAAATCCGCTACGGATATTAATTTGTTTTACATTTAATATTTGAATGGTTATAATGACATATATAAATAAGTTGAATAATTCATAATAATTATTATTTTTTTTGTGTTTAACGTCCGACTATTGTGCACACTTGGGCTAACGCAGACGATGGGATGATTTATAGCGTATGAAAATGCCAAGCCCTGGCCAGGAATCGAACCCGGGTCCTCGGGGTGAAAGCCTAGTACGCTATTAACTAGGCCACCGAGGCGGCTTTGATAAATCATAATTAACGCTATTATACTACATAACCATCTAACCAGCAAAATATATTTAAGGCGTTTACAGTTAAATATATCTTGCACATTTAATATAAATAAGGCCGTTACCCTGGTTCAATTCCCGGCCAGGGCTTGGCATTTTCATACGCTATAAATCATCCCATCGTCTGCGTTAGCCCAAGTGTGCACAATAGTAGGACGTTAAACACAAAAAAAAAAATGTATATAAATAAGTTTTATTTAAATTCTTAATGAACAGTTGTGTATGTTGTAAAATATTGTTTTTTATATTCGGGTGTGATGTAGATTTTTTCCTTAATATCAGCTGTGTAATATTTTAATTAAGAATTAAAACACTATTGCATCTAGACCAATACAAAGTAACAATGAGCACAAGTACTTCTATTTCAACTGGCAGTTCAAAGCACATTAGCCCTCGCAGTGTATTCTTAATGAATATACAGAGCGCTCCACGACAGCGCTAGTAACTTCTCCCGCCAATTTAACCGGTAACGTAATATTTTACTGGACCCACTTTTTCGAAATTTTATGTTATTTCTTCGTGAAGCGGTCAGTATTATTATAGGTTTTGCCGTTCAGCCAGTATTACTGGAAATGCAACTACACTTCGAAACGGAAGTGAATTGGAAAAAATCTGCTGATACGTCTTTCGGGGTTTTTTACAAGGTACTTTCGTAACAAATTTCAAAACAATCGGTCAATGCTTTTGATTAATATTGCTCATCGTAGTTAAATTATAGGCATCCATCTTGAAACGGAATTAAATAGGGAAAATGTTACACACAATTCGTTTGGACTTAAAAATATCTTTTTACCAAATTTTAAAACAATTAGCGAATGCGTTTGATTAAAATTATGTACACTCGTCATCGTTGAATCATAGGCCGCCATCTTGAAACGGAAGCGAATGGGAAAAAGTCTTACACAATGAGTGTACGCAGTTTCAGCCAAACGCACTGAATCGCTTTGTAATTTGGAACGGTGGTACCTTGTATAAAACCCAAAAGACATTTTTGTAAGATGTTTTTCATTGATTTACGTTTCAAGATGGCGGCCTCTGATTTAACAGCGAGTGTACATAATTTTAACAAAACGCATTCGCTAATTGTTTTAAAATTTGGTATGAAGATATCCTGTATTAAGTCCAAATGAACTGTGTAACATCATATTTCTTATTTGCTTCCGTTTCAAGATGGACGCCTTTAATTTATACATACATCTTTCGGGCTTTATAAAAGGTATCTTCGTTCTAAATTTAAAAACAATCGGCCTAATCGTCTGATTAAAATTGTGTACACTCGTCATAGTTTAATCATAGGCCGCCATCTTGAAACGGAAGTGAATGGGAAAAATTGTTGTACATGTTATTTAGGCTTTATACAAGGTACCTTCTACAAAATTTCAAAACAATCGGTCAATGCGTTTGGCCAAAACTGGGTAACAGGGGAACGGTCTAATGACTAGACTTTAGTTGAACAGAGACTCGCTTCGCTCGGCCAGTCCTCCCCCTCCGATTGCCAAACATGTGTTTTTAATGAAAGAAACAGAAATTTTTCGAAAATATAAAATACCTACGTGTTGTGTTTAGTTGTTTAAGTAAATTTATTAAATGTGAGAAAGTTTTGTGCAGCGTGTTCAAAGTTTAAGTGTTTGAAGCAATAAAATTCCCAAATCTGACCTTGATTCGAAAGTATCAGGCCTGCAAAGCAATTGAAGCATCAAGTTTTTTGCCAGCACGGTTTTGGTCTGGCGAGTTCGGTCTAGTTTCCTACTAAACGCACACAACTGATGGTGTTCTTATCTGTTTATATAAGAGTGTCGCGGCACGCAGCTGTCTCGCTGACGCGATGGAAGCGCATTTATCCAATAATTTGCCTTATAAAATCTCATTCCAACGTCGTAATCAGCACTGAAATCTGCCTATATTGTCATTTAAAATTTTGCATTCAAGTTCGTAATTTCAATTCAATTTTACAATGTTCATTTCAACGGTCGTTACGATAGTGAAGGGTGATTTTCAAAAAAGTTTAAGATGAAAAAATTACGGTTTTTGCGGGAATCGAAATTTCCGCCTTTTTAGAAATTTTCGAAAGTTAGTAGCAAACGGACTTGTCCAAACTGTTACTGAAAATTTATTTTTGCCCCTCGTTGGGCGCCAAAATTGTGAACGTGCTCTGTAGCACACGCACGCGCGCGCGCGCGCACACACACACACGTACACACGCACACACACACACACACACACACACACACACACACACACACACACACACACACACACACACATACTCGCGCACGTAAGGTTTCATTAGCCCCATTGGAAAATCATTAGGAGCAATGGGTGCCGCGAACATTACTCTTATGGAATTTCATTTTAATCATGTAAGAATCGCAACAGTTTCGTGCGTTTGGCAGGAGAAATAAAAACATTGGAAAATCAGACCCGGAACTTTAAAATGATTGCCAATTTACAATTTTTTTTTGGAACGTCGTTAAAAACTCAAATATATATCTGTTCGGCGGTTTCAAAATGACGGTCATTTCAATTCTTAAAACATAAACTTTTTCACCTTACACTTTTTTTAAATCATTCCGCCATTATAATTAGCGTTAAAATGTGCATTTAAAATTTGACAGTGATCAGTGTTTATTTACAATATAATTTATAACGAATATCCATTGGAAAAACGAGCTATTGGAGCGGCCATCATGGTAAGACCCAGACAAATGATCTAGAAAAGAGCACCGATCATGTCCTCTAGGTCATAGTTTTTAAGGAGTTGTGTGTGTGCGCGATTATGTGTGTATATATATATATATATACACACACATATATATATATATATATATATATATATATATATGTATACATATATATACAGCATATATATATATATATATATATATATATATATATATATATATATATATATATACACGAGGGTTGATCAAATATAAACGAGACTGATTTTTAAAAAAATTATTGCTTACTTACAAATTATTCTTGATACAACTTATTTTTCTACATAGTCTCCCGCACGAGTAACACATTTTTCCCACCGGATTGGAAGTTTTTTAATTCCATCTTCGTAAAAAGTTCTCGGGCGTTCATTGAGCCATTGGAGCACGTAGGTCTCCACCGCAGAATCGTCTTCGAAACGCTGGCCTCCAGGCGCCTCTTTGAGTGGCCCAAACAGGTGATAGTCGCAGGGTGATAAGTCTGGACTGTATGGGGGATGTTCCATTGGTTCCCAGCCAATTTGATCGAGTTTAAGCCTCGTAGCGTTCGCCGAATGTGGTCGGGCATTATCGTGAAGAAGAATGACGTTTCTCGCCGGTTTAGATTTCCTTTTCCTACGAAAAGACTGTTTTGCGGCCTCTAAAACATCGCAATAATATTGTGCATTTATTGTGCGTCGTTGATGGAGGAAATCGACGTGAAAGGCGCCTTGATTGTCGAAAAATACAGTGGCCATTACCTTCCCGGCCGACGATCGTGATTTGGCCTTCAGGTTTTCTACTGCTTCCCGTCCTTTGGCGAATTCCTTGTGCCAAGCAAAAACGCGAGCTCTTGACAGGGTCCTGTCCCCGTATTGAGCCGTCAATCTACGAAAGATTTCAGTCGGATTGACCCCCTCCTTGGCCAAAAACTTAATAATAATTCTCTGCTCCACGGAAACGTGCACTTCACTCTCACTCATTGTATAGTTTTATACTGAAGGGTCCGAACAGAAATGTTGCCCGTCTACGCCCGTCCCAAACCTCCCAAGCTACCTGAAACCCCACCCTTTAGAGTTCAATGTCCAACGGAAAAGTTTTTAGAAAGTCAGTCTCGTTTATATTTGATCAACCCTCGTATATATATACATACGTTTAAAAAAACCGAATTCTTCTGTACAAAATTAAATATTCAAGAACTAAACACAAAATATGGTAAAATAAACAGAGTCAAGCACTTCAAATATCTGGGAGAAATTCTTGAACCCACAGGTGGCGAGAAGGCTGAGCAAAAGGTTCGGCTACTCAGAATTAAGAGGGCTCTTGGTATAACGCGTGATATCTACAACAAGAGATGTATGTCGACGCACAGAAAAATCAGACACTACAACACAGTCATAAAACCGGAGGTATTGTATGCAAGCGAGACGCTAGCACTCCACACAAAAGCTACTATGGAGGGTATTTTGAAGGAAGAACGCAAAATCTTGAGGAAGATCCTTGGCCCGAGATTAACCGAAGATGGATACAGGTTGCACTCCCGGAAGACCACAGAGAAGATATCGAACCTGGCAGCAGAAATCAGAAGAAGGAGGCATCGGTTCTATGGACACATCAGTAGACGCCCAACAACGAGACTTGCCAACAGAATCCTTAAGTATATACAAGGTGTCAAATCAACAACGTCGTGGATCGCACAAGTCAGAATAGACCTACATGACGCAGGAATAGACTCAACAGATGTTGAAGATAGACACGCATGCAGGAGAAAGATGCTCGGTTGGAAGGTCCCAGAGAATGAAATCCCAAAGAGAGCAGGGGTAAAATGGACGGAGGAGCGGAAGAGGATCCATGGGGACAGGATGAGGGAGGTGTGGAGGATTAGAAGGAACAAGACATGAGTCGGAGTGCTTTGCGTGATCCAACAGGGTCTATGCGCAAATAATAATAATATATATATATGCTTGCGACGTGTGAGTATATATATATATATATATGTGTGTGTGTGTGTGTGTGTGTGTGTGTGTGTGTGTGTGTGTGTGTGTGTGTGTGTGTGTGTGTGTGTGTGTGTGTGTGTGTGTGTGTGTGTGTGTACTGCGCTCATGTTAGCAATTTTTTGTCCGGTTTGATTCAGACATGGCGCAAAAAATCGAGTATGGTAATAGCTCGGACGAGTTCGTTAACCAGCAAACTTCGTTCAACAGTTTGAAAATGTCGGCCATTTCAGATCTTTACAAAATTTTAACTTCTTTTTCGTAAACTTTTGTTTGAAAATCCGATTTCACCATAATAATTAGCGTTAAAAACTGCATACATTGGCATTTTTATTTTCTTAAACCGTTGAAATGCATGATGGCGGCGGTCAGGGTTTATTTTCGTATTTTCAATACAATTCGTAATGCTGGTGTATGCAGATTTTGTTGCTGATTATTACGGTGAGATGAGAATTTCAAAAGGGATAAGATAAAGGGAAAATGCTTATGGAAAATCGTTTCTGTCAGCGAGACAGTTGCGTGCACACTTCCTGTAAAGTTCTAGGTATTATATAAATATTGGTTTTTTCACAGCGCTGTTGTATGAATTACTGTAGTTGTATTGTTCGATATATTTTATCGTAATAAACAATTCCCTCGACACATTGTTTATCGACACAATAATTCTACAGAACTGGAAAGACACGAAGCGACTTCGACGGATTAATTAGTGATAATTCCGCGGGGAAACGAGCCAACCAGAACGCAGGCACAGACTTTCTCATTTTAATATTTTAGCAGTTTTAGAATATTTTTATTCGTCTGAATAAGCGAGCGAACAAAAGATTGTTACGGGAACGGTTTTTAGGGAAACGGCGGAGGCTGAGTGGAATTCGGGGCGCGGGATAAAAGAGGCGGCGTATCTCATTACCGAAATGGAAAAGGTAGACGGGAATAATGAAAGTCACCCGGAGCGTGTTTTTTTTTTTTATTTCAAAGATGAATACCAATGTTTCGAGGGAAAGTAGAAACAAGCGGTGACAAAGCTTGAAGTCCACTTGAGACGTAGCCCCCCATCCCTCTGCATCTGGGCGCAGTGACTAAACAGGGCGTTCATCCCTCCCCCTCCCTCATCCCTCGCGTCTCGTGACCTCGATTGACCTCGAACTGACGCATGTACTTAGCAGCGACTACTTTTTCAAGGCCGACATACTTTCGCAACAATTGGAAAAGTTTCACACAAAAACCGCATCGTACATAGTCGAGCAAACTATCTAAAAATTCAACCCTTATAAGAATGGTGAAAGGGGTGAGTTTTAAATGAGTTATAAGTTTGTTCTAGATGTTGGAAGATATATAGTGTTTGGATCGACATTTACAATAATTCCAGCATAAATTTAATCAATCATTTTTCACAAGTTCTGTATTTGTACAGTCCATCTGGTATTAAAGCTTTGTTTTAATTTCATCAATTAAAGTCATGACAAAGTCGAGAATCTCTGAGTGGTATTTATGAATCATGTCTGTCCCTCTGGCCACTCAACTGTCTCGTACACGCACAAGTTTGAAGGATCCGCTTTAATTAAACCTATTAAGCCAGTGAACCGATAACAAAGGAATGCACTCAATTACGTCGCAAGCCGTACAAATATTAATCATGTTTTGGAAGTCCATAATTGAAGTGATTTTGGGCAGACAAACTTTGCGGTAAATTAGAAAATCCAAATTAAACTCTGTACAAAATTAAATATATTTTTTAAAAACAGTTTAATATATAATATTATTATTGTATTATTATTTATATTATAATATTATTATTATTTATTTAATATAATAAAAAGGTTTTATAATATATGTTAAACTTATACGAAACCAAAATGGAACATATAATTTAGTTTATTGTTTTTGATATAAACTTAAAAATATTTTTTTGGAAAAAACTCCAAAAAACAATTTTAATTTAACATGTAGCCTTCAAACTAAAATTGGCGCTTTACTAATCAGTAAGGGTTAATTAAATATTCTTGCGCAAATGTTTAGACACTATAAATATTTTTGCCGATTTTTCTGATCCTGTTATTCTTCGCAGTCATACGACTCACGCCTTCACTAAAGTAAGGGCTTTTATATTCCAGATGTTTTACTTTTCTGCAAAAATATTGCTGCTGTAAACATTCTCGATGTAAGTATGTAGAGAATACACGCACACGCACACGCACATGCACACGCGCGCACACACACACACGCGCGCGCACACACGCACATACACACCTGCGCGCACGCCCACACACACACACACACACACACACGCGCGCGCACACGCGCGCGCACACACACACACACGCGCGCGCGCGCGCACACACGCACATACACACCCGCGCGCGCGCCCACACAAACACACACACACACGCACACACACACGCACGCACGCACACACACACACCATACACACACGCACGCACACACACACACACATCATACACACACGCACCATACACACACGCACACGCACACTCGCGCACACGCGCACACACACACTCGCACATACACACCCGCGCACGCGCCCACACACACACACACACACACACACACACACACCATACACACACGCACGCACACACGCACACGCACACGCACACACACACACATACACACACACCATACACACACGCGCGCGCACACACGCACACACACACTCGCGCACACTCGCACATACACACTCGCGCGCGCGCCCACATACACACACACAGACACACCATAAACACACACACCATACACACACGTGCGCACACACACGCACACACCACACTCGCGCACACGCGCACACGCGCACACACACTCGCACACACACCATAGTCACACTCGCGCGCACACACTCACGCACACGCACATTCACACAAACCATACACACACACACACACACACACACACACACACACACACATATATATATATATATATATATATATATATATATATATATATATATATATATATCCCAAAGAGAGCAGGGGTAAAATGGACGGAGGAGCGGAAGAGGATCCATGGGGACAGGATGAGGGAGGTGTGGAGGATTATAAGGAACAAGACATGAGTCGGAGTGCTTTGCGTGATCCAACAGGGTCTATGCGTAGATAATAATAATAATAATAATAATAATAATAATAATAATATATATATATATATATATATATATATATATATATATATATATATATATATATATATATATATGTATATATATATGAATTATATTGAAAATTTGTTACTGT
>CM040184.1:79370453-79372953 GCA_022606455.1 Callitettix versicolor | reverse complement strand
AATCAGTTTTGAGAAATATTTAAGGCAAAAAAAATATGAATATATAAAGATTTGAAATAGCCGCCATTTTGAAACTTTTAACGAATTTTTCTGACTCAGAAAGTTCGCGCTAATTTCAATGACAACGGTCTGAGTGTTACCATGATTAATGTTCCAATTGAAATTCGTCAGTAAAACGGGATATTCAAATCGTAGGTTTTTTTTGTGGGGGGAGTGTTATTTTTGTAATTGACGCAGCTGATGATGCAAGTATAAATGTTTTCCCACTAAACCTCCCCCCGCATGTTATAGTCTAGACGTCTACAACAAGAGAATTTGTAAACTTACACTGCAGTTGGACTATAACACTTCTCACATAACAAAAACCCATTACTGTACTTGTCTTGTTTTGTATTCTTGTGCACTTGAGTCTCGTACTTGCGCGCGCACGCGTATGTGTGTGTGTGGGGTGGAAACAATGTCTACTCACGCTTACGCCTTTTATTTTTCTTTTCGGTAACTGATCCGTACACATCCCTTAACAACGGTGTCGTCGTTTGATGTTTTTCCCTTGGCTTTGTAATGTGGTCGTCGCACTTGTAACGGAATTTTCTGAGGACTTAAAGACGTGATAGAAGCAATGCTCCGAAAGTAATTTTTTATCCTAACCTCTTACGGAACTCTGATTCCACATCATAACCAGTATTGAAATTCTAATGTATCTGCGTGTCGAACTTTTAAATTACACTGAAAAATCGAAAAATGAATCCTGACAGTTGTCAAATTACTTAATTGGAAGGGATTTTGAAAATTCAAAATAGTTCACTAATTTATGCAGTTTTTAAAGCAGATCACGTCGGTGAGATTTTCAAAAATATTTTACGTGCAAAAGTTGTGATTTTTTAAAGATTTGAATTATTAAAAATCTCTGAACTGGATTTGCTGAACTGAAAGGCATTAGCCAATTGCCAAAATCGATTTTTGTGCCATGAATCGAATTGGACTAAAATTGCGATGTGAGCGTGCTAGCAGGGAACGCCCTGAAGAAGCGATCTGGTAGTCAGAATCGGAGTCATTTCAAGTTTTCGGGTCTGGGTCTTACTGCGATGGCCGCTCTAATAGATCACTTCTTAACGAAAATTCGCTAAAAATGAATGCATAACGCAGCTTTTTAGCTGAAATAAATTCCCAACAATAATATTTTATCGTATATGTTTTTTGGAAATATACTTTTTCGAATTAACATTTTCACTTTTCAAATTATAAGGAAAATTTTAGACTTCAATTAATGGTGGTGGTGAAATTTGTTTTTCAAAAACAAAAACATTTTTAGGAGTTTGTAAGATTTGAAAAGGCTGTCATTTTTTAAACTGTTTGACACGAATATTTCCGAGTTGAATCACTAAAAATGGCTAAAGTCAGCTTGCTAACAAATGTTTAATCTTGTTTTATACGAGGGTTGTCCGTAAAGTAAGGTTCCCAAGGCGCTATAGTTGCTGCGAACGTTGTTGCGCGGGATCCGGTGACCTTGGCTTGCAGCTTGGTTCCTCCACTCCCAATCCCCACTCCGCGAGCGGTCTGCGACGCTCAGTCTTGGCTTGGTAGCCGTTAATAATGGAATTGCTTTTTCTGTCTCCCGCCAGATGCGAATTACGCTATATGATTCGTTTTTTGTGTGCAAAAAACACTGCGCCGGTGGACATTCATATGCAACTGTGTGAAGTCTGCGGAGAAAAATGTATGAGCATACAACCCGTGCAAATGGTGCAGAGAATTCAAAGACGGACGTTCATGACGAACAGCGTTCCGGACGGCCATCTGTTTCGGACGAAACGATTGTGAAAGTGGAAGAGCAATGCTGAAATATCGAAGGGTGACTGTTCGGGAGCTCTCCGAGATGATCCCTGATGTCAATAAGACCTGTATTAATAAATTTTGACAGACCATTTAGGGTATAGCAAGGTTTGTGTAAAACGGGTCCCAAGCAGACCACAAACGGCAACGGATTGATGCGGCCTGCTAATTTCTTCAGGGTACGAAACCGATGGCAAGAAATTATTGGACTCCATTGTCACTGGGGACGGGACCTGGGTACACTATACGACATCGGAAACGAAAGAACAATCACGTCAGTGGAAACATCCAGAGTCGCCGAAGCCGCGGAAGTTCAAACAAAAACCGTCTGCTGGCAAAGTCATGGCGAGCTTGTTTTGGGACAGGAAGGGGTTTTGTTGTGCAAATTCGTGGATGCCGGCGCAACAATCAATGCTGATCGCTATTGTGAGACGTTAAGGAATCTTCGCAGCGCGATTGAAAACAAGAGAAGAGGCATGCTCACGAAGGGAGTTTGTTTCCATCAAGACAAGGCTCGTCCGCATGTAACAACGGATCTCATCAACCAATTTGGATGGGATATTGTCACACATCCTCCCTACAGCCCGGACTTAGTACCAAGTGGTTACCATCTCTTCCCTATTTGGAAGAATCACTTAGGTGGGACATGAGGGGAGCTGAAAGAAAA
>CM040184.1:79360453-79365453 GCA_022606455.1 Callitettix versicolor | reverse complement strand
CTGGAGGTATGGTGTACGCACCCGATAATTTGCGCTACAGGAACACTTGGGGGATATTAAAGTATATTAACAATTTAAAGTTGTAGGCATTTTTAAAAAAAGTGTGTAAAAATTCGTTTTTTTATTGAAGATACATTTTCTGTAACGCCCGTTTACATTTTGACCTAAATAATACAGATTAAGTTCTTCCCGCCCCTACTTTGTTCCACCCTCACGATCTGTCCCCGCTGAAGGTGTTTTGTTTTGTTTACAGATAGGCTGGGCAGTTCTTTACTGGGAATAGTTTTGAACAGCTGATTTACTAAAATGAAAATGTACTTTTTCACAAGTTACCTGTTCTTTTAAAAAAATAGGACAAAAGGATTAAAGAAAGAAACCTTATTAATCTATTTATTTGAGTTTATTTCAATCATTTTTTTTTATATTAACCAAATCTATTTTATCGGTGTTAGTACCAAATAAATAGTACCACTTTATTTATTTGAGTTTATTTCTATCAATTTTTTTTATATTAACCAAATCTATTTTATCGGTGTTAGTACCAAATAAATAGTACCACTTTATTTATTTGAGTTTATTTCTATCGATTTTTTTATATTAACCAATTGTATTTTATCGGTGTTAGTACCAAATAAATAGTACCACTTTATTTATTTGAGTTTATTTCTATCGATTTTTTTATATTAACCAAATCTATTTTATCGGTGTTAATACCAAATAAATAGTACCACTTTATTTATTTGAGTTTATTTCTATCAATTTTTTTTATATTAACCAAATCTATTTTATCGGTGTTAGTACCAAATAAATAGTACCACTTTATTTATTTGAGTTTATTTCTATCAATTTTTTTATATTAACCAAATCTATTTTATCGGTGTTAGTACCAAATAAATAGTACCACTTTATTTATTTGAGTTTATTTCTATCAATTTTTTTATATTAACCAAATCTGTTTTATCGGTGTTAGTACCAAATAAATAGTACCACTTTATTTATTTGAGTTTATTTCTATCGATTTTTTTTATATTAACCAAATCTGTTTTATCTGTGTTAGTACCAAATAAATAGTACCACTTTATTTATTTGAGTTTATTTCTATCGATTTTTTTTATATTAACCAAATCTGTTTTATCGGTGTTAGTACCAAATAAATAGTACCACTTTATTTATTTGAGTTTATTTCTATCGATTTTTTTTATATTAACCAAATCTATTTTGTCGGTGTTAGTACCAAATAAATAGTACCACTTTATTTATTTGAGTTTATTTCTATCAATTTTTTTTATATTAACCAAATCTATTTTATCGGTGTTAGTACCAAATAAATAGTACCACTTTATTTATTTGAGTTTATTTCTATTGATTTTTTTTATATTAACCAAATCTATTTTATCGGTGTTAGTACCAAATAAATAGTACCACTTTATTTATTTGAGTGATTTCTATCGATTTTTTTATATTAACCAAATCTATTTTATCGGTGTTAGTACCAAATAAATAGTACCACTTTATTTATTTGAGTTTATTTCTATCAATTTTTTTATATTAACCAAATCTATTTTATCGGTGTTAGTACCACTTTATTTATTTGAGTTTATTTCTATCGATTTTTTTTATATTAACCAAATCTATTTTATCGGTGTTAGTACCAAATAAATAGTACCACTTTATTTATTTGAGTTTATTTCTATCGATTTTTTTTATATTAAACAAATCTATTTTATCGGTGTTAGTACCAAATAAATAGTACCACTTTATTTATTTGAGTTTATTTCTATCGATTTTTTTACATTAAATAAATCTATTTTAATATTATCAAAACCACCGATTATGATTGGTATAAATATAAAAAATATTATAGCAATTGCGTGTACTGTAACAATAACGTTATTTGATCATCCCCAATGATGATTCCTGGTTGACCTAATTCTATTCGAATCAACCGTCTAGGATTATACCAATTATTCCTGATCAAATAGCTATGGTGAAATATCGAGTTGCGGTATCTTTATGATTAGTAAAAAACAATCTTCTTATCGCGGGGTGTGAATGTATATTTTGCACGGGAAAAATTCAGTTTGCCGTCACGGAACGCTCTAACACTCCATAGCGCACTCTAGTGAACGCGGGAAATAGCCATTGTGAAGGGAGACATGCGCAGAGCAATATGCACTAGGTATACTTTGCAACTAGTATGAGTCCGCACTTTCAGTGGAATGGTAGGGAAATGAGGACGATTTTAGATTGCAATTCTTAAGTAGAAAATATTAGAATTGTAATATAGATAATATTTAATTTTTTTTAACGTCCGCCATACTTTATGCCAATAAGTCTAGATGAGGACAAGGGATCAGCGTTAACGGTAAGGGAAAAACAACGGGAGTAACCGCGGCTAGATCTACGAACCTTAAGGTGAGCAGTTCAGAGACGCAGCAGACTGATCGATGCTTTAGCCACATCGACCACCGAACCTTAATCATTATATGTTTAGCTTTGATGGTTAATTGTTTAACTTAAAGTCTTATGTGGATTATACAATAATAACAAAAATGAAGCCTAATTGTTATGCAAAACAAATGTGATTATTATTGGAGTTATAATTGGTAGTAAACAGGTAGTTTCATTTAATGCAATTAGTAAAGTAATAATTATTAATGTTAGTACTAGCACTAATAATGAGAAATAATCCTGTATTTCTTAGCGATACCAAATCAGGGCGCAGGTTAGGCAAAATGGATACACCCGGTAAACGAATCACAAATACAGTAATAACCCGTAACGGATTTTCTATACAGTATGTCAGTGTAACGTTTACCGATGTCAGTGTTTATCAATTTTGAAGTTTTATGCAGCGCTTTTTCAAGTGAAAAAACTAAAAAAAATTTGACGAAAGTTTTGCTACAATATTCCACAAGCGTTTAAACAATACGTATGCACAAGATAGTTCGAGAGCTATTGAAAAATCAGCATAATTGTTCAAAAACGGTAAAGTAAATTTTGATCAAATTCCGCTCGTACGTGATGCTTTTGTATCAAATACTAAAACTAGTTGCAAAAATACTTTACAGTGCAAAAACAGAAGTCATACTTAAAGTCTTTAAGGAGAGCGATGCGGTTGTTTTCCTTGAACTTAAAGCCGAGGCGGTGGTCTAGTGGATAGCGTACTAGGCTTTCACCCCGAGGACCCGGGTTCGATTCCCGGCGAGGGCTTGGCATTTTCATACGCTATACTGCCAACGTCTGCATTAGCCCAAGTGTGCACAATAGTCGGACGTTAAAAAAAAAAAAATGCAACGCTTTTTCAAGCAAAAAAAGTAAAAAAAAAATTGAAGAAATTTTGCTATAATATTCGCTTAAACAAGCGCTTAAACAAAACGTATGCTAGTCAAGATAGTTCGAAAGCTATTTTATAAATCATTCCATCGTCTGTATTAGCCCAAGTGTGCACAATAGTCGGACGTTAAACACAAAAAAAAAAAAAAAAAAAAAAATTGAAAAATCAGCATAATTTTTTATAAACGGTAAAGTAAATTGTAATCAAATTTCGCTTGTACGTGATGCTTTTGTATCAAATACTAAAAATAGTTGAAAAAATACTTTACAATGCAAAAACAGAAGTCATACTTAAAGTCTTTAATGAGAGCGATGTGATAGCGTACTGGGCTTTCACTCCGAGGACCCGGGTTTGATTCCCGGCCAGGACTTGGCGTTTTCATACACTATAAATCATCCCATCGTCTGCATTAGCCCAAGTGTGCACAATAGTCGGACGTTAAAAAAAAATTTACATTTTCGTCAAACAATGGAGACAGGGGGGATATTTAGGGCAACGATTACGACCGGACCCTGCACTGACAAGGACTCTTGCTGGCAGGAGATCCCTGAGGCAGATCGTCATCATGGTACCTGACACGGCCACAAACGGATATTACCACAGATATCGCCTGATTATCGTTTAAGTGGATAGGAATCTGAAACAGCTGCAAACATACCCTCAAGTACAAAGACCTGGAGTCCAAAAGAAGGAGAATCTTCGGCCTTCATCAGCCAGACGAAGAGTTTGACAAGGATTACACAAGCTTGTACATCATCCCATCGTCTGCATTAGCCCAAGTGTGCACAATAGTCGGACGTTAAAAAAAAAACCTTGAACTTAAGTTTTTGCAACTTTCATAATTTGATCAATGACAACACTTTTCTATTGACCTGATTTTTGATCGCAGTTACCTCTAAGGATACATTTGTAGAACAATTTAGTAAAAACGTACTTTGGATTGGATCACTTCTTCAGTGTTTCATAAGAGTGTACGTTTTCTCCATTACAGTGGAGGCAGCTGAAGTGAGCAGCTGATGGGCTTAGCGATCCCACAGTACCTCTAGCTCATACTGATCTTACTCATTTACTCAAGACACGCGCATTCACTGCTTTATATAACTTAGTTAACTTTAAAGTGTAAAGCGACCAGTGCTGATGGAGTGGTGTGTCAAACGGAACCTTGGTATGTCTGGTTTGGCCTCATAAGTACGAATATAAAATACAACGAGCGGGAACTGCTACGTCACGCGTAAAGTAACGGCAGAGCAGAATTATTATTTTTTAAAATATTTTTATTTATTGGAACTTATGGTGATTGTCTCACAACCAAACGTTGTGCCGTTGCCAAAATATTTTTAATGAATTATTCTTTAACATTTTACAATTTTGAAGTTAAAATTAGGCTTATACAATGTCTGTAATATCAAAGGTTAAATTTTGATTTACGAGCTGTGTTCAGAAAGTAACGAGAATTTTTTAATTTCGCGGGCTTGGAGAGAACGATTGTCAAACATTTTTTTTAATATGTTGGTAAACATGCCCTTGAAGTATGATAAAACTTTCAGCTGTTTTCATTGTTCACTTTGTCTGTGATAGCCACTAAGGTTAGACGTGTTTTTATGAGATCGGCGATTTTCGTTTGTTAAAACATTTTTTGTTGTTGTTATTTTAAGGCGACAAG
>CM040184.1:79347953-79350453 GCA_022606455.1 Callitettix versicolor | reverse complement strand
TGTCGTACAAGTTGTCACAGGGGATGATTTGTTGAGAGTAGTGAATTCCAGGTCGTACAAGTTGTCACAGGGGATGATTTGTTGAGAGTAGTGAATTCCGGGTCCTACAAGCTGTCACTGTGACTTTATGAGAGTAGAGAATTCCAGGTCGTACAAGCTTGTCACAGGGAATGATTAATGAGAGTTGTGAATTCCGGGTCCTACAAGCTGTCACTGTGAATGACATGTTGAGAGTAGAGAATTCCGGGTCCTACAAGCTGTTACTGTGAATACTTAGTTGACAATAAAGAATTCCAATACCTACAATTGGAATAGCTTAAAAGCACTTAGCACCAAATACGAGGTGTGTTCAGAAAGTAACGAGAATTTTTAAATTTCGCGGGCATGGAGAGTCCGATTGTCAAACATTTTTGTTAATATGTTGGTATACATGCCCTTGAAGTATGATAAAACTTTCAGCTGTTTTCATTGTTCACTTTGTTTGTGACAGCTACTAAGGTTAGACGTGTTTTTATGAGCTCGGCGTTTTTCGTTTGTTAAAAGAAATGGATCAAAGAATTTGTATCACATTTTGTGTAAAAAATGGAATAAAGTATAACAAAGTGTGTGAAATGTTAACAAATGCCTATGGTGAGTCGGCTATGAGAAAAAACAAGAGTTTACGAGTGGTATAAGCGTTTCCAAGAAGGCCGTGAAGACGTTGAAGATGACGAACGCCCTGGACGCTCCAGCAAATCAACAACAGATGAAACCGTGGAAAAAGTGAAAGAAATGGTTATGAACAATTGCCGATTCACAATTAGAGAGGTCGCTGATGATGTTGCAATATCGATTGGATCATGTTATTACATTGTTTCCAATGTTTTGTGTATGAAACGCGTGACAGCAAAATTCGTTCCAAAATTGTTGAATTTTGAACAAAAACGACGGCAAATGGAAGTTGCTCAGGAGTCACTAAATGAAGTCAACGACGATGCAGAAACGTATTATAACAGGTGACGAAACATGGGTTTACGGATATGACGTCGAAACTAAGGCATAATCATCCCAGTGGAGGCATTCTGGCTCGCAAAGACCGAAAAAGGTTCGACAAGTGCGGTCGAACGTGAAGGTTACGTTCACTGTGTTCTTTGATATTAATGGCATAGTGCATCATGAATTCCTGCCACCAGGTGAAACGGTCAATAAGGAGTACTACTTACAAATTCAACGTCGTTTCCATGAATAAATCCGGAAAAAAACGCTTGGATCTGTGGAAAAACAATTCATGGCTTTTTCACCACGACATTGCACCAGCTCACACTTCATCGCTTGTTCGTGAATTTTTGGCAAAAAACAGTACTGTAACAATACCCCAGCCTCCTTATTCGCCAGACATGGCTCCGTGTGACTTTTTCATATTTCCAGAAATAAAGAGAACTTTAAAAGGCCGTCGTTTTACAGCCGTAGATGACATTAAAAGCTCATCGCTGAAAGAACTAAAAGTTATCTCAAAGATTGAGTTTGAGAAGTGTTTCGAGGATTGGAAGAAGCGCTGGCACAAGTGCATAATCTATTTTGAAGGCGACAACATCAGTGTAGAAGAATAAATAAATATTTTGTTAAAAAAATTAAAATTCTCGTTACTTTCTTAATACACCTCGTATATACTTCCAAAATATTGTAACATCATAAAAATTCAGAAACAGTGCACGTTTCATGGTCGTAAATGCAATAGTCGCTCATTTCCCAAGGGAAATTCCTTGCTCATTTTCGCCAGCTTGTCGGTCAGTACAGTGTTAATGTATAATTTAAAATATTTACGATTGCTGAAATTAATTGAAAAACACAATGCCTATATAAGTTCGCAAGTCGCGAGTTTAAGTTACGACGCCTTCAATAGTAAACCAGCGTGACAACAGAAATTAATATGTGCAATTATATATATAGAGTGCAGTGTGTTTGTTGGGTCTGGGCTATAAACAGCAACAGTCGCCGCCCCGAGGCCCGATGCTATCTGCTACCTCTATGTAATTGTTGGACGTAAGTTTTATCTTCTGTGGGAAGTGACGGCTCCAGTAATAGTCCTACCTGGAATAAATTAGTAAACACATTTCCTGACAACCTAATTATAATACGTTGGTAGTGCGGCGACAATATCCGCTTTTAAATTGGAATCGAAGCAGCTCTGCCTTTCCTGCACATCTGTAGTCGATAGCAAAACATTCGATTGCAAGCTAATGGAAAACGTATCTGTAATACAAGGAATCATGTGGCCGGGTGGCTACCAAATGCGTAGCGAAATACGCATTCAAAACCTAACCTATTGTTTAAATGTACGTTCGACCACTGAAAGCGGAGTGAAACTGCATCGCTGGGCTACGATCCGCGTAGCTTCGACTCAGTCTAGGTTCAGTTTTTAAGCTGACTCAGCTTCCCCCACCACGATGACCATGCCTCCAAACTTCTTATTTCAGATTACCGTTGCTTAGATTATGGTTTTTACACATATATGTTTCCT
>CM040184.1:79302953-79340453 GCA_022606455.1 Callitettix versicolor | reverse complement strand
TTGTCCTATTTATTTAGAGATTGGATTTTCAATGTGTTCTCAATGATTTTCTATTTTATTTTATTAAATTTTAAAAAAACTTCAATTGAAATGATATTGAAGCTGTTGTGCGAAATCAGCTGTTTAGAAGTAGCTGATACAATTGCACGCAACGCGCTAAATTTACTGTTATATGTAATATGACATTGGCACGCATCGCGCAGAATCCAACATCACAACCAGCCCTAAAACATGATGCACGTTAAAAATGTCAACACTTATAATGGAGTCAAATAGGAATGCGATTATAGTAACTTGTTTTGATATATCTCGGTGAGACCAAATTTACCCTCTTTTCTTGCATTACCCACGTGACTACCCGCAAGCGTCAAAATTACAAGAAAATTGGGTAATTAGCCGCCAATTGGCAACACTGATTGCTTTGCAACAATAACAGATGGCTAAAACTGGCCAAAGTATTTAGGCGTGGCAGACTTAGGCAGTTGTGCGCATGTGCGGTACGCATCGCTGCGGTGTAAGTCCGTCTATTCACTATCGTATCCGGGTTTATTGTCCTTCAAAACTGGCTTCGCTGAAGTACAGTCCGGCTTTTTGTACAGGCGTTGAAATTTGCCTGTCAATCACGTTAGCGGCGATCGTAGGCGGCGATCTGGCCCGCTGGACTGTAACAGCTGCACCAGGCTGGTCCTGAAGCCATAATGTACTGGAGAACCTTAGCTGCGCAACAGTTGAGGAAGGACATTCGTACTGTGTTATGACTTGTTTTGAACTTTATTTTCTGTTGAAAACTTTTACATGCCAGCCATTTTAGCTAGGTAGCCTATCAAATTACTGTACGAGTGAGAACACTTACCGCGACACGCAGCTGTCTTGCTGACACGACGGAAACGAATTTCCAAAACTCTTTTTGAAAAAAGGTTTTTTTGATTTCACCAGCATTAAAATCTGCGTGTATTACGATTTTAAAATTTCGAATTACATGAAATACGAAAACGAACCCTGACCGCCTTCAAAAACACTTCTCAATATCAACGGATTTTGAAAATTCAAAACGCTGATTCACGCCGTTTTTAACGCTGATTACGACGGTGAAATCAGAGTAAGAAAATTATGAACTATTAATGACAAAAAGATATGGATTTTTAAGGATTTGAAATGGCTGCCATTTTGAAACTATTAGAATTTTGCTAGTTAACGAAGTGGTGCAAACTATTATTAAAATACATTTTTGTGCCAATTTTTAATCAAATCGTACCAAAATTGCGAAGTTGAGCTCGTTAAAACTCTCTCTCTCTCTCTCTCTCTCTCTCTCTCTCTACACACACACACACACACACACACACACACACACACACACACACACACACACACACACTCCAACTGTGCATGAAACTGTGCATGAAGAGGAGATTGTCGTGGCTGGTAGTGTGAAGAGGCAGAAAGTTGAGAGTCTTGCATGCCCTAAAGTAGCCTTGTCGAGAAACAAGCGCAAAAGGTCCAGACACCGATCGCGAAGGCATTGCCAAGAGCTCTAGGGAAATGGCAAACGGTAGCTGACAGGAAAACGGAAAAGAAGAAAAACTACCCGGAAGTGCGACGTCCAAGACCGCGACCTAATGCCATAATGGTCATGGTGAAGGAGGGAGCCACGTATTTCTCAAGTATTGCGGCGCTTGAAAGAAGAAACTGGACTTGCAGAACTTGGGACAAAAGTCAACCGGGTTAGGAAGAGCGCAGCAGGTAATATGATTCTGGAACTAAATAAAGAGGAATCATCTGGCAGACACAGAAGGTCTCCGCAAAATCATGGAAAAATCAGGATTTAGCAGACACCAGAGTCCTATCTCAAGACGCGCATTCTCTCTCTCTCTCTCTCTCTCTCTCTCTCTCTCTCTCTCTCACACACACACACACACACACACACACACACACATTACCCCTCTTCCTTCCCTTTTCCTCCTGATGTCCTGCGAAACAGTCTTGATCCTCTGTGGTCAGTCGGAAGTTAGTGGCAGGTACCTTTCCTGGAAGTGTTTTATTCATCTTGAAGAGTACATATCGCAGCGTTCTATCTTCGAGAAGACAAAAGTCGTTTCAATTTTATCGTAGAAGAATAATAGGCGCTTATATCTCTGAGGTTGTAGGACTAAATGAATATATTTGCTATACATCCCGGGGAAAATGTTTTAGAAAATGATGAATGAATGAATGGAATTTAGTAGTTAAATTAGTTTGTGAGGTTATAGGTTTGGTGATCCATGGAACCAAATAAGCATTTCTTCGATTCTATTTCCTTAGACTGTTGTCCTCAATGATATTTAAAAATCCACTGACTAGCACATTCTTCTAGAGGTCATCAAGGTTCTGAAAGTCAAATACGTTTTGCCTCTGGTTGGCAAAAACTTCACAGTCATAGATTATGTGACCTCCAGTTTCCTCTTCCTTCTTGCATAACCCACACACGGTTTCTTTCTTGGTACGTTGATATACTGTTCATGTTCACCTTCAGAATACAGAGTTCCTGAGGTGCCCTGCGCCCAAGATCTTCAGCCTTGCCATCGCAGCCACAATGGTTGTGTTTCTCACATCCGATGTTTGATCTTCTAGGTTTTCTTAGAAGTTACTCTGCTACCTCCTCCTCCATTCGCGCTTGCGCTCCTGGTAGACGTTTGTACATCTACAGAAGTATGTCTGATTTGATATTAAATGTCTTAATGACATCAGTTGCTTAACCCTGTCTCTCACTTCCTCCACTACAAATTGGGTAGGTTTCCTCAGCGACCCTGCACTCTGCTGCAGTCACTGTTATTGGGTTCCATGGGGTTAGATGCAGATTCAGTTTCCTCTCTCTACGTTGATTTTAATCCCCAACGCCACATTTGTCAGTTTACCAGAGTGTTATGGGCTTTGAAGATATCTTTCCAGTCAACCAAACGCCACAAGTAACTTGAGGGGGAAAATGTCCACCCGTACGGAACCCTGCAAGCATAGCATAAATCCAGAGTCCGTGTACTTAGTGAAGCTTCATCATAGTAACCGCCGTCATGGGAAGACCCAGATCCGGGATCTTGAAATGAGCTTCGATCCTGACCTGTACATCACGTTTGAGGGGTAATTAAAATTACATGCAGTGTGTCTCACGAAGAGGTTTACGCATTTGGTCCTCCATTATTTTCTCATTCCTCCATTGATCATTTTGAAAATTTCATATTTTTTAAACAATACCAGAAATAGTATGTGAGAATTGCATCTGGCTGATGTTTGTAGGAACAAAATGGCGGACAAAATAAAGTTTAAATGAAGTATAGAAATTATTTTGTAATTTTGTTCAAACAAAATTTATTTTTTTATTTTTAAAAAATTTAATTAGATACAAAATAATTAAAAGAAAACTAAATAGCAATGAACATTTCATAAAACAGACCTAGTCAAAGAATTCAACAATCTGATTTAATACTGCAGTACAGTAGATTTTTAAGAGGGATAGAATTTATTTATTTTGGCCGCCATTTTGTTTCTAAAAACATCAGCCACATGAAATTCTCACATATTATTCCCGGTATTTTCTTTAAAAAGCAAGTGTAGTTTAAAAATGATCAATGGAGGAAAATAAAATAATGAAGGATCAAGTGCATGAAGCTGTTCGTGGGACGTACGACGAGTGTTCAGAAAGTAATGAGAATTTTAATTTTTTTGAACAAAATATTTATTTATTCTTCTACATTGATGTTGTCGCCTTCAAAATAGTCCCCATTGGAGATTATGCACTTGTGCCAGCGCTTCTTCCAATCCTCGAAACAATTGTCAAAATCGATCTTTGAGATAGTCTTTAGTTCTTTCAGCGATGCGCTTTTAATGTCATCAACGGCTATAAGACGACGGCCCTTTAAGGTTCTCTTTATTTTTGGAAATAGGAAAAAGTCACATGGAGCCATGTCTGGTGAATATGGAGGCTAGGGCATCGTTACAGTACTGTTTTTGGCCAAACATTCACGAACAAGCGATGAAGTGTGAGCTGGTGCATTATCGTGGTGCAAAAGCCATGAATTATTTTTCCACAGATCAGGGCGTTTTTTTTGGATTGCTTCACGCAAACGGCGTTGAACTTGTAGGTAGTACTCCTTAGTGACCGTTTCACCTGGTGGCAGGAATTCATGATGCACTATGCCATTAGTATCGAACAACACAGTGAGCATAACCTTCACGTTCGACCGCACTTGTCGAGCCTTTTTCGGTATTGGCGAGCCAGAATACCTCCACTGGGATGATTGAGCCTTAGTTTCGACGTCATATCCGTAAACCCATGTTTCATCACCTGTTATAATACGTTTCAGTAATTCTGCATCGTCGTTGACTTCATTTAGTGACTCCTGAGCAACTTCCATTCGCCGCTGTTTTTGTTCAAAATTCAACAATTTTGCTGCCACGCGTTTCATACACAAAACATTGGAAACAATGTCATGACATGATCCAATCGATATTGCAACATCATCAGCGACCTCTCTAATTGTGATTTGGCGATTGTTCATAACAATTTCTTTCACTTTTTCCACGTTTTCATCGGTTGTTGATGTGCTGGGGCGTCCAAGGCGTTCGTCATCTTCAACGTCTTCACGGCCTTCTTGAAAACGCTTATACCACTCGTAAACTCTTGCTTTACTCATAGCAGACTCACCATAGGCCTTTGTTAACATTTCACACACTTTGTTACACTTTATTCTATTTTTTTGATCCATTTCGTTTAACAAACTAAAATCGCCGAGCTCATAAAAACACGTCTAACCTTAGTGGCTGTCACAGAGTGAACAATGAAATCAGCTGAAAGTTTTATCATACTTCAAGGGCATGTATACCAACATATTAAAAAAAATGTTTGACAATCGGACTCTCCAAGCCCGTGAAATTTAAAAATTCTCGTTACTTTCTGAACACACCTCGTATATGTTATTTATTATTGGAAATTCTGTAGCGAAATAGTTTCAACATATTCTTAGCGACCTGAACTAAAAATAATTAACGCCGCCGTATTAAATATTTTCACAATTTCTAATTACACATTCTTTGCACTTGTCCTGCAATTTCGTTGGGCAAAAAAAAAGGGCAAAGGCGCCACAATTGGAACAAAAAAAGCGCCGAGAAATTAATAAAGGTTGTCCCTTACCAAGTGTTACGACGGAATTGATCTCTCTATGTATTAGTGAGATTGGTTTTACCACAGAGCTCTCAAAGTAACTTTTTGTGCTGTAATAAGGTTGTTTGTTGTCGCTGTTTGTTTGTACGTGGTTTTAGTTACTTTATTACACGAGTGTGTTTAGGGAATTTAAAAAAGCGAAGTTCAAAAAAAAAACAAACATTTTCGCGTTCGTTTACACGCAAACATTCGGTTCAAAGCGGCAGACGATGTCAAAATCGATTACATAGATTACGATCGAAATTGTCGCATAATTCGATTATGACTAATAAAAACATTGTGTGGTTTTTAGAATAAATTGAAAAAACAATCCGTCGTCGTGAGACTTGTTTTTGGGTAATTTTCTTTTATTTCAATTTTGCTACCATCATTTAGGTTATGAATCTTTTTACGTCATCGAAATTTGATTAACCTGTTTTGAGAAAATATGTAGTGTACTTTTTTTGACAGCTGGTGAACACGAGTTCAAGCATATATAACGACCCATAATTTTTGCTTGTGAGCTACATTTTGACAGGTTTTGTACCAAAAATAAAAATCTTCGTTCTCGAAACTACATACAGTGCGTCCCACGAAAAAGTTTACGCATTCGATCCTCCATTATTTTCTCGTTCCTCCATTGATCATTTTAAAACTATACATATTTTTTAAAGAAGGTACCCAAAACAGTACGTGAGAATTGAATCTGGCTGATGTTTGTAGAAACAAAATGGCGGCCAAAATAAATAAATTCTTAAAAATCTCACTGTACCGCAGTATTAAATCAGATTGTTGGACTACAGATTGTTAAATTACTTTTTAATAGAACAAAAACATAACCTAACTTTTGGGTGCCATTTTATGCGATTAGTTATTTACAAAATTTGTAAAGTGTTATCGAAGAGGAATCACTTCGGATACCTCAGGCGTTATTTACAAGAGCGTACGATTCATTTGTTCGGCTTTGTTATCAGTGTGCAGCTGTGGATGGCTTCCAGTTTGAATTGCTCTACATTTATGATATTTTCATTGCTATTTGGTTTTATTTGAATTATTTTGTATCTAATTAAATTAAAAAAAAAATTTTGTTTGAAAAAATTACAAATAAATAACATAGAAAAAAATAAATTCTATCCCTCTTAAAAATCTCACCGTACTGTAATATTAAATTAGATTGTTGAACAACTGTTAATTCTTTGAATATTCTCATTTGTGAAATGTTCATTGCTATTTAGTTTTCTTTCAATTAGTTTGTATCTAATTGTATTTTAAAAAATAATTAAAAATGAAATTTGTCTGAAAAAAATAACAAAATCAGTTCTATATTTTATTTTAGCCGCCATTTTGTTTCTACAAACATCAGCCAGATGCAATTCGCACATGCTGTTTCCGGTAGCTTCTTTAAAAAGTACGTATAGTTTCAAAACGATCAATGGAGGAATGAGAAAATATTGGAGGATCAAGTGCTTATACCTCTTCGTGGGACACTGTACTATTTACGCTGTCTATAGTTTCAAAATGATCAATGGAGGATTGAGAAAATATTGGAGGATCAAGTGCTTAAACCTCTTCGTGGGACACTGTACTATTTACGCTGTCTATAGTTTCAAAATGATCAATGGAGGATTGAGAAAATAATGGAGGATCAAGTGCTTAAACCTCTTCGTGGGACACTGTACTATTTACGCTGTCCATAGTTTCAAAATGATCAATGGAGGATTGAGAAAATAATGGAGGATCAAATGCGTAAACTTTTTTGTGGGACACGCTGTACACGGGGTACCTACAGGTTCGTCAGAACACCAGGGAACTGTCACGCCTTATATTCTTCCACTTGAAGGCTATGCAAAAAAATAAAACTGATAAAAGATTTGTAAACAATATTCTATATTTTCAGGCCGCTTCGGTGGCCTAGTTGATACTGGGCTTTCACCCCGAGGACCTGGGTTTGATTCCCGGCCAGGGCTTGGCATTTTCATACGCTATACTCTCAACGTCTGCATTAGCCCAAGTGTGCACAATAGTCGGACTTAAAAAAAAAAATCTACATTTTCGTCAAACAATGGAGACAGGGGGAATATTTAGGGTAACGATTACGACCAGACTCTGCACTGACAAGGACTCTTGCTGGCAGGAGATCACTGAGGCAGATCGTCATCATGGTACCTGACACGGCCACAACCGGATATTACCACAGATATCGCCTGATTATCGTTTAAGTGGACAGGAATCTGAAACAGCTGCAAACATACCCTCAAGTGCAAAAACCTGGAGTCCAAAAGAAGGAGGCTCTTCGGCCTTCATCTGCCAGACGAGGAGTTTGACAAGGGTAACTTACACAAGCTTGTTAGACGCACTGGAGTCTAATCAAAGTGAAGTACAAGGGAAGTACACCTGACGTATTGGAGTAGAAGCTCAGTAGTACCACAAACAGGGGAAAAGCTACGTTTTACGAGGTGTGTTCAGAAAGTAACTAGAATTTTAATTTTTTGAACAAAATATTTTTTATTCTTCTACATTGATGTTGTCGCCTTCAAAATAGTCCCCATTGGCGATTATACACTTGTGCCAGCGCTTCTTCCAATCCTCGAAACACTTCTCAAACTCAATCTTTGAGATAGCCTTTAGTTCTTTCAGCGATGCGCTTTTAATGTCATATACGGCTGTAAAACGACGGCCCTTTAAGGTTCTCTTTATTTTTGGAAATAGGAAAAGGTCGTACGGAGCCATGTTCGGCGAATATGAAGGCTGGGGCATCGTTACAGTACTGTTTTTGGCCAAAAATTCACGAACAAGCGATGAAGTGTGAGCTGGTGCAAAAGCCATGAATTGTTTTTCCACAGATACGGGCGTTTTTTTCGGATTGCTTCACGCAAACGGCGTTGAACTTGTAGGTAGTACTCCTTATTGACCGTTTCACCTGGTGGCAGGAATTCATGATGCACTATGCCATTAATATCGAAGAACACAGTGAGCATAACCTTCACGTTCGACCGCACTTGTCGAGCCTTTTTCGGTCTTGGCGAGCCAGAATGCCTCCACTGGGATGATTGAGCCTTAGTTTCGACGTTATATCCGTAAACCCATGTTTCATGACCTGTTATAATACGTTTTAGTAATTCTGCATCGTCGTTGACTTCATTTAGTGACTCCTGAGCGACTTCCATTCGCCGCTGTTTTTGTTCAAAATTACACAATTTTGGAACTAATTTTGCTGCCACGCGTTTCATACACAAAACATTGGAAACAATGTCGTGACATGATCCAATCGATATGCTAACATCATCAGCGACCTCTCTAATTGTGATTCGGCGATCGTTCATTACCATTTCTTTCACTTTTTCCACGTTTGCATCGGTTGTTGATGGCGTCCAGGGCATTATTCATTTTCAATGTCTTCACGGCCTTCTTGGAAATGCTTATACCACTCGTAAACTCTTGCTTTATTCATAGTAGACTCAGCATAGGCCTTTGTTAACATTTCACACACTTTGTTACACTGTATTCCATTTTTTACGCAAAATTTGATACAAATTTTGTGATCCATTTCTTTTAACAAACGAAAATCGCGGATCTCATAAAAACACTTCTAACGTTAGTGGCTGTCATAGACAAAGTGAACAATGAAAACAGCTGAAAGTTTTATCATACTTCAAGGGCATGTATACTAACGTAATAAAAAAAATGTTTGACAATCGGACTCTCCAAGCCCGCGAAATTTAAAAATTCTCGTTACTTTCTGAACACACATCGTATTTGATGCTAAGTGCTTTTAACCTACTCCAATTAAATAATTTGAAAGTGGGAAGTGAATGCACCATTCCACGCTAAAGTACCCATCCAGCCCTTATTCACCAGCGTGCCTATTCACGAACCCTTCTATAAATAAGGTGTTCTTGTTGTCATTTTATAAAATAAAAACATTTCCAGATTTAATAACACGTTTTAATATAAAACTTTTTTCGTGTCGAGGTTTTCGCGTGCCAGGAGGCGGAGCCTGGTATCGAAAGTTAAGGGTAGCAAAGGAAGCCATATTGATGACGTCATAGTGGGCACAGTGCACGCATCCAATGGGTCCGTGTCAGGCTGGGAGACTCGCAGCTCTGCCGAATACAATATTCACGTGATATATAGGTTTCGTATTTTGGGAAGTTGGTGGGATGTTCGCGATTTATATTGTTTCTTAGCGTAAGTAAAGGCTCACGCATCTGTATCGCTGATGTTACCACAGTGGTTTTCCAACGAACTATTTTATATTCTTGATGTTTATTTCGTCAGCGCGCGCATCTGTACTTTCCAGCCTTGACAATTTTGTATTCGTTGACGCTTTTCATAACATCTAAATTACAAAAAAATTTTTTTTTAGACTTTGTACGTTTTAGAGTAAATCAAAAGGTTTTGATAATGGTGGTATTCCGAAACGCGTCAACGAATATAAAATGTTTGATGTTCGGAAAAGCAGATGTATGTAGTCAGCAAAATAAATATTCTGTACCTATATTGCACTGTTTTGAAAATTTTACTTCCCCATCATTGAAAAAAAGTGGGCAAATTTTAGCGTTGTTTGCGAAAGGAACATAGGATTTAAAAAATGTAAAGTAAAAATGTACGATGATCGCTATGTCGGAAAAGCTTGAGCTATTATCATTTCTAAGGAGTAGAAATAATTGTGAAGACAGCTTTAGAGATACCCAGATATACCTTGTAGCCCACCTCCTTCAATGTCTTCAGCGAATCCAGCACAAGACTCTTTCGCAGTTCTGCCGCTTTTCGATCAACGACTCTCCATTGCTAGGTCTTTAGCTTTGTTTTGGGCATCATTCTCAGCAATGTACTTGATGAATGTTTATCCAGGGATTCGGTATCCAGACCATCACGTTCGCCATCTGGAATAGACCCTGGCCCAAACCACCTTCCGTTCTAGGCTCTTCGTCAAAGTTATGGCGGGAATCTTACTCTTAAGCCACTGTTTGGCTCTCTGATCAGGTAATCAGGAAAGCCCCGTTATCATAAAAAGAACTAAGGAACCTGGGTGCAGAGCTTTCATTATCAAAGGGTAGTACCTCGCCCAGAATGATCTGGATCTCGAAACAGAACCGCCTCTTGAGAGTTAGTTGCCCCCAAAATATCCCCAGCTGGCAGCTCTCCAATACTGGATTGAGATTTCCTATTGTTGTCATTTAGCGATGATAACCTTAATGGTTTT
Source organism: Callitettix versicolor (assembly GCA_022606455.1). Lineage (NCBI taxonomy): Eukaryota > Metazoa > Arthropoda > Insecta > Hemiptera > Cercopidae > Callitettix > Callitettix versicolor. The sequence goes on along the minus strand of CM040184.1, from coordinate 79,330,077 downwards.
TTGCCGGAAAAATGTCTTTAGTCTTATGTTTCTCCTCGTCCTCCTCAGCCCAATTGGTCTGGTGTACGTTTGTCCATATCCTCGTGTGGGAAGTATGCAAGATCAGTACAACACTTCTGCTCCTAGACCCTACACGTAGCTCAGCACTAACTACTGTACATTCCCTCCGCTGACAGCCAGGGAGTCCTGCTATCCTGCCTCTCGTCATCCAAGCGACATCGACTTTCCCTGGTCAAGCAGCCTCCGTAACACAGCCGTTGCCGCCTATGTGATGGACGTTGTCTTAAACTATTCTAATCCTTCTCAGGTGTATAAAACACCCTGACCCGAGACTTTAAAAATTATTTTTTGAGCTGAATATTTATGAATAAGTGTTTGTGTATTACCATTATCGCATTCGGAATTTTTGTCCGATTTGATTCAAATTTGTTACAAAAATCGATTTTATTTTCGAATTCGTTAGCCTCCGATTTGATTCAAATTTGTTACAAAAATCGATTTTATTTTCGAATTCGTTAGCCTCCGATTTGATTCAAATTTGTTACAAAAATCGATTTTATTTTCGAATTCGTTAGCCTCCGATTTGATTCAAATTTGTTACAAAAATCGATTTTATTTTCGAATTCGTTAGCCTCCGATTTGATTCAAATTTGTTACAAAAATCGATTTTATTTTCGAATTCGTTAGCCTCCGATTTGATTCAAATTTGTTACAAAAATCGATTTTATTTTCGAATTTGTTAGCCTCCGATTTGATTCAAATTTGTTACAAAAATCGATTTTATTTTCGAATTCGTCGATTTGATTAAAATTTGTTACAAAAATCGATTTTATTTTCGAATTCGTTAGCCTCCGATTTGATTCAAATTTGTTACAAAAATCATTTTATTTTCGAATTCGTCGATTTGTTTCAAATTTGTTACAAAAATCGATTTTATTTTCGAATTCGTTAGCCTCCGATTTGATTCAAATTTGTTACAAAAATCGATTTTATTTTCGAATTCGTTAGCCTCCGATTTGATTCAAATTTGTTACAAAAATCGATTTTATTTTCGAATTCGTTAGCCTCCGATTTGATTCAAATTTGTTACAAAAATTGATTTTATTTTCGAATTCGTCGATTTGTTTCAAATTTGTTACAAAAATCGATTTTATTTTCGAATTTGTTAGCCTCAGATTTGATTCAAATTTGTTACAAAAATCGATTTTATTTTCGAATTCGTCGATTTGATTAAAATTTGTTACAAAAATCGATTTTATTTTCGAATTCGTTAGCCTCCGATTTGATTCAAATTTTTACAAAAATCGATTTTATTTTGGAATTCGTTAGCCTTCGATTTGATTCAAATTTGTTACAAAAATCGATTTTATTTTCGAATTCGTTAGCCTCCGATTTGATTCAAATTTGTTACAAAAATCGATTTTATTTTCGAATTCGTTAGCCTCCGATTTGATTAAAATTTGTTACAAAAATCGATTTTATTTTCGAATTCGTTAGCCTCCGATTTGATTCAAATTTATTACAAAAACCGATTTTATTTTCGAATTCGTTAGCCTCCGATTTGATTCAAATTTGTTACAAAAATCGATTTTATTTTCGAATTCGTTAGCCTCCGATTTGATTCAAATTTGTTACAAAAATCGATTTTATTTTCGAATTCGTTAGCCAGTAAAATCCATTCAACCGTTTCACAATGGCGGCCATTCTACACCTTAAAAAAAATCATAGCTTCTTTTATCATAAATTTTTTTGATAATCGGAATTATAGAATCAGATTTATAATCGACGTCGAGTCCGTTAATATATTTTCAAAGTCGATTTAACATTTCAATTTCAGACCGGCTACTTTGAAGATTCGTAACTGTCAATTTTCACTCCACAACAATACTGTTCAAGTTTGTCAATGTTTCTGCTGAGTTTTGACAACAATTGAAATTATAGTGAATTTCTTTTTGAAAAAATGCTTATTTTGTTTCAGCTCTCTAAGGAATTCTTTAATAGACGTATGCAATTGTACTTCAGTATTGTCGAGTTCAATCAGACTTATAATTATTTTTAATTAGTACACGTAAAGTTAATTAAACGTAAATTTAAGTATTAATCCGAACACTTAGCGCACCGGGAGTACAGTCACGTGGCACGCACTATAGACCTTTTATAGTTGTAAATAAAATTTGAAAAGGAACGGTGTCACGCTCTGTAGGTCTATAGCGAGAGCCACTCGACAGTACTTTGAAAAGGTTCATCAGTGCAACACAGTGGCGAGTGTATTACAATGTAATTAAAATTTAGTTAACTTTAAATCATTAAAACACAATTATAAAATCTGATTTAACGTAGATCTTGATAATACTGTCGTAAAATTACAGACGTCTGTTAAAGAATTCAATGAAGTTGTTGGTAACAAAATTAACACTTTAAAAACATAATATTTTTGTCAAATTGGGCAGAAACATTAAAAAATGTCTGCACCATAACGTACTTGAACAGCATTGTTGTGCAGTAAAAATTGATAAAGTTTTTACTTTATGTGGTAAAATTATGTTTAATTAACATAAATAATTATATATTAATTAATATTATAATTAATTATTAATTAATATTAATTAATTATTAATATAAGTTTGAATAGAACTTTTTAACTACCTTCAAAGCAGCTGGTAGTATAGAGTTCGCCAGTGAAACTGGACGATTAAATAAAATAATTACTTTATTATTATTATTATTATTAATAATATTATTATTATCTCTCTTTATTTGTTTCACCCAACTTTGGGGTACACTAAATCAATCACTTTTTAATGTTCTGTGCCTTCCTCGTAGCCCAGTATTGCTTCATTCGTTGTGATCTTGCTTTTCTTTCTTCGTCAGAGATTTGGATCGTTCGCTTGGATTTGACTATTGCGAAAGTAGTCAAATATTTTTTTGGTTAGTCTATTTTTGTCCGTTCGGAGGATGTGCCCATAAAAATCAATTCTCCTTTTTCTTATTGTGTCTGATAGTGTTTCAGTTTTTGGTGAAGAGTTTCATTACTGATGTGGAGTAATTGGTTGTTACGGAATTTGGGGCCTAAGATTTTTCGTAATATCTTTCTTTCTTTGATCTCCAGCCTTTCAAATGGGCCCTGGGTTGGGAGAGATAATGTTTCAGCTGCATATAAGGCTTCTGGTTTAATTAGCGTATGATAATGCCTTATATTATTATTAGTAATATTGTTGAAAAAAACTTTTTAAATATTTGTTTAGTATATAATTGAAAGGACAAGAATAGCCATTATGGGTACAATACGAAGAAAATATTGTTTTTTTACTGGAGCCTGGTTTGAAAGCCTGGTTTGTCTTGGAGCCTGGTTTGGAAGTTTTGCATGACCTCTCGCAGCATGTTGACAGGTATTGCCTAGGTATCCTCATAAAAAAAAACAGGTACCCCCCAGATGTGTCACTTATTCCAATGCGAAAGGATGTTTGGCTGATCGGCGAGGACTTCTAACCATAGCCTGTTGAACAGCTGCAATGTGTTCAGGTGTTCGAACAGTTTTTACACTCCCGCCTCTTTTTTAAGACGTTGATCCCGTTTGCTCGAAATTGTTTGTCATGTTCGAATTGCATTATCTGACCGAACAGGCTGGTTACGCGGTATGGTAAAATGACGTCGGAAAGCAACAAAAATCGTCATTTTGATAATACGCTTTCACCGCTACCATGAGATATATAATGTATACTGTGTATAGTATATGAAATAGTATAGGATGCACGCGTATATACTATATATCGTTGGGCACTTTTTGGATGGGCAAAAACCAGTGAACTCGCTTCAAATTTTATAGCGACACCGTCACCGCTACCATGAGATATATAATGTATACTGTGTATAGTATATAAAATAGTATAGGATGCACGCGTATATACTATATATCTTTGGGCACTTTTTGGATGGGCAAAAAGCATTGAACTCGCGTCAGATTTTATAGCGACACCGTCACCGCTATTATGACATATATAATGTATATATGTGTATATATAAATAGTATAGGACGTACGCCACGTGCATATACTATATATATATATATATATATATATATATATATATATATATATATCCTATATATATATATATATATATGTATATGTATACATATTACGAATCGTATACTGGCTACTGGCATCTGTCTCTTTCTAATTCTATACTCTACGTACATATGTGCTTTTTCTACAGTATATACGTAGTTCACAAAGTATAAAGAGCACGTGTTTTTATATAGACTGTTAATATCCTTCTTTTTGTTTTCAAAATCTTCAAATAAACAATAAAGAAAAATAAATTATTTCAGTCAGATTACAATATTTATTCCTAATATAAGATTTAATTCATTTAGGTAGTTTAGGAAATTATTTCCTAAATATTCCAAAACATTCAAAAATGCACAACGTTATTGTTCAAGTTTTCACTTTTGTCGGCACTCCCGGAGTGCAGCCCTAATTTTTTCGTGGGCCTAGTTCAAAAGATATTATCTTAAAAAATTCAGGACTTTTGCAAGTGTGCAGCAAATAGTACTGACTAACTGTTTCCACAATAAGCACTACAGATAAATTTATCAGGCAAAGCTAAACCAAACGCGTCTATTTTAGATTACCCACAATGCACCGTAACTGCCAGGCTCGCTAACAGTACTTCCATTGACATATTTATCACACAAAGAACATGCTAACGTCAAATTGTTATAAAACTTAGCCTATACCATGTTATTAAGCTGTAGCTTATTAATTTATTACTGTATAGTACAATTAATACGTGCGTACAGATGCAATATGGCCGCCCGTACGTGATTCACTCAAACGTAACCTCAATTAGAAGAGTGTCACGGGCGTGCGTGCACGCAACTGTCTCGCGCCGGCACGATCTGACCTCTAATCGATTAGTTTAATACGCGATACTCGTGTTAATTTGAAAATGTCGTTAATTTACTTTTGATTTAGGTGCTGGAAAGGTTAACCAATGCAGTTCACCAATGCGCCCGCCAGAGTGCAGTGTTATTGCAGTCGCAAATATTAATGCACGTGTAATTACGGGTGTGTACCTAAGCGGGGCTTGTGTTTGAAGTTATTTGTTTTGTAAAAGAGTTAAAAAAGTTACAATTTTTAAAACTCTCGCACAGCTGTTGCTTTGACATTATGGAAACGTTTTTCGAAAAACAATACAATATATAAACGAAGCAAATTAGAGGTTATGTTCGAGGAAATTTTAAAAATTTTAAATGTAGACTTGTGGTGATTAAATAGGTGAAATGAAATGTAGAAGAGAACAGCTGTATAAACAGCTGATGTCGGAATTAAAAGGTGTTCAAACATTTTTTTAACTTTAGACTAAGCTGGGGAACTTTTCACCAGTTGGTGTTACAATAGTGTCGCTGGTACCAAATATTTTGGAAGATAAACACGACAAATTAAATTCAGTAATAATTACTGAAGGAAAAAAATGTGCAAAGAAATTGTTTTCTTATATCATATACGAGGTGTGTTCAGAAAGTAACGAGAATTTTAATTTTTTTGAACAAAATATTTATTTATTCTTCTACACTGATGTTGTCGCCTTCAAAATAGTCCCCATTTGAGATTATGCACTTGTGCCAGCGCTGCTTCCAATCCTCGAAACACTTATCAAACTCGATCTTTGAGATAGCTTTTAGTTCTTTCAGCGATGCGCTTTTAATATCATCTACGGCTGTAAAACGACGGCCCTTTAAGGTTATCTTTATTTTTGGAAATAGGAAAAGGTCACACGGAGCCATGTCTGGCGAATATGGAGTCTGGGGCATCGTTACAGTACTGTTTTTGGCCAAAAATTTACGAACAAACAATGAAGTGTGAGCTGGTTCATTATCATGGTGCAAAAGCCATGAATTGTTTTTCCACAGAACCGGGCGTTTTTTCGGATTGCTTCACGCTTTGAACTTGTAGGTAGTACCCCTTATTGACCGTTTCACCCGGTGGTAGGAATTCATGATGCACTATGCCATTAATATCGAAGAACCTTCACGTTCGACCGCACTTGTCGAGCCTTTTTCGGTCTTGGCGAGCCAGAATGCCTCTCCTGGGATGATAGAGCCTTAGTTTCGACGTCATATCCGTAAACCTATGTTTCGTCACCTGTTATAATACGTTTCAGTAATTCTGCATCGTTGTTGACTTCATTTAGTGACTCCTGAGCAACTTCCATTCGCCGCTGTTTTTGTTCAAAATTCAACAATTTTGGAACGAATTTTGCTGCCACGCGTTTCATACACAAAACATTGGAAACAATGTCATGAAATGATCCAATCGATATGCCAACATCATCAGCGACCTCTCTAACTGTGATTCGGCGATTGTTCATAACCATTTCTTTCACTTTTTCCACGTTGTTGATGTGTTAAGGCGTACAGGGCGTTCGTCATCTTCAACGTCTTCACGGCCTTCTTGGAAACGCTTATACCACTCGTAAACTCTTGCTTTACTCATAGCAGACTCACCATAGGCCTTTGTTAACATTTCACACACTTTGTTACACTTTATTCCATTTTTACGCAAAATGTGATACAAATTCTTTGATTCATTTCTTTTAATAAACAAAAATCGCCGAGCTCTTAAAACACGTCTAACCTTAGTGGCTGTCACAGACAAAGTGAACAATGAAAACAGCTGAAAGATTTATCATACTTCAAGGGCATGTATACCAACATAATATAAAAATGTTTGACAATCGGACTCTCCAAGCCCGCGAAATTTAAAAATTCTCGTTTTTTTCTGAACACATTTCGTATATTATTTCTCGAGTCAACATACCATTTTCTCAGCACGTACTATTCGTACAGGCATAAATGAGGTATGTTTAGAAAGATTTTCTTAACCGGCTTCTGACGTTCCGAAACGATTTTGCGCTAAAACTTACTGTTTGTGGAAAATTTTAACACACTTTTAAGTGTCACAGGCAAAACAGCATCGCATGCGCATGCGCGGAATCACAAATCGGACAATATTTTGTATATTTTAAAAACCTAACTTACTAATCACGAATGTTCAATTCCATTACAAATAACTTGCTTAGATTAATTTCAGTATTTACTTAAAAATCATTAAACTTCTAGGTTATGTGGCCCTGCTGACAGTCCCCTATCCCTGCCCGTCGTACAAGCCGGGCAATCATTTAGTACAAAAAACACATGTTTTGGACAAACTTTTTACACAAATATTTTGTGATTTCTCCTTCCATCGTGCATTTATCTATTGTTAATACGGACATCATTAAATACGGAGTGCAATTAAAATTTCAAAATACAGTTAGAGGTTATTGTGGACTTTGTGATACACCAGGTAAGAAACAAACATAATGTTCTAACATTTCGCATTTATTTACTTATTTGTATTTGAATATTACGATTTCTCATTACACCTCTCTTTAACAACAGATTAATGTGAATATTACGGTCGATGACAGTTATAAATTTGTGCTTATTATTTCAAACCGATCGTTTTTCGTTTTTTTTTAAACATGTTTTCCCTTCCTTCCAACGAACTACTCTTGTTAAATTTTTTTTTGTGCGATGCTTCAAAAACTTTTAACGATGCTTCAAAAACTGATGTAGAGGTCAGTCGTGCGTTTGAAGGTCCCGGGTGTGAGTCTTACCATGATGGCATCTTTAATAGTTATTCGTTAATAACAATTAATATGCCAAGGCTCCGAGTGTCAAAAGATTCAACTACAGGGGTGTACCCGTTTTGCCTAACCTGCGCCCTGTTTTGGTAACGCTGTATGTAATGTACACATTTTTTTTTTTTTTTTTTTTTTTTAACGTCCGACTATTGTGCATACTTGGGCTAATGCAGACGGTGCGATAATTTATAGCGTATGAAAATGCCAAGCCCTCGCCGGGAATCGAACCCGGATCCTCGGGGTGAAAGCCTAGTACGTAATCCACTAGACCACCGAGGCGGCTACTCTTGTTCAAAAGGCAGTGTTTAGTTAAAACTTACATAGTGCGAAATTTTGCACGGGCCTCCTGGTTTAACTATAATAGCCCAAGACAGTGAAAAATGAGTGTTTTAAGATTGTGGAGACGTTTTTAATGCAAAAGGACATACTTTGTAACCAGGAAGAATGAATTGCTGCGAATTTCCAAAAGTACCCTTTCTGAAATTATAATATCACCATCACGAATGAATTAATGAGTTTGCAGGATTATTATTGCACTGCGACCTTTGTAGGTCTATCACGCCACCTTTCTATATTCCTGAGATGCTCAGGTACAGTGCCTTCTGCAGTCCTAGTCTCTTCATAAAGTCTAGGACTTGGACTTGGACAAGTCCTATAAAGTCATAGGACTTGGAGGGGAAGTCACCAATTAATTGGTGACTTCCCAGTTTCATATTGAGGAACTGCTAATTCTCTTTCAGTTTTTCTTTCTCTTGACTCTCATTACGGAGGTTCTACTCCATTTGGTCATCTTTTCGTTGCATGGATAGATCCACCAATTAATTGGTGACTTCCCAGTTTCGTATTGAGGAACTGCTAATTCTCTTTCAGTTTTTCTTTCTCTTGACTCTCATTACGGAGGTTCTACTCCATTTGGTCATCTTTTCGTTGCATGTATAGATCCACCAATTAATTGGTGACTTCCCAGTTTCGTATTGAGGAACTGCTAATTCTCTTTCAGTTTTTCTTTCTCTTGACTCTCATTACAGAGGTTCTACTCCATTTGGTCATCTTTTCGTTGCATAGATAGATCCACCAATTAATTGGTGACTTCCCAGTTTCGTATTGAGGAACTGCTAATTCTCTTTCAGTTTTTCTTTCTCTTGACTCTCATTACGGAGGTTCTACTCCATTTGGTCAGCTTTTCGTTGCATGGATAGATCCACCAATTAATTGGTGACTTCCCAGTTTCGTATTGAGGAACTGCTAATTCTCTTTCAGTTTTTCTTTCTCTTGACTCTCATTACGGAAGTTCTGCTCCATTTGGTCAGCTTTTCGTTGCATGGAGAGATCACGCTCACACTATTTTACTTTCTTACTTGTGAAAACACCTATAAATAGCTAGGGAAATGAGGTCCGCCTATACAGAGCCCTGAGGTCTCCCAGGGCTCCGTTTGATGCACAACAACGTCGGAATCATTCACTCCACCAGCACGGGTCGCTTTACACTTTAGAGTTAGCCACGTTATGTAGAGTAGTGAATATGTGTGTCTTGAGTAGATGAGTGAGAGTAGTGACCTGGAGGTATGGTAGGGTAGTTAAGCCCATCAGCTGCTCACTTTAGCTGCCTCCGCCTTAATTGCACCGTCATATTCAGCAATAAAATCTGCATATTTTTATGCAGAAAAGTGAATTTTAAACTTTGAAATTACACTGAAAAATACGAACATGAACCCTGACCGCCGTTTAATTAAATTTTGAAAATTAAACAGATTTTGAAATTCCAAAATGCCAACCGGTGCCGTTTTTAACGCTGGTGAAATAGAATTTTCAAAAATATTTAGAATCAAATGTTATGATTTTTTTAAATATTTGTTGTGACCGCCATTTTGAAACTGTTTTGCTGGTTCAAGATCGACTTTCGTGCCAAGTTTGAATCAATACGGACTAAAATCGCCAACGTGGGCGCGATATCACATTAATGTATACAAATTTTAACGACACTTAAAAAACTGACGTAAAGATCAGGATCGGTGCTCATTTCAAGGGTTTTACCATGATGGTGGACACTATCGGTTTGTTTTGTTTCGTTATTCCCGATTTCCTTAAGAAACTTTAATTTCGTTTTACTTCATTTCATTATGATTCTATACGTAGGCTATGACTAAAGTTTGAACAATATCTGTTGAGCTGATTATCATGTTTTGCGTCCAACTTCCAAAATAAGTGAATTTGTGTTTGTTTATTTTTCATGCGACACCAAACAAGCCTAGGCTTGAGCAATTTTTTAAACATTCCTTTTAAAAATAAAGTGTGTTTAGGATTTGGAAATCGCTTTCCTTCCAGGACAGACATTCGTATCCTTGCTGTATGTGCGTTCCTAAAGAACTACAAAAACTTAAGGAATGTTTATTAAGGATCGAGCCTGCCATCAACATCTGTTTTAAAATTAGCTCGGAATTGTACTGCCCGAGTGGAGTGGACACGGGAAGAGCGATGTGTCTTCATGACTGCGCCTCACGATCTTCAATCGTCCTGTAAGCAGGACAGACCATTGATCTTCATCAGGACACAAGATCCTGACGTAGATTGCCTCCCCGGCTTGTATATTGCGCATTGCTGCCGATATCATTTGTAGTTGTCTTTTACCGAGCCTTTCAGTTGTTCAACTCTTATAAATGTAGAGGAGCGACTCAAGTGCTCTGGAGCTAGACATATTATTACCGAAATTCCATTGGAGAAGATCAATTGATGCGGCCATCAAGGTAAGACCCAGACCCGGTTGAAGTAGCAACGATTCCGACACTTTGAGAACAAGTTAAAATGTATATATTTTAGCATTCTCACGTTCGCAATTTCGGTTCAAACGCGGCACAAAAATCGACTACGATAACAGCTTGGACAAGTTCTTTAACCGGCAAAATTTATTAAACAGTTTCAAAATGGCGGCCATTTAAAATCTTTAAAAATTAATAACTTTTGTGTGTAATGTTTTTTTATATGATTTTCGTCATCGTAATCAGCGTTAAAAGATGCGTAAATTAGCGGTTTTTTTTGAACGCGGATTTTGGATCTTCAAAATCCGTTGAAATTAAGAAATTCTTTGACGGCGGTCAGGGTTCGTTTTCGTATTTTCAATGTACGAGTTTTTGAAAGTTTGAAATGCTAATGTGTGCAGATCTTAATGCTGATTACGATAGTGAAATCAGAATTTCAAAAAGGGTAAGATAGATAAATGCTTTTCGAAATCGCTTCTATCACATCAGCAAGAGAGCTGCTTGTAAGGTTATATTTATGTTGTAAATATAACATGTGATGGTTGTGTGTTTGTGTGTGTGTGTGTGTGTGTGTGTGTGTGTGCGCGCGCGCGCGCGCGGTTGCGTGTGCGTGTATATTTGAGTGTGCGCGCGTGTGGGTTTTCAGCGCTTGGGATTAAGCTATTTGAACTATTTTGATAAAACTTTGCATGTAAAGTTAAATCGGACATCATGGTAAAACCCAGACCTTAAAATTAACGCCGATATATCACTGTGTGAGGTGTTTTTTAAATTTATGTATACAGATATACGAATTTTATGTCTATGTGTCAGCATGCTTACGTTTGCAATTTGGGTGTGACTTATCATAAAAATCGATTTTGGTGATAACTTGGACGAGCTTATTAACCAGGAAAATCCGTTCGGTTTCAAAATATGTCGAGCATTTCGAATATTTACAGTCAAAACGTTTTCTTCTTTAAAATTGTTTTTGGAAATTCGATCACACCGTCACAGTCAGCGTTAAAAGAAATGTATAAACAAGCATTTTGGACTTTTAAAAATCCTTTGAAAATAGGAAATTGAATATGACAGCGGTCAGAGATTGTTTTCGTATTTTTATTGTAATTTTAAGTAGAATTAAAAAAAAAACTAAAATTAAACCTTGGCCGCCGTCAGTATTGTTTGAGTTCCGTCAATTTTTCTAGAGCAATATATTTAATTTTTTTTAATAATTATGATTATGACCTATTTTTCCGTCTAGTGGTCTTTTTTACTCACCTCGTAAAAGCTACCGAGGTTTCGAAACTTACTGTTTCATCTTCAGGCTGTAATACAAAATGTCAAATCCCCCTGTCGAGGTCGTCGCAAAGTTAAACAAAACATTGAAAACACACGTCACAAACACAATTACACGATTAAATTTGGTTTGGCCAAACGATACGTGCAACTCGTATGTCGTTACATTCCGGATGTTTTGTTTAACTCTGTGACGACTTCGACAGAGGGATTTGACATTTTTTATTACTGTGTGAAGATGAAACAGTAAGGTTTAGAAACGGCGGTAGCCTTTAAAAGGTGAGTAAATAGACCACTAGACGGAAAATAGGTCATTATCCTAATTGTTTAAATGTGTGATCCGGTGGCTATGTTGCAATAATGTTGCTACATGACTTGATCTAAGGACTTTTATATGTGATCAGATATCGAGGAAATCCGACTTATCGATTTTTGTCGTTAGGTTTTTAAACGAATTTTTCTTAAATAAAATAATTACAACTGAAAAAGTCTGCGCTAATGTTTTTGTTTGACCCTTCACTAAACTGCATATAGCGAGACGTACAAGCAACAAACGAGTCGCCCGATGGCATACAATATGCAGTAAGCGTTGTTTCTTCGCTTGAAATCATCATCAGCTGACTGACTGGATGCATCTATAAATTATTTCGAATCATATCCTGTAATCGTTTCCTCAATAATGAAGTGAGTCCGTAATGCACTGCACTTTTGTATAGCGGCTAGTTGGTTTATCGTTAAGGGACATTTTACAAAGTACAGAAGCCTAGTCGGGAATGCGACGATGCCATTATTACATTGTTTACAAGACTGGCCAGTCACCCTGTAGTTAGTGGAATACTAAAGCGGCCATCTTGATATCACTGCTTTATATTTGTGTATATATATATATATATATATATATATATATATATCGATCATAACAACCAGATTCAGTTGATAGGTAGTCGATACTTCGTTTTGTCGAAGTTGTAACTTTCAGCCGCCATATTGGATTTAAGTTTTTTTCAAATAAATGTGAGTAGCTGCAAGATGTTGGCGAATCAAACTTAATAAAACAAAGTCAACCTATGTACGAGGTGTGTTCAGAAAGTAACGAGAATTTTAATTTTTTGAACAAAATATTTATTTATTCTTCTACATTGATGTTGTCGCCTTCAAAATAGTCCCCATTGGAGATTATGCACTTGTGCCAGCACTTCTTCCAATCCTCGAAACACTTCTCAAATTCGATCTTTGAGATAGCCTTTAGTTCTTTAAGCGATGCGCTATTTAATGTCATCTACGGCTGTAAAACGACGGCCCTTTATGGTTCTCTTTATTTTTGGAAGTACGAAAAAGTCACACGGAGCCAAGTCTGGCAAATATGGCGGCCGAGGCTTCGTTATAGTACTGTTTTTGGCCAAAAATTCACTAACAAGCAATGGAGTGTGAGCTGGTGCATTATCGTGGTGCAAAAGCCATGAATTGTTTTTCCACAGATCCGGGCGTTTTTTTCGGATTGCTTTACGCAAACGGCGTTGAACTTGTAGGTAGTACTCCTTATTGACCGTTTCACCTGATGGCAGGAATTCATGATGCACTATACCATTAATATCGAAGAACACAGTGAGCATAACCTTAACGTTCGACCGCACTTGTTGAGCCTTTTTCGGTCTTGGCGAGCCAGAATGCCTCCACTGGGATGATTGAGCCTTAGTTTCGACGTCACATCCGTAAACCCGTGTTTCGTCACCTGTTATAATACGTTTCAGTAATTCTGCATCGTCGTTAACTTCATTTAGTGACTCCTGAACAACTTCCATTCGCCGATGTTTTTGTTCAAAATTCAACAATTTTAAAACGAATTTTGCTGTCACGCGTTTCATACACAAAACACTGGCAACAATGTCATGACATGATCCAATCAATACGCCAACATCATCAGCGACCTGTCTAATTGTGATTCAGCGATTGTTCATAACCATTTCTTTCACTTTTTCCACGTTAGCATCGGTTGTTAATGTGCTGGGACGTCCAGGGCGTTCGTTATCTTCAACGTCTTCACGGCCTTCTTGGAAACGGTTATACCACTCGTAAACTCTTGCTTTACTCACCATAGGCCTTTGTTAACTTTTCACACACTTTGTTACACTTTATTCCATTTTTTACGCAAAATTTGTTACAAATTTTTTGATCCATTTCTTTTAACAAACGAAAATCGCCAAACTCATAAAAACACGTCTAACCTTAGTGGCTGTCACAGACAAAGTGAACAATGAAAACAGCTGAAAGTTTTATCATACTTCAAGGGCATGTATACCAACATAATAAAAAATGTTTGACAATCGGACTCTTCAAGCCCGCGAAATTTAAAAATTCTCGTTACTTTCTGAACACACCTCGTACATTTGTAATATAGGAAAATAGTTCCGTATCATGTTATAGTAAATAACCAAATAATACCACGTGATAAAGTTGTCGAATATCTGGGAACGACGCTAGACGCAAGACTTAAGTGGAAGATGAAGTGTAAAGATGAAAAAAGTGCTTGATATTAAATATAGAAAATTGTACTGGTTGCTTGGACGTAATTCCGAACTTCCAGTGCTTGTTATACAAGCAGATAAAGAAGGCTATCTGGATATATGGTATCCAGTTGTGGGGCTGCACAAAGAAATCTAAAATAACCATACAAAACTTCCAGAATAAGGTGTGTGCGTGGAGCAGTGAACGCACCATGGTGTTGCAATAATTGATTCATGAAAATTGGCTGTATTGCGCACAAAAAACTTATTTCGTGAAGATTTCGGACGTTATGAAAATATGGTTTTGTTTATTTGCCGGCGACTGTAGGCGAACGACCAAATTCACGTCATGAAATGGACACAAATCGATGCAAATTGCGCCGCGAGATGACTACCAGCCGGCAGGTAACCTCTGCAACCCCCCCACAAACAACATTCCCTATTTGGCTAGAACGTTGCACCTTTTCGTGTGCCTTATGGTTGTACTCCGATACTATTACTTGTAGGGCAGCCATTACACCGCTCTGCGTGCAGCTCGGATCGGAATTATATCCAGACGGTGTTTTACGGCGGTCAGGGTTCGTTTCCGTATTGTAAAAATAATTAAAAAAAAATAAAACACTAATGTATGCAGATTTTAACGCTGATTACGACGGTGGAATCGGAATTTCAAAGTGTAAGAATCGATTAGCTTCCATCTCGGCGAAACAGCTGGGTGCAGTGACATCTTTGTTTCTTTTGATGCGGTGTCGATGTGGTCAGAACACAATCGCGGACGTGATGGAAGCGAATTTCCAAATGTATTTTTGTTCATCTCGTATTTTCGACATTCCGATTTCCCTATCACGATCGCCATTTAAATCTGCATTTATTAGCATTTGATTGATATTAATTAAAGTCAATTGAAACACCGTGTTTTTGATTCCCTCAAACACTCGATACGTCATTAAAAATTAATGGCGTTTACATATGATCGCTAAGCAATAAAAATCCATAAAGTGAAAAAATGAAGTAATCAGTGTTCATTGTGGGCTTGTATTAGTCCAATAACAGTGCTGATTTTACTGCTAAATTGAAATTACACATTATATAAAATGGATACTTAACCGGAATGCCTATACGCAAGTGGTACTAAATTTGGTTGGTACTAAATAAAGTTGGTACTAAATTATAGTTTAGATAAACCGAAAATACTAGAAAGGAGAATCATGAGAAAATTTTAGGTCCAGTGAAGACTAAAGAAACATGGAAACTAAGATCTAATGATGAAATATACAGAGACATAGAGGACATGACAGAGACGATAAGGAAGAGAAAGGAGAATCGTGAGAAAATTTTAGACTCAGTGAAGACTAAAGAAACATGGAAACTAAGATCTAATGATGAAATATACAGGAACATAGAGGACATGACAGAGACGATAAGGAAGAGAAAGGAGAATCGTGAGAAAATTTTAGACCCAGTGAAGACTAAAGAAACATGTAAACTAAGATTTAATGATGAAATATACAGGAACATAGAGGACATGACAGAGACGATAAGGAAGAGAAAGGAGAATCGAGAGAAAATTTTAGGTCCAGTGAAGACTAATGAAACATGGAAAATAAGATCTAATGATGAAATATACAGGAACATAGAGGACATGACAGAGACGATAAGGAAGAGAAAGGAGAATCGTTAGAAAATTTTAGGTCCAGTGAAGACTAATGAAACATGGAAAATAAGATCTAATGATGAAATATACAGGAACATAGAGGACATGACAGAGACGATAAGGAAGAGAAAGGAGAATCGTTAGAAAATTTTAGACCCAGTGAAGACTAAAGAAACATGGAAACTAAGATCTAATGATGAAATATACAGGAACATAGAGGACATGACAGAGACGATAAGGAAGAGAAAGGAGAATCGTTAGAAAATTTTAGACCCAGTGAAGACTAAAGAAACATGGAAACTAAGATCTAATGATGAAATATACAGGAACATAGAGGACATGACAGAGACGATAAGGAAGAGAAAGAAGAATCGTGAGAAAATTTTAGGTCTAGTGAAGACTAAAGAAACATGGAAACTAAGATCTAATGATGAAATATACAGGAACATAGAGGACATGACAGAGACGATAAGGAAGAGAAAGGAGAATCATGAGAAAATTTTAGGTCCAGTGAAGACTAAAGAAACATGGAAACTAAGATCTAATGATGAAATATACGGGAACATAGAGGACATGACAGAGACGATAAGGAAGTGAAAGGAGAATCGTGAGAAAATTTTAGACCTAGTGAAGACTAAAGAAACATGGAAACTAAGATCTAATGATGAAATATACAGGAACATAGAGGACATGACAGAGACGATAAGGAAGAGAAAGGAGAATCGTTAGAAAATTTTAGACCCAGTGAAGACTAAAGAAACATGGAAACTAAGATCTAATGATGAAATATACAGGAACATAGAGGACATAACAGAGACGATAAGGAAGAGAAAGGAGAATCATGAGAAAATTTTAGGTCCAGTGAAGACTAAAGAAACATGGAAACTAAGATCTAATGATGAAATATACAGGAACATAGAGGACATGACAGAGACGATAAGGAAGAGAAAGGAGAATCATGAGAAAATTTTAGACCCAGTAAAGACTAAAGAAACATGGAAACTAAGATCTAATGATGAAATATACAGGAACATAGAGGGCATGACAGAGACGATAAGGAAGAGAAAGGAGAATCGTGAGAAAATTTTAGGCCTAGTGAAGACTGAAGAAACATGGAAACTAAGATCTAATGATGAAATATACAGGAACATAGAGGACATGACAGAGACGATAAGGAAGAGAAAGGAGAATCGTGAGAAAATTTTAGGTCCAGTGAAGACTAAAGAAACATGGGAACTAAGATCTAATGATGAAATATACAGGAACGTAGAGGACATGACAGAGACGATAAGGAAGAGAAAGAAGAATCGTGAGAAAATTTTAGGTCTAGTGAAGACTAAAGAAACATGGAAACTAAGATCTAATGATGAAATATACATTAACATAGAGGACATGACAGAGACGATAAGGAAGAGAAAGGAGAATCGTGAGAAAATTTTAGGTCCAGTGAAGACTAAAGAAACATGGAAACTAAGATCTAATGATGAAATATACAGGAACGTAGAGGACATGACAGAGACGATAAGGAAGAGAAAGAAGAATCGTGAGAAAATTTTAGGTCTAGTGAAGACTAAAGAAACATGGAAACTAAGATCTAATGATGAAATATACATTAACATAGAGGACATGACAGAGACGATAAGGAAGAGAAAGGAGAATCATGAGAAAATTTTAGGTCCAGTGAAGACTAAAGAAACATGGAAACTAAGATCTAATGATGAAATATACAGGAACATAGAGGGCATGACAGAGACGATAAGGAAGAGAAGACTGCAATTTTTTGGACATATGTACAGGATGAATGATTCAAGACTAGCGAAAAGGATACTGAAGTACCTATGGTATAAAAAGTCAACAACTAATTGGATTCAAGAGGTAAGGAAAGATTTAGAAAGAAATAATATAAAAGAAGAAGAAACGCTGAACAGAGAGGTTTTTAGAAAGAGGATATTGAGTATGGAGAGATTCCAAGGAAGATTGCGGAGGAAGCCTGGTGCGAAGTGGTCCGAAGACAGAAAGAAGCTGCATAGCGAAAGGATGAGGGAATATTGGAGGGAACGGAAAAGAAAACAGCTAAGTGTGAAGAATTGAAATTGTCACGTGGTCCCTAGCAGGCCTCATCGAAAGAAGAAGAAGAAGAAGAAAATGGATACTTATCTATATCATATACAAATGTAAAACATAAATCTTGTACAATATATCCAACTGTTAATACGCCAATGTAACGGACGTCTGGGCTGGGCGAGTACTAAAATGGTATTAATTTTTTTTTCTTTAACACACAGTTGATATTAGTGAAACTGCATGATATCTAGGAAAATTAGAACGATTATTTATTTAAAAAAGCAAGTATTCCGTGACATGTTTCGCCGTTAGGCATTTTCACACAAGTGACGTTAAAAGTTGTAAAGCGTGATATATACTAATACAGATCATGTTAAATCGGAAGGAAGAAGGTAAAGAAAGGGATTGACAGTGTAGGAAGGTCGCAGAAAGTTGGGAAAACTCCTGAACTTGTGTATGGGAGAGGTGTGTTTAATAAGCAACACCAGGCAAGATGGGATACCTTCATGGGCATTTCCATAGTAAGCGCCTCTTAAGCATGGTTAAATATGGAGGGCTGAAGGGGCAGCAGACATCTTGGCCAGAGCACAACTCAGGAAAATCATGGGCTTATTCGGACACTGTGGTCTGAGGGTGAACATGAACAGGATACCGTGAAGAAACTGTGTGTAGGTTGTGCAGGAAAGAGGAGGAGACGGCAGGACACATAATCTTTGATGGTAGGAGGCTTGGGGTTTTAGGTTTCCAGAACCCTAGGGATCTTCCACAGAATGAGCTGGATTACTGGAACTTACTAAAGGCATCAATCTGCTAAACTAGTACTCAAGAGGTTTAGTTGCACAATAGGTCTGTTGACCGCAGTGCTTGGGGTTGTATTATCCTTTCCTCTACTTTAAACCTAATCTAATGGGAGAGGTGTTAAAGTGGACCTGCTCATTTAAATTAATATTAGGGTTTTTACAAACAGATCTATTTATGTTCAGAATTTCTAATTTATTTAGTTTTATACCTCTTCGGTTTTAGAGTGTCTGAAGATGCCTTACGGCGAAACGTACGTCACGAAATAAAAACGGATGTTTTTGAAACTATACAAGTACTGTAGTATTTCTGGATAAAACGGAATTCGTCAATACTTGTATAAAATGTGCAACATGTATTTAACTGCAAACGGTCTGAATAAATATGTACTAGACGGGTCGGGTATGTATTATAATGGCGTTAATTATAATTTAAATATTTATTATTCAACTTAGTAAATCTTAAGTATAAGATGGTTAAAAACACATTTTTCCATAAGTAGAAATTATTACGTCATTTTTTTTTTTTTTGTGTTTAACGTCCGACTATTGCGCACACTTGGGCTAATGCAGACGATGGGATGATTTATAGCGTATGAAAATGGCAAACCCTGGTCGGGCATCGAACCCAGGTCCTCGGGGTGAATCCCTAGTACGCTATCCAGTAGGCCACCGACGCGGCGTTTCACCGTCAAGGCTCTATTACGCACGTAGAAACAATAAGCTCACTGGTAGACTCGAATTTTCGTAAAATACACTAATAATGCGTATAAGGTAAGAGTAACGCTTTTTATACATATGCTGTTGTTAATTTGTATTTTTTTTCTCATGCAAAAACCGTATAAAGAATTAAAATAATGATAGTTTTTATTCAACTGTAAACTGAATTTCCCGACATCCTGTATCTTGAACTTTAGTTTGACAAGACATTACGTAGCGGTCACGTGGTTCGAAATTATTTAAATTGAAAAAGAGTGAAGGAAAGGACAAGCGCATATGCAGCGAGCAGGAAAGGAACGCAATCCGCAGAGAAGACAGGATAAATTGGTTGTTGCACAAGTTCTGTGTAATTCAGCGGCTAATGGAGCTATCAACTCCTTCCTAGATAATCTGCGCCGTGGTCGCTGCACTATTACCTGCGCAAAATTGCATTTTATTTGTTTCTCCGTAACCTGCTGTGTGTGTGTGTGTGTGTGTGCGTAAGTGCATGCTCCTCTGTCGCAAGTTTTGTAAAACCATCATCATTTGGTTTTAAAGCTAAAAATTGTTTCGCTGCAGATTAACCTGATCTCTCTCTCTCTCTCTCTTTGTGTGTGTGTGTGTGTGTGTGTGTGTGTGTGTGTGTGTGAGAGAGAGATAGATAGATAGATAGATAGATAGATAGATAGATAGATAGATAGATAGATAGATAGATAGATAGAGAGAGATAGAGAGAGAGAGAGAGAGAGAGAGAGAGAGAGAGAGAGTATGTGTGTTTATGCGCGTGGGTTTGCGTGCACGCCTGGTGTGTGTGCACGCGTGCACGTATGTGTATGTGTGCACGCGTGCACGTATGTGTATGTGTGCTCTTGTGTGTGTGTGTGTGTGTGTGTGTGTGTGTGTGTGTGTGTGTGTGTGTGTGCGCGTGCGAGCGCGTTTGTGTGTATGTATGTGTGTGTTTGCGTGCGCGCGTAGTGCGTGGTGCGTGCGTACATAAATGTGCGCTCGTGTGTGTGTATTTATGTGCGCGTTTGTGTGTGTATATGTGTATGGTATGCGTGTGCTTGCGTGTATGCTCGCGCTCGTGCCTGCGTATATGTACGGGCGTGTGTTAATACTAACGAGCGTGCGCGCATGCCATCATGTGTGTTTTTTTCGCGTGTTTTGGCGTTTACGCTTGTGCGTATGCACTCGTGCACGTGTATATGTGTGTGTTTTGGCGCGCGCGCGCGCGCGTGTGTGTGTGTGTGTGTGCGTGTGCACATAAATGTGCACGCGTACCAGTATTTGTGCGCTTGTGTCTGTGTATGGTGTGTGCGTGTGCTTGCGTGTATGCTCGCGCTTGTGCCTGTATGTGTATGCGCGCGTGTTTGTATACTAGCGAGCGTGCGAGCATGCCATCGTGTGTGTGTGCGCGCATGTGTGTTATCTGTGACATTACAGCGTTAGAAACTAATTTTTGATGGACAAACTGATTTGTTTCTTAAGCGAATATCACTCGGCAAATTAGATCTTGAAGTCGGTGAGACTAGACCGAGCCTGCTTTCTAAATCACTTTTTTTTTGTAGGAGTCGTAAAAATTTTACGTATATGTTTGTTGACAATAAATTCGTAGGATGGGGTAATTTTAGTTTATGAGTAAAATGCCGGAGTTGAAATCCGTTTTGAAAAGTAAAAGATTCAAAAGTAAATATGTAGAGATAAAAGCTTTTTGTATTTATGGGACATGACGAACATCAATCATAAAAATGGATTTTTTGACAATCAGAATACTTTCTCTATGCTTAAAGTGAGAACGTAAAAACGAAGAATTTAACTTTTGCAACAACGCATTGGTTACATATGTTTAAAGAACCGTTTGTGTACATTGCAGATCACGTTACCAAATCAGGGCGCAGGTTAGGCAAAATGGATACACCCCTGTAGTTGAATCCCTGTCAGAATCTTTGTATAGTCTGGTCCACGAAATAAAACACTCAGGACGTTACAACGTTCCCAATCGGTTACTGTGCAGACATTTCAGACACACCAAATTAAAGCGTGTTCTTTTGTCTGTAAATCTACGTTAATTCCGTTAATATATTTTCAAACGTCGATTTTATATTTCAATAAATTTATCGATAAACACGATTTTCACGCAGTTTTTCTACTACCAGCTACTTTGAAAGTTCATAACTTTGTCAAATTTTACTCCACCACAATACTGTTCAAGTTTGTTACGGGGCAGACATTTGTTAAAGTTTTTGCTGAATTTGACAAACTTTTGACAAAAATTGAAATTATGGTGTATTTTTTTAAAGAAGTGTTTATTTTGTTACCGGCAACTTTATTGAAATAATTCTTTAACAGTCGTCTGTAATTTTACACAATTATTATCAAGACCTTTGTTAAATCAGATCAGTAAAATTATAGCGGATTTCTGTTGAAAATGAACGGCCATCATGATATGACCCAGACCTGAGACTTTAAAAATTACTTTTTGAGTTGAATATTTACGAATTTTTTGCCTGATTTGATTCAAATGTGTTACAAAAATCGATTTTATTTTCGCATTCATTACCCAGTAAAATCCATTCAACCGTTTCACAATGGCGGCCATTCTACACCTTAAAAAAATCATAGCTTCTTTTTATCATAACTTTTTTTTATAATCCGAATTCGTTATGCAAATTAAACGAGCGTTCTTAACGTGTTTCAGAAATACATCTTGACAGCCGCCTCGGTGGCCTAGTTGATAGCGTACTGGGCTTTCACCCAGAGGACCCAGGTTCGATTCCCGGCCAGGGCTTGGCATTTTCATACGCTATAAATCATCCCATCGTCTGCATTAGCCCAAGTGTGCACAATAGTTGGACGTTAAAAAAAGAAAAATTGATATGGACTCATTTGATAGTGACGGATCGGAGTCTTACCATGATGGCTGTTTGAATAAAACGTATTTTGTATCACAGATTCATTAATTACTTGTGAATTTTAGACTTGTCGAGAAATCTGGTGCTATAGATTTCTTATCACAATTTTCAGTGACATTTCGTGGTAAAACCAGACCAATGACCATGAACTAACATCCGGTCGTGATATACGGGCAGTTTTATAAATACAAATAAAATATATAATTACCTTTAAACGTTTTATGATAGTCAAGATCCAGGTTAGTTTCGGGTCTGTGTCTACCCATAATGGACGCTTCCAATACAAATTCTAAAATAATATTATAATGCTTATAAATATACTATGTTGAGTATAATGATCTGCTTTCCCAAGCTTCGTCAATTCTACTTTTGTTGACGCGTTTTGGAGAGCCACCATCTTCATAAACTCTCTCTCTCTCTCTCTCTCTCTCTCTCTATATATATATATATATATATATATATATATATATATATATATATATATATATATATATATATACGAGGGTTGATCAAATATAAACGAGACTGATTTTTTAAAAAAATTATTGCTTACTTACAAATAATTCTTGATACAACTTATTTTTCTACATAGTCTCCCGCACGAGTAACACATTTTTCCCACCGGATTGGAAGTTTTTTAATTCCATCTTCGTAAAAAGTTCTCGGGCGTTCATTGAGCCATTGGAGCACAAAGGTCTCCACCGCAGAATCGTCTTCGAAACGCTGGCCTCCAAGCGCCTCTTTGAGTGGCCCAAACAGGTGATAGTCGCAGGGTGATAAGTCTGGACTGTATGGGGGATGTTCATACCCATAATGGACGCTTCCAATACAAATTCTAAAATAATATTGTAATGCTTATAAATATACTATGTTGAGTATAATGATCTGATTTCCCAAGCTTCGTCAATTCTACTTTTGTTGACGCGTTTTGGAGAACCACCATCTTCACAAACTCTCTCTCTCTCTCTCTCTCTCTCTCTCTCTATATATATATATATATATATATATATATATATATATATATATATATATTATTATTACTATTATTTGCGCATAGACCCTGTTGGATCACGCAAAGCGCTCCGACTCATGTCTTGTTCCTTCTAATCCTCCACACATCCTGTCCCCATGGATTCTCTTCCGCTCCTCCGTCCATTTTACCCTTACTCTCTTTGGGATTTCATTCTCTGGGACCTTCCAACCGAGCATCTTTCTCCTGTATGCGCGCCTGTCTTCAACATCTGTTGAGTCTATTCCGGCGTCATGTAGCTTATATATATATATATATATATATATATATATATATATATATATATATATATATATAATCGTAGCTCGTATATAGTTTTTGACGAAGCTAGGGAAGGCAGATCATTATACTCAACATAGTGACAATAATCCTAGCAGAAAAGAAGAAGAATATAAAAGGAACTTATAAATATAATTATAATTTATATAACTTATAAATATAATTATACCGTCACCAAACAGCTGATTTAGAACATCCAATTGTTTCTTTTGTTGACACTGTGATTATATTTATTGATGTAATTGTTTCAGAGTCGCATATCGGCACAAATATTGCAGCTGCGAGAGTAGGGAGTAAACAGGAAACGGTAAGTTTGACTTTTAAAAGTAAGTGAACACTTTAATTGACTGCAAGTAAATTACTTTGTAATAACCTAAATCAAATTGTAACGCGATAACGCTTTGACGTGTTCAATGTGGCCGCTATACCGCTTCTGGGCAAACTTCGAACTTTCCTGACCACCGTGTGTAGCAATCAAGTTATCGAGTTGCATTCAATCCTCGAAACGGTTTTAAGCGACAAACTCTGTCCTTTAATTAGTATCGGAGCTAGCACTACTTAGGGACCAAGTAAAGAGTATAGTTGAATTGCAGTGGGAGGTGTGGACGAACTCTCAACTTGTAACGATGTTACGCCCTTTGATATTTGATTCTTTACCGACCCTTGCCGGGTATATTAGGGTCAATCGTTCTTGGCGCTA
This sequence comes from Callitettix versicolor, assembly GCA_022606455.1. Taxonomy (NCBI): domain Eukaryota; kingdom Metazoa; phylum Arthropoda; class Insecta; order Hemiptera; family Cercopidae; genus Callitettix; species Callitettix versicolor. Next base: position 79,305,715 of record CM040184.1, on the reverse strand, counting down.
TAGGCACTTGCGTGGGTTGGATGCTATAACGCAGTAGTAGCAATGAATACAGAATCTATGATAATTATCAACTAATATTATATTTTATTATTCTTCTTCATCCGGATCACTCACTTTGGGGTACGCCAAATCAATTACTTTGATGTGCGTTAGCTGCCTTCCGCTGTATCCAATACTGCTTCATTCTATCCGAGGCTGCTTCCTTCTTTCATCCGAGACTGCCCCGACCCTTTTAGATGTTGGTTTTTCTTGGAACCTTAGGTTTTCATTATGTAAAAGTTTTCGCAGTTTAAGTACATCGTCAATCATCTCATCTGATATCGCCAGCTCAGTTCTCCTGGACCCGCCTGAACCAATTACTCTTCGTTTTCCGATCTCTGAAGAAAGCAAAGATCCGCCTAGTAAATCTACTGCTGTTCATCCTACTAATATTATTTTATTATTATTATTATTATTATTATTTTTTTTTTTTTTGGTGTTTAACGTCCGACTATTGTGCACACTTGGGCTAAAGCAGACGATGAAATGATTTATAGCGTATGAAAATGCCAAGCCCTGACCGGGAATCGAACCCGGGTCCTCGGAGTGGAAGCCCAGTACGGTATCAACTAGGCCACCGAGGCGGCTAACTATAATTATTAATGAACACTATTGTTACTTGTCCAGCTCAGTGTTCAATTGTTAGAGGAATAAGAGTTATTGAGACCAGTACCTGAGATATTGGCAAACCAGACACACGTTAAATTTTATCTAAACAGCCAATTAATCGTAGAAACAAACAGATACAGATAGACAGACATTCAGCTAAAAACCACTTGCTTGGACTCCTGGTAGAATAGACCAATCAAAATTTAAAGATCAATTTTTACCAAACCTTCTTCATTTAAGCAGAGAGTAAACGATAAATGCTACATTTTAATCAGTCACAAAGCTTTTATTATTTACAAATAGTTTATTAATATACAGTGTTAGTAAAAATTATCGGGACACCCGAATAACTTTTTAGTTTATTAATGGAGACAAACCAAATGCATGACATTTTTATTTATGAGGCACAAAGATGTACAGTTGTATATAAGGCTCCATAGTGTAAGTAGTACGGGACAACTTTGCCTTGACCGCAATATTGGAGACCGAGACAAAGTTGCCTTATGCACTGAAATGTACATCCATATGTCTTCTAAACATTTCGTAAGTTTGGTTTTTCTCAACAAATAAAAAAGGAAATTATTAGTCACGACAAAATTTGACTAATCCTGTATATTAATGTAACTTACTGTTCAATGATAGAACCGATGATGCCGGGCGGGAAGAGGTTCGTTACTTGTTTGCAAACCCCGCAGGGGGGTGCAGACTAGCTGCACCTATTGAGAGGATTTAGACGACCCTCGCGGTATCCGAGTCTAACAAACACTTACTACTTTAAAGCTTTACACTCACACTTACATTTATCGTGGCGATAATAGCCTCAATGTGCTTTTCGTCTTAAAATAACAAAAAAAACTTTGCAAATATAACTTTTACAAGTTAACCAAACGTAGGTCAAGCGTTACGGTAGGATATGGAGAGGGAAAGAAAGACAGACAGACAGACAGCGAGAGAGACAGAATGTCATCACCACCTGTATCTGTCTCTCTCTGAGCTACAATTTGAGAAATAAACATGCAGCGCTGCCTACCGGCGGGTGCTCCAAGTAGCGTTGTCGGCCGAGTAAAATGGGCTGAGTTTTTCAAGCAAGAAGTGCCCTTATAGATTCTGTATTCATTGGTAGTAGTGATAGGCGTGAGCCGCCTCGGTGGCCTAGTTGATAGCGTACTGGGCTTTCACCCCGAGGACCCGGGTTCGATTCCCGACCAGGGCTTGGCATTTTCATACGCTATAAATCATCCCATCGTCTGCATTAGCCCAAGTGTGCACAATAAACGGACGTTAAAAAAAAAGTAGTGATAGGCGATATTGTGTTACCTGTTATTTAGTTCTTTATGGTAACTTGTTATTTTAACTGAGTACTAACTGTAGTAATCGTTACCGAAATTAACAAAAACGTTACTGTGCTAAAGTGTTATAAGCTTAAAAATTTATTAATACCGTGATTTTCCGCCAACCGCAAACGCAATGCAATAACGATCGTCAGGATGAGACGACGTTAAAATGAAGAACGAATAACGTTTTACGCCCAATAGCTTTTGGGTAACCGTTTAGTTCCGTGTCTTGCCGCTGAGCGTTATTAGCGCTAGCGTTGACATAACATTAAAAGAAAAGAACAAAGTAACGGAGTAACGTTAGTTTAGAAATGTTTACTGTTAACTGTAACTGATGTAACGAACAACGGGGCTCGGTGGTCGACGTGGCTAAATCATCGGTCAGTCTACTGCGTTACTCACCTAAGCACAGTTGCTCCCGTTGCTTTTCCGTTAAATGCTAATTAACGGGTAACGTGTTTATTTTTGATGCTACTGTTTTGTAATATTTTAAAAGTGGCGTTTAAAAGTGTAAAAAAACTAACACGGCATAATTGTAGACAAAGAGTTTTTTTTACGTTATTACAACTGAGGTATGCCCCATCTAGTAATTCTATCTTCATATGCAATTTCACTGTTTGCTGGGTTGCAACCCGACAGCTGTTCCCAATGTGTTTACTGGCTTGAGAGGTCCACTGGTTTGGTCCTTTTCAGCCTTTTTGTTGTTAGGTTGTCCCTCCGGTACGATCTCCTTATTCTTATGCTGCTCTAACCGTCGACGATGCTTAACGGAGAGCTTCT
>CM040184.1:79282953-79297953 GCA_022606455.1 Callitettix versicolor | reverse complement strand
TTAGTCTTGAAAAATTATTGATTATGAATTCTTAATCGTTTTTAGTCTTGAAAATGTATTAATTATGACATCTTAATCGTTTTTATTCTTGAAAATGTATTGATTATGACATCTTAATCGTTTTTAATCTTGAAAATGTATTGATTATGAATTATTAATTGTTTTTAGTCTTAAAAATGTATTGATTATGAATTATTAATCGTTTAACTTCTTAAATAAGTATTGATTATGAATTCTCAATAGTTTAGCTTCTTAAAAAAGTATTGATTATGAATTCTCAATAGTTTAACTTCTTAAAAAAGTATTGATTATGAATTATCAATCGTTTAACTTCTTAAAAAAGTATTGATTATGAATTATCAATCGTTTAACTTCTTAAAAAAGTATTGATTATGAATTCTCAATAGTTTAACTTCTTAAAAAAGTATTTATTATGAATTATCAATCGTTTAACTTCTTTAAAAAGTATTGATTATGAATTCCCAATCGTATTTAGTCTTGAAAAAGTATTGATTATAAATTATCAATCGTTTAACTTCTTAAAAAAGTATTGATTATGAATTCCCAATCGTTTTTAGTTTTGAAAAAGTATTTATTATAAATTCCCAATCGTTTTTCTGGAGCGAATTTTCAAAACTGATGTTTTATTTGCTCCTATCTCTTCAGCGAGACAGCTGCGTGCAACGACTGTTATAATTACGTTAACTAAGATTCATAAATAAAACTACTGCTTACAGAAAAATTTTCGAGTTTCTTGGACGAAAGAATTCTTAGAAAATTTGTTGGGTCAATTTTTGTGGGCGCCAAAGTGTTTACAGTTTTATTCCAAAAAAGTCAGTACATTCAGGTAAACGTTAGTACCGGTTATTTAGGATAAATAAATACTAAACTTGTTTTTCCAACTGAAAGGGTTCACTTGAAGCGGTATGAGTTTATCCGCCATTTTAAAATCTCGATTAAATATGGCGGCGCCTTGTGAATAGTTTCCACCCTAACATAACGGATTGGTATGGACGCCATAATGGGTGTGTTGGCAATCCAAAGACGATAGCGTCGAAAATGGTTGCAAGCTCTCCACAAGTACTAATGTTAAAATGAATGACTTATCACTTACCCGTTGCACCGTTAATTGACCGTTTAACACAAAATTATCACTTTCCAAAAAGACCCGGTCATTATCTGTCAGTTGCCTCAAAATCGGTTCGTTTGATTTTTCTCAAATTTTAGTCACATACGAAGAACTATAATTCAAATCAAAACACCAAGTTTTCAGATAAAAGAAATTTTCAGTTCGCGAACTAATTAAACGGAACCAACTACGCGACGGTCAGGGATTGTTTTGGTTTGTTCCTGAATTTTAATTTTGCTGGTCTGGTTCACGTTTTCAGCGAATTTCCATTGGGAAATGAACCGTCGGAGCGGCCATCATGGTACGACCCTGACCCGAACGATATTGCAACTTTTTACAATTACAACAATTTCACAAATTTTAGACCGATTTTATTCAAATTGGCACACAAAAATCGATTTTTAGTAAGACAGATTGGAAAAATTTTTAACCAGCAAAATTCGTCCAAGAGTATCAGTTCAGTTATTTAAAAATTCATAATTTTTTTGCTTAAAATATTTATTAAAATCTGATTTAATCAGTTTTAAAAAAACATTAGACAAATAAATAACCTTTATAAAAAAATAGCACCTTTATTTACGCTTGTTAACCTTTCGAAAAATTATCAATTTGAATTTTCAAAATCCTTCGAAACTAAAAAAATCTAATTTGACGGCGGTCAGGGTTCATTTTCGTATTTTCTATTTAATTTAAAAGTTCAAAATCCTAATATACGCATATTTTAAATCTGTTTACGATTGTAAATCGTATTGCATTACTTCGGCGAGACAGCTGCGTGCCATTCGTGGATATGACGTCACAATAGCTGTACAAACTTTACGTGGAGTCGCTGTACACCCAAAGTTATTACCAAAGTTAACATACATTTTTTTAAATATTCGGAATCGCCGCCATTTTTGAAAAATTTGAACAGATTTTTCCCGGGTAACGGACTTGTCCAAGCTATTACCGAAATGGAATTTTGTACTACACTTGAATCGAACCGCGTCGAAATTTCAAAACGTTACGTGACGCCCTGTCAAAAGAGGCCAGATCGGTGCTCATTTCATGGTCTGGGTTTTACCATGATGGTAACCACAATAGCTCATTGTTAAATGGGAATTCGTTGCGAACCGAAAGCGAATGCAATTAACAAAGCGACAGTAGCGCTGTGAGTTGCAGTGAAGCGAACTAAGTTAATAAACCGAAGTTTTCAATTGTGAAGTTTTAGAACAATTTAATACCGCGGTGGGAGATCATCTAATCAAATCTCAGCGTCAAGCAAGGCGACACTTTTTCAAACTAACTTGTTTACAATTTGAATCTTTGTATAAAAGAGTGAAATTATTTAAATGTAGCTGCGAGAAGTGTAAATTTAATATTCTCTCTCTTTCCCTCTCTCTCTCTTTCCTCATTCTACTTAAAATTTATATTAGTCCTATTCACTTAACATTTCAAATTATATTAAAAATTAAAAAACGAACCCTGACCGTCGCCAAGTTACTTTATTTTTATTTCAACGAGTTATGAAAATTCAAAATGCTAATTGATGCCGTGCTTAACGTCCATTATAACAGTGAAATCAGATTAAAAAAAACGAAACTAAGACATAAAAATTATGAATTTTCAAGATTTAAAATGGCCGCCATTTTCAAACAGTTTAACGGATTTTTCTGGCTGATTAGTTTGTTCAAGCTATCGCCAAAACCGTAGCTGTAACGCTGACCTGTTAGAAGCGTATTTCCGCAAGCATTTTCCCTTAAAACCTTTTTTTGAGATTATAATTTAACCGTCACAATCAGCATTAAGTCTGCCGTATATTAGAATTTTAATCACCGCCGGAAATATTTTTTGTTTACACATTGATTTAATAAGAGGTTATACAAATTAGGATATATCTTCTTAAAGACGAGATTTTTGGACTATAAAGTAGAAAAAATTGGGAATTTTAGCAAAGTGAACCCCATAAAACAAAAACAATACGAATTTTTAAAGATTAAAAAAGGCCGCCATTTTGAATCTGTTGAACGAATTTTACTGTGCAACAAAGTTACCCAAGTTATTATTGCAAACAATTTTTGTGCCAAATTTGAATTGAATTGGATCATAAATTACTCTCTCTCTCTCTTACACACACACACACACACACACACACACACACACACACACACACACACACACACACACACACACACACACAAGCATACGTACGCCCGATCGCACGCAAGCGAGCGCATGCGCACAGAACATACACACATACACATACACAAAAGCACACGTACGCACGAGAACACATAAAACATGCACACACACATACACACGCACACACATATACACGTACGCGCGCGCACAGAACACACACACAAGCACACGTAAGCCCGAGCGCACGCAAACGAGCGCGCGCACAGAATACACATACACACAAGCACACGTACGCACGTGCACACACAGAACATGCGCGCGCACACGCAACACACACAAGCAAACGTACGCCCGAGCGCACGCACACGCGTGCACAGAATACACACACACACACACACACACACACACACACACACACACACACACACACACATACACAAAGCACACGTACGCACGAGAACACACAGAATATGCACACACACACACACAATTATATGAGCGAGCGCACACACGCACACAGAACACACACAAGCACACGTACGCCCGAGCGCGTACACACACTCACACACGCGTACGCGCGCGCACAGAACCCACACACACACACACACACACATAAGCACACGTACGCACGAGCACACACAGAACAAGTATACACACACACACACACACACACACACACAAGCTCACGTACGTCCGAGCGCACGCACGCACGCGCGCACACAGAACACACACACACACACACACACACAACACACACACACACGTACGCGCTCGCGTACAGAAAACACACACACGTACGTGCTCGCGCACAGAAAACACACACACACACACAAACACACGTACGCACGAGACACACACACACACACACACACACACACACACACTAAGTCTCTACCACATCATAGAACCTCACCTCCACATCATAGACTGTGTGAGAAGTGTGTGCCAATATTTTTACGCGCCGATTTATTGAGCGTAAAATGTCGGTTTTGTAATTAAATTAGAAACAGCCGCGCGGTATTTATTGGCGTTGTCACTGCTCACCATTACCTTGATACGTAATGGTGCCGGAGGCATCGGGCAGCTTTGCAATTATAACGTGGCGTTTATTGTTTAGCACACTGCTAACTGCATCTGTCCTGCAGTGTATTGGTAACCTGGAACCATAAAATGTGCACGAATATGAGCTTTGAAACACGTGTTGATGGTTCATTAAGACTTACCTGACCTTTCGCCGAAACCGTATCTGTCATAATATAATAGAGGCCTACAGTTGATGGTCTGATATTTAAGTTACAATCGAGTTCACTCAAGTAGTCGTACACACATTGTGAGTACGGGTTTGGCAATCCCGAGATGCCCCAGCTGTATCTAGTCTTTCATCGTCTATCTGTTCTTGGATTAGATCCCTTCATCGCTAGCCAAGGTAGAACAGCGTATCCCGAAGACTGCGTGGCTGAAGGAGAGAGTAGCTTAAGTGAGCGTACTCCGTATACCAGACATGTTTCAGTTTAATTCTAGTCTTCTCTGTGTATGCGGGGTTCTGCGTGGATGGATAGTTTATTTCTTCAGCTACTTGTGAGATTTACGTAACTGGAAACAAGCTTTCGGATCTCAGAAAACCGTGGAGGATTGGTAAACGTGGGCCTGTGAAGTGAACGTAGAGGCATGAAAGGGGACAGAAGTGGGGCCATAACTTACACTTTGGAATCATCAGGCACTGTACTGCAGCAAACGGGTATGTAGAGGACCAACTCAATCTGCGGTGGAAGAAGTGAGAGATGGCGTGAAACATCTCGAATCAGTTTGGTGACGGTCTGTCTGGAATCACACACACACACACACACACACACACACACACACACACACACACACACACACATCTCTCACACACACACGCGCGTGTGTGCGTTCTCTCTCTCTCTCACACACACACACACATTTTCTCTCCCTCGCTGTCCCTCTCTCTCTCTCTCTCACACACTCTCTCTGTCCCTCCCCTCTTTTTCTCTGCCCCTCTCTCTCTCTCTCTCTCTCACACACACACACACACACACATTTTACTCCCTCGCTGTCCCCCTCTCTCTCTCTCACACACACACTCTCTCTCTGTCCCTCCCTCTCTTTCTCTGCCCCTCTCTCTCTCACTCTCTCTCTCTCTCTCTCACACACACACACATAGACACAATCACGTACGCACGAGCACACCCACAACACACACACACACACACTCACCTATCCACCCACCCATTCACTTACCCACACACCCACCCACCCACACACACACACACACACACACACACACACACACACACACACACACACACACACACACACACACACACACCTATCCACCCACCCATTCACTTACCCAACCACCCACACACCTACACACCCACACACACCCACACACACACACACACACACACACACACACACACACCTATCCACCCACCCATTCACTTACCCACCCACCCACACACACCCACACACACACACACACACACACACCCACCTATCCACCCACCCATTCACTTACCCCCCCCACACACACACACACACACACACACACACACACACACACACACACACACACACAGTACAAATTTCAATTACCCACCTCTAAAAGTGCTCTAAAGAACAAGATCAGTGCTCATTTCAAGGTTCCGGGTCTACTGCATGATAATAACTCATTTTTCAATGGAAATTCCTTAACTGACTGCCAGGTGTATGTTCAGTATAATAATCTGCCTTCCCTAACTTCGTAGCAATAGGTTTTCACTTCGGTGGCCTAGTGGATAGCGTACTAGGCTTTCACCCCGAGGACCCGGGTTCGTTAAATACAAAAAAAAAAAAAAAAAAAATCTGCAAAGGTGACTCTTGTGGTGTTCTTTAACTGTAGTCCAGAGCTGAGTCCTTGAAATGTGCAAAGATCCTGAACCTCTAGTATGAAGATTTCAGGACCTCTATTTGATTATAGGATTCCACTGTTTGAGGTGTCGTTAACAATAATATTCGCGTGTGTATATCAGTGTCAAAATTTGATTCAAACTTGTCACAATAATCCATTTTGGTAATAGATTAAATAAGTGTGTTAGCCAAAAAAAATCATGTAGACAGTTTCAAAATGGCGGTCATTTATAAATCATAACGTTTTTACGTAAATTCTTTAAAACGAACTAATTTCATCGTCTTAATCAGCATTAAAAACTTTGGGGTTTTGAATTTTCAAAATCAATTTGAATTCACGAAGGTCAGGGTTATTTTTCGTAATTTCAATGCAATTTAAGACTTCATTACGCTATTATATGCAGACTGTAATGCTGATTACGACGGTGAAATTATAATTTCAAGATGAAAAATTATTTTTGGAATCCGTTTCCATTACGTCATCCACACAGCTGCGTACCGTGATTATAATTAAGTAATCTGATAGGCTTTTCCGGATGTGACGGCACAATAGCTGTAACCTTTACGTACAGTTGCAGTAGGCCGTGCTGTGCTGTCACATTGTAATAAACATGAATGTTTCATACATGCAGGCACTGGCTACACCCGATATTTGTCCTTTGTAAAAGCAATTGTAATATTTTACTGTATCGCTTTACGTTGTATAGCGCATACATTTTCTTTTTATTGGTAAAAATATCGTAGCTTCACCCCACTCCGTTATCTCGCCCTGTTGCTTGGGTTACAAGGGTGGCCTTTAACTGGCCTATAATTGAGTGGAACAGTAGCCTATAACTGTCTCTGATTTCACTTGTAACCTAATCCAACTCCGTAACCAAGACTTGTAACTGCACCCCGCTTCGTTATTTAGTCCCATTTATTGATTTACAAGAGTGGCCTTTAATTGGCCTATAATTGAGTGGAACAGTGGCCTATAACTCTCTGATTTCACTTGTAACCTAATCCAACTCCGTAACAAAGACTTGTAACACATACTTCGTTACCTCGACCTGTTGCTTGATTTACAAGAGTAGCCTTTAACTGGCCTATAATTGAGTGGAACAGTGGCCTATAACTGTCTCTGATTTCACTTGTAACCTAATCCAACTCCGTAACAAAGACTTGTAACTGCACCCCGCTTCGTTACCTCGACCTGTTGCTTGATTTACAAGAGTGGCCTTTAACTGGCCTATCATTGAGTGGAACAGTGGCCTATAACTGTCTCTGATTTCACTTGTAATCTAATCCCACTCTGTAACCAATACACACACACACACACACACACACACATTAGGAAATCGAAGAGATTGAATCACAGTTACATTCAAACAGAAGCACTCACAGGGCCATTATGTTGTTAACTGACTTTAAAATGGCAGTAATTTAGAAGAGAGTTTTTAAAAGCCACTAAAATCTCACCAACTTGCAGTTTTTAATTAATCACATTGAGACTGAATTTTCAAGTAAAGATTTTAGGAAGCCTATTGCTACGAAGCTAGGGAAGGCAGATTATTATACTGAACATGCACCTGGCAGTTTAATTAAGGAATTTCCATTGGATAAATGAGTTATTACCATGCAGTAGACCCAGAACCTTGAAATGAGCACTGATCTTGTTCTTCAGATCACTTTTAGAGGTGGGTCATTGAAATTTGTACTGTGTGTGTGTGTGTGTGTGTGTGTGTGTGTGTGTGTGTGTGTGTGTGTGTGTGTGTGTGTGTGTGTGTGTGTGTGTGTATGTGTGTGTGTGTGTGTGTGTGTGTGTGTGTGTGTGTGTGTGTGTGTGTGTGTGTGTGTGTGTGTGTGTGTGTGTGTGTGTGTGTGTGTGTGTGTGTGTGTGTGTGTGTGTGTGTGTGTGTGTGTGTGTGTGTGTGTGTGTGTGTGTGTGTGTGTGTGTGTGTGTGTGTGTGTGTGTGTGTGTGTGTGTGTGTGTGTGTGTGTGTGTGTGTGTGTGTGTGTGTGTGTGTGTGTGTGTGTGTGTGTGTGTGTGTGTGTGTGTGTGTGTGTGTGTGTGTGTGTGTGTGTGTGTGTGTGTGTGTGTGTGTGTGTGTGTTTGTTTGTGTGTGTGTGTGTGTGTGTGTGTGTGTGTGTGTGTGTGTGTGTGTGTGTGTGTGTGTGTGTGTGTGTGTGTGTGTGTTTGTGTGTGTGAGGTGTTTAAAGCACGCTGACGTTCGACATTTTGGTTCGATTCGATTCAAAATTAGCGCAAACATCGATCGTGTTAACAGCTTGGACTAGATCGTTTATCAGCAAAAAATGTTCAGCAGCTTCAAAATGGCGGTCATTTTATTGTGTTTTTAAAGCTTTTTAAATCCGATTCCACCACCGTATTCATCGTTAATTACTGCGTAAATTAGTGTTTTGAATTTTCAAAAATATTCTGAATTTAGAAATTTTAATTCGACGTCGGTCAGGGTTTATTTTTTGTTAATTTTCGATGAAATTCGATGGTTTATAAAATGCTAGTTTATGTTAGTGCAAACAGAGTTCCAAAATGTCATCACGTCAGCAAGACAGGTGCGTGCCGTTGTAATTAATCCACCGGAGGGCAGCGTAAATAAAAACAGGTGGACGTATATTTGACATATTAATCCGGAGCACGGTTTCGGATAAGGAACGCTGCCGGGTTCGTGACTAAATGTGTAATAAAGTACGCAGATAACGACCGAATTGCACTTATCTGTGATCGCGGACATGGTCAAATAAAGTTAGCGGTTTTTAAAAAATAACCCCGAATCCACAACGTTTTTCTTTGTTTCCAGTCCCGTAGGTTTGGCGTATGCACGAAAGTGCATTCCGTGATAAGGTATATCAGATAGCCAACAGTCAGCAGAACACACGCTAAAAAGGTCGGTTTACTCAACTCTGACCCGTCGAGGCGGGTTGAGGTAGGTTCAGACTGACAGCCGGTTCCATTCTGTTCCGTTACGTCTACATTTCGTCATGTCTGTTTATTGATTGTCCACGCCAAACTGGACACGTATTGTGTTTTATGAATCACATCCTTGGACGTTTTTTTCGTCGTTACAAGTAAATACGGAATCGATTTTAAACCGAGCCGGGCAGGACGTAACGTTCGCGGGAAATTTTGGCGCGAACACGGCTTGGCCGTGTTGTGGAAATGTCAAAATTTCACTTAACACGTGTTCCTACCTCTGTTTATAAAATCGATCTTGAGATATTTAGGTTAGGATTTGCAGGTAAAGATCGCGCCTCGCCTCGTTCGGTCTGCTGCGTCTATGGACTGCGCACTTCAAGGTCGCGCGTTCCGAGACGCAAACGGTTATTCTGTTTTCTAATCAAAGAATCATGTATTTAAATTATTGTAACCTGGTGGAAATTTGAAAAAAACGAATTTCCATTGGAAAATGAACTGGAGCAACCATCATGGTAAAACCCAAACCCGAGACTTTTAAATTAGAGCCAATGCTGACCTTTAAACATTTTTTGAGTGGTCGATAAAATTAAAATAAATATAGCCTGTAAGTGTGTGTGTGTGTGTGTGTGTGTGTGTGTGTGTGTGTGTGTGTGTGTGTGTGTGTGTGTGTGTGTGTGTGTGTGTGTGTGTGTGTGTGTGTGTGTGTGTGTGTGTGTGTGTGTGTGTGTGTGTGTGTGTGTGTTTCAGCACGTTCGATTTGATTCAGACTTGACAAAGGTAAACGATACCGATAATAGCTTAAACAAGCTCGTTAAATAGGAAAATTCATTCAACAGTTTCAAAATGGCGGCTTTGTTATTTTAATTGTTTTTCAAAAGCTGATTTCACTAAGGTGATCGGCGTTAAGAAACTGCATTAATTAGCATTTTCAATTTTCGAAATCCGTTGAAATTAAGGCATTTAATTGTTTATTTTCAATTTAATTTTAAAAAATTTTAATGTTAATATATACATATTTTATTACTGATTATGTTGATGTTGCTATAACATATATATATATATATATATATATATATATATATATATATATATATACTATATATTCTTTTTATATTCTTCTTCTTTCTGCTACGATTATTGTCACTATGTTCAGTATAATTATCAGCCTTCCCTAGCTTCGTCAATTCTATTTTCGTTGACGCGTTTCGGAGAACCTCCATCTTCAAAAACTATATCTATACTCTAGAGGATAGGCTACTCTTAGATATAGATATAGATATAAATTAGAGTAGAGATGTAGTTTTTGAAGATGGAGGTTCTCCGAAACGCGTCAACGAAAATAGAATTGACGAAGCTAGGGAAGGCAGATCATTACACTGAACATAGTGACTATATACATATTTAAAATAATTTTGTAAAAATTGAAATTTAAAAAGTCGTATTTGATCATTGTAATCAACGTTCAAGTCTGCGTACACATTTAAAATTTTCAAATTCTATTAAAAATATAAAAAAATATTTCACTAATGTTATTATTATTCGTAAGTAATCAAAATTTCATCAACCGGTTTTGTGAAATTATTGATATTTTCTAATTTTATTTTGTAAGCAGTTTCCTTGGTTTTTTTTGTCAAAACAATCGAACGCGAGATAGTTTCTATGATAATTTTTTCGCGGCGCGATATTTTCTAAATCGCTTACGACAGAAATATTTTTAGCGATCACTAGAAAAAGTCACGTGACAAATAAATCCGTACAGCACGAGCGCGGAGTAAATATGCCAAATTAAATTGCCGCCAAATAAGACGGTACCGTATTTAAATGTGTTTAATTCGCGGGCCGGAGTTTCACGTAAGTTTATTTGACAGTAATAAGGCGGTTGCAATGTGCCCGGGAAACCCGAGATGATGGCCCTAAATGTTTGATACTTGCCGGTAACATATGTCCGGTAATAACGCTCGGCGCGGATGATTTAATAAGAGCCCAACGTAACCGCTCTCACTATTGCTGTTGGATAATTTTAATAGCCTGTGCAAATTACTGTTATCGGTGTTAGTTATAGATAAACAATAAAATAGTTGGATAAATTATTAGCTCCCACGATGGTCTTGGCCACGATCCATGATCAGAACCGTATGGCTATCAGATAACGCCTTTCTCCCACTGCAACACACTGCACAGTCTTACACTACCAGTGTCAATGTAGTGTATATTTTTAAGACGCTACTGATCCTAGCCTAATCTCACCGCAGCACTACTTGCTCGCGGTCTAGTAAGTCCTACACTACCAGAGTCAATGTAGTGTATATTTAGGGACACTACTTAACCTAACATAACCTTCTCACAGCAAGACTACCTGCCCAGTAGAGTCTAGTAAGTTTTACACTACCAGATTCAATGTAGTGTATATTTAGGGACACTACTTAACCTAACATAACCTTCTCACCGCAGCACTACTTGCTCGCGGTCTAGTAAGTCCTACACTACCAGAGTCAATGTAGTGTATATTTAGGGACACTACTTAACCTAACGTAACTTTCTCACCACGGCACTACCTGCCCAGTAGAGTTTAATAAGTTTTACACTACCAGAGTCAATGTAGTGTATATTTAGGGACACTACTTGACTTAACATAATCTTCTCACCGCGGCACTGCCTGCCCAGTAGATTCTAATACGTTTTACACTACCAGAGTCAATGTAGTGTATATTTAGGGACACTACTTGACTTACCATAATCTTCTCACCGCGGCACTGCCTGCCCAGTAGAGTCTAATACGTTTTACACTACCAGAGTCAATGTAGTGTATATTTAGGGACACTACTTGACTTACCATAATCTTCTCACCGCGGCACTGCCTGCCCAGTAGAGTCTAATACGTTTTACACTACCAGAGTCAATGTAGTGTATATTTAGGGACACTACTTAACCTAACATAACCTTCTCACAGCAAGACTGCCTGCCCAGTAGAGTCTAATACGTTTTACACTACCAGAGTCAATGTAGTGTATATTTAGGGACACTACTTAACCTAACATAACCTTCTCACAGCAAGACTAACTGCCCAGTAGAGTCTAATAAGTTTTACACTACCAGAGTCAATGTAGTGTATATTTAGGGACACTACTTAACCTAACATAACCTTCTCACAGCAAGACTGCCTGCCCAGTAGAGTCTAATAAGTTTTACACTACCAGAGTCAATGTGGTGTATATTTAGGGACACTACTTAACCTAACATAACCTTCTCACAGCAAGACTACCTGCCCAGTAGTGTCTAATAAGTTTTACACTACCAGAGTCAATGTAGTGTATATTTAGGGACAGTACTTAACCTAATACACCTGCCCAGTAGAGTCTAATAAGTTTTACACTACCAGAGTCAATGTACTATATATTTAGGGACACTACTTAACCTAACATAACCTTCTCACAGCAAGACTACATGCCCAGTAGAGTCTAATACGTTTTACACTACCAGAGTCAATGTAGTGTATAACTGGGGACACTACTGAACCTAACCTAACTTAACCAAACCTAATTTAATTTAACCAGACCTAAGTTAACTGGAAACTTTCCAACCCAAGGGCAAGTTCGAAGGAAAGTTAGCCAGATTGAAGGTCTGAAATACAACGTTTGATGTAGGGACTCTTCACCGAATTTGAAATTTTTTAAAACTGTTAAATTACAAATTTGTAAAAGTTGTACTACTGTGGCCAATCCGTACATGATGCGGTATATCGCACAATAACATAAAGCGTGGTGTAGGGTGCAAATCTATTCAAAACGTTCAACATGAGTTAGATAAGCTGAGCACCCTTGTCTGCTAATCATGATGATCAAAAAGATGATCAATTTGACGCACGAAATCATGTCTTGCATAACTTTAAACTTTAACAGCTGTATAAATTTGGAATTAAATGTCTTCACTTTGTAAATTTCAATCTAAAATTTATTTTCTGCTTTTACTTCGTTTTTATTTTCTACTCAGTGGGACTAAAAATGGATATATCCATTAAAAAACGCTAATTAAAATTGATGTTTTCATGCTCAATGGGACTGAAAATGGATATATCCATTAAAAAATGCTTATTAAAATTGATTTTTTCATGCTCAGTGGGACTGAAAATGGATATATCCATTTAAAAAAATACTAATTAAAATTAATGTTTGATGCTAAGTGGGACTGAAAATAGATATATCCATTTAAAAAAATGCTAATTAAAACTGATGTTTTCATGCTCAGTGGGACTGAAAATGGATATATCCATTTAAAAAAATGCTAATTAAAATTGATGTTTTCATGCTCAGTGGGACTGAAAATGGATATATCCATTTAAAAAAATTCTAATTAAAATTGAGGTTTTCATGCTCAGTGGGACTGAAAATGGATATATCCATTTAAAAAAATGCTTATTAAAATTGATGTTTTCATGTTCAGTGGGACTGAAAATTGATATATCCATTTAAAAAAATGCTTATTAAAATTGATGTTTTCATGCTCAGTTGGACTGAAAATGGATATATCCATTTAAAAAAATGCTTATTAAAATTGATGTTTTCATGCTCAGTGGGACTGAAAATGGATATATCCATTTAAAAAATACTAATTAAAATTGATGTTTTCATGCTCAGTGGGACTGAAAATGGATATATCCATTTAAAAAAATGCTTATTATAATTGATGTTTTCTTGCTCAGTGGGACTGAAAATGGATATATCCATTTAATAAAAACGCTTATTACAATTGATGTTTTCATGCTCAGTTTGACTGAAAATGGATATATCCATTTAAAAAAATGCTTATTATAATTGATGTTTTCTTGCTCAGTGGGACTGAAAATGGATATATCCATTTAATAAAAACGCTTATTACAATTGATGTTTTCATGCTCAGTGGGACTGAAAATGGATATATCCATTAAAAATGCTTATTAAAATTGATGTTTTCGTGCTCAGTGGGACTGAAAACGGTTATATCCATTTAAAAAATGCTAATTAAAATTGAGGTTTTCATGCTCAGTGGGACTGAAAACGGATATATCCATTAAAATACGCATATTGAAAACCATGTTTTACACGAAGTGGAACCGGAAACGGATAGGCCTAGATATATCGAAATACGCGTGTTATAGTCGATGTTTTCACGACCGCCAAACTTTCCGTTTAACGTACCTTCGTATAACGAGAAAGTAAATTGAATAGGCCAATTCGTCGGTTCCACAGCATCGACTCCAAGTTGAAAGCGCAGCTATCAGATGGCCGCCTCGGTATCTGCCAGCACCACGAACTGCAGATCCTTATTTGGCCGCCGAAGGAAGGGTCGTGCCTCGAACTTTCAATGCTCAGACATTCGTCTTATTCGGCTCACAGTAAATCACTTCACGACAGCGTAAGAAATAATTCATGCGTGGAAGCCATTGTTCCAGTAAAACGGAAATATTTGAAGCTGAGCCCATCGGAAGATCACGCTCTGCCCACGTGACTTATGGCGCTGTGGATATTACTAATTAGCACGAACCCTATTTATCATCTTCCGCGCCGGCCCGAGTATGTCTCGCAGATAGAGCTTCACGATATCAGCCACTAATTATAACTCGCGGTAACTGGCTGAGAGGATACGTCATTTAATTCAATCTGTGCATCGGTAACGCATCGACTGGACTGTCTTGTACGCTCTGTAGGCTGGAACGCGCTGGGACAGTCAGAATCTCAGTTTACTGGGACACTAAACGCAATCCAACGTTCGCCGCTGTTGGACAACGTTGGTATCTTTCAAGGACTTCCGTTTCAGATTCACATTGCTATCATAAATCCCATTGAGAAGTCAGCAACTATACTTTAGTAGATAATACGAGATAATTTCATATATACATTATAAATGAGTTACATTAGATAAACACAAACCCTGTCAGGTTAGGTTT
>CM040184.1:79272953-79277953 GCA_022606455.1 Callitettix versicolor | reverse complement strand
GTTAAAGTTGTAAGTGTAGTGTTGGATCTGCTATTATAATAAGGTCCAGACCCGTCAGCAGGAAATAAGAATCCTGAAGGTAACGTAATTTTGAAAATAAAATTTTATATTAATAATCAGCTTTAAAACCTTTATAAATTAGCAATTCAATTTTGTTATTGATAATACACAATTTACCTCGACTGTCTATTTTAAGACAGTCAAAAAGAAAATTATATTGTTTTTAAAGAGTGAGAGAAATATAAAAATTGTACAACGTAAAACTAGCTGAATACCCGTGTTTCGCTTCTCTTTGAATATGTAGGCGTCATGTTTAAGTTGTTTTTTGTTGTTATTTTAAGGCGAAAAGCACATTGAGGCTATTATCGCCTCCCTAAATGTAAGCGTGGCGTAAGTGTAGTGTTGTAAGTGTAAGTGTGTGTTAGACACGGGTACCGCGAAGGACGTCTAAATCCTCTCAGTAGGTGCAGCTAGTCCGCACCTACCTGATGGTCAAAACCTCCGTAATAAGTTTCAAGAAAAAAATTGAAAATGAAAAAAATTGAAAAATTGAGATTGAAAAAATTGAAATTGAAAAAAATTGGAATTGAAAAAAAAATTGAAAATAAAAAAAAATTGGAATTGAAAAAAATTAAAAAATTGAAATTGAAAAAACTGAAAAAAATTGAAAATGAAAAAAATTGGAATTGAAAAAAATTGAAAATTGAAATTGAAAAAAATTAAAAAATTGAAATTGAAAAAACTGAAATTGAAAAAATTGAAAAAAATTGAAATTGAAAAAAATTGAAAATGAAAAAAATTGGAATTGAAAAAATTGAAATTGAAAAAAATTGAAAATGAAAAAATTGGAATTGAAAAAAATTGAAATTGAAAAAAATTGAACTTGAAAAAAAAATAAAAAATTGAAATTGAAAAAATTGGAAAATTGAGATTGAAAAAAATTGAAATTGAAAAAAATTGGAATTGTAAAATTGAAATTGAAAAAACTGAAATTGAAAAAATTGAAAAAAAATTGAAATTGAAAAAATTGAAAATGAAAAAAATTGGAATTGAAAAAAATTGAAATTGGAAAAAATTGAAAATGAAAAAAATTTGAATTGAAAAAAATTGAAAAATTGAAATGAAATTAGCAGAGAAAGCACTGTTAATACCTCAATAAGGAACAGGAAAGTCAACAATTAGAAGTGGAGGAGTTACTCACTTTGAATGCTCTCCAAATTCTAGACTTTATGAGGAAAGTAGGGCCGGAGAAGGCGCCGTGATTGTCTCAGGAATATAGATAAAAGGTTAATAGTTCTAAAAAGATTGCTATGTGTCCCTTGGAATTCAATTTAAAATCAAACAATAACAAATAATGTTAAGATTAGTAAACCTCTAATCACACGTTTAGATCATAAATATTAATTTTTTTTTAAGTCCGATTATTGTGCACACGTGGGCTAATGCAGATGATGGGATGATTTATAGCGTATGAAAATGCCAAGCCCTGGCCGGGAATCGAACCCGGGTCCTCGGGGTGAAAGCCTAGTACGCTATCAACTAGGCCACCGAGGCTGCAATATTAATAAATACATCATGGATTGCGATGGACTATGTTTTGAACTAAATGTGAACGCCTTTTAATTACGTCTTCCAACGATATGTTCCACAGAACATCTGGAGAACATTTTCGATTGAAATCTCGGATGCGTACAATCTGTTTTTTACATAATAGCCAGGTCGTGGTATGGAATTAAAAGTATACAGGCAGGACCCGTGCTTGGTATAGGTCAGGAGTAGGACGCGCTAATTCCACGTTGCTCAGTGCGGGACCAATAATCTGCCCGGAGCTTCGTGTGAACCTCAGCCTCTATCGATTCCAGGGTAACGAGATATAAGAGCTTGCAGTGCATTTTTTTACACGAATCACAATCTGGCACGAATATTTACTGCGTGCGGCGTGCATCTTCCTTGTTCTCCGCGCTGTACTGTCTTTGTCAAAAACATTAGCTCTGCAGTACTCAATATATTGTACAGTAGAATATTTGTAAAAAAACTAAATGTACAAGTGTGTTCAGAAAGTAACGAGAATTTTAAAATTTCGCGGGCTTGGAGAGACCGATTGTCAAACATTTTTTTTTATTATGTTGTTATACATGCCCTTGAAGTATGATACAACTTTCAGCTGTTTTCATTGTTGACTTTGTCTGTGACAGCCGCTAAGGTTAGACGTGTTTTTATGAGATCGGCGATTTTCGTTAGTTAAAAGAAATGGATCAAAGAATTTGTATCAAATTTTACGTAAAAAATGGAATAAAGTGTAACAAAGTGTGTGAAATGTTAACAAAGGTCTATGGTGAGTCTGCTATGAGTATAGCAAGAGCTTACGAGTGGTATAAGCGTTTCCAAGAAGGCCGTGAAGACGTTGAAGATGACGAACACCCTGGACGCCCCAACACATCAACAACCGATGAAAACGTGGAAAAAGTGAAAGAAATGGTTATGAACAATCGCCGAATCACGATTAGAGAGGTCGCTGATGATGTTGGCGTATCGATTGGATCATGACATGACATTGTTTCCAATGTTTTGTGTATGAAACGCGTGGCAGCAAAATTCGTTCCAAAATTGTTGAATTTTGAACAAAAACATCGGCGAATTGAAGTCGCTCGGGAGTCACTAAATGAAGTCAACGAAGATGCAGAATTTCTGAAACGTATTATAACAGGTGACGAAACATGGGTTTATGGATATGACGTCGAAACTAAGGCTCAATCATCCCAGTGGAGGCATTTTGACTCGCCAAGACTGAAAAAGGCTCGACGAGTGCGGTCGAACGTGAAGGTTATGCTCACTTTGTACTTCGATATTAATGGCATAATGCGTCATATAAGGAATGGCATAGGAGAAACGGTCAATAAGGAGTACTATGTACAAGCTCAACGCCGTTTGCGTGAAGCAATCCGAAAAAAAGCCCGGATCTGTGGAAAACAATTCATGGCTTTTGCACCACGATAATGCACCGGCTCACACTTCATCGCTTGTTCGTGAATTTTTGGACAAAAACAGTACTCTAACAATACCCCAGCCTCCCTATTCGCCAGACATGGCTCCGTGTGAATTTTCCCTATTTCCAGAAATAAAGAGAACTTTAAAGGGCTGTCGTTTTACAGCCGTAGATGACATTAAAAGCGCATCGCTGAAAGAACTAAATGCTATCTCAAAGATCGAGTTTGAGAAGTGTTTCGAGGATTGGAAGAAGCGCTGGCACAAGTGCATAATCTCCAATGGGGACTATTTTGAATGCGACAACAACAATGTAGAAGAACAAATAAATATTTTGTTCAAAAAATTAAAATTCTCGTTACTTTCTGGACACCTCGTATACCATTGCTTTGCTACGGATTTTATTGTCCGAGAGAAGCGAGGTCTCTGTTCCAATTCGGCCGTTCTGAATTTTTGTTTGTGTTTGTGTTTGTTGTTACGCACTACTGGACAATGCATTGACCGAACGTTTTGAAATTTGGTACGAAGCACTGACGGATTATTGCAATTTTGTGGGTGGGTGCAATTTTGGATTATTCAATTTACAAGAGGACTTCCCAGAGCGATGCAAATTTTTTATGCTGTTGTTATTTTAAGGCGAAAAGCACATTGAGGCTATTATCGCCTGCCTAAATGTAAGTGTAAGTGTAAAGTGTTAAAGTCGTAAGTGTAGTGTTGTAAGTGTAAGTGTGTGTTAGAATCGGGTACCGCGAGGGACGTCTAAATCTCTCAATAGGTGCAGCTAGTCCGCACCGCCCTGCGGATATGTTTTTAGTTTAAAATTCGGTATAGTCGCCATTTTGAAACTGTTAAATGTATCTCGCTTGGTAACGAATGTGTCCAAACTATTATTAAAAATCGATTTTTGTACCCAGTTTGAATGAAGTCGAGCCAAAATTCTGTACAGAAACATAACATTTTTAATGACTCCTCATCGATAAGTGACGATGGTCCTCAGGCTCACGTGAGGGACGTATAAATCCTCTCAATAGGTGCAGCTAGTCTAGAAAATTCTTGAAGTAATACCTTCAAAAACCAGCACCGTCAAGAGACTTAAAAAAGACATAAAAATGTACTTCATTTTAAAAAAAAAATCACTTAATTTTTCTAATTATTCTTATTACTTACATGGCCACTCATTTCGAAACCGAAGTTGTACTAAAGAAAACATGCTTTATCTTCTTTCCCCTCTTCTCAATATTCCTGTCCGTAATTTTTTACGTATAGCCGCAGTTACTCCCTTTGCTTTACTCTTACCGTTAACGCTAATCCCTCGTCCTCATTAGTTCTGATCAATTTTAGAGTCAAGAAAGATCTTTCTGCTGTTACAGTTAACACGGAAGAGAAGAGAGACACAATATAAAATATCTAACTGTTTAACCCTGTTCTCACCCTCAGTGTAAGCGTTACAAAGTGCACAAACGTACATACGGACAAAATGTCATGTACAAAGTGTAGATCGGGATAATGTGACGGGTTTCGGACCCTTTCAGAAGCCTTAGATCTTTTTCCTGCAAATTACGCATATACTTTCATTTTATTGAATTAAAATAGGATCTTTTACATATTTTTTTATTTCTTTTGCCTCTGGAGGGGCGATGGCCCCTTCGCTCCCTCCTTTAATTCGTCCTTCGTGCAAAGGTACTTTGTATGAAATTCGAACGACGTTTATGTAATAATTTTCCCTTTCACTTCCGTTTCAAGATGGCGGCCTCTGATTTAACGATGATGAATGCACGAAGATTAACCAAAACCTTTGACTGATTTTCTTGAAATTGGTAAGACAGTATCTTGTATAAAGTCCAACAAATCTATGTTTCTCGATTTTCTGCTTTTCTCTTCCGTTTCAAGATGGTTGCCTCTAATTTGTAATAATGCGTGTATGCAGTTTTGGGCAAACGTATTGACCAATTGTGTTAAAATTTGGTACGAAGGTATCTTGTGTAACGCTTGAACGGCATATGTGTATTTTTCCC
>CM040184.1:79262953-79267953 GCA_022606455.1 Callitettix versicolor | reverse complement strand
CTACTATGCCGCAGTGACATCACAAGAAGGCTGAAGAGGACCAAGCCAATTGACCTCTCCAGACCGTAAACACATTGGGACCAGCCGTCGGACTGCACCCCAGCACACAGTGAACACAATGATAAAGAAAAATTACTAGATGGGGCACGCCTAAGATGTAATTAATAAAAAAAAAAAAATTCTTAAAATTATACTTACATGTATTGTATTTTATTAAATAATCTTGTATTTATTGTACTAATCGTTAATGTAATTACGATATTTTCGAAAGTCAACGGCAATTGTACGGAAAAGTTTCTGTTATTGAACTAAACATTAAAATCATGCACCGTGTTTTCTTTTCTTTCATTCTTTTTAATTCCCCGCAGGGGGTGCAGACTAGCTGCACCTATTGAGAGGATTTAGACGTATCTCGCGGTACCCGAGTCTAATACACATTTACACTTACAACACTATACTTACGACTTTAACATTTTACACTCACACTTACATTCAGGGAGGCGAAAATAGCCTCAATGTGCTTTTCGCCTTAAAATAACAGAAACAAAATTAATTACAATAATTTGTTCAAAAACACGACAAATAGCTAGATTTAAACAACATAACCTAAAGCGTATTATAAAGCCTATCAGCTGTTCAATGAAATCAGCTGATCGTTACGAATCAATATAAACGACAAATTAACATAGCTAGTTATTAACAACATAACCTGAAACTTATTATAACGTATCAGCTGTACAATAAAATCAGCTGATCGTGACGAATTAATATAAAACAACTGATCTTTTATTACCAAAAATTAAATTAACAATTCGTTTCAAATATTTACATTTGTTAGACTTCTTCGTAGTTTCCGTAGTGTAGTGGTTATTACGTACACCCCACACGCGCAAGGTCCTCGGTTCGATCCCGGGCGGAAACACAGGAAATTTTAATTATAATTAATTTAATATGAGACGCCACGTGCAAAATATGCTTTTATATATCAATATAAACATGTTCCTCGCATCACGCGACGCGCAAAAACATGGCATGTTAAAAATCTTTATGTATACTTTTTAAACAAAATCGTTAGAGCCGGTTCCGATATAAGCTGGACGCAAAAGTAGTTCGTTTAATGTTATTAGATATTTTTGGCATAACAAGTTTAAGTGTGACGTTACAATTACGAACTGTAAAATTTGTTCCCCGCAGGGGTTGCAGACTAGCTGTACCTATTGAGAGGATTTATACGTCCCTCGCTGTACCCGAGTCTAACAAACACTTAAGCTTACAACACCACACTTACGAATGTCCCCGCAGGGGGTGCAGACTAGCTGCACCTATTGAGAGGATTTAGACGTCCATCGCGGTACCCGAGTCTAACAAACACTTAAACTTACAACACCACACTTACGACTGTCCCCGCAGGGGCGTGCAGACTAGCTGTACCTATTGAGAGGATTTATACGTCCCTCGCTGTACCCGAGTCTAACAAACACTTAAGCTTACAACACCACACTTACGAATGTCCCCGCAGGGGGTGCAGACTAGCTGTACCTATTGAGAGGATTTATACGTCCCTCGCGGTACCCGAGTCTAACAAACACTTAAGCTTACAACACCACACTTACGAATGTCCCCACAGGGGGTGCAGACTAGCTGTACCTATTGAGAGGATTTATACGTCCCTCGCGGTACCCGAGTCTAACAAACACTTAAACTTACAACACCACACTTACGAATGTCCCCGCAGGGGGGTGCAGACTAGCTGTACCTATTGAGAGGATTTATACGTCCCTCGCTGTACCCGAGTCTAACAAACACTTAAGCTTACAACACCACACTTACGAATGTCCCCGCAGGGGGTGCAGACTAGCTGCACCTATTGAGAGGATTTAGACGTCCCTCGCGGTACCCGAGTCTAACAAACACTTAAACTTACAACACCACACTAACGACTTTTACACTTTACACTCACACTTACATTTAGGGAGGCGATAATAGCCTAAATGTGCTTTTCGCCTTAAAATAAAAATAAAAATAATAATAATAAATGTAAAATTTGGTTAAGTTTACTTACTACGACATGTCGGGCGGTAAAATGTAAAATAAGATGAATAGAATACGCAAATAATCTGTCATCAGCTGGCGCCTTCCAATCAGAAGTCACACAGTGGTTCTTGTGTCCCCCCCCACCACCGGAAATACATACAGCAACCAATGCCATTTAAATGCCGTAAAGACGGAACGCGTTTATGGGAATCCGCTCAAAGCGCCGCTGCGGTTAATAAATTAATTAATTTTGCACTCGTCTCGCGAACACGCAACTAAACGTTTTTTTATTAATTGGTTTGCCAAGTGAAAGCGCCTTACGTTACAGGATCGGCAACCAGTTCGACACAGTCAGTCGAAGTGGCCAGCCGTTTGTGCCTTAAGTTTTAAGCCAGTAGTTAAATGTAACAGTTGACCTTGCAATATAACCTTAATTAATACGACAGCGCTCGTATGCTTTTCCGCCAATTTAACCGGTGACCGTAATATTTAAGAAAAATGTTACTGAGGCAATTTTATTGGACATTTTATGATTTCTTCACGAAGTGGTCAAAATTATGGTAGGTCTTGCCGTACAGCCAGTATTACAGGAAATACGCCTTCAAAGTTAAATCAGACTACGCCATGTTGAAACGGAAATAAAAGAGAAAAAATCAAACACACGTCTTTCGGGCTTCGTACAAGGTACCTACGTACCGAATTTCAAAACAATCGGACGTCGCGTTTGTAAAAAAAACTGCGTACAGCAGTCATCGTTAAATTAAATGCCGCCATTTTGAAACGGAAAGAAATAGGAAAACATTTTACATTTATTTTTTTTTGTTATTTTTAATTTTTTCTAAACGTTAAATGCCATAGCGAATCACCTTAAATTTCTGTGTGAAATGTTTTTACTCTATGCGTAAGCGCTTCTTCCGGTATATAAGTAAAGCCTTGACTAAAATCACTGTTAGCTGTTTGCGTATAATAATAGCGGGAACGTTTTCTTGGGCAGGAAATTGTTTTCAGGAACAGGAAGTGCTCCCGCCTCTGCGATTTTCCGATGCACTAAAGCTTCCGGTATTTCGCAAGTGCGCTTTTAAATTTTAACTTTATTACGATGTTTACGAAATGGTCCTTTGAACGTACAGGAAGACGGAAAGAAACACACACACACACACACACACACACACACACACACACACACACACACATGCATACATACATACATATATGTATGAATTATATACATCCAAGGCGAAGTAACCGCCTCGGTGGCCTTGTTGTAGCGTACTGAGCTTTCACCCCTAGGACCCGGGTTCAATTCTCGGCCAGGGCTTGGCATTTTCATACGCTATAAATCATCCCATCGTCTGCATTAGCCCAAGTGTGCACAATAATCGGACGTTAAAAAAAAAAAAAAGGCGAAGTCCTGACTAGAGTATATTCGTACCACCATTTAGGGTTGTACTAAAAAACGATTTTCCAATATACATCCCCTAAAGGGGTAAAAATCGACTAAAACTGTTCTAATTGAAGATTATATGTTTTCGGTAGGATCTTCTTTTAAACTTAACATAATCACTGTAAAACACAAGTAATGAAATATATTTTTCATCATTTTCCAAAAATTATCCCCTAAAGGAATTAACAGGGGTGGAAAATTATAAAAGGGGATATAAAATTCTGCATTGAAAAACATTTTTTTAATCGTATATTCTAGATATATTCTCTGAAACACAAGTAATGAAACGGTATTTCGGCATTTTTCCGAATTCATCCCCTAAAAGAACTAAAGTTTAAAATGAGGTATAAATGTTATTATTGGAGAAAAATATTTTTAATCGGATTTTCTGAGTATTAAAAAAATTAAATAGAAATTTTGGAACACGTATTTCAGCCTTTTCCCGAATTCATCCCCTAAAAACGAAAATAGAATATGAAATAAGAGAATGTTTTCAATACAGAAAAATATTTATGTATTGAATTTTCTTTAAAATAAACATAAATATTCTAAAACACAAATATTGAAACTTGAATTTCAGCATTTTTTTTCGAATTCATCCCCTAAAAGAATAAAAATATGTAATAATGTTTGCTTTGGAGAAAGTACATTTCTATCAGATTTTCTTCAACTTAAAACAATTCTAAAACAAGTTATGAAACACGTAATTCACCATTTTCCCGATTTCATCCCTTAAAAGAACAAAAATGAAAAATGTGGTATAAATGTTATTATTGGAGAAAAAATATTTTTAAACGGATTTTCTTAGTATTAAAAAAAAAATCTAAAACAGAATTTATGGAAAACGTCTTTCAGCATTTTCCCGAATTCATCCCCTAAAAAATGAAAATAGAATATAAAATAAGAAAATGTTTTCAATAGGGAAAAATATTTATGTATTGAATTTTCTTTAAAATAAACCATAAATATTCTAAAACACAAATATTGAAACTCGGATTTCACCATTTTTTTGGAATTCATCCCCTAAAAGAATAAAAAGAGGTAATAATGTTTGCTTTGGAGAAAAAAAATCTTTCTATCAGATTTTCTTAAACTTAAACAAAAAAAATTTTAAACAAGTTATGAAACACGTAATTCACCATTTTCCCGAATTCATCCCTTAAAAGAACAAAAATGAAAAAGTGGTATAAATGTTTGCATTTGAGACATTTTCAATCAGATTTTCTTCTAACTTGAAAAAAATATTTAAACACACAATTTATGTTTGCTGAAACTTGTATTTCAGCATTTTCCATAATTCCCTGCGTTACGCGCCTCTCCGTGTGGGTCTCTTTTTCCAAATAGTACCAGCCGCCTCGGTGGCCTAGTTGATAGCGTACTGGGCTTTCACCCCGAGGACCTGGGTTCGATTCCCGGCCAGGGCTTGGCATTTTCATATGCTATAAAATCATCGCATCGTCTGCATTAGCCCAAGTGTGCACAATAGTCGGACGTTAACATGCAGATTTTGTGGGGGCCTATA
>CM040184.1:79252953-79257953 GCA_022606455.1 Callitettix versicolor | reverse complement strand
TCGCCATTTTGAACCTGTTAAACGTATCTCGTTTGGTAACGATTCTGTCCAAGCTATTATTAAAAATCGATTTTTGTACCAAGTCGAGCCGAAATTCTGTTCAGAAACATAACATTTTTAATGACTCGTCATCAATAAGTGACGATGGTCCTCAGGCTCATTTCGCTAAACGTTGGTTGACGGTGACTTGTTACGGAGTATGGTATCACTGACCTTATCCTTGTTCGCACGGCCACTCTGCTCTAGCGACGGCAAATCCGTGACTCCCATTTCACGCATCGTTAACTCTTCTTCCCCTCCCACAGCCCGCCGATCCCTTCCACTGCCTCTTCTTGCCAATTTCCTGCTATAGTTTTACACGCACAGCCATCAGAATCAAGCTATTGTCTCCGCCGGTGATTCGCGAAAATATTTTTAGCGGAACGAGCAGTTGAAACCGTCGCTGAATCATGACCTGCCTCAAGACTTCGACGAGCGTCAACTTTCCGCAAACTTTAGCGAAGTTTTAATCCTTTAACAGGAAAATCACTTCCGGTAGAACTTGGAGGAAATTTAATTAAAAATTGTAAGCATTTCCGGTTTTTGAATTTGAAAGTAGTTCAGGCGACCAATTAAATTTTTTTTAGAAGCATGAATAACATGTAAACAATCATGCGCTTGCCTTACACACGTAATACGTATTATTAAATGTTTAAAGTCTACCAGTGAGCTAATTGTTTCTACGTGAATTCTTGGCTCAATGTTATGATTTCTTCTTATAAAACTAAATTGCTTGGTTCAAAATCTCAAGACTTCAACGAGCGGTGACAACTTTCTACAAACTTAAGCGAAGTTTTAATCCTTTAACAAGAAAATGACTTCCGGTAGAACTTGGAGGAAATTTAATTAAAACTGTAAACATTTCCGGTTTTTCAATTTAAAACTAGTTCAGGCGGACCAATTACATTTTTTTTTGGAAGCATGAATAACATGTAAGCAATCACTCGCTTGTCTTACACACGTAATACGTATTCTTAAATATTTAAAATCTACCAGTGAGCTAATTGTTTCTACGTGCATTATTGGCTCAATTTTATGATTTCTGTTTATAAAACTAAATTGCTTGGTTCAAAACCTCAAGACTTCAACAAATGTTTACAACTTTCTACAAACTTTAGTGCAGTTTTTATCCTTTAAATGGTAGGAAAATCACTTCCGGTAGAACATGGAGGAAATTTAATTAAAACTGTAAACATTTCCGGTTTTTCAATTTAAATCTAGTTCAGGCGGACCAATTACATTTTTTTTAGAAGCATGAATAACATGTAAACAATCATTCGTTTGTCTTACACACGTAATACGTATTCTTAAACGTTTAAAGTCTACCAGTGAGCTAATTGTTTCTACGTGAATTCTTGGCTCAATGTTATGATTTCTGTTTATAAAACTAAATTGCTTGGTTCAAAACCTCAAGACTTCAATGAGTGTTGACAACTTTCTACAAACTTTAGTGCAATTTTAATCCTTTAAATGGTAGGAAAATCACTTCCGGTAGAACTTGGAGGAAATTTAATTGAAACTGTAAACATTTCCGGTTTTTGAATTTAAAACTAGTTCAGGCGGACCAATTACATTTTTTTTAGAAGCATGAATGACATGTAAACAACCACTCGCTTGTCTTACACACGTAATACGTATTCTTAAATGTTTAAAGTCTACCAGTGAGCTAATTGTTTCTACGTGCATTATAGGCTCAACGTTATGATTTCTGTTTATAAAACTAAATTACCTGGTTCAAAACACGCTAATGACTATTTTTTTCTATATTTAACGTTTATTTGTTTAAAATTATGTTAAATAAATAAGTTCAATGATGAATATTTAAATTATAATACCTTCCCCGACGAATATAAGACAAAATCATTTTGAGCGTTTACAGTTAAATACGTTTCACATTTTATACACTGATAAATATTTAAACTATTAACTGGGCCATTGTATTATATGCCCAGCCCAGGCGTCACAATTTATTAAACGATGGATGTATTGTACAAGATTGATGTTTTATATCAGTGTCCATTTTCTTTAATATAAGTTGTGTACAATATAAATTTAGCAATAAAATCATTTATTTTATTAGGGCTGGTTGTGATGTTGGATTTTGCGCATCGCCCGGTGCGAGTGCACAAGTTTATATCGGTAGTTATAGTAAAAGATCAGTTGTTTTATATTAATTCGTAACAATCAGCTGATTCCGTTGAACAGCTGATAGGTTATAGCAAATTTTACTTAATGTCGTTAAAAACTTGCTGTTATAGTTAAGGATCAGTTGTTTTATATTAATTAGTAACGATCAGCTGATTCCGTTGAACAGCTGATAGGCTATAGCAAATTTTAGGTTGTCGTTAAAAACTTGCTGTTATAGAAGTAAAAGATCAGTTGTTTTGTATTAATTAGTAACGATCAGATGATTCCGTTGAACAGCTGATAGGCTATAGCAAATTTTATGTTGTCGTTAAAAACTTGCTGTTATAGTAAAAGATTAGTTGTTTTATATTAATTAGTAAAGATCAATTGCTTCCGTTGAACAGCTGATAGGCTATAGCAAATTTTAGGTTGTCGTTAAAAACTTGCTGTTATAGAAGTAAAAGATCAGTTGTTTTATATTAATTCGTAACGATCAGCTGATTCCGTTAAACAGCTGATAGGGTGTAACAAATTTTAGGTTGTCGTTAAAATTGCTGTTATAGTAAAAGATAAGTTGTTTTATATTAATTAGTAACGATCAGCTGATTCCGTTGAACAGCTGATAGGCTATAGCAAATTTTAGGTTGTCGTTAAAAACTTGCTGTAATAGTAGTAAAAGATCAGTTGTTTTATATTAATTAGTAACGATCAGCTGATTCCGTTGAACAGCTGATAGGGAGTAACAAATTTTAGGTTGTCGTTAAAAACTTGCTGTTATAATAAAAGATCAGTTGTTTTATATTAATTAGTAACGATCAGCTGATTCCGTTGAACAGCTGATAGGGAGTAACAAATTTTATGTTGTCGTTAAAAACTTGCTGTTATAATAAAAGATCAGTTGTTTTATATTAATTAGTAACGATCAGCTGATTCCGTTGAACAGCTGATAGGCTATATCAAATTTTAGGTTGTCGTTAAAAACTTGCTGTTATAGTAGTAAAAGATCAGTTGTTTTATGTTAATTCGTAACGATCAGCTGATTCCGTTGAACAGCTGATAGGGTGTAACAAATTTTAGGTTGTCGTTAAAAACTTGCTGTTATAGTAAAAGATTAGTTGTTTTATATTAATTCGTAACGATCAGCTGATTCCGTTGAACAGCTGATAGGCTATAGCAAATTTTACTTAATGTCGTTAAAAACTTGCTGTTATAGTTAAAAATCAGTTGTTTTATATTAATTAGTAACGATCAGCTGATTCCGTTAAACAGCTGATAGGGTGTAACAAATTTTAGGTTGTCGTTAAAAACTTGCTGTTATAGTAAAAGATCAGTTGTTTTATATTAATTCGTAACGATCAGCTGATTCCGTTGAACAGCTGATAGGCTATAGCGAATTTTAGGTTGTCGTTAAAAACTTGCTGTTATAGTAGTAAAAGATCAGTTGTTTTATGTTAATTCGTAACGATCAGCTGATTCCGTTGAACAGCTGATAGGCTATTGCAAATTTTAGGTTGTCGTTAAAAACTTGCTCTGTTATAGTAAAAGATCAGTTGTTTTATGTTAATTCGTAACCATCAGCTGATTCCGTTAAACAGCTGATAGGGTGTAACAAATTTTAGGTTGTCGTTAAAAACTTGTTGTTATAGTAAAAGATCAGTTGTTTTATATTAATTCGTAACGATCAGCTGATTCCGTTGAACAGCTGATAGGCTATAGCAAATTTTAGGTTGTCGTTAAAAACTTGCTGTTATAGTAGTAAAAGATCAGTTGTTTTATATTAATTCGTAACGATCAGCTGATTTCGTTGAACAGCTGATAGGCTATAGCAAATTTTAGGTTGTCGTTAAAAACTTGCTCTGTTATAGTAAAAGATCAGTTGTTTTATGTTAATTCGTAACCATCAGCTGATTCCGTTGAACAGCTGATAGGGTGTAACAAATTTTAGGTTGTCGTTAAAAACTTGCTGTTATAGTAGTAAAAGATCAGTTGTTTTATATTAATTCGTAACGATCAGCTGATTCCGTTGAACAGCTGATAGGGTGTAACAAATTTTAGGTTGTCGTTAAAAACTTGCTGTTATAGTAGTAAAAGATCAGTTGTTTTATGTTAATTCGTAACGATCAGCTGATTTCGTTGAACAGCTGATAGGTTAAAAATTTTTAGGTTATGTTGTTAAAAACTAATTATGTTAATTTGTCTTGTTTTCGATCTGTCACAGATTATACCTCTTATTTCATATTCCATTTTTGTTTTTTTATGGGATGAATTCGGGAAAATGCTGAAATAAGTGTTCCATAATTTCTATTTTAGTTTCTTTATTGTCACATTGTATTTTTTTTAACTTTCTGCTAAACAAGTTATATGGTTGTTTTACAGTGTATTGTTACACGGAAAATGTAGATTTTTGGGGGGCAACATTAATCAATTAAAATAACCAGCTTTAAAAACAATAAAAATTAATATTTTAATCTTTCAAATTACATTAAAAACACAAAAAATTAACTACATGTAGCCAAACCCTAAATCCCAATTGTCTAGGAAAAACCCGAATTAATTAATTAGTAACGATCAGCTGATTCCGTTGAACAGCTGATAGGCTATAGCAAATTTTATGTTGTTAAAACTTGCTGTTATAGTAGTAAAAGATCAGTTGTTTTATATTAATTCGTAACGATCAGCTGATTCCGTTGAACAGCTGATAGGGTGTAACAAAGTTTAGAGTGTAACCCAAACCCGAATTGTCTAGGAAAAACTTGTAACAAAAAGTGTTAATTTATAAAGAACAGATGCAATAAACAGGGTTGCCCCGCTAAGTGGGCATGTATATGATCTTA
>CM040184.1:79245453-79247953 GCA_022606455.1 Callitettix versicolor | reverse complement strand
ACTGCGTGAGCAGCGTTCTGCATTTTCAAGTCCGTTGAAAGTGAGAAATTTAAGGTGACAGCAGTTCGTTTTTGGGTTTTCATTGTGCTGTATTTTAAACGCAGGTTTTTTAAAAAATGTGGTGTTTTTTATGATGGTTTACACCTTTTTAGCGAATTTTCATTGGATATATATATATTCAAATATTTCTATATGTTTGTGTTTGTGTGTGTGTGTGTGTGTGTGTGTGTGTGTGTGTGTGTGTGAGTGAGTGTATGTTTTTCTTTTTACACTCTCAATTTCGTAATTTCGTTTTGATGGGATTGAAACTTGGCACAATAATCGATTATGGTAATAACTTGAACAAGTCTGTTAATAATCAATATTCGTTGAACAGTTTCAAAATGGTGGCCATTTCAAAATATTTAAAAAATCGTTACTTTTTCTTCTTAAATTTTTTAAACGTTTTAAAATACTAATACATGCAGATTTTAATGTATAAGAATTTCAAAAATCGTAAGATAAAGAAGAATATTTTTGGATGACCGCTTCTATCACGCCAGCGAGACAGCTGCGTGCGGTTATTTGTACTGGCATTAGGTAAGTGTTTCTGTAAGCCGCAGTTTATCGCCTGTTACGCGACGTTTGATTAATTCTGCCGGACAATGTCCGCTAATCCTTCGACAGTCCCCGGCCGAGAATAACGAGCCGCAGTGAACACAAAATACCCCTTCGTGCACAGTCAGCCCGACTGTATTTATTCCCGCTTCGTGCCTTGGACCCAGCATGCAACGACGCACTAGTATCCAACAATGCCTTCGCTACAGCCGCGCAATATTTGCTGCGCATCTTCCTGTACTGTTGGAGCGGCCATCGTGGTAAGACCCAGACCCTGATACAGATCATTTCACGAGGGTTAGTCAAACTTAAAAGGCAAGTCATTATAATTTCAAAAATCTTAAACGCTAATTTTTAAGCATTGTGAAATCTTGTTTCAATAATTCGTTTCCATCAGTGAGACAGCAATAACTCGCGTGATTGAAGCGAATTTCCAAAATTACCCTATCCACTTTTCAAAAGTCTGTTAACGTCTAAAAAGCCTTAAAATCTGCGTTCACTAAACGTTTAAGTTATACTGAAAAAACGAAAATGAACCCTGACCGCCGTAAAATTAAATTTCTAAATATCTACAGATTTTGAAAATTAAAAATATCATTGTATGCGGTATTTAACGCTAATTACAATGGTATAATCAGATTTTCAAAAATATGTAGGCCGAAAAAATTACGATTTTTTGAAGATTTGAAATGGAGGCCATTTTGAAACTGTTGAACGAATTTTTATGACATAAACTTGTCCAAGCTATTACCGTAATCCGTTTTTCTGCCAAGTTTGAATCGAATGTAAAAGTTTCAAAATGGCGGTCATTTTAAATGAAATTACTAAATATCTACAGATTTTGAAAATTAAAAATAACATTTTATGCAGTTTTAAACGCTAATTAGATTTTAAAAAAATATGCAGGCCGAAAAAATTACGATTTTTTGAAGATTTGAAATGGAAGCCATTTTGAAACTGTTGAAAGAATTTTTATGACACAAACTTGTCCAAGCTATTACCGTAATCCGTTTTTCTGCCAAGTTTGAATCGAATGTAAAAGTTTCAAAATGGCGGTCATTTTAAATGAAATTTCTAAATATCTACAGATTTTGAAAATTAAAAATAACACTTTATGCAGTTTTTAACGCTAATTACGATGGAGTAATTAGATTTTCAAAAATATGTAGGCCGAAAAAATTACGATTTTTTGAAGATTTGAAATGGGAGTCATTTTGAAACTGTTAACGAACTTTTATTACTAATAAACTTGTCCAAGCTATTACCGTAATCGGTTTTTATGCCAAGTTTGAATCGAATGTAAAAGTTTCAAAATGGCGGTCATTTTAATGAAATTTCTAAATATCTACACGATTTTGAAAATTAAAAATATCATTTTATGCAGTTTTTAACGCTAATTACGATGGAGTAATTAGATTTTCAAAAATATGTAGGCCGAAAAAATTACGATTTTTTGAAGATTTGAAATGGGAGTCATTTTGAAACTGTTAACGAACTTTTATTACTAATAAACTTGTCCAAGCTATTACCGTAATCGGTTTTTATGCCAAGTTTGAATCGAATGTAAAAGTTTCAAAATGGCGGTCATTTTAAATGAAATTTCTAAATATCTACAGATTATGAAAATTAAAAATAACATTTTATGCAGTTTTTAACGCTAATTAGATTTTCAAAAATATGTAGGCCGAAAAAATTACGATTTTTTGAAGATTTGAAATGGAAGCCATTTTGAAACTGTTGAATGAATTTTTAAGGTTTACAAACTTGTCCAAGCTATTACCGTAATCGTTTTTTCTGCCAAGTTTGAATCGAATGTAAACGTTTCAAAATGGTGGTCATTTTTAATGAAATTTCTAAATATCTACAGATTTTGAAAATTAAAAATAACACTTTATGCAGTTTT
>CM040184.1:79237953-79240453 GCA_022606455.1 Callitettix versicolor | reverse complement strand
TATCATCCGTCAGGTTGGATGCTACTGATAACAGTCTACCAAATGGCTGGGAAACTACGGGCGCCGTGATTTATGTTCAGTTCATCTTGTTTTACGGGTTTAAAGGAAATAGAAAAACAATGTAAATTTTATACGATCTACGTCAACTTCAAGCCAGCCCACTTCCTGTTTTCTTTTTACGGATGTATAATAGGATCAGACAAGTGTTGACTTTCTTCATTTCGACTTCGAATTTGAAGCGAGAACCACCTCGAAGATGCCAGGTGAGATTTCTGTAATGTCAGGAATTTCTT
Source organism: Callitettix versicolor (assembly GCA_022606455.1). Lineage (NCBI taxonomy): Eukaryota > Metazoa > Arthropoda > Insecta > Hemiptera > Cercopidae > Callitettix > Callitettix versicolor. Next base: position 79,240,160 of record CM040184.1, on the reverse strand, counting down.
TAGAAATAGTTACGTCCAATTGATAAACATCAGTTTTTAAACATCAATTTTTAAATGTAATTAAAATTTTACCATTAAGGTGTGAATATAACACGCACACTCTCTCACACACACACACACACACACATATATATATATATATATATATATATATATATATATATAGAGAGAGAGAGAGAGAGAGAGAGCCGCCTCGGTGGTCTAGTGGATAGTGTACTATCCAGGCTTTCACCCCGAGGATCCGGGTTCGATTCCCGGCGAGGGCTTGGCATTTTCATACGCTATAAATCATCCCACCGTCTGCATTAGCCCAAGTGTGCACAATAGTCGGACGTTAAACAAACAAAAAAAAAAAAAAAAAAATATATATATATATATATATATATATATATGAAATTCTGTTACTGAACCAAAAATAAAAATCTTTTATCATGTTTTCTCTTAATTTTTTATTGTAATTACGATAATTTATTCCAAAACACGACTAATTAACACAGCTAGTTTTTAACAACATAACCTAAAACGTATTATAGCCTATCAGCTGTTCAACGAAATCAGCTGATCGTTCGAATTAACATTAAACAACCGATCTCTTACTATAACTAACATAGCTAATTTTTAACAACATAACCTAAAATTTATTATAGCCTATCAGCGGTTCAATGAAATCAGCTGTTGGTTACGACTTAATGTAAAACAACTGAGCTTTTACTATAACTACCAATATAAATCTGCGCACTCGCATCACGCGACGCGCAAAATCCATTACAAACAGCTTTAAAATAAGATACATTTAAACAGTTTTTTGACTTACTAACCGGAAAACAAATCAATCAATCAAACCTTCAAGATCATCGTAATTTGCATAAACCTAATGACTGAGTGTTACGAAACTAACCCAAAAGGTCTTCAGATTGTCAAATAGCCTTCCAGTGCCTTGCAATCAGTTTACATTAAGGGAATAGAGTTTATGCAAAGTAGCGTGATCCTTAAGGACTAGCCACGGTCCAGTCCCGCAGGAATAGTCCCGAATACACCGGCATTGTTCCCCGGGTGACCTAGTTTTGTTACAGATAGCATGCCATTACACTTAATTACATTTGTATTAAGTATATATTGTATTTTCAAAATATGACGATTTAACTGTTGGTATGAACGGGTGTTACAATGTTAATGTTTTGTTTAATTATTGCAATATGTACAACAAAAATATACAAATTGTATATATATATATATATATATATATATATATATATATATATATATAATACTTCTGGTCGGAATTTAATTTGAATACATTCCGCGTAGGTCAGGGTCTGCATTTCTCATATTTTATTAACTGTTAGACCGTATATATTCATTTAGTTAACATTAGAATGATGAAAAGTGAGAAAAAATTGATAAAAATGTGTAGATAAGATTAGGAGAAAATATAATCTGAGTTTTTTGGAAAAGCGATTAAAAATAAATATGCCGAGCGGTTACCAAATGCGGAGCGGAGCTGCACCGAGGGGAGGGTGATGAAGATGAACGGAAATCGGAAGCGGCGTTCAGTCAGTTTAAAGAATGCATTTGTATATTTTAAGTCTAAATATTTAGGCCTACTGTAACGTATTCAGGAAACTATAAGTTTAAAAACCGTAACTAGGCAACGGTAACCTAGACAATGAGAAATAATAAGTTTGGAGGCGTGGTGGGGAAAGCGGAGTCAGCTACCGGAACTAGACAGAGTCGAAGCTACACGGAGCGGAGTCCAGTGACTCCGCTTGTCTCCGCTCAGCTCCGTTAGGCTTTCAGTGGCTGCACTTACATTAAAAACAATAGGTTAGATTTTGTCCGGATCGCTCAGCTCAATCTTCGCTCGTTTAAGACTCAAATTACATAATGGCAGCTGTTTCGCTGACGTGATAGAAGCGAACTTCAAACACACTTTGTTTTATTACGCTTTCTTAAAAGTGCATCTAATTTACCATCGTAACGCTTGAATTAAAATAAAAACAATACATTTAAAAAAGTCGGATCCTGACCGCCGTCAGAAAGAATTTTGTAATTTAAGTGGATTTGGAAATTGTACACGCTAATTGTAGCCGAATTAAAGATATACATCTAAATGGGTGACATACGTATAACAGCTATTGGGAGGATCTGATAAAATATACTTTTTAGCAAAGTTATAAGCTTGTACGACCACGCGCTCGCACTCACAC
>CM040184.1:79225453-79227953 GCA_022606455.1 Callitettix versicolor | reverse complement strand
ATTGTCAGCGAATTCCTATTGGAAAAATGAGCACATTGAACTGAACACCGATCCTGACCCTTAGATCAATTACGAATCGATTTAAACTTGGCGCGAAATTCGATTATGGACAATATCTTGGACAAGTTCGCTAACCAGCGAAATTCGTTCCAAAGTTTCAAAATGGCGGGCTTTTTAAATCTTTAAAAAACCATAACTTTTTGGTATCACATTGATTTGAAATCAGCGTTAAGGACTCCATAAATTTGCGTTTTTAATTTTCAAAATTTGTTGAAATTAAGAAATTTAGTTTGACGGCGGTCAGGGTTCATTTTTCGATGTAATTTGATTTGTAGGTTTCAATGCTGATTACGGTATTGAATTCAGAATTTCAGAGAGAGTTACATGAAGGAGTTACTTTTGAAAATTTGCTTCTATCAGGGCACCCGCGTGCTGCGATCATTTCTTACAGTCTACGACATGTTTAGAAACGAACGCCCCAATTTCTTGCAGGTTCACTCGTTTAGCAACACCACCTGGTGGCAGTACAGTGAAGCTTCATATTAATAACGGCTTGTCAAGAATTGAATGGTCAAGTGGAAGTGACGAGAAGGCATGGCGGTAACGTGAGGCCCCAGCGCTGCTAATGAAGTAGGTAATGCACGGAGACAGAAGAGCTGAGCGAGCGTGACTTCGTGACAATCACTCCGACACTAATAAGCCTTAACAAGACGCGTGCCGGCCATTATTAGGCACTATCGCCATGCAAACATATCGTCCGTTCCGAATGCGTGCTGATTGTACGAAACAAGAAGGTGAAGGCACAGTTGGAGGACACAACTGAGCGGGATAGTTGGAGTTAACCACCCAGGGCGCTGGAACACCGGACAAGAAGTGAGAATTCGCGTGGAAAAGTCAGAAATGCCTTCACAACAACTCTGTTCTGTAAAGGGGATAGTCCGAGTAATAAAATCAGTTCTGAAAATAAGGCTTTCAGCAAAACGGTAGATTTCATTACTTCAGCTCTATTGGAGGATCAATCTGGTAATACAGATATTAATTTCGAACGGTCGAGGTATCTGGCAAAATGTCCTGGATGTCCTTGCATACTGTACAGTAGCCGGTGTTTGGTAGCTGCGGTCAGGAAGTTATAGAAATACCGAACTGATGGTCGGATTTAGTGTAAGGTATATATCTAGCCTCTGCAGTGGGAACTAGAGGCAGCGGTTCCGGAAAGTTTCCGAAAAAAGCAACTAACGCTGCGAAACTGCGCGGACTTTTCACTACTCACTGTTGGACTAGTTGTTGCTTGTTGAGAAGTGAGCCAGGCGGTCAGTACAGGTAGGCCCTTAGGACCGACCTGGCTGCTTTATATGTTTACTCTTGGATGTTTGTTTTAGAAACAATTAAGTTACTTTTACGTAACAGACTCGGTCTTCGTCTAAGATCATATTTACGTGGAATGAAGAGGATCATATTTACGTGGAATGAAGAGGATCATATTTACGTGGAATGAAGAGGATCATATTTATGTGGAATGAAGAGGATCATATTTACGTGGAATGAAAGAGGATCATATTTACGTGGAATGAAGAGGATCATATTTATGTGGAATGAAGAGGATCATATTTATGTGGAATGAAGAGGATCGTATTTACGTAGAATGAAGAGGATCACATTTACGTGGAATGAAGAGGATCATATTTATGTGGAATGAAGAGGATCATATTTATGTGGCATGAATAGTATCATGTTTACGTGGAATGAAGAGGATCATATTTACGTGGAATGAAGAGGATCATATTTACGTAGAATGAAGAGGATCATATTTACGTGGAATGAAGAGGATCATATTTACGTGGAATGAAGAGGATCATATTTACGTGGAATGAAGAGAATTATATTTACGTGGAATGAAGAGGATCGTATTTATATGAAATGAAGAGGATCATATTTACGTGGAATGAAGAGGATCATATTTACGTGGAATGAAGAGGATCATATTTATGTGGAATGAAGAGGATCATATTTATGTGGAATGAAGAGGATCATATTTACGTAGAATGAAGAGGATCACATTTACGTGGAATGAAGAGGATCATATTTATATGGAATGAAGAGGATCATATTTACGTGGAATGAAGAGGATCATGTTTACGTGGAATTAAGAGGATCATATTTACGTGGAATGAAGAGGATCATATTTACGTGGAATGAAGAGGATCATATTTACGTGGAATGAAGAGGATCATATTTACGTAGAATGAAGAGGATCATATTTACGTGGAATGAAGAGGATCATATTTACGTGGAATGAAGAGGATCATATTTACGTAGAATGAAGAGGATCATATTTACGTGGAATGAAGAGGATCATATTTACGTAGAATGAAGAGGATCACATTTACGTGGAATGAAGAGGATCATATTTATATGGAATGAAGAGGATCATATTTACGTGGAATGAAGAGGATCATATTTACGTGGAATGAAGAGGATCATATTTATGTGGAATGAAGAG
>CM040184.1:79212953-79220453 GCA_022606455.1 Callitettix versicolor | reverse complement strand
TGTATGCCCATTCCTGCGAAATCCCCGTTTGTGAACTGTTTAAAGCAAACAATAGCGGCACGCAGCTGTCTCGCTGACGTGATGCAAGCGAATTTCGTAAAGTATTTGTCTTTATCTTACCTTTTTTACGTACTTCTGACTTAACCATCACAATAATCACTAAGATCTGCATGTAATTAGCACTTTAATCCTACAAATTAAAAATACAACACGAACCGTGCTGTCGACAAATTCGTTTTATGAAATTCAACGGATTTTGAATATTTAAAATGAAATTCAGTGCAAATTTTAACGTTGATTACCACGGTGAAATCAATTTTTTAAAAAAGTTACGATTTTTTTTTAATTTGAAGAGAAACACAACCATGATATATATCAACGACCTCGCAAAACGTTATCTAGTCATCAGTGTCGGAGCTCATTTGAGGTTCCGGGCTCATTTGAGGTGTTTGGGTTTTGCCATGATGGAGCCTCTAATAGCTCATTTCCTAATAAACTAACACGATTTAACGGCAGATTTGCATAACACTGTAACTTACCGACATGTTTAGAAGCAAATGAGCAGGTTATGCGCAGATCGGATGAGCGCATTGCAGATGCACGGAGGAGTGACTTGAAACATAAATATTGTGTTGTATAATAACAATGTAATGAAAGTAATGATTGATGTATTGTGTACAGTGGGAAGTCAATAAATATTTTAACGACTACCATAATGTTTATGACAACAAATAGCAAGCACTTTGATTTATTGACGTGCGTGAATATTTACTGGCTGAACTGGGCAAGTAACAATGGTCACGTGTTAATGCTGAGTGCGAAGTGATTTGTGCAGCTTGAAATGGAAAAATAAGCTATCGGAGCAGCCATCATAACAAGACCCCGACCCGGGATGTGTGTGTGTGTGTGTGTGTGTGTGTGTGTGTGTGTGTGTGTGTGTGTGTGTGTGTGTGTGTGTGTGTGTGTGTACTGTAAAATCTATATTGTAGATATCTTTATAAAGAAATCTCTCCATTACGGCAAAATGTATTGGTTCATTTCTATTTCTATAGTAAAAATATGTATTGCAACTCCCTCTATACAAGCAAAAAAAATAATAAAAAAAATAATAAGGAATCTTTCTATTTTTTTTATATTCTTCTTCTTTTAGGATAATTGTCACTATGTTGAGTATAATGATCTGCCTTCCCTAGCTTCGTCAATTCTACTTTTGTAGACGCGTTTCGGAGAACCTCCATCTTCAAAAACTATATCTATACTCATACTATACTATATCTATACATGTATAGAATCTTTCTATAGTTGTGAAACACGTATACACTTCTTCAGTATGCCAACACGTCATTCGAGTGTTAAAAGCAGTGCGTAGTGCGTCAACTCAATCGAGTGTTTTGTGACTGGTACATTTTACAAGTAGTGCTTTATTTTTTTGTACTTTTACGAAGCGGAAAATGTTATCGTCAGATGTAATGGTTAGAGTTTTGCGTGAGTTGGAGAAAGGTGAAGCAAGTAGATGTTTGCCGAAATTTTAATTTAGTTCTTCTGTTGGAATGGTAGTGAAAAATAAAAATAAAATAAAAGGAATAGTTTCAACAAAATTCGCAAGCAAGAATTTGAAGGAATCGATGAAGCGGTTTTGCATTAGTTTGGGAAGAATATTGCTTTTTTCTCGCAATTACAATATTATTTTTTAATAAATCCTGTATTGTCTTTTTAAAGACTGTATTTAACGAGTGTAGTTGTTTTGTTGTGTCTTTAAATTTGAATTATGATTACCAAATTGTAAATTTTAATTATTCAATTTGTTACTTAATTTATGTATATATCATATTATGAGGTTAAGTGGTTTTTGTGTTGTTATTTTAAGGCGAAAAACACATTGAGGCTATTATCGTCTCCCTAAATATAAGTGTAAAGTGTTAAAGTCGTAAGTGTAAGTGTGTGTTAGACTCGGGTACAGCGAGGGACGTCTAAACCCTCTCAATAAGTGCAGCTAGTCTAAGTCAGAGGTTAAGTGGAAGAGAGGACCTGACGGTCCTAGTAAATTTTAATTATTCAATTTGTTACTTAATTTATATGTATATTATAAGATGTTATGAGATTAAGTGGATTTTTTTTTGGTGTGTTTAACGTCCGACTATTGTGCACACTTGGGCTAATGCAGACGATGGGATGATTTATAGCGTATGAAAATGTCAAACCCTGACCGGGAATCTAACCCGGTCCTCGGGGTGAAAGCCCAGTACGCTATCAACTAGGCCACCGGGCGGCTAGAGAGATTAAGTGGAAGAGAGGACCTAATAGTCCTAGTAAATTTTAATTATTCAATTCGTTACTTAATTTATGTGTGCATCATAAGATGTTACGCGGTTAGTTGGAAGTGAGGACCTAATAGTCCTAATTTCGCCTCAAATATTCATTCACGGTACATTTTTCTACTGTACAAACTGATCAGCAGTTACGTAGCTTGGTGTCTGCAGGCGAGAAAATGGAATTATCAACTTTAACAAAGCACTTCTGTTATCAGAGTCGACTGGTTTATTTCTTTGTCAAACTCTTTTTATAAAGGATCTTTGTCAAAGGTCATCGATAGTGTAAAGAAATAAGACGTTCACTTTCTTCAATAACTCCACAGCTTGGACAAAGACTGTGAACACCGTACTTGTTCCTCTTGCAGTGTAAGGTAAGGAAGGGAAGCGACACCCACGCTGCAGACGCATTGCGTGTTGGAACAGCATTTCCTTAGCTCAGCGGGACTTGTCTTGGTATTGTAATTAAAGTCCACTTCAGTCCAGTCTTCTCAACGGACGCCCAGTTCTGTAGGTAATTCTAGAATAGTAGAATTTATTAATTTTTTTTTATTAATAAAAGAACTTAGGCAGTGCGGGACTGACCAAGTGACTACTTCTTTTGACATGCCTGCCTGTATAGTTTTTCACTATTATGATTTAATTATTTTTATAAAAATTTAGATACATGCAAGAAAGGGTAACTCCTGAAAATTATTTTCATATTAGATTTCGCGCGTGTGTACGTACATAACTTAAAAATTAACTGAAACCGTCACATACTATGAATTTAAGTATCTTAGGCTATGTAAGGGATTCATCACTTTGTAACTCTACTTTTGACAGTTATACTGTCTAAGTATAATAATAAATATAGTATTTGTAGTTCTGGCATTCAAAGATTGGTATATGTCATATACGAGGTGTGTTCAGAAAGTAACGAGTATTTTAACATTTCGCGGGCTTGGAGAGTTCGATTGTCAAACATTTTTTTTTATTATGTTGGTATACATGCCCTTGAATTATGATAAAACTTTCAGCTGTTTTCATTGTTGACTTTGTCTGTGACAGCCACTAAGGTTAGACGTGTTTTTATGAGCTCGGCGATTTTCGTTTGTTAAAAGAAATGGATCAAAGAATTTGTATCAAAGTTTGCGTAAAAAATGGAATAAAGTGTAACAAAGTGTGTGAAATGTTAACAAAGGCCTATGGTGAGTCTGCTATGAGTAAAGCAAGAGTTTACGAGTGGTATAAGCGTTACCAAGAAGGCCGTGAAGACGTTGAAGATGACGAACGACCTGGACGTCCTAGCACATCAACAACCGATGAAAACGTGGAAAAAGTGAAAGAAATGGTGGTCAACAAGGAATACTACCTACAAGTCCAATGCCGTTTGCGTGAAGCAATCCGAAAAAAACGCCCGGATCTGTGGAAAAACAATTCATGGCTTTTGCACCACGATAATGCACCAGCTCACACTTCATTGCGTGTTCGTGAATTTTTGGCCAAAAACAGTACTGTAACGATGCCCCAGCCTCCATATTCGCCAAACATGGCTCCGTGTGACTTTTTCCTATTTCCAGAAATAAAGAGAACCTTAAAGGGCCGTCGTTTTACAGCCGTAGACGACATTAAAAGCGCATCGCTGAAAGAACTAAAGGCTATCTCAAAGATCGAGTTTGAGAAGTGTTTCGAGGATTGGAAGAAGCGTTGGCACAAGTGCATAATCTCCAATGGGAACTATTTTGAAGGCGACAACATCAGTGTAGAAGAATAAATAAATATTTTGTTCAAAAAATTAAAATTCTCGTTACTTTCTGAACACACCTCGTACATTAAATAATTTAACTACACAAATTTAGAAAATATACATTTTTAAAATTAACAAGAACAATAAACATAGCCTCCATTGAAATGATATTGAAACTATTGTGCGAAATCAGCTGTTTAGAAGTAGTCACTTCCAGTCTAGATATACACAAGAACAATATATGCTGTGAGGTATCCATTGCGGATTCAAGCGTGACGCGAAAGCACGCTTATATCCATGGTTTGTCAACAGTGACCGTACAAGTTTTCACTTCAAAAATACGTTTTATTTTAATCTGAAAACATGGGTGCCTATAGTACCCCCTCTTTTGTCCTCAGTTTTTCTGAAAGCGCGGACCAATACTAGTTGCAAAGTATGCCTAGGAGCTCGTGCTCGAAGCTTTGACGAGAGAAGCGAATAACGAAAGAATGTAACGGAAATATGGAACAAACAAGCAAACGAATTTAGTTTCTCTATTTCTGTCTCTTTTTCTTCGTGCTTTTCGATAACAGGACACGCGTATTGCGTGAAAACGTTGTGTTGCTTTGGTTTCGGTATTTTTACTTAGTTGAAGACCACGTGAACGTTGTAGCCGTTAAATACATTCGAATTTAATATAAACGTTTATAATAATTGTTGTTAATATTGCTAGTTTTTAACATTAACCTGAAAATTATGGGAAGGTATAATAGCTTAGAGATGTATTAACTTAGAGATTCGTTTTTCCTTCGACAGTACCGTGTTATAAGTTAGAGATCAATCTGTGTAATAAGATAGAGGTTCCGTACTGTGTATTAACTTAGAGACTACAGTTCCGTCAAGTGTGTTGCACCGTGTGTACATGTTGCCGACGCCACTGCTTGCAGGCGCTTCAGTATCTTTTATCTAACAAGTAGAATTCGCTTAGTTAAAGAAACATATATTATTAAAATATAAAGTTCATTTGTATAGGTTTTGTTCTTAAAGGCTTATGTGCAATGCTGTAAATGTATACTAATTTACATATGTAGTAGTAATAATAATAATAATATAAAAATATTGTTTGAAGGCTGCTTTATTCAAACCATATCCAAATTGAATTAAGAAAACAGCCCTAAATTAATGATTATGAATTAATGAATTCATATAAACTTACATTGTTTTTTTTTTCCGATAAAACACCAATATTTCTATTTTTCTATACAGATAATTGTCAAAAATAAACATTTAGATATGTTGTTGACCATAGTATTGACAATATATTCAACTGCAAACTGTAAAGATACTTAAACGCCTGCAAGCAGCGGCGTCGGCAACATATACACACGGTGCAACACACTTGACGGAACTGTAGTCTCTAAGTTAATACACAGTACAGAACCTCTATCTTATTACACAGGTCGATCTCTAAGTTATAACACGATACTGTCGAAGGAAAAACGATTCTCGAAGTTAATAAATCTCTAAGCTATTACACATCTCCAAAATTATTATAGGCTGTCAGCAGTTCAGTGAAATCAGCTGATCGTTACGAATTACTATAAGACAGCTGATCTTTTACTATAATTACAGTAAATAATATCTAAGACAGGTTCACGTATGTATTTATTTAAACAAAACAAGATGTAAACATTTTTCAAACTATACAGTCAGCAAAGATATCATTGATAAAAGTTTCGCTTCTGCGGGTGACTACCCGAGTTTCACACGCGTATTTTTCTTAGTAATCACCTGTTTTGGTACACACACACAATTAATTGTCACCTATGCTTGCACTCACACAATTGCACGGTGCAAAGTTAGTTATTTTGTGTTACTAAATTTTTATCGGTTTTAAGTCGGTTTTACTTCATTATAAAGAAATAAAATGGAAAAATATTGAGGCATGAGAATTCTCTGATGTTCTGACGAACTTGTAGGTACACCTTTAATGTAGTTTCAACAGCGCAGGTCCTTATTTTTGGTAGAAAACATATCGGAATATTTAGCGTAATAATATATCAAAGATTATTACAAATTATTGTTTTTATTAAGCTATCAATTAATTATTATTTCCCATTTTAGTGTTTATAACATTTCTTATTATTCCAGATACACTTTATAGTGTTCATGCACACTGTATTACTATATATATAATTATGCTTGTGCAATGATTGTGCACGAATGCAATCTTCCACAGAGCACGGTATACTGGGCGTGACGGAGTATCATTGACTATTGATGACTTCCTATGCATTATGATAGGCTTCCATTCAATAAGCCTAGCCTGCGTGCACTCTACTTGCATAGTTACATCACTGCGATCGTAAAGCCTTGGGACGTAAGGTGATATGTCGCTGACGTTGCGTTCGCAGGAATAATGAAACCGTAGCGAGTGATCCTGGTCGCTGTGACTGCAGTGATAATGGAACTTTGGTACTTCAGGTGTTAATCGTTATGTGTACGCCTATTCGTAAAAAAACTGGTAGTTGAGTGCTTATAGACGTTAGGGAATCTGTCACTAGTATTTCTGTTCGCAATAATATCACTGTGAAACTTAAGAAGATCTGTCACTACTTGTTGTACCTCAGTATTCGTAAAACCTTAAGAAGTAAACAGGATCAGTCGCTGCTCATTTAATGCACAGTATTCATGAATAACTATAGACGTTAGGTGATTTGTCACTAAGAGATTTGCTCATTAATCTTAACATTTTAGGAATTAATGAGAATATGTCTCTAGTAGTTCCGCTTACATTAATGATATCACCTTAGAGCTTATGAAAGTAGTTTTCCTTACACTAATCATAACACCTTAGGCTTTCGAGAATCTGTTATTAGTGGTTTTGCTTACATTAATCACACCATAGGGATTATGAGAGTAGTTTTTCTTACACTAATCATAACACCTTAGGTTTTCGAGAATTTGCTAATAGTAGTTTTGCTTACATTAATCACAACACCTTAGGCTTTCGAGAATCTGTTATTAGTGGTTTTGCTTACATCAATCACACCACAGAGCTTATGAGAGTAGTTTTGCTTACACTAATCATAACACCTTAGGCTTTCGAGAATCCGCTATTATTTTTAATGTAAGTTTTACTTACATTAATCACACCACCTTAGGGCTTATGAGAGTAGTTTTGCTTACACTAATTATAACACTTTAGGCTTTTGAGAATCTGTTATTAGTGGTTTTGCTTACATTAATCACACCATAGGGCTTATGAGAGTAGTTTTGCTTACACTAATCACAACACCTTAGGCTTTCGAGAATCTGCTATTAGTAGTTTTGCTTACATTAATCACACCACCTTAGGGCTTATGAGAGTAGTTTTGCTTACACTAATCATAACACCTTAGGCTTTCGAGAATCTGCTATTAGTAGTTTTGCTTACATAAATCACAACACCTTAGGGCTTATGAGAGTAGTTTTGCTTACACT
>CM040184.1:79175453-79207953 GCA_022606455.1 Callitettix versicolor | reverse complement strand
ATTTCGTAATATTAAAATTGTTTTTTTTTTCGTTTGACGTCTACACTTTATGCCAGTTAGACTAATGAGGACGTCAGTGTTAACGGTAAGGGAAAAGCAAAGGGAGCAACTGCGGCTCGAACTAAAAACATTTAGGTGCTCAGTTGAGTGACGCAGTTTTTTTTTAAGGCGAAAAGCACATTGAGGCTATTATCGCCTCCCTAAATGTAAGTGTGAGTGTAAAGTGTTAAAATCGTAAGTGTAGTGTTGTAAGTGTAAATGTATGTTAGACTAGGGTACCGCGAGGACGTCTAAATCCTCTCAATAGGTGCAGCTAGTCAATAGGGAGCAGATTTTAATGCTGTTTATGTTAGTGAAATAAAAAAAAGATTAAGGTAAGAAAATTGCCTTCGGAAATTCGCTTCTATCACGTCAGCCAGACAGATGCGTGCCGCGATTATTTTCGATTTAAATTACTCTAAAACCGTAACTAATTTAATTTGGTTCGTTGAATAGTACGTCTAAAATTTGAACGAAATCTAATGAACAGATTTTGCGAAATTTGTCCGATTTTTTTTTTTAACTTTTTCGGAGGAAAATCAGTGTGAGAAAGTTTATGTATGTGTTCTTATGAAGAAGGGGAAAATTTAGTGTGTTCACGTTGGTTTTCCCCTATCCAAAGTGTTGATTTGCGTGTCTCAAGGTGGTTGAAGCATAGTTTCGAGATTGTAGTTACAGCCGTTAAGGCAATCCCCTCATCCTCCATTAGTCTGACAAAGTATGAAAGTTAAAAAAAAAAAAAGGGGAGTGACGCAGTAGACTGGTCGATGCTTTAGCCACTTCGACCACTGAGCCCTATCTTTTTGAGGGTAATAAACAGGGTGGTTGAAAAATAAATTTAACATTTTTTAAATTAATAACACTCATTTACTTAATTCTTTTCGTGATGAAAAATAAATGTCTCTTATTGGACCAAAAATAAAAATCATATATCATGTTTTCCTCACATTTTTATTTTAATTAGAATATTTTTTTCGAAAACACGACACAAGATTTTTATTTTTGGTTCAATAACAGAATTTTATTTTATTTTTATTTAAAATTATAATTACATGTATTTTATTAAATAGAATTGTTATTGTATTATATAATTACTATGTCTTTTCGAAAACACGATAAATTAACATAGGTTAATTAACGACATAACCTGAAACTTATTACAACCTATCAGCTGATCGTTACGAATAAATGACAAATTAACAAAGCTAGTTTTTAACAACGTAACCTATCACCTGTTCAATGAAATCAGCTAATCGTTACGAATTAATATAAATCAACTGATGTTTTAATATAAACACAAATATGAACTTCTTCGTAGTTTCCGTAGTGTAGTGGTTATGACGAGCGCTTCACATGCCTCACAGAAATCGACTTCACAAATATAATATTAAGTTACATTAAATAAGGCCTCGAATGAAAATTTTAATTATCCAAACAAGGATCACTGAATGCATCTGTCAAAATTTTCGAAGAAAAGCTATTGGTAAAAAAAGAAATGTACCACAGCTATGGTCAGGATTGCTTACTTTTTTCGGTTTCTTTTGATCGGTAAATATTAAATCTAAAATTTGGTCTTCAGGTCGAGAAATACGTAAATCATCCCTCGAACCCGGAAAATATCGAAAACCAATGCCTTATTTCCCTAAGAATATAATACTTTTTTCACATTTTTGTCTTCAGTTTTCCTTACAATTAATCAAAAAATCGATCAGTTCTTTACACCTTCCTGTATGTTCAAAGGACCATTCCATAAACAGCATAATGAAGTTAAAATTTAAAAGCGTTTAAACTTGTGAAACACCGGATGCATTGGAAAATCGCAGAGGCGGGAGCACTTCCTGTTCCTGGAAACAATTTCCTGCCCAAGAAAACGTTACCCGCTATTATTTTAGACACTGATTTCAGACAAGGCTTTACTTATATATCGGAAAAAGTACTTACACAGAGACTGAAATCATTTCCCGCAGAAAGTTTACGTTTGAAACAATGTTACAGTGTTTTTGAAAATTAAATTTCATCTGTTTAACGTTAAAATGTGCACAAATTAGCGTTTTATATTTTCAAAATCAAAAATTTAGTGTTTTCGAAAAATTAGGAATCTTGGTTTAGGTTCCAACTTGCAGAAAATCCAACTGCGGGAAGAAAGAGGAAACTTTTTATCACCTGATGGTAGACTTTGAGGCTACAGCCACAAGAAAGTTAACGGTTAAAAATGAGGGATTTATCCGCCTTGAATCCTTTCCAAATCCTGGATTTCTAGAAGAGGTTAGAGCTGGAGAAGGTACTATGTAACTGAGAGTCTCAGGAGAATAAAAATGAGGCACAAGAACTTGTCTTCGACTGCAGGAAAGAAGGGTAGAAGAAACTCCTCATCGCCTGCTGATAGACTGTAACCCTATAACCACAACAAACAAAAAGAATTCTGAGAAGTTACTAACTAGAAGTGAGAAATCTATCTACATTGAATTCTCTCCAAATCCTGGATTTCTAGAAGAGGTTGGAACTGTAGAAGGTACTATGTAACTGAGAGTCTCAGGAGTACAAAAATGAGTCACAAGAACTTGTCTTCGCCTACAGGAAAGGAGGATAGACGAAACTCCTCATCGCCTGCTGATAGACTGTAACCCTATAACCACAACAAACAAAAAGAATTCTGAGAAGTTACTAACTAGAAGTGAGAAATCTATCTACATTGAATTCTTTCCAAATCCTGGATTTCTAGAAGAGGTTAGAACTGTAGAAGGTACTATGTAACTGAGAGTCTCAGGAGTACGAAAATGAGTCACAAGAACTTGTCTTCGCCTGCAGGAAAGGAGGGTAGAAGAAACTCCTCGTCGCCTGCTGATAGACTGTAACCCTATAACCACAACAAACAAAAAGAATTCCGAGAAGTTACTAACTAGAAGTGAGAAATCTATCTACATTGAATTCTCTCCAAATCCTGGATTTCAAAAAGAGTTTAGAGCTGCAGAAGGTACTATGTAACTGAGAGTCTCAGGAGTACGAAAATGAGTCACAAGAACTTGTCTTCGCCTGCAGGAAAGGAGGGTAGAAGAAACTCCTCATCGCCTGCTGATAGACTGTAACCCTATAACCACAACAAACAAAAAGAATTCTGAGAAGCTACTAACTAGAAGTGAGAAATCTATCTACATTGAATTCTCTCCAAATCCTGGATTTCAAGAAGAAGTTAGAACTGTAGAAGGTACTATGTAACTGAGAGTCTCAGGAGTAAAAAAAATGAGGCACAAGAACTTGTCTTTGCCTACAGGTAGAAGAAATTCCTCATCGCCTGCTGGTAGACTGTAATACTATGACCACAAGAAAATATAGAATTCTGTGAAGTTACTAACTAGAAGTGAGAAATCTATCTACATTGAATTCTCTCCAAATCCTGGATTTCAAGAAGAAGTTAGAACTGTAGAAGGTACTATGTAACTGAGAGTCTCAGGAGTACAAAAATGAGTCACAAGAACTTGTCTTCGCCTATAGGAAAGGAGGGTAGAAGAAACTCCTCATCGCCTGCTGATAGACTGTAACCCTATAACCACAACAAACAAAAAGAATTCTGAGAAGTTACTAACTAGAAGTGAGAAATCTATCTACATTGAATTATCTCCAAATCCTGGATTTCAAGTAGAGGTTAGAACTGTAGAAGGTACTACGTAACAGAGAGTCTCAGGAGTACGAAAATGAGTCACAAAAACTTGTCTTCGCCTGCATGAAAGGAGGGTAGAAGAAACTCCTCGTCGCCTGCTGATAGACTGTAACCCTATAACCACAACAAACAAAAAGAATTCTGAGAAGTTACTAACTAGAAGTGAGAAATCTATCTACATTGAATTCTCTCCAAATCCTGGATTTCAAGAAGAGGTTAGAGCTGCAGAAGGTACTATGTAACTGAGAGTCTCAGGAGTACAAAAATGAGTCACAAGAACTTGTCTTCGCCTGCAGGAAAGGAGGGTAGAAGAAACTCCTCATCGCCTGCTGATAGACTGTAACCCTATAACCACAACAAACAAAAAGAATTCTGAGAAGTTACTAACTAGAAGTGAGAAATCTATCTACATTGAATTATCTCCAAATCCTGGATTTCAAGTAGAGGTTAGAACTGTAGAAGGTACTACGTAACAGAGAGTCTCAGGAGTACGAAAATGAGTCACAAGAACTTGTCTTCGCCTGCAGGAAGAAACTCCTCATCGCCTGCTGATAGACTGTAATACTATGACCACAAGAAAATATAGAATTCTGAGAAGTTGCTAACTATAAGTGAAAAATCTATCTACATTGAATTCTCTCCAAATCCTGGATTTCAAGAAGAGGTTAGAGCTGGAGAAGGTACTATGTAACTGAGAGTCTCAGGAGTAAAAAAAATGAGGCACAAGAACTTGTCTTTGCCTACAGGTAGAAGAAATTCCTCATCGCCTGCTGGTAGACTGTAATACTATGACCACAAGAAAATATAGAATTCTGTGAAGTTACTAACTATAAGTGAGAAATCTATCTACATTGAATTCTCTCCAAATCCTGGATTTCTAGAAGAGGTTAGAGCTGGAGAAGGTACTATGTAACTGAGACTCTCAGGAGTAAAAAAATGAGTCACAAGAACTTGTCTTTGCCTACAGGTAGAAGAAATTCCTCATCGCCTGCTGGTAGACTGTAATACTATGACCACAAGAAAATATAGAATTCTGAGAAGTTACTAACTATAAGTGAGAAATCTATCTACATTGAATTCTCTCCAAATCCTGGATTTCAAGAAGAGGTTAGAGCTGGAGAAGGTACTATGTAACTGAGAGTCTCAGGAGTAAAAAAAATGAGGCACAAGAACTTGTCTTTGCCTACAGGTAGAAGAAATTCCTCATCGCCTGCTGGTAGACTGTAATACTATGACCACAAGAAAATATAGAATTCTGAGAAGTTACTAACTATAAGTGAGAAATCTATCTACATTGAATTCTCTCCAAATCCTGGATTTCAAGAAGAGGTTAGAGCTGGAGAAGGTACTATGTAACTGAGAGTCTCAGGAGTAAAAAAATGAGTCACAAGAACTTGTCTTCGCCTACAGGAAGAAACTCCTCATCGCCTGCTGGTATAACCACTCCTCATCGCCTGCTGTAAGGCTATAACTACAAAAAAGATATAGAATTCTGAGAAGTTACTAACTAGAAGTGAAAAAACTACTTGTAGGTAGATTTGAATCCTCTACAAATCATGTATATCTAGAACAGGTTAGAGCTGCAGAAGGTACTGGACAGGAAGAGGACACAAGAGATCTGTGAATGAACAGCGTATTTTAATCCCTAATATCCATCCATTCATTCAAGCACTGATCCGATAATGCATTTTTTGCATACTTTAAGCTCTTTGCCCGTCTAAAGAATTTTCTACTTCAAAACAATTTTTCGCCATTTTGTGTCTGTGTGTCTCTGGTTACACTTAAGCAATCGATTTATCGCCCCAAACTTGACAGTCGGACTTGGCTGGAAGACCGCAGCGACGAGTGTTCGGGAAGGCAACTGACCACTACGCGACACGTACTGTGGAACTTTGTGTACAAAACCGCATCGTGTAGCCAAGGAGCTGGTC
Organism: Callitettix versicolor; assembly: GCA_022606455.1. Classification (NCBI taxonomy): domain Eukaryota; kingdom Metazoa; phylum Arthropoda; class Insecta; order Hemiptera; family Cercopidae; genus Callitettix; species Callitettix versicolor. The sequence continues at coordinate 79,202,325 of CM040184.1, read as the reverse complement.
ACCGCTAGGGTGCTGCGGTCGAATGACCTGAAACTGGGAAACATTGCAACACCAGCTTGTGTTAGTTATATCGCGCACGCAGCTGTATCGCTCACTTGCAACGATATTTTACTTTGCTGAAATCTTTTTTCACCGCCGTTAATTCGCGTTAGAAAGCTACGTAATTAGCGTTCGTTACATTGAAATATTACTTTTAAAATACAAACCCTGACCGCCGTTAGATTCGTTTCCGTATTTTCAATGGGAATTTAGTATTTAAAACGCTTGCTTACGTTTTTACGTATTTAAAACGTATTTAAATTGCTTACGTATTTAAAACGCTTGCAGGTTTTAACGTTTCAGATAAAGTGATCAGTAATTTGAGATGGCCGCCATTTTGAAACTGTTTAACAGATTCTGCTTGGTAACGAACTTTTTCAGGCTACTACAAAAATACATATACACATTTTTGTATTATATAATCGGTGTTCATTTCAAAGTCACTGCTGGATCTTAACGTGATAGTCACTCATATAGCTCAATGTAAAAAAATATTGAAAAAAGCTCTAATGCAGGGGTTCTCAGTCTGAAACGATCCTCTAAATATTTTTTTTTCTGTAAACGCCCATATGTTTACAATGTGTTGCAACAAATAACACAGCTTAAATTAGGTTTTTTTTATTTTTGTCGTGTTTGAATAGAAGATTCCTGCTCTGCCTTCTTTTTTCTTTTTTTTTGTGTTTAACGTCCGACTATTGTGCACACTTGAATGCAGACGATGGGATGATTTATAGCGTATGAAAATGCCAAGCCCTAGCCGGGAATCGAACCCGGAACCTCGGGGTGAAAGCCCAGTACGCTAACAACTAGGCCACCGAGGCGCTTAACCTCTGAAGAATCATTGAATCAATCAATTTTTTTTTAACGTCCGACTATTGTGCACACTTGAATGCAGACGATGGGATTTATAGCGTATGAAAATGCCAAGCCCTAGCCGGGAATCGAACCCGGAACCTCGGGGTGAAAGCCCAGTACGCTAACAACTAGGCCACCGAGGCGGCTTAACCTCTGAAGAATCATTGAATCAATCAATTTTTTTTTTTTTAACGTCCGACTATTGTGCACACTTGAATGCAGACGATGGGATGACTTATAGCGTATGAAAATGCCAAGCCCTAGCCGGGAATCGAACCCGGAACCTCGGGGTGAAAGCCCAGTAAGCTATCAACTAGGCCACCGAGGCGCTTAACCTCTGAAGAATCATTGAATCAATCAATTTTTTTTGTTTAACGTCCGAATATTGTGCACACTTGAATGCAGACGATGGGATTTATAGCGTATGAAAATGCCAAGCCCTAGCCGGGAATCGAACCCGGAACCTCGGGGTGAAAGCCCAATAAGCTATCAACTAGGCCACCGAGGCGCTTAACCTCTGAAGAATCATTGAATCAATCTATTTTTTTTTAACGTCCGACTATTGTGCACACTTGAAAGCAGAGGATGGGATGATTTATAGCGTATGAAAATGCCAAGCCCTAGCCGGGAATCGAACCCGGGTCCTCGGGGTGAAAGCCTAGTACGCTATCAACTAGGCCACCGAGGAGGCTTAACCTCTGAAGAATCATTGAATCAATCAATTTTTTTTTAACGTCCGACTATTGTGCACACTTGAAAGCAGACGATGGGATGATTTATAGCGTATGAAAATGCCAAGCCCTAGCCGGGAATCGAACCCGGAACCTCGGGGTGAAAGCCTAGTACGCTATCAACTAGGCCACCGAGGCGGGTAGCTTTAAATTAGGAGCAATTCAGTAATACATTTTTTTAATAATTTGTATTATTAGATATACATTAAAGGTATGATTATGTTTATAGAAACAGAAATTGTAATAAAATATAAATCACGTAAATATATAAAATTTTAATGAGATGGTTGCGGTTGATGTCCTTCTAGGAAATATTTTCTGATATTAATCACCACGTTCTGATATTTTGAATCGATTTCTTGTCTTTCGCAATAAATTATTTACGCAGCTAAATCCTGCCTCAACCAAGTAAGAACTAGGAAATGCTAACAATAGCGATTCGCTGATACTTGTTAATCTGACGTATTTTGCAACTCCAAAATTCAGCTATCCACTTGTTTGAAAGTTGTTTTTAAGTTCCGAATTCTCTTAAGTTCAATCAATTCTCCTTGCAGTGAGAAATCAATATCGCCATGTCGCTTTCGAATGGTTTATAATCTAAGACAGAACATTAAAATTTTTCGAATCCTTGTAATCGACCCCTTTTCAAAGTTCAGTAGACTCCCGAGAGGTCCAACTGGACCCCGTTCAGGATGGTCTAATGCAACGGAAAAACTTTTCCTCTATGGTGACGCGATGAACTGAGGTAATTCCAAAACAGCTGGTCAGATTTTTTTTGTCTGTGTTTAACGTCCGACTATTGTGCACACTTGGGCTAATGCAGACGATGGGATGATTTACAGCGTATGAAAATGCCAAGCCCTGGCCGGGAGTCGAACCCGGGTCCTCGGAGTGAAAGCCCAGTACGCTATCAACTAGGCCACCGAGGCGGCAGCTGATGGTTGAAACATATGGTTGTCACCGTCAGTGAAACACAAAATCAAGTGACTTAACCATAGATAAACTACTTAATTCAAATAACTGAAAGGCGAGAATGGAATAAATATATAACATAGGGCTAAAAATAAAATAAAATAAATATTATTGTTTATAAATTTTTGGTAATAAGAGAAACTATAACTATAGACATGCTGTATTTGGTAATAAGAATATAAAAACGTGTACATTGCTGACGTCACAAGCGACGCGAAACTATATTTTTTAAAAGCTAATGCTTATTTTTTACTCCATCGCCCTTATTAATTAAGTATCTTTACGCTCGGTACGGTAAGTTTTGTGGCGCAGTAAAATCGAATAGAGAGTTGCACAATTGAATTAAGTTAGGTTCTTAAAAAACAAAAAAATTAACTTTGCAGGCGCGCAGTTTCTACTCAGTTTAATTTAGATTGTCCGCCATTTTGAAACTATCGAACGGATTTTGTCGCGTAACGAAATTGCCCAAGCTATATCGTAATAGCTGTTATCAGAAAATGAGAGTGTTCGTTTGAATGATACAGATCTGTTTTTGTTTTGTTTTTGTTCTTTTAAGGCGAAAAGCACATTAAGGCTTTTATCGCCTTCCTGAATGTAAGAGTGAGAGTAAAGTGTTAAAGTCGTAAGTGTAGTGTTGTAAGTATAAGTGTGTGTCTCAGGAGTTGCGAGGGACGTCTAAATCCTCTCAATAGGTGCAGGTAGTCTGCAATCCCTGCGGGGAGGTCTGCTTTGTACCATGGTGGCAGCTATTATCAGAAAATGAGAGTGTTTGTTTGAAGGATACAGATCTGTTTTTGTTTTGTTTTTCTTATTTTAAGGCGAAAAGCACATCGAGGCTATTATCGCCTTCCTAAATGTAAGAGTGAGAGTAAAGTGTTAAAGTCGTAAGTGTAGTGTTGTAAGTGTAAGTGTGTGCCTCGGGAGCCGCGAGGGACGTCTAAATCCTCTCAATAGATGCAGGTAGTCTGCAACCCCTGCGGGGAGGTCTGGTTTTTACCACGGTGGCAGCTATTATCAGAAAATGAGAGTGTTTGTTTGAAGGATACAGATCTGTATTCGTTTTGTTTTTGTTATTTTAAGGCGAAAAGCACACTGAGGATATTATCGCCTTCCTAAATGTAAGAGTGAAAGTAAAGTGTTAAAGTCGTAAGTGTAAGTGTGTGCCTCAGGAGCCGCGAGGGACGTCTAAATTCTCTCAATAGGTGCAGGTAGTCTGCAAGCCCTGAGGGGAGGTCTGGTTTGTACCACGGTGGCAGCTATTATCAGAAAATGAGAGTGTTTGAAGGATACAGATCTGTTTTTCTTTTGTTTTTGTTATTTTAAGGCGAAAAGCACATCGAGGCTCTTATCGCCTTCCTAAATGTAAGAGTGAGAGTAAAGTGTTAAAATCGTAAGTGTAGTGTTGTAAGTGTAAGTGTGTGCTTCAGGAGTTGTGAGGGACGTCTAAATCCTCTCAATAGGTGCAAGTAGTCTGCAAGCCCTGCGGGGAGGTCTGGTTTTTACCACGGTTACAGCTATTATCAGAAAATGAGAGTGTTTGTTTGAAGGATACAGATCTGTTTTTCTTTTGTTTTTGTTATTTTAAGGCGAAAAGTACATCGAGGCTCTTATCGCCTTCCTAAATGTAAGAGTGAGAGTAAAGTGTTAAAATCGTAAGTGTAGTGTTGTAAGTGTAAGTGTGTGCTTCAGGAGTTGCGAGGGACGTCTAAATCCTTTCAATAGGTGCAGCTAGTCTGCAACCCCTGCTGGGAGGTCTGCTTTGTACCATGGTGGCAGCTATTATCAGAAAATGAGAGTGTTTGTTTGAAGGATACAGATCTGTTTTTCTTTTGTTTTTGTTATTTTAAAGCGAAAAGCACATCGAGGCTCTTATCGCCTTCATAAATGTAAGAGTGAGAGTAAAATGTTAAAGTTGTAAGTGTAGTGTTGTAAGTGTAAGTGTGTGTCTCAGGAGTTGCGAGGGACGTTTAAATCCTCTCAATAGGTGCAAGTAGTCTGCAAGCCCTGCGGGGAGGTCTGGTTTGTACCACGGTGGCAGCTATTATCAGAAAATGAGAGTGTTTGTTTGAAGGATACAGATCTGTATTCGTTTTGTTTTTGTTATTTTAAGGCGAAAAGCACATTGAGGATATTATCGCCTTCCTAAATGTAAGAGTGAGAGTAAAGTGTTAAAGTCGCAAGTGTAAGTGTGTGCCTCAGGAGCCGCGAGGGACGTCTAAATCCTCTCAATAGGTGCAGGTAGTCTGCAAGCCCTGAGGGGAGGTCTGGTTTGTACCACGGTGGCAGCTATTATCAGAAAATGAGAGTGTTTGTTTGAAGGATACAGATCTGTATTCGTTTTGTTTTTGTTATTTTAAGGCGAAAAGCACATTGAGGATATTATCGCCTTCCTAAATGTAAGAGTGAAAGTAAAGTGTTAAAGTCGTAAGTGTAAGTGTGTGCCTCAGGAGCCGCGAGGGACGTCTAAATCCTCTCAATAGGTGCAGGTAGTCTGCAAGCCCTGAGGGGAGGTCTGGTTTGTACCACGGTGGCAGCTATTATCAGAAAATGAGAGTGTTTGTTTGAAGGATACAGATCTGTATTCGTTTTGTTTTTGTTATTTTAAGGCGAAAAGCACATTGAGGATATTATCGCCTTCCTAAATGTAAGAGTGAAAGTAAAGTGTTAAAGTCGTAAGTGTAGTGTTGTAAGTGTGTGTGCCTCAGGAGCCGCGAGGGACGTCTAAATCCTCTCAATAGGTGCAGGTAGTCTGCAAGCCCTGAGGGGAGGTCTGGTTTTTACCATGGTGGCAGCTATTATCAGAAAATGAGAGTGTTTGTTTGAAGGATACAGATCTGTATTCGTTTTGTTTTTGTTATTTTAAGGCGAAAAGCACATCGAGGATATTATCGCCTTCCTAAATGTAAGAGTGAAAGTAAAGTGTTAAAGTCGTAAGTGTAAGTGTGTGCCTCAGGAGCCGCGAGGGACGTCTAAATCCTCTTAATAGGTGCAGGTAGTCTGCAAGCCCTGAGGGGAGGTCTGGTTTTGTATCATGGTGGCAGCTATTATCAGAAAATGAGAGTGTTTGTTTGAAGGATACAGATCTGTTTTTCTTTTGTTTTTGTTATTTTAAGGCGAAAAGCACATCGAGGCTATTATCGCCTTCCTAAATGTAAGAGTGAGGGTAAAGTGTTAAAGTCGTAAGTGTAGTGTTGTAAGTGTAAGTGTGTGCTTCAGGAGTTGCGAGGGACGTCTAAATCCTCTCAATAGGTGCAGGTAGTCTGCAACCCCTGCGGGGAGGTCTGGTTTTTACCACGATGTCAGCTATTATCAGAAAATGAGAGTGTTTGAAGGATACAGATCTGTTTTTGTTTTTGTTTTTGTTATTTTAAGGCGAAAAGCACATTGAGGCTATTATCGCCTTCCTAAATGTAAGAGTGAGGGTAAAGTGTTAAAGTCGTAAGTGTAGTGTTGTAAGTGTAAGTGTGTGTCTCAGGAGTTGCGAGGGACGTCTAAATCCTCTCAATAGGTGCAGCTAGTCTGCAATTCCTGCGGGTAGGTCTGGTTTTTACCACGGTGGCAGCTATTATCAGAAAATGAGAGTGTTTGTTTGAAGAATACAGATCTGTTTTTCTTTTGTTTTTGTTATTTTAAGGCGAAAAGCACATCGTGGCTATTATCGCCTTCCTAAATGTAAGAGTGAGGGTAAAGTGTTAAAGTCGTAAGTGTAGTGTTGTAAGTGTAAGTGTGTGCCTCGGGAGCTGCGAGGGACGTCTAAATCCTCTCAATAGGTGCAGGTAGTCTGAAGCCCTGCGGGGAGGTCTGGTTTTTACCACGGTGGCAGCTATTATCAGAAAATGAGAGTGTTTGTTTGAAGGATACAGATCTGTTTTTGTTTTGTTTTTGTTATTTTAAGGCGAAAGGCACATTGAGGCTATTATCGCCTTCCTAAATATAAGAGTGAGAGTAAAGTGTTAAAGTCGTAAGTGTAGTGTTGTAAGTATAAGTGTGTGTCAGCCTCGGGAGCAGCGAAGGACGTCTAAATCCTCTCAATAGGTGCAGCTAGTCTGCAACTCCTGCGGGGATGTCTGGTTTTTACCATGGTGGCAGCTATTATCAGAAAATGAGAGTGTTCGTTTGAAGGATACGGGTCAACCCGGGTCCTCGGGGTGAAAGCCACGCTATCAACTAGGCCACCGAGGCGGCCTGATCAGAACAGCTGTTCGACAGGAACAGTTTTTTAATTACCGTAGTGACCATAACGTCAGCAATTTTATACCTTACAAATGCCAGAAAGATTTTACATTTCATTTTCGAATTTTGAAAATCACTCTGGTAATTTTCATTGCCGAACTGTTTGTTATTTTCAAAGCTCTGAACACAGTTTCATCTGATACTTCTCACGTTTTGGTGCGTTATGCGAAAATCTCGCTTGAGGCTATCTAATATGTGTGCGCTGTTCAGGATATTTTATGTTCCATCCATCGAAGTGCGGGGTATTGGGGTAACGTTTCTGTGGATCCCCGGGCGCTGTGGTATAATGGGCAACACTAGAGCTGACAGCGGCAAAAGTGGCAACTCTGCCGGCAAGTACACAAAGTATTATATCCTCGGGGTTTTTGGAATATGGCAAAATGTTATATTTCTTTTCAATGGGAAAGCGATTGGAATACGGTGGAAAGTAATAAACTGAGGGCAAGTCAAAAATACAGTCAGCTCATGCAAGTGGTCAATTAGAGCAAGTAGTCGTGAAGTGGTCTTCGCATCGGTCAATCCTTGCTTACGCATGGACATGTGATGGACACGGAAATCCACCACTCATATTTTTAGTAATACTGTCACAGACAAAGATATCCTTGTTCAGTGTAATGGACTAAAATATTTTAGAAAATTTTGTGGGGTTAAATGCGCTGTTGGGGATGATCTTTTAATTGACCAGTGGCCTTCTTTCGTCACGTAGGCTTAATAAAATTTAGTTGTTTCTTTGTTTAACGGCTTCTTTTCGTTTATATCTATTTAATTTATACGGTTATTTGTTGACTAGTTGTAGTGTTTTAAATTTATTATTTATAAATTTTTATTTATTTTTATGGGCTACTTATACAGCATTCCTTTTAATATGATTTTAAAAAATTAAATAGTTTTTTTGTGTTTAACGTCCGACTATTGTGCACACTTGGGCTAATGCAGACGATAATATTTATAGCGTATGAAAATGCCAAGCCCTGGCCGGGAATCGAACCCGGGTCCTCGGGGTGAAAGCCCAGTACGCTATCAACTAGGCCACCGAGGCGGCAATTAAAATGGTAATTGTTATGTAATGTAGTTGTTATATATTATTTCTCGAGTCAACATCCCTTTTTCTCAGCACATACTATTCGCACAGGCATAAATGAGGTTTGTTTAGAAAGATTTGTTAACCGGCTTCTGACATTGCGAAACGATTTTGCGCTAAAACTTACTGTTTGTGGGAAATTTTAACAGACACTTTTAACTGTCTTGAGCAAACGGCATTTTGGATGCTTAATCACCACAATATCAAATAATATTTTGTATATACGAAGCTAACTTATTAATCACGAATAGAAAATCCCATTAAAATGCCTCATTTTCATAACGTGCTTAGAACAATTTCAATATTTACTTAAAAGTCATTAAATTTAAAGGTTATGTGGCCCTATTTGACAGTCCAGTATCCCTCTGCCCGTCGTACAAGCTGGGATAAGTATTTCGAATACCAAACACATGTTTAGGGCACTGTTTTTATACAAATATATTTGTGATTTCTCCTTCCATCGTGCATTTATTAATACGGACATCATAAAATACGAAGTACAACAAAAATGTCAAAATACAGTTAGAGGTTATCAAGCATGCCTTTCGATTGACTAGAAGACAGTTACACATTAAAATTGCGTTTGCTATCACTATAAACAAGTCGCAAGGACACACACTTCAAAGAGTAGGATTGTATTTACCAAATGTCGTCTTTACTCACGGACAATTGTATGTAGCCTTTTCATGGGTAACTAAATCAACTATCATGTCTGTATCCAATAAAGAAAGTGAAATACTTATTCAAAAGGGTGTGTTTACTTAAAACTTTCATAGTGCGAAATTTCGCACCCTATCATAGGCAATACGGAATTTTGGATACTTATTCATCCACAATATCAGATAATATTTTGTACATTTTACGAAGCTAACTTATTAATTACGAACAGACAATCCCATTAAAAATGTCTCTTTTTGCATAACGTACTAATAACAATTTCAATATTAACTTAAAAGTCATTAAACTTATAGGTTATGTGGCTCTAATGACAGTCCAGTATCCCTGCCCGTCGAACAAGCCGGGACAATCATTTCGAATACCAAAAACATGTTTTGGACACTGTTTTTACACAAATATATTTGTGATTTCTCCTTCCATCGTGAATTTATCTATTGTTAATACGGACATCATAAAATACGACAACAAAAATGTCAACATACAGATAGAGGTTATCAAGCATGCCTTTCAATTGACTAGAAGACAGTTACACATTAAAATTGCGTTTGCTATCACTTTAAACAAGTAGCAGGGACAAACACTTCAAAGAGCAGGATTGTATTTACCAAATGCCGTCTTTACTCACGGACAATTGTATGCAGCCTTTTCATGGGTAGCTAAACCAACTGTCATGTCTGTATCCAATAAAGAAAGTGAAATACTTATTCAAAAGGCTGTGTTTACTTAAAACTTTCATAGTGCGAAATTTCGCACCCTATCATAGGCAATACGGCATTTTGGATACTTATTCATCCACAATATCAGACAATATTTTGTATATTTTACGAAGCTAACTTATTAATCATGAACAGACAATCCCATTAAAAATGCCTCTTTTTGCATAACGTGCTTAGAACAATTTCAATATTTACTTAAAAATCATTAAACTTACAGGTTATGTGGCCCTACTAACAGTCCCCTATCCCTGCCCGTCGTACAAGCCGGGACAAGCATTTCGAATATTTACTTAAAAGTCATTAAACTTATAGGTCATGTGGCCCTATTGACAGTCCAGGATCCCTGCCCTTCGTACAAGCCGGGACAAGCATTTCGAATATTTACTTAAAAGTCATTAAACTTATAGGTTATGTGGCCCTATTGACAGTCCAGTATCCCTGCCCGTCGTACAAGCCGGGACAAGCATTTCGAATATTTACTTAAAAGTCATTAAACTTATAGGTTATGTGGCCCTTTTGACAGTCCAGTATCCCTGCCCGTCGTACAAGCCGGGACAAGCATTTCGAATATTTACTTAAAAGTCATTAAACTTATAGGTCATGTGGCCCTATTGACAGTCCAGTATCCCTGCCCGTCGTACAAGCCGGGACAAGCATTTCTAATACCAAACATATGTTTAGGACACTGTTTTTATACAAACATATTTGCGATTTCTCCTTCCATCGTGCATTTATCTCTTGATAATACTGACATCATAAAATACGACAACCAAAATGTCAACATACAGTTAGAGGTTATCAAGCATGTCTTTCAATTGACTGGAAGACCTGTTAAGATTACCTTTACTATCACTGTAAACAAGTAGCTGGGACAAACACTTCAAAGAGCAGGATTGTATTTACCAAATGCTGTATTTACTCACGGACAATTGTACGTAGGCTTTTCAAGGGTAACTAAATCAACTAACATGTTTGTATCCATTAACGAAAATGAAATACTTATCCAAAAGGCTGTGTACTTAAAACTTTCATAGTGCGAAATTTCGCACCCTGGTATTACTTAATTATTAATCTATTCTATACAGATTGTAGGAAAATAGATTTAATATAATATTTTATATAGACGGTGATAACCTTATAAGTTTTTCGCCATTAAAAAAAATCCAAAACGCTAGGAACTTCCCAAAAATAGCGTTGACTTTCTTAACCGTCGCGCGAAAGTTCAACAAAGGTCATACTGTTTTGAAATTACTTTTTTTGTAGGTTTGTTTTGTAAAAAACAAGAACGCCAAATGCTTTTAATCGTAAATTTCAAATCGCTGTTTACGATTGGTTCGCCAACTCTCTGTTAAACTAAAGAATGTTATTGTAAGAAGAAATATTTTATTAAAGCCCAGTAAAAACGTCTCCAGTTATAAAAATGCATTCGGCTATAAAGCGAGGCCTCAGAAGAAGTACAATCTGCGTTGTACAAGTAGAGGCGAAGCGAAATAATTGCCTAGCGTTAAATGCGTGTTCACGTCTGAGAAATACTTGAGTTCCTTTCTTTTTTTTTGTAAAAACTGCGCCTTGGCATAAAATTACAGCCTTAGGGATGAAGTAGTGAAGTAGGCATTGTTAGGCTCCTACTTAACTGTACTTCTGTGAAGTTATTAACGGAATGTCTTCATCTGCACTCGGTGTTTACGCTATGGGGTTATGAACGCCGGTTCTTGCAACTAAACACTGTTCTTATACGACACGTGTTTTTATTGTTGGTAGGCAGTAAAGCGGCAACATATGTTAGTTCACGCTTGTGTTGAAGATGTCTGGGATGAGCGGAAACGTAACAAGTGTTATACCTGTAAGGGGAGTCGTTACGGAATAGTGTTAGTATCTTATAGGTGTAAAATATTGGAGAGCTGATTACGGGGAATGTGCAGTACTTACAAATCACAGCCCGGCTTTAAAGTGGTTGGGCTTGTTTTATTCGTTACGTTATTGTAGGCTAAACCGTGATGTCATTAGGGTTGTACACGATTAATTTTTATAATTAAATTGTAGGCTATTTCATGCAGTACACGAGTGCATTTCATACAATATACACATATTGTACAATATACACATACAATATACAATATTTCATTGAATACACGAGTTTATTTCATACAAGATGGTATTTCATCCATTACACGAATGTATTTCATTCATTACAATAGTGTATTTTTTTCAATACACGAGTATATTTTGTTCAATACACGAGTATATTTCGTTCAATACACGAGCGTATTTCGTTCAATACACGAGTGTATTTCGTTCATTACACAAGAGTATTTCGTTCAATACACGAGTGTATTTCGTTCAATATACGAGTGTATTTCGTTCAATACTTGAGTGTATTTCGTTCAATACTTGAATTTATTTCATTCAATACACGAGTGTATTTCGTTTATTACGCAAGTGTATTTCGTTCAATACACAAGTAGGCCTATATTTCGTTCATTACACGAGTGTATTTAGTTCAATACACGAGCGTATTTCGTTCAATACACGAGTGTATTTCGTTCATTACACAAGAGTATTTCGTTCAATACACGAGTGTATTTCGTTCAATATACGAGTGTATTTCGCAATACTTGAGTGTATTTCGTTCAATTGAATTTATTTCATTCAATACACGAGTGTATTTCGTTTATTACGCAAGTGTATTTCGTTCAATACACAAGTAGGCCTATATTTCGTTCATTACACGAGTGTATTTCGTTCAATACACGAGTGCATTTCGTTCAATACAGGAGTGCATTTCGTTCAATACACGAGTGTATTTCGTTCATTACACGAGTGTATTTTGTTCAATACACGAGTGTATTTCGTTCAATACTGAGTGTATTTCGTTCAATACTTGAATGTATTTCATTCAATAAACGAGTTTATTTCGCTCAATACACGAGTGTATTCCGTTAATTACACGAGTGTATTTCGTTCAATACTTGAGTGTATTTCGTTCATTACGGGAGTGTATTTCGTTCAATACTTGAGTGTATTTCATTCAATACACGAGTGTATTTTATTCATTACACGAATATTTCATTCAATACATGAGTGTTTTTATTCATTCGTCTATTAGTTTCTTAAGCAAAGACGTTTAAAACAATCAGCTCACTGGTAGACTTCAATTCACTAAATTAACGGCTTGACTTATATTGTACAAAACCGTTTTAATATTTGTATGTGATGTGGATAAGTGTTACTTTTCTTTAATACCAGTTGTGCATAATTTTACTTTAGCAATAATATAAGCAATACAATTTCATGAATACAAACTGTAGGTTTAGGAAACGGCCTGCTAAGAACACCAGTGGGATAGAGAGAAAGTGTGCGAGTGAGAGGTCGAGTTTCCACTCTCACCACAGCTCCTTCAGTATCGCTGAATAGTAACAGTTTGTAGGCTCAGATTGGCAGATTCTGTGCTGGAATATTGGAAGGAGTTTGAGAGGAATTCTCCTACAAACAGGAGAAATTCTCGCGCAGGCATTTTACAATCTGGCTCGACTAGAACAATGAACACTGATTACAGTCCCCGACTGCAACATTTCTTGTGTCTTACACTTTGTTAGAAAATCCGATTTCATTTTCATAATCAACGTTATAATCCGCATAAATTATCATTTAAAATGTTGAAATTCAATTGAAATTACGGATATTAACCTGAAACGGTCAGGGTTCATTTTCTTATTCGACATGTTTTTTGAAAGATTAATACGGCTAATTTATGCACCTAAATGACGATTATGAGTGAAATGCCGTCAATATAACTAGTCGTGTTGTTTTAAAGACTTTTAAAAAGTGATCTGTTGCATAGTATCGGCGCTCATTTCAAGGTCACTGTTCTGGATTCTAAAAATTATTCATGTCCCGCTGAAATAACAGTTTTACTGGATAATCGAGAGATTGATGTTTTTACAAAGCTAATAGCACGGTAACTGTTACCGAGCAGACGGTATATTACGTCCAATTGGGTGAATAAAATGTATTGCTACAAATATATATATATATTTACTAATTACTTTGTCATTTTGTTGTTTATAGGTGATTGCTCGAACAGACCCAATATGCTGACAAAATTACTTTGCAGAAGTTCCAGCAGTCCACAAAACTGTAAGTTTTATAAAAAATTGTATTTTCCAACTTGACTTCTGTAAATTTTTTAACGGAAGTGTAAGGTATCTCGAAGATCTCGCCGTTTACTCTGGTACCGGGTTAAGTCCCTCAGCTGCCTCGGGTGGTCGTTCCACTTCCGAGAGGGCTCGGTGATCGAAGTGGCTAAAGCATCGGTCAGACTACTGGGTCACTCAAATGCGCCCCTAAAGGTTCGCGCCGCAGTTTCTTCCGTTGCTTTTCCCTTAAAGTTAACACTGATCCTTCGTCCTCATTAGTCTAACCGGTGTTAAGTATGGGCGTTAGCAAAAAAAAACCTCTTTCTCCACCATCTTCCTCCAGGTGCCACAGGGTCGTTCTCTTTTTGTGTCCCTTGAAGATTCCATTCTAATGTCTTCTTCTCTTTAGCTACGTCGGTCTTCCTGAGTGTGTGGCTCAGCCACCTACACTTCCACTTCCGGATCAAGTTCTAGCTAGCCTGTGTCTTCCCATAGCTTCTTGTTTGAGATAATATCGGGGCAAAACACACCCATGATCGCGTCATGAACAACTGGAGCTGTGATGTGCTGTTACGGACGGTCATCCAAGTTTCGCAGGCATGTAGAAAGACAGACGACAGTAGTGTTCAACATGCGGATCCTCGTTTTTTGAGAAATGTTCCTGTTCCGCCATTTCAGGTGCAGCTGGATAAAGTCAGCATTCGCTTTCCTGATAATACTCCTTACGTCCTCTCTGGCACCTCCATCCGCAGACCACCTCCACTACTCTCCGCTTAGTTCCATAGCTTGTTCAATTTTAGCATTCAGCTATAATTATACAAATATATACGTAATTATAAACAAATAAATATTAAATTAAAAAAAAAATTGTGCAGTAGCGGGGTTTGATCTCACGTCTATTATTTTCATAAGCGGAGTCACTTTAAAACAATCAGCTCACTGGTAGACTTCAATTCACTTCAAGAGTAATTAAAAATGGAATGCGGAAAGGGTGACGCTTTTTTAAATGTTATTTTTGCTGTCGCGAGATTGTATGTTTTCCTTCATAAAGAAATGATCGCCTAAAAACGATGTCATCTTGGAAAGACCCAGGTGTGTGTGTTTGTGTTAATACTCTCACGTTAACAATTTTAGTCCGATTCGATTCAAACTTGGCACGAAAATCTATGTTGTTCAAAAATGGCTTGGACATTTTCGTCAACCGGCAAAATGTTTTCATCAGTTTCAAAATGGCGGTTATTTTAAACCTTGAAAAATCAAGTTTTTTTTCTTAAGCACGATTTCACCGTCGTAATCATCGTTAAGAACTGCGTAAATTACCCGTTTTGAATTTTCAAAACGCGTTGAAATTGTAAATTTTTTTGACGGTGGCCAAGGTTTCATTTTTGTATTTACAGTGTAATTCAACAGCGATTATAATTCTGATTATCAAAACAGGATGAGATAAAGTAAACATATTTGGCTGAAAATCAGCTTCTATCACTTTTAGCGAGACAGATGCGTGCAGCCGACTAGCGTGACTGACAGTTTGCTGATTGTGTGTAGTCAGCCGTGTAGCGGGTACACGTATCGTGTAGGCTCTCGCACACAGACGCATTGCGGACCTGGCTTGATAAACTACACACCAGGTCAATATTTTAAAGCAATAACCCCGGGCTGTCGTAATAAAAATATTTTGACAAGTAGGCCGTACTGACATCGTGTACGGCAATAAGAATCGATATCGTTTTAAGATATATCTCTTTTCATAAGGGGTCTTATCGATATAGTCTTTATGCGCGTGTCGATCAAAGCATACAAATTGATTTGGTTTTGTTCTAGATTTGCGTAGTATTTTTCTGATATCTGTGCAAGTGTTATTATTGCCAACGACTTTATTCCATCGTAACGCCTGTTTGTGTGTTGATCGAGCGAAGCGAGGTCTCTGTATTAAATCAACATTTGGTTTGTTACGCATTTTTAACCAAAGGCACTGACCGATTGCTTTGAAATTCGGTACGATGGTACCTTGTAGACTGCCCGAACGACTTATATGTACGATTTCATCCCATTCACTTTAGTTTCAAGATGGCGTCCTCTTATTTAAAGATAGAGTTCACGCAGTTCTGGCCAAATGCATTGACTGATTATTTTGAAATGTAGTACGAAAATACGCTGTATAAAGCCCGAACTACGTATGCGTATGATTTTACCCAATTCACTTTCGTTTCAAGATGGCGGCCGCTGATTTAAAGATAACGAATGCACGCAATGTTGGCCAAATTCATTGACTGATTATTTTGAAATGTAGTACCAAAATACGCTGTATAAAGCCAGAAAGACGTGTGAGTATGGTTTTTTCAATTCACTTCCGTTTCAAGATGGCGGCCGCTGATTTAAAGACAACGAATGCACGCAATGTTAGCCAAATGCATTGACTGATTATTTTGAAATGTAGTAAGAAAATACGCTGTAAAAAGCCCGAACGACAGATGCGTATGGTTTTTTCAATTCACTTCCGTTTCAAGATGGCGGCCGCTGATTTAAAGACAACGATTGCACGCAATGTTAGCCAAATGCATTGACTGATTATTTTGAAATGTAGTACGAAAATACGCTGTATAAAGCTCGAACGACGTATGTGTATGGTTTTTTCAATTCACTTCCGTTTCAAGATGGCGGCCGCTGATTTAAAGATAACGAGTGCATGTAGTTTTGGCCAAACGCATTGACCGATTGTTTTGAAATTTAGTACGAAAATACATTATATAAAGCCCGAACGACTTATGCGTAAGATTTTTCCACATTCACTTTCGTTTCAAGATGGCGGCCGTTGATTTAAAGATAAAGATTTCAGGCAGTTCTGGCCAAATGCATTGACCGATTATTTTGAAATGTAGTAAGAAAATACACTGTATAAAGCCCGAACGACGTATGTGTATAGTTCTTTTCAATTCATTTCCGTTTCAAGATGGCGCCTTGTGATTTCACGTTAACGAGTGCATGTAGTTTTGGCAAAACGCATTGACCGATTATTTTGAAATTTAATACTAAAATACACTATATAAAGCCCGAACGAAGTATGTGTAAGATTTTTCCCCATTCAATTTCGTTTCAAAATGGCGGCCGCTGATTTAAAGATAACTAATGCACGCAATGTTGGCCTAACGTATTGACCGATTGTTTTTAAATTTAGTAAGAAAATACGCTGCATAAACCCCGAATGGCGTATGTGTAAGATTTTTCCTGTTTACTTCCGTTTCAAAATTGAGTCCTCTGGTTTAACGATCGCGAGTGTAGTTGATGGTTATTTCCTGTATTACTGGCTGAACGGCAAGACCTGTCATAATTTTGACGCTTCACAGAGGAAAAGCATAAAATGTTCATTAAAATTGATCGAGTGGTGTCGTAAATATTACGGTTACCGGTTAAATTGGCGGAAAATGTTACAATAGCGATTGATTAAGTCTAATGTTTTGAAGTGTAATGTATACTTCTTATGGCGGGATATGGATGTATGTTGGCACGGGGAAAAATTCAGTTTGCCGTCACGCATCACGCTGTTATATATATAGCATATACACTTATATACTACTTCTTATGGCGGGATATGGATGTATGTTGGCACGGGAAAAAAATTCAGTTTGCCGTCACGCATCACGCTCTTATATATATAGCATATACACTTATATACTACTTCTTATGGCGGGATATGGATGTATGTTGGCACGGGGAAAAATTCAGTTTGCCGTCACGCATCACGCTGTTATATATATAGCATATACACTTATATACTACTTCTTATGGCGGGATATGGATGTATGTTGGCACGGGAAAAATTCAGTTTGCCGTCACGCATCACGCTCTTATATATATAGCATATACACTTATATACTACTTCTTATGGCGGGATATGGATGTATGTTGGCACGGGGAAAAATTCAGTTTGCCGTCACGCATCACGCTCTTATATATATAGCATATACACTTATATACTACTTCTTATGGCGGGATATGGATGTATGTTGGCACGGGGAAAAATTCAGTTTGCCGTCACGCATCACGCTGTTATATATATATAGCATATACACTTATATACTACTTCTTATGGCGGGGTATGGATGTATGTTGGCACGGGGAAAAATTCAGTTTGCCGTCACGCATCACGCTGTTATATATATAGCATATACACTTATATACAACTTCTTATGGCGGGATATGGATGTATGTTGGCACGGGGAAAAATTCAGTTTGCCGTCACGCATCACGCTGTTATATATATATATAGCATATACACTTATATACTACTTCTTATGGCGGGGTATGGATGTATGTTGGCACGGGAAAAATTCAGTTTGCCGTCACGCATCACGCTGTTATATATATATAGCATATACACTTATATACAACTTCTTATGGCGGGATATGGATGTATGTTGGCACGGGAAAAATTCAGTTTGCCGTCACGCATCACGCTGTTATATATATATATAGCATATACACTTATATACTACTTCTTATGGCGGGATATGGATGTATGTTGGCACGGGGAAAAATTCAGTTTGCCGTCACGCATCACGCTGTTATATATATATAGCATATACACTTATATACAACTTCTTATGGCGGGATATGGATGTATGTTGGCACGGGGAAAAATTCAGTTTGCCGTCACGCATCACGCTGTTATATATATATAGCATATACACTTATATACAACTTCTTATGGCGGGATATGGATGTATGTTGGCACGGGAAAAATTCAGTTTGCCGTCACGCATCACGCTGTTATATATATATATAGCATATACACTTATATACTACTTCTTATTGCGGGGTATGGATGTATGTTGGCACGGGGAAAAATTCAGTTTGCCGTCACGCATCACGCTGTTATATATATAGCATATACACTTATATACTACTTCTTATGGCGGGGTATGGATGTATGTTGGCACGGGGAAAAATTCAGTTTGCCGTCACGCATCACGCTGTTATATATATAGCATATACACTTATATACTACTTCTTATGGCGGGGTATGGATGTATGTTGGCACGGGAAAAAATTCAGTTTGCCGTCACGCATCACGCTGTTATATATATAGCATATACACTTATATACTACTTCTTATTGCGGGGTATGGATGTATGTTGGCACGGGGAAAAATTCAGTTTGCCGTCACGCATCACGCTGTTATATATATAGCATATACACTTATATACTACTTCTTATTGCGGGGTATGGATGTATGTTGGCACGGGGAAAAATTCAGTTTGCCGTCACGCATCACGCTGTTATATATATAGCATATACACTTATATACTACTTCTTATTGCGGGGTATGGATGTATGTTGGCACGGGGAAAAATTCAGTTTGCCGTCACGCATCACGCTGTTATATATATAGCATATACACTTATATACTACTTCTTATTGCGGGGTATGGATGTATGTTGGCACGGGGAAAAATTCAGTTTGCCGTCACGCATCACGCTGTTATATATATAGCATATACACTTATATACTACTTCTTATGGCGGGGGGTATGGATGTATGTTGGCACGGGAAAAAATTCAGTTTGCCGTCACGCATCACGCTATTATATATATAGCATATACACTTATATACTACTTCTTATTGCGGGGTATGGATGTATGTTGGCACGGGAAAAATTCAGTTTGCCGTCACGCATCACGCTGTTATATATATAGCATATACACTTATATACTACTTCTTATTGCGGGGTATGGATGTATGTTGGCACGGGAAAAATTCAGTTTGCCGTCACGCATCACGCTGTTATATATATAGCATATACACTTATATACTACTTCTTATTGCGGGGTATGGATGTATGTTGGCACGGGGAAAAATTCAGTTTGCCGTCACGCATCACGCTGTTATATATATAGCATATACACTTATATACTACTTCTTATGGCGGGGTATGGATGTATGTTGGCACGGGAAAAAAATTCAGTTTGCCGTCACGCATCACGCTGTTATATATATAGCATATACACTTATATACTACTTCTTATGGCGGGGTATGGATGTATGTTGGCACGGGAAAAATTCAGTTTGCCGTCACGCATCACGCTGTTATATATATAGCATATACACTTATATACTACTTCTTATGGCGGGATATGGATGTATGTTGGCACGGGAAAAATTCAGTTTGCCGTCACGCATCACGCTCTTATATATATTTTTGTTTTAAAATGTATTTTTCAAGTGAGAACTTGTATGTTCACGCCATTATATTACTTACCCAGTCCAACTTAATTATTTAGTTTTGTGTCGTGTTAACTGTGTAACAGTGACGTTTTATACGTTTATTATATATTGGTAAGTGTGAATAATAAATATTAAAATTATTTTAAACGCCATTATACTACTTACCCTGTCCAACTTTATTTAGTATTTAGTTTTATGACAAGTGTTAACTGTGTAACAGTGACGTTTTATACGTTATTATATATTGGTAGGTGTGAATAATAAATATTTAAATGCCATTTTACTAATTACCCAGTGCAACTGAATTATTTAGTATTCAGTTTTGTGATATGTGTTAACTGTAGGCCAGAACAGTGATGTTTTAATAATATTTTATACCTCTTAATATAATATTTTAAATTTGAAAATTGTGTGTTTTTTGTTTGTTATTCAATCACACATTAACTACTGGATCGATTGAGATGAAATTTAAAACGAACATGGTTTAGGTACCTGAGATGGACATAGATGTATTCCCGTTTTAAAAATTTGAATCCCTATTATTATTTATTATAAAATTATTGTTTATAAGCTTACATTTGCAATGATTTTAATTGAAACAATCTTATAATTCCAAACAACCTGCCTTTCCAAATTAAAATATTGCAGTTTCCATTGAAGTTGGCATTGACAATTAATAAGGGTCAGATATTAAGAGTAGAAGGAATACATTTGGGACTCCGTGCTTCTCCCGTGGTCAGTTACAGCCTATTCTAGTGTCGAGTAGCAAAAATCTGTGTCTTGGTAAAAACCATAAAATCATATAATATTGTATTTAGAAATATATTAAACTGAATTAACGTACTCATAATTTTGAAAATAGGCTGTAAATTTTATTTTGTGGTGTAAAATATATAGCCATAACCCGTGATAAGAAGTAGTCATGCCACTGCCACCTTTTTATTATTATTATTTTTTTAAGAATACAGTTTTTTGGTGAGTACAGTTTTTGTATGCTTCACGTGCACCGTGCCATTGATAAAATCGAAACAATAATATGTGTGCAATGCTTGTATACAACACTATTTATTCAGAACACTAATGAAAGTGTTAGTAAAAGTTTTTCTCTCCAGACAAGTTGTAATGTTCTCCCCTCCCCTTCGTTCACTTCCACCCTTTCTTTCCATTAAAACTCTCGATAAAATTCATACTCTAAGTAGTTTGTAAATAATGTTACCAACTGCATTTCAACACCGTTACTTGGTTTTAATAGACACAACTTGACTGCAACTTAACGTATAATAATGGAAGCTTTGAGTTCACTTTCACAGTGTAACATTTCATTTCCAATGCCATTTGTAGCGTATTTTCCATCGAAAAAAAGCTATTGGCGCTCGTATCGTGGTTTCAAAAACGCTTAATTCTTTTTCATTATTTTTACCATTAAAACAAACCCTGACAGAATCTGCGTTTCGTCGTGGGACACCCTGTATTATATGTGTACAAGGCTGGTGGCTTTGCGGCTCGGTGGTCGAAGTGGCTAAAGCATCGGTCAGTCTGCTGCGTCGCTCAACTGCGCACCTAAGGGTTCTTAATTCGAGCCTCAGTTGCTCACTTTGCTTTTCCCTTACCGTTATCGCTGATCCCTCGTCCTCGTTAGTCTAACTGGCATAAAGTATGGACGTTAAAAAGAAGAAGAAGAAGAAGAAAAACGTCATCTGTAACAGTGGAGGGGTTGTGGGGGAGAATATCAGATATCATTTATCAATTGACAACAAACCAGTATATTAAGTACACTGCGCGATTTCTTGTTCCAAATTTAAACTACCGAAAGCTATATCTTAGTTTTTTTCCTAATTGCCGTTTTTTCTAATTAACGATGAACCTTCTCTAGTTGTCCGTACTCCTTTACTTTGCTATTCCATTAAAATATATATATATATATATATATATATATATATATATATATATATATATATATATATAGATTCTTACGACTCCGAAAAAGTGATCTAGAGGTCAGGATCGGCATTCATTTCAAGCATCCGGATCTAGGTATTACCATGATTCCGTTCCAATAGTTCATTTTCCAATTGAAATTCTGTAATTATGAATAAACATGAATATTCCATCAAGTAACTTCTTTAAAAACAGACCGTTTCTCGTTGCTATTTCAACAAGGCGGTAAAACAGTTATCGTCAAATTTTGATTGAAAAAATGAACTACTGGAGCAGCCATCATGGTAAGACCCTGACCCGCGACCTTGAAAAGAACGCTACGCCTGGCCTCTAGAACACTTTTTAAAGAGTCGTTAAAATTTGTGTGTGTGTGTGTGTGTGTGTGTGTGTGTGTGTGTGTGTGTGTGTGTGTGTGTGTGTGTGTGTGTGTGTGTGTGTGTGTGTGTGTGTTTGTGTGTGCGTGTTAGTACGCTCACGTTCGCAATTTAGGTCCGATTTCATTCAAACTTAGCGCGAACACCGATTATAGTAATATCTTGGTCTAGTTCTAAGCCGCAAAATGCTTTCAACAGTTTCAAAATGGCCGCAATTTAAAATCTTAATTTTTTTAACGTCCGACTGTTGTGCACACTTGGGCTAATGCAGACGATAGGATGATTTATAGCGTATGAAAATGCCAAGCCCTGGCCGGGAATCGAACCCGGGTCCTCGGGGTGAAAGCCCAGTACGCTATCAACTAGGCCACCGAGGCGGCTTTAAAATCTTTAAAAATTCGTAACGTTTTTGTCTTTAATGTTTTTTTGGAAATCTGCGTTTGACCATTGTAATCGGCGTTAAAAACGGCATTTTATAATTTCAAAATCCGTTGTAATTAGAATACTTTTGACGGCGGTCAGGGTTCATTTTCGCATGAATTTTCAGTGACGTTTAAAATTACAATATATGCAGGTTTTAACGCTGATTGTGTCGGCGAAATAAGTATTTCGAAAAAGGGTTGGATAATGTAAAATTCGCTTCTATCACGTCAGCGTGCCGCGATTATTTTTCTGAAATATAACATCGTGCACAATAAACGAGTACGATTTCAATAGTGTCCACGGATTATGAACAATTTCCAACTTTAACTGTGAAACGCTCAGAAATGCATGCGCATTATTAAATCAGGATGTTCGTACCTAAGTCGGGGGATTTTTAGCGCAATCCACGGCAGTTTGACGTAGGGCCGGGCTTCAGGGAAGTGGAGCGAAGTGATCGATGGGTGACCCAGTTCTCCGATGCACCAGGCTAGGCGTTTCCCAAGGACTGTTCAGACACAAAGAAACCTGACTACAGTACAATCAAGTCACCCTTTACTCTGTACACGGCCCACTGTATTGTTCTTTCAACTTTAACGTTCTAATTAATGCAAAATGTGCACTTACCGTTTTGACGACTGCACGCAGATGTCTCGCAAAATTCAATAACGTTACGCACATTTACTACGCGAATATTTTTACAATACACGTTTAATAATTACGATAGACCAAATTTGAAAAATAATAATTTGCCACTGATAACGATGGTTTAAGGTTTACTTGAAAAGTTAATGCTTTGAATTTGAAGGAAAATTATATGTTTTTCTCAATTAAAGCCTTTGGGAAATTTTCATCCATAAGGAAATGGATGGTAATGATCACATATCAATAATAATTTAATGCTGGCATTGTTTTCTACGGTAGTTCAAAGAACGGCAGACTTCGCCGTATATTCTTAATTAATTGCCTGACTTATGCTCTGACACCCTTATAACTTATTCCGCCAATTTAAAGGTAATATTTTCGAAAAATGTTACTAGACTAACTTTATCGGAAATTTTGTGTCATTTCTCCGGTTAAAATTATGATAGGTCTTGCCGTTCAGCCGATATTACAGGCAGCGACTACGCTCGTCATCGTTAAATCAGATACCGCCATTTTGAAACTGAAGTGAGCAGGAAAGAATCGTACACGTACGTCGTTTAGGCTTTACACTAGATAACTTGGTACAAAATTTCAAATCGGTCAACGCGTTTGGCCAAAACTGCGTATACTCGGTATCATTAAATAAATGCCGCCATCTTGAAACTGAAATAACTGTGGAAAAAATTTATAATTTCGTCGTTAGGGCTTTATAGAAGGTATCTTTGTATCGAATTTCAAAACAATCGATCTAAGCGTTCGGCCAAAACGGCGTAAATCGTTATCGTTAAATCAGCAGCCGCCATCTTGAAACTGAAGTGATTGTTGCAAAATATTATACATATAATGTAATATTATACATATTACATATATTACGTATTGTATATATACATCGTTCGTGCTTTATACAAGGTATTTCTGTACAAAATTTCAAAACAATCGGTCAACGCGTTTGGCCAAAACTGCGTACACTTTTTATAGTTAAATCAGTAGACGACATCTTGAAACTGAAGTGATTGTGGAAAAAATTTATAAATTAGTCATTCGAGCTTTATACAAGGTATTTTTGTACAAAATTTCAAAACAATCGGTAAGTGCGTTTAGCCAAAACGGCGTAACAAACAAACAAATTAATGCCGAAAGTTCGAGTTGAAACCTCGCAGAGACCTCGCTTCGCTCGGACAACTATCCAGCTCCAGGTTATTTTTAATTTTTTTTTGTATTTTAAGGCGAAAAGCACATTGAGGCTATTATCGTCTCCCTAAATGTAAGTGTGAGTGTAAAGTGTTAAAGTCGTAAGTGTAGTGTTGTAAGTGTGTGTTAGACTCGGGTACCGCGACGGACGTCTAAACCCTCTCAATAGGTGCAGCTAGTCTGTACCCCCTGCGGGGCCCCAGGTTAGTCTTCGTTCAAGTTTAACATTTTGTATTTTTCATGATTAGCTGTTTTCTTTTCTGGACTTTTTGAGTTCCGTAGAAATGTCGAAAATTCCAAGATGGACGCGCTAATCAGGACGTGGAACGAACTCTGACACAGACACGAAAAGACAACACCGTTCTGTGAATCCCTACAAGGCTTTGGTAAGAGCGATGGAAGTGTTTGGTAGAAGTGTTGACCACAGTTTAAAAGTGTCAGTATTTGTTTTGTAAAAACTCCAAGAATGTTTGAAAATGTGTTCAACTTTAAGGTTCCCGCTTGATGGAAGGAATGAAAGCTCTTGGCGGAAGAACCAGATTGTCCTTCTGGTATATATAATATAAACAAATACAACACTGGACAACTATTAGTGTAAATAAGCTCACTATGTTTGCCTTTCATAAACTTTGTGCAAGAATTGTGTTGTTGATTACTTGATAATTGCTTCCCAAGACGGTAACAGCATGTGCATTCAAATTGCACAGTGTGATGTTCGCTTCTGCCGCCTACAATTTTCGAATATTCCGCGTTATTAAAAACGAAAATTACTTTTCTAACAGCTTCTAATTATACATAATGTAACACAATGTTCGTCAAAAGGGTGTAGTGTCACGTCAGACAAATATAGAGAGGCTACAATTGTGGGAAACTATTCTGCTTGTAGTGTTTCGTTAGAAATACGGGTCAAAGTTCGGTTAATGCCGAAATTTAGATTAAACCGAAAATTAGGTTAAACCGAAAGTTGGGTTAAAACCGAAAATTATGTTAATACCGAAATTTAGGTTAACACCGAAAGTTAGATTAATGACGATAGTTAGGTTAAACTGAAAGTTAGGCTAATGCCGAAAGTTTAAAACCGAAAATTAGGTTAACACCGAAGTTTAGGTTAACACCGAAAGTTAGATTAATGCCGATAGTTAGGTTAAACTGAAAGTTAGGTTAATGCCGAAAGGTTACTACAGAAATTTAGGTTAACAGCGAAAGTTAGATTAATGACGATAGTTAGGTTAAACCGATAGTTAGGTTAATGCCGAAAGGTTAAAACCGAAAATTAGGTTAACACCGAAGTTTAGGTTAACACCGAAAGTTAGATTAATGCCGATAGTTAGGTTAAACTGAAAGTTAGGTTAATGCCGAAAGGTTAAAACTGAAAATTAGGTTAACACCGAAGTTTAGGTTAACACCGAAAGTTAGATTAATGCCGATAGTTAGGTTAATGCCAAAAGTTAGGTTAAACCGAAAATTAGGTAAATCCCGAAAGTTAGGTTAAAACCGAAAATTAGGTTAATGCAGAAAGTTAGGTTAAAACCGAAAATTAGGTTAATACCGAAATTTAGGTTAAACCGAAAATTAGGTAAATCCCGAAAGTTAGGTAAAACCGAAAATTAGGTTAATGCAGAAAGTTAGGTTAAAACCGAAAATTAGGTTAATACCGAAATTTAGATTAATACCAAAAGTTAGGTTAATGCTGATAGTTAGGTTAAATCGAAAGTTAGGTTAAAACCGAAAATTAGGTTATGCCGAAAGTTAGGTAAAACCGAAAATTAGGTTAATGCCGAAATGTAGGTTAAACCAAAAGTTAGTTAATGCCAATAGTTAGGTTAAACTGAAAGTTAGGTTAACCCGAAAATTAGGTTAATGCCGAAAGTTATGTTAAAGCCGAAAGTTAGGTTAAAAAGGAAAGTTAGGTTAATGCCAAAAGTTAGGTTAATGCCAAAATTTAGGTAAAAACTGAAAGTTAGGTTAAAGCCGAAAGTTACATTAAAACCGAAAGTTACATTAAAGCCGAAAGATACGTTAAAGCTGAAAGTTGAGTTAAAGCCGCACAGGCGCAATGACATAATCACAACAGGCAGAGTCTCACTAAAGTGATGGAAGCGAATTTTCAAAAGTATTTTTTTCATTGTACATTTTTATGAAATTCTACTTTCTTCATCTCAATCAGTATTAAAATTCGAACTTAATAACATTTTACGATTAAACTACACGGCAGACACGAAACAGAACCTTGACCGCCGTTTAATTCAACATATTTATTTAAATGTATTTTGAAAATTCAAAACGCTACTTCATGCAGTTTTTACTCTGATTACAACGGTGAAATCAGATTTTCCCAAAACGTTCCAAGAGAAAAACGTCACGAATTTTTTAAGTGGCCGCCATTTTGAAACTGTTAAACGGTTTTTTCTGTGTAACGAATTTGTCCAAGCTATTATCGTAAACATTTACTCTGCCGAAACTAAAACCAATCGGACCGAAACGCGAGTGCTAAAACGTACCAATACACGTTTATATATAATATTGTAACGGCTTCACAAAAACGGATCTAGGGTCAGGATCGGCGCCCATTCAAGGTCGCGTATGGGTCTTACCGTGATGGCGGCTGCAGTCTTATTTTCCATAAGCAATTCTGTAATAA
>CM040184.1:79162953-79170453 GCA_022606455.1 Callitettix versicolor | reverse complement strand
CGGTTTTTCGCCGAAAAAGAAAAAAAAAATATTTATATCACGCGGGAAACAAGAGATAAGCTCAATCGAAATGAAATTAGAGGCCGCGATCAACAAATTATCCGGATGACTCAGACCCGTGACCTTGAAATGATCGCCTATTCTTACATATAAATTTTGAGGGGTCGTAACCGCCTCGGTGGCCTAGTTGATAGCGTACTGGGCTTTCACCCCGAGGACCCGGGTTCGATTCCCGGCCAGGGTTTGGCATTTTCATACGCTATAAATCATTCCATCGTCTGCATTAGCCCAAGTGTGCCAATAGTCGGACGTTAAACACACAAAAAAAATCTGATCAGCTGTTTTGTAATTACCTCAGTTCATCGCGTCGCCATAGCGTAAAAGTTTTTCCGTTGCATTAGACCGTCCTGAACGGGGTCCAGTTGGACCTCTCGGGAGTCTACTGAACTTTGAAAAGGGGTCGATTACAACGATTCGAAAAAATTTAATGTTTTCGATCATAAAACCATATGAAAGCGACAAGGCCGATATTGATTTCTCACTGCAAGGAGAATTGATTGAACTTAAGAGTATTCGTAACTTAAAAACAACTTTCAAACAAGTGTATAGCCGAATTTTGGAGTTGCAAAATACGTCAGATTAACAAGTATCAGCGAACCACTATTGTTAGCATTTCCCAGTTCTTACATGGTTGAGGCAGGATTTAGCTACGTAAATAATTTATTGCGAAAGACAAGAAATCGATTCAAAATATCAGAACGTGGTGATTAATATCAACAAATATTTCCCAGAAGGACATCAACCGCAACCATCTCATTAAAATTTTATGTATTTACGTGATTTATATTTTATTACAATTTCTGTTTCTATAAACATAATCATAAAAGAAAAAAAAATTGAATGGTCGTTTATTTATATATCAAGCGGGAAACAAGAGATAAACTTACTCGAAATGAAATTAGAAGCCACGAGAACAAATTATCCGGATGTATACTTAATTTTTTGCGCACTTAACATAATATTAATAATCGCCGCACGCAGCTGTTTCGCTCACGTGATGGAAGCGAATGTCTTAAGTGTTTTCCTTAAACTCAACCTTTTCGGATTTCCGATTTCACCGTCGCGATCAGCCTTAAAATCTGCATATATTAGCATTTTAAACTATGAAATTACACTGAAAATACGAAAATGAACCCTGACCGCCGTCGAAAACAAATTTCCATTTCAACGGAATTTTAAAATTAAAAACGCTAATGTATGCGGTTTTTAACGCTGATTGCGATAGTAAAACTGGATTTTCAAGAACTATTTCTGCACAGAATGTTTGTGTTTTTATAAATTTGAAATGGCCGCCATTTTGAAACTGTAGAAAAAAAAATTGCCGGTTATCGTTCACGTCCCAGGTATTTTTGTTACAAGTTTGAATGAAATCGGACCAAAATTGCGAATAAATTGTTGTTTTTGTTCTCCTAAAAATTCAAAAAGAAAACCTGAAAATCAATCACGTAAGATTTTTGTTCGTAAGTTGGCAACAACTGAGTATTAACAACTGATAGCGGTGTGCCAAATTTGAATTAAAAGAAATTTACGTGCGCGGAGGAATTCGAAAAAGCGAAACAAACCTTGGAGCGATCGTAGAGCGCAGAGAACCAAACTCGTTCCGTCCGGGGATACTCGGATAACGTATTCAGAACCGATCCCTGTTGTTTAGTCACGCTGATTTTCCAAACAGGTGCTAATTATGTCGTCGCACTTTTGGCACGACTGAATTATGCATTTTGTCGAACGTAATTTATTCCGAAATTTCTTTTACGGTGTGTTTTTATTTTAAAAAGTAGATATTATAATTTAGTTAACGGATTTTATTATTCCAGGAACATAACCTCTCTCTTATAATAGGGCAATACAGTAATGTGTTCATTTACGGTAATGAAATATGTTTTAAAAATGTGTTCAGAAAATACTTGTAAGCCTATGTGTGCTTCCAGTAGAGGTAGTAACATGATATAATCACGACACGCAGCTGTTTTGCTGGCGTGATAGAAGCGAATTTCCAATAATACTTCTTTGTCCGAGCGAAGCGATATCTCTGTTTGAACTGGACCGTTCGGCGTTTGGTTTGTGCTTGTTATGCAGTTTTGGCCAAACGTATTGACCGATTGTTTTGAAATTTGTTCAAAGGTACCTTGCACAAACCCCGAACGATGTACGAAGTGTGTTCAGAAAGTAAAGATAATTTTTAAATTTCGCGGGCTTGGAGAGTCCGATTGTAAAACATTTTTTTTATTAAGTTGGTATACATGCCCTTGAAGTATGATAAAACTTTCAGTTGGTTTCATTGTTGACTTTGTCTGCGACAGCCACTAAGGTTACACGTGTTTCTATAAGATCGGTGATTTTCGTTTGTTAAAAGAAATGGATCAAATTTGTATCAAATTTTGCGTAAAAAATGGAATAAAGCGTAACAAAGTGTGTGAAATGTTAACAAAGGCCTATGGTGAGTCTGCTATGAGTAAAGCAAGAGTTTACGAGTGGTATACACGTTTCCCAGAAGGCCGTGAAGACGTTGAAGATGACGAACGCCTTGGACATCCCAGGACATCAACAACCAATGAAAACGTGGAAAAAGTGAAAGAAATGCTTATGAACAATCGCGGGATCACAATTAGAGAGATCGCTGATGATGTTGGCATATCGATTGGATCATGTCATGACATTGTTTCCAATGTTTTGTGTACGAAACTCGTGGCAGCAAAATTGTTGGATTTTGAACAAAAACAGCGGCGAATGGAAGTTGCTCAGGAGTCACTAAATGAAGTCAACGACGATGCAGAATTACTGAAACGTATTATAACAGGTTACGAAACATGGGTTTACGGATATGACGTCGAAACTAAGTCTCAATCATCCCAGTGGAGGCATTCTGGCTCGCCAAGACCGAAAGAGGCTCGACAAGTGCGGTCGAACGTGAAGGTTATGCTCACTGTGTTCTTCAATATTAATGGTATAGTGCATCATGAATTCCTGCCACCAGGTGAAACGGTCAATAAGGAGTACTACCTACAAGTTCAACGCCGTTTGCGTGAAGCAATCCGAAAAAAACGCCCTGATCTGTGGAAAAATAATTCATGGCTTTTGCACCACGATAATGTACAAACTCGCACTTCATTGCTTGTTCGTGAATTTTTGACCAAAAACATACTTTAAGGATGCCCCAGCCTCCATATTCGCCAGACATGGCTCCGTGTGACTTTTTCCTATTTCCAAAAATAAAGAGAACCTTAAAGGGCCGTCGTTTTATAGCCTTACATGACATTATAAGCGCATCGCTGAAAGAACTAAAAGTTATCTCAAAGATCGAATTTGAGAAGTGTTTCGAGGATTGGAAGAAGCGCTGGCACAAGTGCATAATCTCCAATGGGGACTATTTTGAAGGCGACAACATAAATGTAGAAGAATAAATAAATATTTTGTTCAAAACATTTAAATTCTCGTTACTTTCTGAACACACTTCGTACATTAAATAATTTAACTACACAAATTTAGAAAATATACATTTTTAAAATTAACAAGAACAGTAAACATAGCTTCAATTGTTAACATAGCCTTCTGCTAACAAGATCCGCACAGGCATGAATTATGTAACTTCTTCCACTTTCTTTCACAACCTACACACGGCTTCTCGGTGGTACAAACCTATCCTGTTCATGTGCACTCTCAGACCACAATGTCCTGTAATGAGCTCAATGATTTTCCTGAGTTGTGCTCTTCCCAAGACTTCTGTCGACTCTTGAAACCTCCATTGAAACTTTGCTTAAGAGGCCCTTGTTATAGGAATGCCCGTGAGGTTATTGTATCTTGCCAAATGTTGCGTGTTAATCCACCTATTAATGACTAGGATTGTGACCTATTCTTCCCGTCAGTGGTCTATCAACTCACCTCATAAAAGCTACCGCGGTTTCGAAACTATAGTTTCATCTTCAGGCCATACAAAATGTTAAATCCCTCTGTCGAGGTCGTCACAAAGTCAAACAAAACATTAAAACATACATCACAAACACTAAGCACAATTACACGTTTAAAATATTCATCATGGAATTCGGCCTGGCCAAGCTACACACGCGACTCGTACGTCGTTACATTCCGGCCTGGCCAACGACAGAGAAAACCCTAAATCCAATCAGTCGGTCTGCCTCCTCATTATCCTCAATCCCCTTATGTTCAATAACCCGTTGAAGAGTTACACGGTTATCCAGGGACACTCCAGTCTGGAGTCTGGAGTTAAGATTCTCCAGACTCTCCCAGACCAGCTTGGACCGAATTGTAGGACCACAAGTGCTTTTATTGCTGCCTGACTATCGGTATGAATATGAATACGAGTTTCCTTGAAGGCCCGTTTAAGTTCTCCCGAACAAAGTCATTAATGGTCATTACTTCAACCTGGAATACCGTTACATATTGTCCCAGAACAACAGCTTTCTTTGACCTTAGTCTCAAACACCAGTGCCTGTCTTTGTCTTGGAGCCATCTATATCCCATAACAGATTTCCCCTACTTCCCTGCACATTATTTTCCTCCCAAATGTCATCTTGACATCAAAGGGTCTAGGAACCATGTATTGTTTCGCCTACCAACTTACAAACATTAAAATTAATTCACAATATCCTTTAATTGCTGCGTGACTATCAGTATAAGTATGATACCAACCTTCTTGAAGGCCTCTTTCAAATTCTCCTGAACACAGTGATTAATGGACATTACTTCAGCCTGGAATACCGTTGCATACTGTCACAGGGCAACAGCTTTCTTTGCCCTTAATCTCAGGCAGTACACCCAAATAAAAGTGCCTGTCTTTGTCTTGGAGCCATCTATAGCTCACAACAGATTTTCCCTACTTCCCTGCACATTCCCTGAACAAAGTCATTAATGGCCATTACTTCAGCCTGGAATACCGTTGCATACTGTCCCAGGACAACATCTTTCTTTGCCCTTAATCTCAGGCAGTACACCCAAATAAAAGTGCCTGTCTTTGACTTGGAGCCATCTATAGCTCACAACAGATTCTCCCTACTTCCCTGCACATTCCCTGAACAAAGTCATTAATGGCCATTACTTCAGCTTGGAAAACTGTTGCATTTTCTACTTTTACTTTTGCCGCTATATTTTCAAACAGTGTTTTGGCTGCCTTTATTAAGGTTTGTCCTATATTAGCTCTAACACCATCCAGTGCAAATTCTCCCGAACACAGACATTAACGGCCATTACTTCAGCTTGGAAAACTGTTTCATTTTCTACTTTTACTTTTGCCGTTATATTTTCAAACAGTCTTTTGGCTGCCTTTATTAAGGTTTGTCCTATATTAGCTCTAACACCATCCAGTGCAAATTCTCCCGAACATAGTCATTAATGGCCATTACTTCAGCTTGGAAAACTGTTGCATTTTCTACTTTTACTTTTGCCGCTATATTTTCAAACAGTGTTTTGGCTGCCTTTATTAAGGTTTGTCCTATATTAGCTCTAACACCATCCAGTGCAAATTCTCCCGAACACAGACATTAACGGCCATTACTTCAGCTTGGAAAACTGTTTCATTTTCTAATTTTACTTTTGCCGTTATATTTTCAAACAGTTGTTGGCTGCCTTTATTAAGGTTTGTCCTATATTAGCTCTAACACCATCCAGTGCAAATTCTCCCGAACAAAGTCATTAATGGCCATTACTTCAGCTTGGAAAACTGTTGCATTTTCTACTTTTACTTTTGCCGTTATATTTTCAAACAGTGTTTTGGCTGCCTTTATTAAGGTTTGTCCTATATTAGCTCTAACACCATCCAGTGCAAATTCTCCCGAACATAGTCATTAATGGCCATTACTTCAGCTTGGAAAACTGTTGCATTTTCTACTTTTACTTTTGCCGTTATATTTTCAAACAGTGTTTTGGATGCCTTTATTAAGGTTTGTCCTATATTAGCTCTAACACCATCCAGTGCAAATTCTCCCGAACATAGTCATTAATGGCCATTACTTCAGCTTGGAAAACTGTTGCATTTTCTACTTTTACTTTTGCCGTTATATTTTCAAACAGTGTTTTGGCTGCCTTTATTAAGGTTTGTCCTATATTAGCTCTAACACCATCCAGTGCAAATTCTCCTGAACAAAGTCATTAATGGACATTACTTCAGCTTGGAAAACTGTTGCATTTTCTACTTTTACTTTTGCCGCTATATTTTCAAACAGTGTTTTGGCTGCCTTTATTAAGGTTTGTCCTATATTAGCTCTAACACCATCCAGTGCAAATTCTCCCGAACATAGTCATTAATGGCCATTACTTCAGCTTGGAAAACTGTTACATTTTCTACTTTTACTTTTATATTTTCAAACAGTGTTTTGGCTGCCTTTATTAAGGTTTGTCCTATATTAGCTCTAACACCATCCAGTGCAAATTCTCCCGAACATAGTCATTAATGGCCATTACTTCAGCTTGGAAAACTGTTTCATTTTCTACTTTTACTTTTTCCGCTATATTTTCAAACAGTGTTTTGGCTGCCTTTATTAAGGTTTGTCCTATATTAGCTCTAACACCATCCAGTGCAAATTCTCCCGAACAAAGTCATTAATGGCCATTACTTCAGCTTGGAAAACTGTTGCATTTTCTACTTTTACTTTTGCCGTTATATTTTCAAACAGTGTTTTGGATGCCTTTATTAAGGTTTGTCCTATATTAGCTCTAACACCATCCAGTGCAAATTCTCCCGAACAAAGTCATTAATGGCCATTACTTCAGCTTGGAAAACTGTTTCATTTTCTACTTTTATTTTTGCTGTTATATTTTCAAACAGTGTTTTGGCTGCCTTTATTAAGGTTTGTCCTATATTAGCTCTAACACCATCCAGTGCAAATTCTCCCGAACAAAGTCATTAATGGCCATTACTTCAGCTTGGAAAACTGTTGCATTTTCTACTTTTACTTTTGCTGTTATATTTTCAAACAGTCTTTTGGCTGCCTTTATTAAGGTTTGTCCTATATTAGCTCTAACACCATCCAGTGCAAATTCTCCCGAACATAGTCATTAATGGCCATTACTTCAGCTTGGAAAACTGTTGCATTTTCTACTTTTACTTTTGCTGTTATATTTTCAAACAGTCTTTTGGCTGCCTTTATTAAGGTTTGTCCTATATTAGCTCTAACACCATCCAGTGCAAATTCTCCCGAACATAGTCATTAATGGCCATTACTTCAGCTTGGAAAACTGTTGCATTTTCTACTTTTACTTTTGCTGTTATATTTTCAAACAGTCTTTTGGCTGCCTTTATTAAGGTTTGTCCTATATTAGCTCTAACACCATCCAGTGCAAATTCTCCCGAACAAAGTCATTAATGGCCATTACTTCAGCTTGGAAAACTGTTGCATTTTCTACTTTTACTTTTGCTGTTATATTTTCAAACAGTCTTTTGGCTGCCTTTATTAAGGTTTGTCCTATATTAGCTCTAACACCATCCAG
>CM040184.1:79072953-79157953 GCA_022606455.1 Callitettix versicolor | reverse complement strand
AATGTACTGTAAGAGTTATTGTTCATTGATATCCAGTAATACCTCGAGCTCAAGCAATACAGCCGGAAGAAGGATTTCAAGTCAAAATACTTCTTTCTTCCTTGTATTTCACGTCCAAATCAGCAGGAAAACGGAAGAATTTATTTCATTTTAAAAACAAGTGAAAATGCAACACTGTCAAGTAGTATTTGCGTCATTTTTTAATATATTCACAGAGCTATATAATGAATCCGAAAATACGTGTTTAGTTGGAAAGCCGTGCGCAATCACCGCCAGATCGCGCGCGTGTCGCCCGATAAGAACACTCCTAATACGCACGCTTGTCACACACCCAGCGCAGCGCGTGGCTATCGCTTCAAACCTCTGCATTGTTTTTAGTTTTCGTGTTGAAGGTCAAGTCTTTGTCATGCTAAACGTTTCGAATCATTGCCATGTGCCAATAATTAGCCTAATCGTCACAACCGATACGTGGCGTAAGCTGGCGCGACCGCTTTAATCGACCGAGCGAAGCGAGCGAGGACTCGAACTTCGGTTTGTGTGTTACGCAGTTTTGGCCAAACGTATTGACCGATTGTTTTGAAATTTGGTACGGAGGTATCATAATATTATTTCTCGAGAAGCCGCCTCGGTGGCCTTGTTGATAGCGTATTAGGCTTTCACCCCGAGGACCCGGGTTCGATTCCCGGCCAAGTCTAGGCATTTTCATACGCTATAAATCATCCCATCGTCTGCATTAGCCCAAGTGTGCACAGTAGTCGGACGTTTAACATAAAAAAAAAATTATTTCTCGAGTCAACGTTCCTTTTTCTCGGCACATACTATTCGTACAGACATAAATGAAGTATCTTTAGAAAGATTTTCTAACCGGCTTCTGACACTGCAAAACAATTTTGCGATAAAACTTACTGTTTGTGGAAAATTTCAACATAAAAGACACTTTTAACTGTCATAGGCATCACAAATCAGACAATATTTTGTACATTTTACGAAGCTAATTTATTAATCACGAACAGACAATCCCATTAAAAATGCCACTTTTCTGCGTAACGCGCTTAGAACAATTTCAATATTTACTTAAAAGTCATTAAACTTATAGGTTATGTGGCCCTATTGACAGTCCAGTATCCCTGCCCGTCGTTCAAGCTGGGATAAGTATTTCGAATACAAAACACATGTTTTGGACACTGTTTTTATACAAATATATTTGTGATTTCTCCTTCCATCGTGCATTTATCTATTGTTAATACGACATCATAATATATGAAGTACAATAAAAATGTCAAAATACAGTTAGAGGTTATCAAGCATGCCTTTCGATTGACTACAGTACAGTTACACATTAAAATTGCGTTTGCTATCACTATAAACAAGTCACAGGGACAAACACTTCAAAGAGCAGGATTGTATTTACCAAATGCCGTCTTTACTCACGGACAATTGTATGCAGGCTTTTCAAGGGTAACTAAATCAACTGTCATGTCTGTATCCATTAAAGAAAATCAAATACTTATCCAAAAGGCTGTGTACTTAAAACTTTCATGTACACGGGCACCTTGATCTTGTATAAATCATAATGTGTTAAATGTTTTGCCACTAAGCTATATTTCAAGATGGTGGCTTCTGATTCAACAATGACGAATGTACGTAATTTTGGCCAAACGAATCTACCGATTATTTTGAAAATTGGTACGAAGGTACCTTGTATAAATCACAAACAAATAATATGTAAGATTTGTTTTTATTCACTGCCGTTTCAAGATGGCAGTCACTGATTTAACGATAATGTGAAGCAGTTTTGGCCAAACGCATTGACCGATTGTTTTAAAATTTAGTACAAAGGTACCTTGTATAAATCACAAACAAGCAATATTTTGTTGTTGTTATTTTAAGGCGAAAAGCACATGTAATTGTAATTGTATGTATGTGTGTGTGTGTGTGTGTGTGTGTGTGTGTGTGTGTGTGTGTGTGTGTGTGTGTGTGTGTGTGTGTGTGTGTGTGTGTGTGTGTGTGTGTGAGAGAGAGAGAGAGAGAGAGAGTATAAGCATGTGTGTGTGTGTGTGTGAGATAGATAGATAGATAGATAGATAGATAGAGAGAGAGAGAGAGAGAGAGAGAGAGAGAGAGAGAGAGAGAGAGAGAGAGAGAGAGAGAGAGAGAGAGAGAGAAAGTGTGTATAAGTGCGTGTGTGTGTGTGTGTTTGTGTGCGTAAGCGTGCGTGTGTGTGTGTGTGTGTGTGTGTGTGTGTGTGTGAGAGAGAGAGAGAGAGAGAGAGAGAGAGAGAGTGTTTTGTTATTTTAAAGCGAAAAGCACATTAAGGCTATTATCGCCTCCTTAAATGTAAGTGTGAGTGTAAAGTGTTAAAGTCGTAAGTGTAGTGTTGTAGGTGTAAATGTGTGTTAGACTCGGGAACCGCGAGGGACGTCTAAATCCTCTCAATAGGTGCAGCTAGTCTACACCCCTGAGGGCCAAACAACTAATATGTAAGATTTGTTTTTACTTACTTCCGTTTTAAAATGGCAGTCACTGAATTAACGATAATATGAAGCAGTTTTGGCCAAACGCATTGACCGATTGTTTTAAAATTTGGTAGGAAGGTATTTCGTATAAAGCCCGAACGACGTACGTTTTAGATTTGTTCCCCGTTTATTTGCTTTTCAAGATGGCGGCCTTTGATTTAACGATGACGAGTGTACGCAGTTTTGGCCAAACGCATTGACCGATTGTTTTAAAATTTGGTAGGAAGGTATTTCGTATAAAGCCCGAACGACGTACGTTTTAGATTTGTTCCCCGTTTACTTGGTTTTCAAGATGGCGGCCTTTGATTTAACGATGACGAGTGTACGCAGTTTTGGCCAAACGCATTGACCGATTGTTTTAAAATTTGGTAGGAAGGTACTTCGTATAAAGCCCGAACGACGTTTTAGATTTGTTCTCCGTTTACTTGGTTTTCAAGATGGCGGCCTTTGATTTAACGATGACGAGTGTACGCAGTTTTGACTTGTTTCAAAATTTGGTACGAATTTTCGTGTATGTGTTCTATAAATCCCGAACAATACTGTAAAATCCCCCCTTTTACCTTCATTTTAAGATCGTTTCTTCTAGTTTAACGATGGTGGTACGTAAATGGTATTTCCCTTTTTAATATTAACTTCTATATAAAATAGTTAACCGTCTTCGTTTTTCCGTTATTGTTTTCTGTTCTCCCGGTTCACTGCCTTCTTTGTCTGAACATACGAGTTGTGGCTATTAAATAACGAGACTGACGCTGCGGCGGAACAAGTGCGCATGCGCCAACCGCCATTGACCGACAGCTGTTTAGTGTGAAGCTTTCTCTTCAGAACGCAGTTAGTCTCGTGTGTGTAACCAACACCGTTTAGTCATAATGTTCATTTCCGTTAGTGTTGTTATTTTGTTTTGCTGGAAAAAAATGGTTAGTGTAATAATAGAGCAACGAATTGTTGTTAAATTTCACTTCAAACTTGGAAAAACCTCTACTGAAACTTATAATTTACCGAAAGAAGTGTATGGCAGTGTGAAAGCGAACACTGCCATACAGTGTTGTACTTAGAGTCTTGTATAATTGTATAATTTTTCCCAGTTTAATGAATGTTTATCGCGGGCACGTGTTTTTGAATGATTTAAGCGTTTTCAAGATGGCCGACAAGACGTTGAAGATGATTCGCGGCCAGGTCGCCCTTCAACGTCAAAAACGGATGACAATGTCGAAAAAGTTGTTAATTTGATTCGGTCTGACCGTCGATTAAGTATTCGTGCAATTGGTGAAACTGTAGGCATTGATAAAGAATGTGTACGGCAAATTTTACGTGACAATTTGAACGTGTGAAAATTGTGCGCCAAAATGGTACCAAAAATTCTCACGTTTGAACAACAAGCAGCTCGCAAAAATGTTTGTACTGACACTTTGGATGCCATTTAAAATGACTCAAATTTATTGGAAAGGATAATAACATGCGATGAAGGTGAAATCTATATTAAAAGGGACGAGATTTGAGTCGGTGGGAGCTGTAAAAGTGAAAGCGGCAAGAGTCCTGAAGGAGTTGAAAGATGACTTCCAGCACTGTTTCCAACAATGAATAATTCGCATGGAGCATTGTAAGGATAGAGAAGCGGTGTATATTGAAGGTGATAATAAGTAATTATGTATAAAATGAAAATAAAATTTTTTACAACGTCAGTCTCGTTATTTAATAGCCGCACCTCGTGTAGCGTAATTTTGAAAACTAAATAAACTAACAAACTATAAATCAACATCATTAAAACTTTAAAACGATAATTTTTGGCGGGTTTTCAAAAAGCCTGTATGGTAAAACATGTTTTTTTGAGTATTCCGCTTTCGTTACTCACCCGGCGAGACAGTTGCGCGCCGCCTTTCGTTGTTTACGGGGGCCAGAAGAAACAATTAATTCAGACTTTAAAAATACTGCGAAAGTTGATGTAATTGTAGTGTGCACTTTCAATTTCGCTCAGCGTTTGTAATTGCAGGCTGTACGGCCGGCTCATTAATTTAACCAGTTCACTCATAAATCCAATAACTCCGCTCATTCAGAACTTAAATTACGCAATAACATGGTTACGGACGGGTCACCGTTAGCAAATAAAAACTGGGAGAACGGGTCGGTAATAACTGCAGCGAGGATGCCGTTTCTTATAAATCAAATCTGGCAGAAAAGTGATTTTCTCCTCGTCCTCATTTGTCGAGATGTCTGTGCGCGATTGGGCCGAGGAAGGATCTGCCTTCCGATTGGTCGCCGTAATTAATTCTCCCTGAACAGAGCTTACCAAGAGCGTTCGCGTCGGTGTTGCAACTTAAACGGAACCTGTGAAAGATTTCATCGCGGCACGCAGCTGTCTCGCTGGCGTGATAAAATTGAATTTACCAAAATTATTTTCCAATACCTTACTTACTCTTTTTGAAATTCCGATTTCACCGTCATAATCAGAATTGAGAACTGCATATATTATTATTTTTAACTGTATTCGGTATAATAATCTGCCTTCCTTAGCTTCGTCAATTCTTCTTTCGTTGACACGTTTCGGAGAACCTCCATCTTCAAAAAATATATATACTCACTATACTCAGAGTATACAAATAGTTTTTGAAGATGGAGGTTCTTCGAAACGCGTCAACGAAGAATTGACGAAGCTAGGGAAGGCAGATTATTATACTGAACACAGTGACAATAATCCTAGCAGAAAAGAAGAAGAATATAAAAAGAATTATTATTTTTAATTTTCAGATTAAATTGAAATATGAAAGTAAATCCTTTACGATGAGTTATGTAGTTTGTAACACTGATTACAATAGTGAAATTTCAAAATATGTTTAAGACAACAAAGTTATGCATTTTCAAAAATTTGAAGGGCCGCCATTTTGAAACTGTACAGCGAAGGTGTTTTGCTAATCAAGCTATTACCGTAATCGATTTTTGTACCAAAATTTGAATCGAATCAGACTAGAATTCCGAACGTGAGCGTGCTATAACGCATGTATAAAATTTTAACGCGTTGATGACGCAATGTCCCGGGACTGAGTCTTGCTATGACGACCGCTCTAACAAACGCTCGTCCAATGAAAACTCGCTATAAATAATTTTGTTGTCATATTTCGTTAAGTTATGATGATTTTTTTAGGAAACCGTCATTTCCATCCGGCCGTACGGATTTTGCCGGTTATAGAAATAAATTTTTACGATATTTTAAAAATATTAA
This sequence comes from Callitettix versicolor, assembly GCA_022606455.1. Lineage (NCBI taxonomy): Eukaryota > Metazoa > Arthropoda > Insecta > Hemiptera > Cercopidae > Callitettix > Callitettix versicolor. The sequence goes on along the minus strand of CM040184.1, from coordinate 79,152,223 downwards.
GCGGCCATTCAATACGTGTCCTGAAATACGAAAATCGGCGCTCTTTGTGCGGTGTCGGGCTGGGTTTTACCAACACTAACCGCTCAAATAGCTTATTTCGCAATTGAAATTTCCAAATTTCCAAAGTTTCAAATTTGATAAAAAGTGTCAAAACCTGTTTATCGGTACTTCATGTATAAGTAGAACAGACGTCACCCATGCGTATTAGTATAAACGCTATGTGTGTGTGTGTGTGTGTGTGTGTGTGTGTGTGTGTGTGTGCATGTGTCCATACCTGTGTTTGTGCGCGTGCGTGTGTGTAAATGCGTGAGTGTGTATGTGTGTTTGTGTTTGACAGTGTTTTATGTGAGTACGTGTGTGCGTGCGCGCGCTTGCGTGTGTGTGTGGACGTGTGACTGTGTGTGTGCTTGTGTGTGTGAGTGTGTGTGTGTGTGTGTGTGTGTGTGGGTGTGGGTGGGTGGGTGGGTGTTTGTGTATGTTTGTGTGCGTGTGTGTGTGTATATGTATGTGTGTGAGTGTGCTTGTGTGTGTGTGTGTGTGTGTGTGTGTGTGTCCGTACTTGTGTTTGCGCGCGTACGCGTGTATAAATGCGTGCGTTAATGTGCGTGTGCTTACGCGCGCGCGTGTGTGTGTGTGTGTTTGTGTTTGACAGTGTTTTATGTGAGTGCGTGTGTGCGTGCGTGCGCTTGCGTGTGTGTGTGGACGTGTGACTGTGTGTGTGCTTGTGTGTGTGTGTGTGTGGGTGGGTGGGTGGGTGGGTGTTTGTGTATATTTGTGTATGTTTGTGTGTGTGTGTGTATATGTATGTGTGTGAGTGTGCTTGTGTGTGTGAGTGTGTGTGTGTGTGTCCGTACTTGTGTTTGCGCGCGTGCGCTTGTATAAATGCGTGCGTTAATGTGCGTGTGCTTACGTGTGTGTGTGTGTGTGTGTGTGTGTGTGTGTGTGTGTGTGTGTGTGTGTGTGTGTGTGTGTGTGTGTGTGTGTGTGTGTGTGTGTGTGTGTGTGTGTGTGTGTGTGTGCGTATGTGTGTAGGGGGGGTTTGTGTATGGGTGTGTGTGTATGTATGTGTGTGAGTGTGCTTGTGTGTGTGTGTGTGTGTGTGTGTGTGTCCGTACTTGTGTTTGCGCGCGTGCGCGTGTGCTTACGTGTGTGTGTGTGTGTGTGTGTGTGTGTGTGTGTGTGTGTGTGTGTGTGTGTGTGTGTGTGTGTGTATATATATATATATATATATATATATGTGTGTGTGTGTGTGTGTGTGTGTGTGTGTGTGTGTGCGTGAGTGCGTGTGAACGTGCGTGTGTTTGCGCACGTGTGTGCATGGGCGTCGTTTTGTGAGCGTGCGTTTGTGTGTCTATGTGGTGTTTGTGTGTCTGTGTGTGTGCGTGCGCGCGCACGTGCGTCTTTCTATATAGAGTTGTCGAATGATTTTTGCGATGCAAACAAAAGGTCGTGCCTTTCAGAGCCTAGCCTATTATTTCTCGCTCCAGTCTCATTTTGCAGGTGAATTCGTCACCGATCCATTTTAGAGGCACTCATCTGAGAATAAGCCAACAAAGGATTCGCTGGGACGCGTACCGTTGGCCTACTCTTGGAGCTGTATCAAACAGAACCTCCCGCCTCCCCGCCCCCCATGAATCTGTTGTTCTTTGCAGGTGAAGTTGTTTACTGAAAAACACTGTAAAATTTGAAAGTTACAAAATATTACGTTGCCACTGCTTGTTGTACTGGAATCCTTACGTTACGGTTGTTTTACTGTTACGATATAATCACATGGTTGATTCTTATCTTAAATATAAAATAGGGCTTATGTTTTATATTACTAAATTGTATCACGTATTGCTTCCCTTAAAAAAAAATTATATACGGAGCTATCAACAGTAAAAACACAGAAAATTGCATTTTTTTCAAATCGGTGTATCACATTCTGTTCAAACTTTTATTAAATAATGACTGTTTAGGTCGGCTTGTCGGAAACGCCCTTAAGAAAACGTTACTAGAGTGAGTTTAATGGTTTTTTGGAAATGATATTACTTCCAAACGCGTCAAAAAAAAGTATGAAAACACAATATTAAGGATGGAAACACGATGCACTCACAATAAACATTTCACAGTACGAAAAAAAACCTTTTTGTCAAAACTTTTTAGAGTTAACAAAATATTGATTTTTTTTCGAAATGTTTAAAACGATTTTTATCATACTGTGTATACAGACGGTACTCAAGTGCAAAAAAAATTGGATAATGTGTACTTACGGATACTAGCAATATATATATATATATATATATATATATATATATATATATATATATATATAATTGTTATTATTATTATTATTATCTGCGTATAGACCCTGTTGGATCACGCAAAGCACTCCGACTCATGTCTTGCTCCTTCTAATCCTCCACACCTCCCTCTTTTTATATTTAAAGATCCATAAGTTTTTATTATTTCATTTCACTATCGTAATCAGCGTTCAAAATTTTCTGTTAATTAACTAAAAATAAAATCGTGTATCACATTTTCTCTTACAATTTTATTTTAATTACGAAATGTTTTTGGCAAAACATGATAGTTAATATAACCTAAAAGTTATTATAGCCTATCAGGTGTCCAATTTAATCAGTTGATCGTTAAGAATTAATGTAGAACAACTAATCTTTTAATATAACTGCAAAAAGTAAATTAACGATTCATTGCTTTTACTTATATCGGTCAAATTTCTTAGTAATTTCCGTAGTGTAGTGGTTATCGTGTGGCTTAACAAGCGTAAAGTCCACGGTTCGAGTCCCGAGCGGAAACTCAGAAAAATTTAATTATATTTAATTTCATGAGACTCGCTACGCGCAAAATATAATATTATATATAAATATAAAATTATGCGCTCGCATTACGCAAAATCCAACATCGCAACCAACCCTAAAACACGAAACTGGATAATTTTCAAAATTATTTGGAATTAAAAAATTTAATATGACAGTGGTCAGGGTTCATTTTCGTGTTTGAAGGTAATAATTTTAAAGTTTAAAATGCTTAAAATTTTACGTGAAGAAATTACTTTTTGAAAATTCGCTTCCATCACGTCAGCGAAACAGTTGCGTGAATAGATTTTTATTGAAAAACCTTTAAACTGACTTCGATTTCAGTCTATCGATAATCCTCTGCTACTGTATGCAATTATAAAAGATTTCAGGTTAGGTTATAAACAGAATGTAATTTAATATTTTTATCTTCGCAATCATTGAAATGACGTCACTATGTCGCAGCTGAGTCTAGGCGTAATAAGTAATTTTTGTTTCGCAGTCGTCGAGGGCGTTCAACAGAAAATGTAATAAAAATGAATATTAAAGCAATAAAAGTAATAAATGTTATAAGATTATCTAGCGAGAGATATAATCCGAGACACGTTGTTTTGAATAACTTCATTTCATTTTGTAATAAACATTATTTTTACTGAACTTTTAAGTTCTTTCGCTTGAAATAAGGATGCATTGTTTTTCATTAAAGGTGTAAATGTATCTGATTAAACTATAGTTGTTACTTTATTTTTCGTTTAAAAGTTAATTTAATTAGACGCAAACACATAAACACTTTTTATGTTTATTTGTGGTCTAATTAATGCAGGAGTACCTCAGGGAAGTGTTCTTGGCCTTCTGTACACTAGAGACATACCAGTTACTGGGAACTCCACAGTAGCAACTTTTGCAGACGACACAGCAATTTTTACAGTTGGGGACAATATTTTAGAAGTCACAGAGAAATTACAGAACGCCACCAACGCAGTAAGTCAATGGAGAGTAAAGCTTAATGAAGCAAAAACTGTACACATTAATTTTACGAATAGAAAATATGAACCATTACCAATAATATTAAACGAAAGGAGTATAACATATGCAAACAGTGCTAAATATCTAGGAATGACACTCGATGCAAAGCTCCGATGGAAGGTGCATGTAAAAAAGAAAAAAGAGGAGCAATATTTTATTCAAATTCAATAAAATGTTTTGGCTTATTGGAAGAAATTCAGAACTTTCGATAGCCAACAAGATACTGCTATACAAGCAAGTTCTAAGACCAATATGGACCTATGGTGCACCACTCTGGGGATGTAAAAGAAAAAGCAATAGTAAAATTATTCAAGTTTTTCAAAATAAAGTATTGAGAACGATTGTCAACGCCCCTTGGTATGTGAGAAATGAAAACATACATAAGGACCTAGGTGTTGAATCTGTTCAGGAAGTCATTAAAAAGCTCTCGGTTAAGCATTATTGCAGGTTAGAACAGCATAATAATACAGATTGTCCAACTACTATGCCGCAGTGACAACATCACAAGAAGGCTGAAGAGGACCAAGCCAATTGACCTCTCCAGGCCGTAAACACATTGGGACCAGCCGTCGGACTGCACCCCAGTACACAGTGAACACAATGGTAAAGAAAAATTACTAGATGGGGCACGCCTCAGTTGTAATTAATAAAAAAAAAATAAAAAATTGTGGTCTGTACTTCGATATACAGAGAGTCCATTTTATTTCGGCAATCAATGAAAGTGCAAGACTTACACGAAACTTTAAATGGAGGGTAATTCGCTACTTTTTAGTGTCAGCGAATTTCAAAAATTCGTTTTCAATTTTCAAATATCGTTGCCAGTTTTAAAATTCATATTTAAAAGTATCTGTAATCGCCTAAACAACATAGGAACTGAGTTATACAATCAATTTACGCTTACTAATACCTAAACAACCACGCTAAAAATCCCATATTTTTCTCCCTGCTTTGAAGCAGCTAAAGTCTGCGAAACCTAATTCACTCCCGTCAACCAATACTCACTTTCGATTGATTCGCGGTGCACGCGTTCCCGATGCAACACCTCGCATCTCCCGTTTACAATAGCTTCATTCTTGGTGCGTTCTTACTGTAGTTTTAACAATGGAATTATGAGAAATTATGGTTGCCGCCATAAATTCGAGTATAAATACAGGTCGAATATCGTTGTTCGGCAGAACATCGAGGAAGACCACCCACTACACACCCTACCAACACCCGGACTAACTATACAAGACACTACAACTTGCTCGGGACTAAATAGGAGGTATTTTTAAATGAAGTTTTTAAAATTATTAACACCTAAACAACCACGCTAAAAATCCCGTATTTCCCTCCCTGCTTTGAAGCAGCTAAAGTCTGAGAAACCTAATTCACTCCCGTCAACCAATACTCACTTTCGATTGATTCGCGGTGCACGCGTTCCCGATGCAACACCTCGCATCTCCCGTTTACAATAGCTTCATTCTTGGTGCGTTCTTACTGTAGTTTTAACAATGGAATTATGAGAAATTATGGTTGCCGCCATAAATTCGAGTATAAATACAGGTCGAATATCGTTGTTCGGCAGAACATCGAGGAAGACCACCCACTACACACCCTACCAACACCCGGACTAACTGTACAAGACACTACAACTTGCTCGGGACTAAATAGGAGGTATTTTTAAATGGAGTTTTTAAAATTATTAACACCTAAACAACCACGCTAAAAATCCCGTATTTCTCTCCCTGCTTTGAAGTAGCTAAATTCTGCGAAACCTAATTCACTCTCGTCAACCAATACTCACTTCCGATTGGTTCGCAATGTACGAAACCCGGTGCATCACCTCGCATCTCCCAGCACTAAAGTTTCTCCCAGCTCTAAACACGAAACGAATTTTTTACGATTCCGAACTGAAAAAGTGCCCCGCCAGCTCGCGGCCAACGTAGTAAACGCCCAGACTTCTCTATCTCCCGGAGATTACAACATTGCATAAAGTGTTCTCTATAGACGCAAAAACTACTGAGCCGGTTTCGCTGAAAATTTCACTGTGCCAGAAGAGTGATGTCACAGCGATATCTCTTTTCGTAAAAGTAATTTTCCTCCGAATGCTGTGTTTAGAGAGTGCTTTGATTTAAATCCGACAGGTAGCGCTGTTGTTTTTACAATTGGATTTAATTACATTCTGACTTTTAGGGACATAATTTCTCCTTAAAGTACTAGCACCAATCGAATTATATAATTTTTGTTACTAAACACACTCGCTCTGGTGGTTGCCTATACAAGGAAAAATACCCGCTACTGAAAAGGTGAAAAGTTATTTTCCACAGACTGCTATGTTTAAAGAGTGGTTTGAATTAAATCCGATAGGTAGTGCTGTTGTTTTGACAATTAGATTTATTTAAATTCTGACTCTTATAATGCAAGTTAAAGTACTCAGATCAGCCAATAGCAATGTATATTAAAAATAATGTTTTGAATACATTAATGTCTAAAATAGAAGGCTTTATCTCCCTTCCGGGCAATACCGGGTAGTACAGCTAGTTTTTAGTAAACCACTCCCTAAATTATTGTTGTTTTTTTAAATTTTACACAACATTTCAAGACATTTTTGTTCCTGACATAATTTTTGTAAACGTGACCGTTTAGGAGGTTAAAGACAGACGAAGGAGCTCCTCGAAAACTAAGCTCTTCGAGTCTTAGGAAAAATAAGGTAAGATTGTTAAGAGGATTTCTTACGGCGCATGCGCACTCTTCAAATAAGCCGTAGGGATCGTAGTAGAAGATTACAACTTGCAAATACAGAAGTGTGTGTGTGTGTGTGTGTGTGTGTGTGTGTGTGTGTGTGTGTGTGTGTGTGTGTGTGTGTGTGTGTGTGTAGCCCAAGTGTGCACAATAGTCAGACGTTAAACACCAAAAAAATGTGTGTGTGTGTGTGTGTGTGTGTGTGTGTGTGTGTGTGTGTGTGTGTGTGTGTGTGTGTGTGTGTGTGTGAGTGTGTGTTTGTGTTTGTGTGTGTGTGTGTATGTGTGTTTGTGTGTGTATGTTTGTGTGTATGTTTGTGTGTGTGTATGTGTGTGTGTGAGTGAGTATGTGTGTGTGTGTGTGTGTGTGTGTGTGTGTGTGTGTGTGTGTGTGTGTGTGTGTTGGTGTGTGTGTTTGTGTGTGTATGTGTGTTTGTGTGTGTGTGTGTGTGTGTGTGTGTGTGTGTTGTGTGTGTGTGTGTTTGTGTGTATGTTTGTGTGTATATGTGTGTTTGTGTGTGTATGTTTGTGTGTGTATGTTTGTGTGTATGTTTGTGTGTGTGTGTTTGTGTGTATGTTTGTGTGTGTATGTGTGTTTGTGTGTGTATGTTTGTGTGTATGTTTGTGTGTGTATGTGTGTTTGTGTGTGTATGTTTGTGTGTGTATGTTTGTGTGTGTGTGTGTGTTTGTGTGTATGTTTTTGTGTGTGTATGTGTGTTTGTGTGTGTATGTGTATGTGAGTGTGTGTGTGTGTGTGTGTGTGTGTGTGTGTGTGTGTGTGTGTGTATGTGTGTGTGTGTGTGTGTGTGTGTGTGTGTGTGTGTGTGTGTGTGTGTGTGTGTGTGTGTGTGTGTGTGTGTGTGTGTGTGTGTGTGTGTGTGTGTGTGTGTTTGACTGAGCACAATCATGTTTAAAAAAGCGGTGATTTCAAATATTTAAATACACATAATGTTTTATCATACATTTTTGTTTTGAATCATCGATTTTACCATCCCAATCAGCGTTAAAAAAGACATAAATTAGTATTTCCGATTTTCAAAATCCATTGAAATTAAGAAATCTTTTGACAGCAGTCATAGTTTATTCCGGTATTTCCGATGTAGTTTGAATGCGCTAATACACGCAGATTTTATTGCTGATTGTGATAGTGAAAAAGAGGGAAATATAGGGAAAAATACTGTTGAAATCCGCTTCCATCACGTCAGGGAGACTTCTGCGTGCCGCGATTATTTTAAATTTTAATTTTTTTTTTAATTACGATGAATAAATGTAATTATTCGGGGTTTTTCGTGTTGACAATGTAATTTAAAAAAATTAAGAATTACTTTACGGAAAATTTTGAGGATGCAAATCGTTTCGGTTTTAAAATGAGATTTTCAAAAATAATTGTAAGATAAGTAAGTTATTAATTTTTGCGTGGGGGGGCTGGCAGCGGAGACGTTAGGCTGAATGAAGCAGGATGACGGGGCACATGTAGTGCGCCGTGGTGCCATTATCCCGGTAATATAAGGAATTTCACGCTTAGTTGATCGTCATTAGGTTGATTACGTAATGGCGACCGCTCCGTGAACGTCCAGTGTTGCGCAGGTCGGGGACAGAGGTGCGCACCTATAGCGTACAAACGGTAAATCGGTAGGTTGTGTTTAGTTTTGCAACTTGTAGATTTGAGCGATGAGTTTTAACTTGTTATAAGTATTGTCAGATTCGGTCGCCATTTTTAAACGGTAGAACAGATTTGGCTGGGTAAGGACTGGTCCGAGCTGTTACTAATTTCGGTTTTGTGCTGATTTTGCACTTTGTATTTGTAACCATGGAGTGATTCGGTTTCATCGAAGAGGCTTACGAAGCGTAAGTAACGCGAGTAGGGGAAGTATTACCCAGACCCCCTCCAGTTCTCAGCTCTTCTCCTTTATTTCCTCTGCCGGTTCCGACTGGGTTGGTCGCGCGCGTATGTATGTTTTGTACATGTACGTGCATGCTTCTCTCTCTCTCTTTCTTTTCTCTCCACGTTTCTTCTTTTCATGTTCTCGTCGCGCGCGCATGTAATGATGTGTACATTGCCAGCAGCAACAGTTCAATGGTATGCGGTTTATATTCAGTAATAACACATGCGTTTGATTTTATTTTGTTTATATTTTCGAGGCGTTAAATATCTTATATTTATATTTTATATATATTAAGAAAGAAACTAACGCTTCTGCCGACAGTCCCAATAATTGTTCTTTTTTAAATAAATCGATATTTTCATTTTACAATCTTTCCATCACGATATTTTTATCATACCGTCTTTCTATCTTACAATCATTCCATATTACGATTTTTCTATTTTTACTAATTGTTTTATTTAATGATCTTACTATTTTCCCATCTTACGATCTTTCCAACTTACCTTCTTTTTATCTTACAATCAATCCATATTACGATTTTTCTATTTTTACTAATTGTTTTATTTAATGATCTTACTATTTTTCCATCTTACGATCTTTCCAGCTTACCTTCTTTCTATCTTAAGATCTATTCACCTTACCTTCTTTACATCCTACTTTTATTCCAGCTTAAGACCTTTCCATCTTTCAGTCTTTTCATCTTTCGTTCTTTTAATCTTCATCTTGCGGTTATTACATTTTACAAAACTTTCCATCTTATTGTTTTTCATCTTATAGTATTCTCATATTACGATCTTTTTATCTTTCTATCTTTTCATATTAAGATCTTGTTCATTTTACTACCTTTCCATTCTACGTTCACTCCATCTTAAAAATCGTTCCATCGGATGGTATTTTCATCTTACGATCCTTCCAATTTCCATCTTCCAATTTTTTCATATTACAGTATTTTTTACCTTACGATCATCTTATCTTACGATCTATTTACCTTACCGTCTTTCCATCCTACGTCTATTCCTTCTCACTTTACGGTTATTCCATTTTACAAACTTTTCATCTTACAGTTTCTCCATCTTAGGTCTTATATTACGATCTTACTATCCTTTTATCTTGATAATTTTCCATCTCATGACCTTTTCGTCTTACGAATTCATCATCTTACGTTCTTTTCATCTTTTGGTCTTTCCATTTTGGTCGTTGGACATGACTTTCATCTTCCAATTTTTTCATATTACAAAATATTGTATTTGTAATATACAAGGTTACAGTCTTTCCACCTTACGATCATCCTATCTTACGATCTATTTACCTTACCATTTTTCCATCCTACGTCTATTCATTCTCACTTTACGGTTATTCCATTTTACAAACTTTTCAACTTACAGTTTCTCCATCTTAGGTCTTATATTACGATCTTACTATCCTTTTATCTTGATAATTTTTCATCTCATGACCTTTTCGTCTTACGAATTCATCATCTTACGTTCTTTTCATCTTTTGGTCTTTCCATTTTGGTCGTTGGACATGACTTTTATCTTCCAATTTTTTCATATTACAGTCTTTCCACCTTACGATCATCCTATCTTACGATCTATTTACCTTACCGTCTTTCCATTCTACGTCTATTCCTTCTCACTTTACGGTTATTCCATTTTACAAACTTTTTATCTTACAGTTTCTCCATCTTAGGTCTTATATTACGATCTTACTATCCTTTTATCTTGGTAGTTTTTCATCTCATGACCTTTTCGTCTTACGAATTTAACATCTTACTTCTTTTCATCTTTTGGTCTTTCCATTCTACGTTTATTCCTTCTTACGATCTTTCCATGTTATGGTATATCCCGTAACTACTGTATAACAATTTACAAAGATTACCTTCCAAAATTGGAATGTACGAAATATCCAAGTGTTACAAGGCGTGTTTCATAAAGCTATGGCCAGGATCGGAATTCATTTCATTCCCCTGTTTCCCAGGACCTACCATAGTGACGCTAAGATTTTCGTACACTTGTTTCACGTGTCGATCTACACGTAATAATATTATTTTAACAAAATCTTACGTATATATATATATATATATATATATATATATATATATATATATATAAGGGGTAAAATGGACGGAGGAGCGGAAGAGGATCCATGGGGACAGAATGAGGGAGGTGTGGAGGATTAGAAGGAGCAAGACATGAGTCGGAGTGCTTTGCGTGATCCAACAGGGTCTATGCGCAAGTAATAATAATAATAATAATTATATATATATATATATAATATCGGTTAAAACGTGCAGCGACGTCGGATGCTTAGATTCCACTCTGTCCGATCTTCCCATTGTCCAATTTGTAAATTTCCATCACTCATAGCTTTACGGATTCCCACCATCTAGGGTCCCTCATAATCGTGCCCTCTATTTCCATCTGTTGACGAATTACCTTATTTCTTATTCTTTGGACTCTCGATATCCTAGCAGATCTTCTCAACGCATCCATTTCTACAGCCTCTATCCTTTTCTTGGTTTTTTCTTTAATTCTCCACGTCTCAGCTCCGTATATTAAAAAAACTCTTAATAATCGCATTATATATATATTGAGCTTTTGTGATCTTGTTATATTCTTATTCCATAATACGCCGTTCAAGCATCCTATTATTTTCCTTGTTTCTGTTATTTTCGATCTTATTTCGTTTTCATCCGTACCGCTTTTGTAGAACTGTACGCCCAAATATCTATACTCTTCACATGGTTGTATGTCCTCCGTAGAGTCAATGTCTAGACTACTTATTTTGTCACCTGTACACAAATATTTTGTTTTTCCTGTGTTCATAAATAATCCCCACTCTATATATTTCTTTTAACTTACGCGTCATGTATTGTAGATCTTCTTTGTCTCCTGCAATTATAGATCTGTCATCTGCAAACTGTAAAGTGTAAATCCGATCCCGGAGCACTTTCGTTTCCACTGCAAAAGAGCGTATTTTATATAAATTTTAAATAGCGTGGGTGATATGGAGCAGCCCTGTCGCAGCCCTCTCGTTATACAAAGTGGTCTTGACAATTTGTTTCCCATCTTTATTCGAAACACTGGTCTTCAAAATCTCACGTACCGATTTTAAATAATTTCACTTCTTTTCTTCTTCTTTGGCCGCCTCGGTGGTCTGTGAACACTTTCGGCCATATTGGATCTATTTCCTGAAAGACTAATGCCAATTAACGGTACAGATTACTCCGCTAATTAAAGATAAACTACCTGCAGCAACGCAGCTGTCTCGCTGACGTGATAGAAGCGAATTTCCAAACGCGTTTTTCTTTATCTTACCCTATCTGGTGTACTGATTTCACCATCATAATCAGCATTAAAATCCGCATATATAAGCATGAAAATGAACCTTGTCGTCAAAAAATTTTGCTAATTTTAACGGATTTTGTAAATTTAAAAAGCTAATTTACGCAGTTTTTAACGACTATTACAACGGTGAAAGCGGGTTTCGAATAATATTTAAAACAAAAATGTTAGAAATGTTTAAATACATAATTTTTTTTAAGGCGAAAAGCACATTGAGGCTATTATCGCTTCCCTAAATGTAAGTGTAGCCGCCTCGGTGGTCTAGTGGATAGCGTACTAGGCTTTCACCCCGAGGACCCGGGTTCGATTCCCGGCGAGGGCTTGGCATTTTCATACGCTATAAATCATCCCATCGTCTGCATTAGCCCAAGTGTGCGCAATAGTCGGACGTTAAAAAAAAAATGTTTTCTTCTTCTTTCTAAAAACTAGATTTCCGTTGAGGTAAGAAGTTTCTGTAATTTGTAAGCAGCATTTTACACCGCCTCTGGTCACTAGTTTTGTGTGACCAATAAACCAAAACCAAAACCAATAAACCAATATTTGTGTCTATTTCCTGGCACTATTTATTTGTTAGAACTGTAATGTACTTTACAATACAATATCCTGAATGTACACTACGCAGTGTGCGTGCTTATAGTTTGTCCGTTGGTTTTTGCGCGCGCGCGCGCGCGTGTGTGTTTGTGTGTGTATAATATTACAAAATGACACAGCAAAACTCAGAGTTGTTTATTCTGCAGTTACCCAGTCACTCGCATTAATGATCCGTGCTGTAGATGTAGCGGGTGTTGCTGCGTAACAGACACGAAGAATTTAAGGCGTGGTTGACCAACTGTGCAGTGTTCGCGCTGTATTGGAGTGGATCTGCCGAGTACATTCAGAGGCAACTTAATTGATCCGGTTAAAAAACTGTCAAACGCAAGTACAACTCGCGGGTTCGAATGGCGGCACGCAGCTGTCTCGCTTACCTGACGGAAGAGGATTTCCAAAAAGTTATTAAAAAAACCTCTACGCCGAGAGGTTTTTAACGGCGAAACCACATTTTTAAATGAACGTAGGGTTGAAAACATTTCCATTTTGAGTTATCGCAATTTGAAAGAGTTTGAACAGAGTTTGGTGACTTGGGGTATATTAAACTGGCAAATATTTGATGCAAATTCAACCATATATCAGGGTTCGCCAATGAAACGGAACGGTTGTAGGTGGCCTTGAGACAAAGTTAGCAGGTAGGGGTAATGGTTACTGGCGCCTCTACCATTTAGTTACAATGGATCGTTGGATGAGTGAACAACGCGGTTACGCAATGAAAGCGTATTATCAAAATTTGCGATTTTTTTTGCTTTCCTACGTCGTTTTACCATACCGCGTAACCAGCCTCTTCCGTCAGACAATGCAATTCGAACATGGATAAGCAACCTCGAGCAAATGGGATCAACGTCTTAAAAAAGAGGCAGGAGTATAAAAACTGTTCGAACACCTGAAAACTTTGCAGCTGTTCAACAGGCTATGGTTAGAAGTCCGCGCCGATCAACCAAACATGCCCTTCGTATTGGAATAAGTGGCACATCTGGGGGAATACCTGTTTTTGTTTTATAGGGATACCTAAAAACAAAAGTGTTTCAAACAGATCCACCCACATCCATCCCTCAAACAACGAATTGTAGATGAGATTGTGGGTCTTGGAAGCCAAAAACCTTTAGTCTCTAACTAGCAAGAGCCTCACAATCATAAATTATGTGACCTGCAGTTTCCTCCTCCTTCCTGCACAATCTACACACGGTTTCTCCGTGGTACATGCTTATCTTGTTCATGTGCACCTGTCAACATACTGCGAAAGGTCATGCAAAACTTCCAAACCAGGCTCCAGAAATGCCTTGACTGCAATGGAGGGCATTTGGTAGATGTAGTGTTCAGAAAATAATATGTTTTCGTATTGTACCCATAACGTCTATACTTTCAATTATTTACTAGAAAAATATTAATTTTTTTCAACAATAAATTACTTTACTTAAGCATCCCGTTTCACTGGCTGACCCTGTATTTGTCAAAGTTGTATCAAGGAGAACATTTTACATTCGTCAAATTACTTCCATCAGCTGTGTTATTAACTAGATATATTTTGAGGTTATGTTCACTCAAAGCGCAGTAGCTGTAATGGATCATATAACGTTAACTTGTTATACTGCTGCATTAAGCGCTTACCTCGCTAAGGTGCTACTAAATAAAAAGAGAGGAAAACGAAAAAACGATTTTGGTTCCGGCCGTGGGTGCAAAAGAAAAAGATACCAGATATAAATGCCACTGTTATTAAAGAACTGTACTAGGAAGTTCGTGATTCAAATAGACGAATTTTAAGAATGAGTATTAAAGATTAATATTAAGATAATATACTAGAGAAAAGGATAATTCAACCCCAGGCACTGCGATCGATTGACCTATTGTGCAACTTAACCTCTTAAAATACTTAGTTCATCAGATTGGTGCCCCTAATAAGTTCCAGCATCCCACTGACTAGCTCACTCTGTTGAAGATCTCTAGGGTCTTGGAAACCAAAAACCCCTAGCCTCCTACTAGCAAGAGCCTCACAATCATAAATTATGTGACCTGCAGTTTCCTCCTCCTTCCTGAACAATCTACACACGGTTTCTCCGTGGTACATACTTATCTTGTACCCTTAGACCACAGTGCCCTGTTATGAGAACCATGATCCTTCTGAGTTGTGCTCTGCCCAGGATATCTGCTGCCCCTTTGAGTCCTCTAGAAGGAACTTTGCTTAAAAGACGTTTACTATGGGAATGACCATGAAGGTTGTCCCATCTTACCTGGTGTTGATGGGTGTAACAGCGGACCTGACCAACGATAGAGAAATCCCTAAAGCCGGCTCAGGTCCGATAAACTCAGATGCAGATCCAAGTCCAGCCAGTCGGTCTGCCTTCTCATTACCTTCAACTCCCCTATGCCTCGGAACCCAGTGAAGAGTTACCTGGTTACCCAGGGACAGAGCGTCAAGGTCCTTCCGACACTCCGAGACCAGCTTGGACTGTATTACAGGACTCGCAAGCGCTTTTATTGCTGCCTGACTATTGTTATAAATATGAATACGTGCCTTCTTGAAGCCCCGATCCAAGTTCTCCCGAACACAGTCATTGACGGTCATCACTTCAGCCTAGAATACTGTTGTATGCTGTCCCAGGGTAATAACAAAGTGCCTGACTTTGTCTTAGAGCCATCTGTATACCATACTATGTCTCCAGGTTTTTCCAACACACAATCTCTCCCCTCAAAGGCCAAGTTGACATCAAAGGGTCTAGATACTATGTGCCGTTTAACCATCTGATCAGGCCCCATCATCAAGATTGGGTCAAAGATCTTGTCTGTGATTCTAGCATGCTCATAAATAGAGGGCTGCCAGCCACCACCACCCTGCAGTCTGTAAGCTGCTTTACGTGCCTTTCCCATGAGAAAAAGGTCAATAGGGGGAAACCCAAGAATGATCTTCATGGCCGCCGTTGGCGCAATGTCCATACAGCCAGTGATGCACAGGCAGGCCAACCTGTGCAACTTGGAGACGCTCTGCCCCCTTTGCTCGACCTTAGACCACAGCAGCATAGCACACCATAGGTCTAATGATCCCAGTATAGATATACTTCATCATTCCTGGTCTCAGTCCCCATGTTTTGCCAACCATTCTTCTAACTGCCATTAAAGACTTATTGGCTTTCAACATGATGCGTTTTGCCATGAGTATTTTAAATATTTTACATCTCAAATTAGAAAACGAATTCTGAACGCCGTAAAATTAGTTTTCTCAATTTACATTTTTTAAAATTCAAAATGATTAAATTTAATTTAAAATTTGTGCAGATTTTAACACTGATTACAATAGATAAATCAGACTTTCAAAATAGTATAAAAAACTATCTTTGCAATTCTGTTTCATAAGGTTAACGGGAAACGTGTTTGCAGAGATAAAAATATTTCTCTGTAATACATAGGGCCTATTTTACGGAGGGCGTTTCTGCTATTTTTACAAAATATCAACGAACAGTTTGTTGAAAAAAAACTGTTTTTAAAAACAGTTGGAAAAAATCAGGTTTAGAAAACTGAAACTCGAAGTTGTATTAGCAGCTAAAACACAAAGTCAGTTTTCTAAGACTACTTTTTCATTCCAATTACCACCATATCCTTAACTGTTTCTGGGTGTAAAGCATTTAGAAAAAAATAATCCTTATAAGTGTAGTAATAATTAAATTACTTTTTCAAAACGTAATATATATGTATGCCATTTTATGTACAAAATGCAATGCATTTCTAATAATAGCATTCTTATTTTTTACTTAAAAATTAAATAGTCCTTAGCATATTTACTGAAATGCAAACAATTTAGAATATTTTTAGTTGATTAAAAAATATTGATGATTCATAATAAATATAAAAAATACGTATTAATAAAATTATTTTAGAAAAAGTTCTAAAATAACCTAAAATTATTCAAGATATATACAAGAGTAGATATTGTGAATTTTAAAAAGTCCACACATCCAATAAATAATTAAAAACTATGCACTTAATTCTAAAAACATGAAAAAAGTAAAAGAAAACTTTCAAAATTGTCCACTAAATATTTTTAAATTTCTAAACACAAAGTAAGCTACGGAGAAAAACTAATATAAAACACAATTATGGCTGTTTTTACAGTTTAAAAAAAATGTTTGAACAAAAAAATTTACATTTAACACTTTCAAATAACTCGCAACAAAATAGAGATAAACGTTGACAACGCCCAAACAGTTCTTACTTCACTACGTTGCAACAAGAAACTTTGAAATAAAGGGAAAAAGCATAGCAGATTAAAGAAAAGAAATTAGCAGGAAAACAGTTAGCAGGAAAATAGCAGGAAAACATTTTTAGCGCTTGCGGCAACGTTCGAATAGAACGTTGGTGGTGGGGAAGTCCGAACAGCTGTTTCTTGTTTAACAAATCACAATCCAGTCCAAATCAAACTGCTTGTTTCCGTTTGGAAAAGCAGTTTGTTTTTCGTATATAGAAAAAACAGTTTTTTTAAACAGTTTGGTGATTTCTTACCCACTCTAGCCTATTTGATTAACGTTTTCTAAACAGCTTTGTCTAAACGCTTTGTGTAATCTTTAACACAAATAGATTACCAAAATAATTTCCGTAAAAAGTAACGGTCACGGTTCTGTAGGTACGCGCAGTTCCGGCCGATCCTCGGTTAAGGACTCCGTGTTTACTTTTAAACGGCCAGGATAGGAAACGATCCCGTGATAAGTTAATTGTATCGAAGAGGTTAGGTTAGGCCGTGCTACAAGATGCAGTAATTTATTCCGGCACTCGGTAATTGTATGGAAAACGCATTTGAAATTCTAACAAAGCTGGCGAGATCAAACACGCGATGTTTGTATTGCCTTGTTGTACACCAGCAATCAAACGGTATGTCGGGTATTAAGCTTGCCGTCGCTGGGGACTGGTTGACCGATTTTATTGATTACCGTTTGCCGAATCGTAAAACAGGGTTTTTAATTTCTTGTTCAGAAATTCTAAAAAAACTTTTGTTCTAAAAAGCTGTAACTAAATTTTGGTTTTCGGGTTCGACAACTATTCGAAAAATGGAAAAATCTGTATAATTTCACGAAATCAGGTTTTCGTACAATTTTTTTACAGTCAGCGTAACAAATTTTAAATAGCCGTCTCGATGGCCTAGTTGATAGCGTACTGGGCTTTCACTCCGAGGACCCGGGTTCGATTCCCGGACAGGGCTTGGCATTTTCATACGCTATAAATCATTCCATCGACTGCATTAGCCCAAGTGTGCACAATAGTCGGACGTTAAACTCAAAAAGAAAACAAACAAATTTTAAATAAAATAAATTTTAGGTTAGGAGTAAATCGGACATTAAACATTTTTGTACTAAATGGATTGGGCGTGTACTATAATAGCGTTAATTTTAATTTTTATGTACTATTGAAATTTTTGTACACAATAGGCCTATTAAATAATGTCAGCTGTCAAGCTGAATTTCATATTTTTCAGAATTCTTTGTAATTAGAAAATTTAATTTGACTGACGGCGGTCAGGGTTCGTTTTCGTATTTGAAATTTGGAATGTTAAAATGCTAACGACGGTTATCGCGGTGAAATCACGATTTCGAAACAAAGAAAAATACTGTCGGAAAATCGCTTCTATCACGTCAGCGAGATAATTATTTGTCGCTATTGTTATGTTTTGTTTTCATTTTTTTTATATATATTTTAAGGCGAAAAGCACATTGAGGCTATTATCGCCTCCCTAAATGCAAGTGTGAGTGTATAGTGTTAAAGTCGTTAGTGTAGTGTTGTAAGTGTAAGTGTGTGTTAGACTCGGGTACCGCGAGGGACGTCTAAATCCTCTCAATAGGGGCAGCTAGTTTGCACCCCTCTGCGGGGCTCTGTTTTGTTTTCAATTCGAAGCTTGGCCGAATCGAACGGATACATGCAGCCGTGGATTCTGCAGTTGTACGATTTCGGCGTAGATACAGCAATTTGAAATACAATTGGCAGTGGACAAATAGTGTTGTGTGTTTGTAAGCAAAACTAAAAGAAGTGCAGATAATGAGCTCCGGCAATTTGACGACACAAAAGCCGGGGCGTGTAAACAAGTATTTTATTCGTCTGTCTGTATGGCCTAGTCTAGACTATATATGAGCAATTTTCATCAATTTCAGAGCAAGAAAGGGACTTTAAATTGGAAGAAAATGGAATAGCAATAAATAAAACATTCAACTTAGAAGATTGTTTACACTGTTTACTGCATTCGGTTTTTGTTACGCGGCTGGAATTAAGAATGGGAATTTTGTATACCACGAGTGAAATTAAATAATGTATCGCTGTAGTGATGGAAACGAATTTTCAAAAAACAGTAATAATTACATCAGAATTACGTTTTTGTTTGTAATATTTCCGAAAATACTACTTAAACAATGTAGCTTTGAAAGGCTCCACTTTTATAGTAAGCCGACAAATAAATTATCGTATTTCAGAACGCTGCAGCATAAAAAGTTCAGAATGACGACCATTTTGAAACTGTTGAACAGATGGCTGGGTAACGAAGTTGTCAAAAGATTTACTTCACTAAAATCGATTTTTTGGGGCTAGTATCAACTATATTTGACTAAAATTTGTACCACTAACGCGCTTTTAACGCACGCACGCGCGCGCGCACACACACACACACACACACACACACACAAGCACACTCACTCAAGCACACTCACATACACATACATACACAAACAAACAAACAAACACACACACACACACACACACACACAAACACACGCGCGCACGCGCTGTTCAATGAAATCAGCTGATTGTTACGAATTAACAAAAAAAAACAAATGATCTTTTACCGTAACTAGAAATACAAAAATTAAATTAACGATTCATTTAATATATTTACATCGGTCGAACTTCTTCGTAGTTTTCGTAGTGTAGTGGTCATCACGTGCGTCTCACACGCGAAAGGTCACCGATTTTTGTTTTTTTTTAACGTCCGATTTTTTTGCACACTTTGGCTAATGCAGACGATGGGATGATTTATAGCGTATGAAAATGCCAAGCCCTGGCCGGGAATTGAACCCGGGTTCTCGGGGTGAAAGCCCAGTACGCTATCAACTAGGCCACCGAGGCGGCGCAAAGTCTCCGATTTGATACCGGGCGGAAACACCGGAAATTTTAATTATAATTAATTTAATATGAGACGCGACGTAAAAAAACATAACATTACATATCAATATAAATTTGTTCATTCGCATCACGCAAAATCTAACATCACAATCAGCGCTAAAATAGGATAAAAAGAATCTATAGTAAAGCAATTAATGATCTGGACAATAGACTTTAACGGATTCCCCCCCACCGACATTCCGTTAAACCGAGTGTTTACTGTGATCGAAAAGCAGTTTCACGTTTAATTACCGGCTGACTAATAAAAGTAGATAATATTTTCTCAAGGCTAAGTTGTAACTAGTTAACCTATAATTTCAGGACATGAAACGGAAAAGCACATTTGTAAATAAATTGCGTTATAAATCTTGGCACGACCATGCAGCAACAGTAAATCTCCTACGCAGGCCTACTTGCCCGTCGATGGTCAGGGCATGTTGTTGATACCCGAAGACGTATTTTCATCCAGTTTCGGTCCAAAAACAAATATATATAACTTATGGTATGGTTTCGAAGATGTTGCTTTTTTAAAAAAACATTTTTTTAAATTACAATAAGAATTTAATATACACTTAAAAACTTATAATTATTTAAGTTCGTCTCATATGCATTGAGATGCGAACTGAGTGAAACCTTGACTAACACTGAGCTTCTGCTCTTCCTTCTCCACGTACAATGAAAATGCTTACTATGATAAAAACTACATTGTCAACACTAAATCTAGCAAAGTCTAATAGATTATTTCTATAGTTATTTTGCTAGATTATTTCTACTAGTTATTAGTTATTGTCTATATATATATATATATATATATATATATATATATATATATATATATATATTATTATTATTATTATTATTTGCGCATAGACCCTGTTGGATCACGCAAAGCACTCCGACTCATGTCTTGTTCCTTCTAATCCTCCACACCTCACACCTCCCTCATCCTGTCCCCATGGATCCTCTTCCGCTCTCCGTCCATTTTACCCCTGCTCTCTTTGGGATTTCATTCTCTGGGACCTTCCAACCGAGCATCTTTCTCCTGTATGCTTACCTATCTTCACATCTGTTGAGTCTATTCCTGCGTCATGTAGGTCTATTCTGACTTGTGCGAACCACGATGTTGTTGATTTGACACCTTGTATATACTTAAGGATTCTGTTGGCAAGTCTCGTTGTTGGGAGTCTACTGATGTGTCCATAGAACCGAAGCCTCTTTCTTCTGATATCTGCTGCCAGGTTCGATATCTTCTCTGTGGTTTTCCGGGAGTGCAACCTGTATCCATCTTCTGTTAATCTCGGACCAAGGATCTTCCTCAAGATTTTGCGTTCTTCCTTCAAAATACCCTCCATGGTAGCTTTTGTGTGGAGTGCTAGCGTCTCGCTTGCATATATATATATATATATATATATATATATATATATATATATATATATATATATATATATATAGATATATAGATATATACATTTTTTCTGTTTTAAGGCGAAAAGCACATTGAAGCTATTATCGCCTCCTAAATGTAAGTGTGAGTGTAAAATGTAAAGTCGTAAGTGTAGTGTTGTAAGTGTAAGTGTGTGTTAGACTCGGGTACCGCAAAGGACGTCTAAATCCTCTCATTAAGTGCAGCTAGTCTGCACCCCCTACGGGGATATATATATATATATATATATATATATATAACTTATGGTATGGTTTCGAGGATGTCGCTTTTTAAAAAAACAACTTTTTATTAATTAAAATAAGAGTTTAATATACACTTAAAAACTTATAATAATTATTTAAGTTCGTCTCATATACATTGAGATGCGAACTGAGTGAAACCTCGACTAACACGGACTTCTGCTCTTCCTTCTCCACGTACAATGAAAATGCTTACTATGATAAAAACTACATTGTGAACACTAAATCTAGCAAAGTCTACAATTATTGTCTATATAACTCCTCCACCCCTAGACAAAACTTCCGGGGGTAGTTGAACAGCAGCTTCCCTCGAAGTTTTCCCAATTAGCATCTTAGACGCCAAGTAGTCCTCCAATCCCGACTCCGTATAAGGCGATGGTCCAAACACTGATGTGATGTGTGATGGGTGATTTCCGATCAATTTTGGGATATAATTAATTAAATTGTCTTTGATCTCTAGGGCTGTGTATTTACAGTCACTTGCTTTATTATCCTTAAGGTTTGATAATTCACAGTCAATTTTTAAATGCGATATTATATCGAATGAGCAAAAGTATTTGGAATTAACTCTACTGTTGCAATTGATACTTAATTGTTACTCTACTGTTACAATTGTTACTTAATTGTTACTCTACTGTTACAATTGTTACTTAATTGTTACTCTACTGTTACAATTGTTACTTAATTGTTACTCTACTGTTACAATTATTACTTAATTGTTACTCTACTGTTGCATTTGTTACTTAATTGTTACTCTCCTGTTACAGTTGTTACTTAATTGTTACTCTCCTGTTACAATTGTTACTTAATTGTTACTCTACTGTTACAATTGTTACTTAGTTCCGTAGACTACAGAACTAGACACTAACAAGTATTTTACACTTGGTATAATGGTTACGAATTCTGATTCATACTTAGCTGGTAAAGAATATAACTTATAAAAATTATTTTTTTTCAATAATAGGCCTGTTTAGAAAATACACAATTTTATTTGAATCTAACTTACAATTAACTTCCATAAAGGCTTCTAACTCCCACATATTTTCTGTCTTGGTCTCAATGGGTAATCTTTCACCGTAGTCATAGACTTTCATTATCTCGGTATACAATTCCTTGGTTGAGGTAACACTAGGTTCTTGGAGACATCCTTGAATTCTGCTGGGTCGGTAGTGGCTCTGTCAAGGAACGGGAGGAACCAGGAACAGGATTTAGAGCTGGGTTATTTTTTATGTTTTTGAATTTTCTCGGTCTTTTCATTTTTGATAAATGAATTTTTTGCTCAGTATTACGGTGCCTGGGTTTAATTTCAACTGTCATCGAGCCTTGTTTATAGAGGCTATTTCCTCTTTATTGTATTTATTTTTTTCTCTGTTTTGTTTTTGCAATGTCTTCACGTATGTCTTTGGGTATTTCTGGTAACGGTTCCTTATTACAATTTCTTTTAGTCTGTATGTTTTCTTTACTCTTTTGATTGGATTCTTGGATTTGCTCATACAACCTTCTTGTTCTTTCCTTGTGACCTGTCACGTAATCACTAGCCAATCGGTTTTCAATATCAATGTTCAGAATATTATTAGGGTCGATATGTCCGTATAATATATCAAAAGGTGTGAGTTTAGTTACGGAATGAATGCTGTTATTGTAGGCTATAATTGCGTATTTCACTTTTTTGGTTATATTATCATTTTTAAATTCAGCTCGATTAATCCATTAGAAGACGGGTTTTGGGTACTTGTAAAGTGAACTTTGATTTTGTGCAATTCCATAATTTCTTTTATCACTTTATTGTTGAACTCAGTCCCATTGTCTGAAATGATGACTTCAGGGACACCATAGTGTGAGAAGTAATCTAGCAGTTTGTCAGCTGTTTCAAGCGCGTGGGCGCCTCCAACGCGGTACACTTGTGCGTAAAGGGAGAAGCCGTCAACGATACTCAGAAGTCTGTTCTTCTCTAGTGTAATGCTATCTACGTGCACTATCTGCAGCGGTTTTGATGGTGTGGGTGTAAGGTTAATTTCAAGTTTTAATGGTACGCGCTCGTATTTTGCAGATAAACAAATTTCACAGTTATTAATAAAATTTTGGATGTATGTTTTAATATTGAGCCAATAGAATTTTCGCTTAATTTGTTCATAAGTCTCTTGCATAACCACGATGATTAGTTTTGCTTACGTGGTAGTTTTCTATTATTTCCTGAATTTCGTCTTCTCTAGTCACATCTAACAACTTAGTGTTACATTTAACCAACCAAAGTTTGGAATTTTTGAAATTTTTAGTCGTAAATGTCACAAATTTTTCATAAAAGTCGTTTTCAAAATAAATATTATATTTAACATTGGGCACCAAATATTCCTTCACAAACTTAACAATATCATTATTTAAGTTATTTTCAGATATTTCAACTATTAATCTTATTTTACTAGTTCCAAATAGTTTTAGTATTTTTACGTCCATAGGTTGATATTTCACAAGACTTAGCAAAATTTGGTTTTTTCCAAAATTTACCGGCTCGTCTGAGATGGGTATTTCCACTTGTGTTCCCTTCAAAATTAGAATGGATGGTCTGGTCGCTTTCTGCGTTCATTTCCTCTTGACCTACGGCGTGTGTCTCTTCTTCCGCTTAAAACTTGCGATTATTGATTCATTACCGTTCAATTCAGGAAAGTACAAACTAGTCGACTCGGCTATTGTTTTCTGTAGTTCTTCATCCGTAGTACGCTGATTCGCATTATGCTCAGTGATATTTAGCTGTATCCCCGACAAGGCGTCGGCATTTCGGTTTAATTTTCCTTTTTTATACCTAATCTGATAATCGTACTCCTTTAATTTTAATCTCCACCTGAGTAACCTGGAATTTGGTTCTTTAACGGAAAACAACCACTGTATGGGTTTATGATCCGTATAAATTTTAAATTTCCTGTCGTATAGGTGAAGTCTGAAGTATTTAGTTCCAAAAGTGATTGCAAGAAGTTCTTTTTCAATGGCAGGATATTGGGTTTCGCTTTTATTAAGGGTTCTGCTGGCGTATGCTACTGGCAGGTCTGCTCCGTTTTTGATTTGTGATAAAATTGCTCCTACTGCATAATTGCTTGCGTCAGTTGTCAGAATAAATTCTTTTTCAAAGTCCGGGTATTGTAGTAAAGGTTCATTACACAAGATATTTTTGCAAGTTTCAAAACAATTTATATATTCAGGTTTATTAATAACAATTTTGACTTCCTTTTTTAAACAGTGGGTGAATGGTTTTGTTATTTTCTCGAAGTCCTTAAGAAACTTTCTGTAGTATCCAAGTAGTCCAAGAAGCCCTTTGATTTCTTTTGGCGTTTTCGGAATTGGGTAGTTTTTTATAGCTCTGATTTTGTCTGGGTTAGGTTTAACTCCTTCCGGTGCCCTAAATAAGCGACCTCTTTCCTGAAAAATTCTGTTTTATTGGGTTGAATTTTAAAATTGGCTTCTCTTAATCTGTTGAAAACTTCTCTTAACCTATTTATTCTACTTGTAAACTAGTAGAATATATTATTATATCGTCGAGGTAGGTCAAGCATGATTCATTTTGAATCCCACGTAAAATGTTGTTCATTACTCTTTGGAAAGTCGGTGGGTTATTTTTAGGACCGAACGGCATTCTTAAAAATTTAAAGTGCCCGGTTTCCGTTGAAAAGGCTGTTTTATCGACACTGTCGGGGTGCATCTCCACTTGGTGGAAACCAGATGCGAGGTCTAGGGTGCTAAAGTATTGAGACCTCCCAAGCTTATCTAAAATGTCCGTTATATTAGGTAAAGGGAATTTTTCATCGATTGTTTTAGCGTTCAAACCTCTGAAATCAATTACCAGTCTAAATTTCTGCTTATTAGATGCGTCTGCTTTCTTGGGTACTCCAAAGGGGATCTGTAATAGCTTAGAGATTTATTAACTTAGAAATTTGTTTTTCCTTCGACGGTACCGTGTTATAAGTTAGAGATCGACCTGTGTAATAAGATAGAGGTTCCGTACTGTGTATTAACTTAGAGACTACAGTTCCGTCAAGTGTGTTGCACCGTGTGTATATGTTGCCGATGACGCTGCTTGCAGGCGCTTCAGTATCTTTACAGTTTACAGTTGAACATATGGTCAACAACATATCTAAATGTTTATTTTTGACAATTATCTGTAAGGAAAAATAGAAATATTCGTGTTTTATCGAAAAAACAACGTAAATTTATATGAATTCATTAATTTAGGGCTGTTTTCTTAATTCGTATATGGTTTGAATAAATCAGCCTTCAAACAATATTTTTATATTATTATTTCTATTACTATTACTACTACATATGTAAATTAGTATACATTTACAGCATTGCACATAAGCCTTTCAGAACAAAACCTATCCAAATCAACTTTATATTTTAATAATATATCTTTCTTTAACTAAGCGAGTTCTACTTGTTAGATAAAAGATACTGAAGCGCCTGCAAGCAGCGGCGTCGGCAACATATACACACGGTGCAACACACTTGACGGCACTATAGTCTCTATGTTAATACTCAGTACGGAACCTCTATCTTATTACATAAGTCGATTTCTAATTTATAACACGGTACTGTCGAAGGAAAAACGAATTTCTAAGTTAATATATCTCTAAGCTATTACACCTTCCCCTACCCAAATAGGTGAGTTCTAAGGTGAGTGAGACGGTTGTATCAATTTTTGTTCTAACATATCCTGTATTTGTTTGTCCAGTTCCTTGCGATAGATTTCCGGATATCGATAATTCCTAGAATAAACAGGAATCTCATCTGTGGTTCTAATTACGTGTTTAATTTTGTTAGTAAAGGTCAGGTCATTATTTTCTGTGTGAAATAAGTCGGAATATTCTTCTAGTAATTTCATGATCTGGTTTTTTTCTTCTGGGTTCATATGGTCGGTTCTAAATTTATTTAGGTCCAATTTATTATTTCTGTGATTCAAAAAATTAAAATTAAGGTTGTTTTCATTATATATTTCTTGTTTGTTTCTTTTACAGATTTTGAATTTATTTAATGGTACAACTTTTAAGGGTTCAACTATTAAACGTCTATCGTCCGTTGTGATATTTATAATAGGACAAAGTGCTTCCCCTTCTACAACTTTCACTAAACATTGTGGTATTTCCAATCCATCACTTTCTTTGTACGATAGTATCCCTTCTCCTTTATTTAAATTATCAATTTTAATTTTTATTGTTTAGATCTAGCTTTAATGAGATGGCATGTGATCTTTTTTGGAGGTGTATCTTTGTTATTATTATTATTGTTTTTCTTTTCCGTATTGAAATAAATAGGAATTTTTTCTCCGCAAAATATTAGCTGATTATGTACAAAGTCTAAATTAATTTTTTGTTCCTTCATATTGTCAAGTCCTAGTAGTAGATCGAAATTTTTATGAAAATTAAATAGATAGAATTTTGTTATTTTCTTCCCCAATAAAGGCAATTTGCAACTAATTTTTTCTTTTGAAACACCGTGTGCTGTGGAAACTTCAAGCGGCTCCAGTTTTAGTGTATTCTTGAACAAGCGAAACGCTATTGGTTTGTTAATGAATGACCTGGTGCTGCCTGTGTCTATAAAAATTTTTAGGTTGGTTTTTGGATCATAGATATAGAGTAATTCATTTGTGTCGATGTTTATTATGGAAAATCGCTCTTCATTACAGTAAGTCCTAAAGAATGATTCTGTTCTAAACTGCATGCGTTGTCAACTTCATTGGTTTCCTCGGTATGGAAATTGCTATTATTTTGATAATTTTCGTCATCGAATTGGGTTTCTTCAAAGTCTGTCACATCCTGGTCTGATAAGGAAACATTAGGCATTTGCCTCATCAGTTCGTACATCGCGTGGTAATCGTTTTCTTGGTCAACCTGCTTGCCGGTCATCTGGTATAACTTATTTTGTCTGACGCGGTGCCCGTTTGTCTAGTCGAAATGCTCATTGGCGTGGGTGGATAACTTTGATCTGTTTTTGGAGTATTATAAGTTACGAAATGTTTCTGTGGCTGATTGTAAGGTTGTCTGTGTCCATAGTTAGAATTGGGTTGTGCTGGTTGA
Organism: Callitettix versicolor; assembly: GCA_022606455.1. Classification (NCBI taxonomy): domain Eukaryota; kingdom Metazoa; phylum Arthropoda; class Insecta; order Hemiptera; family Cercopidae; genus Callitettix; species Callitettix versicolor. The sequence continues at coordinate 79,124,982 of CM040184.1, read as the reverse complement.
TGCAATTGTTTGTAAGGGTTTTGTTGAAACTGATGGTTAGGTATTGGTTTACGGATTGGCATGTGTTTTGGTGGAATGTTGGAACGGTTTGTTTGGAATAATTTGTTGTTTTTAAACTGGAAATCGTTTGTAAGCATACTGAGTGCTTCTTCAAGTGAGGTGGGGTTTTCAGTTCTCACGAGGGATCATAGCGGTTCCTGAAGTCCCCTTAACAGAACACGTAATGCTAATGTTTGTACATACTTGCATAGAACATCCCTAGCGGATAGTTCTCTGTTTACAAAAAATGCTATCTGTAAATTTAATAGCATTTGAATCTTTTCATAAAATTTGAAAGGTGATTCCCCGTTTTCTTGCTTTAATTCGGCCATTTGAAGATTCAAAGTAAAACAATCCCTCTTATCTAAATAACTAGTCAACAAAATCCTTTTTACATCTGCCCAAGCATAAGTATTAGAATTAACTACCATTTCAAGAGCTTGCCCCTTTAATTTTGATAATATGGACGACAACAAATATTCATTTTGGAAATATTCTAAATTATCAGCTACAAAAAATTTATTGACCATTTTATCACATATTGTGATGAATCTGTTAAGCATGGTTCTCCGCTAAACTCTGGAATCATGTCCAGGTATTCTTTCTTCAGCGTTGGGATAGACATTGTAATATTCAGTTATTATTACACACAAAAATAAATCAAAATTAAAGTTAAAAATCAAATAATAAAATATAATACTCTAATAGATTAACGAAACAAGTGTTTGATTTTTTCCATAATCGTAAAACAAAACCGAACTGGTTTAAAGAAATTGAAAAAGACCTAATAGAATTAAAAATTACAGAAGATTCATTGCTTGACCAAACTGCTAAGATAATTACCAAAGACGAAAGAATAAGATTCCAAGATAAAACCAAAATAAAACCTAAAGCTATCATTTCAGAAGAGGAGAGGAAAAGAAGATCGGAAAGAATGAAGAGCTACTGGGAACAAAGAAAAGTACAGCGTGCAAGAAATGATTAATTCAGCGTACCCCAAAGAGGGTGAAACGAAGAGAAGAAGAAAAATATGATACGTATACAATAATGCTACCGATTATTTATGATAACCTATGTATGGTTTATCTTTAAAAATATTCAATTGATTCATTTAACAAATTGATCGTTGATATTTACTTATTTTGTTTTGTTAATTAATTAATAAAATTAATTTAACATACAATCGTAGGTACATAGTATACGAAACTATTTTGTGGGATTTACTTACAATAAGATACAAAATACTTTCCTCATTTTACGCGCACTTGCCACGAAAAATTCGCACAAACACTTCACTTCACTTCGGATGTAGATGTTCACTCTACGGTTGCAAATATTCACTTTGCCGGTCGGTTGTGTTCAATTTAATAATATACGCTTATTAATTTAAACTGTTGGTCTTTTGTTCGACACTTCGGTTAATCAGTTGAAACTGAAGCAAAATTATATGCGCTAATTTTCCCGATGTGTCCTACCGACTGCGCCACTTATGGTATGGTTTCGAGGATTTTGCTTTAAAAAAAAACAACTTTTTTTTAATTACAATAAGAATTTAATATACACTTAAAAACTTATAATAATTATTTAAGTTCGTCTCATATACATTGAGATGCGAACTGAGTGAAACCACGACTAACACTGAACTTCTGCTCTTCCTTCTCCACGTACAATGAAAATGCTTACTATACTAAAAACTACATTGTCAACATTAAATCTAGCAAAGTCTACAATTATTGTCTATATAACTTATATATATATATATATATATATATATATATATATATATATATACACGTATAAAATGGGATTTTTCATAATCGGTTATAACGATTTTTATAAAATTTACAATTAACGAATCCGTTAATAAAGAGAACCGCATCGCAACAAGAAACCGTCAGATTCACACATGGTCCAGACATGCCTTGCTGGAACTAACCTTATTTCAACAATCTGCTCTTGGTTTACATCCTTTCATTTCAAACCAAGGTGGAAAAGCTTACGCCGAAGGCTGCGTGGCTAAGCGGGAGTTAAGCTTATGTACTCGGACTCTGGACACCAGGCGACTTTCAAGTTAACCTAACTTTAGCTACACATGCAGGTCTCTGTATGGGTGGACATAATATTTCCCTATCTACTTGTGGAATTTGGATGGTTGGGAACAAAACCTTCCAAGCCCAGACAATCTTAAAGAACTAGGAAAAAATAAGTACGTGGGAAGAGAAAATAAAATGGAGGGGGAAGACATATCCATGAGGTTGCTATAACTGAACATGCAGTGAATTACAGCAAATTGTAGGGACGCTAGGCGGAGATTGTTTGAGAAAACGTCCATGGCGTTGCATCTAACTGAACATGTAGAGAATCACAGCAAATCGTAGAGATACTAGGTGGAGATAAATTACAGCAAATTGTAGGGACGCTAGGCGGAGATGAATTACAGCAAATTGTAGGTGCTAGGCGGAAGTGAATTACAGCAAATTTTAGGTGCTAGGCGGAAGTGAAATACAGAAAATTGTAGGAACGCTACGCGGAGATGAATTACAACAAATTGTAGAGACGCTAAGCGGAGATTGTTTAAGGAAACATCCATGGCGTTGCATCTAACCGAAAATGTGTTGGATTACAGAAAATTGTAGAGACGCAAGGCGGAGATGAATTACAGCAAACTGTAGGGACGCTAGGCGGAGATTGTGTGAGGAAACATCCATGGCGTTGCATTTAACCGAAGATGATGTGAATTGCAGCATATTGTAGGAACGATAGGCGGAGATGAATTACAGCAAATTGTAGAGACGCTAAGCGGAGATTGTTTAAGGAAACATCCATGGCGTTGTATCTAACCGAAAATGTGTTGGATTACAGAAAATTGTAGAGATGCAAGGCGGAGATGAATTACAGCAAACTGTAGGGACGCTAGGCGGAGATTGTTTGAGGAAACATCCATGGCTTTGCATCTAATCGATCATGCAGTGAATTATAGCAAATTATAGGGACGCTAAGCAGATATGAATTACAGCAAATTGTAGGGACGCTATGCGGAGATTGTGGGAAGAAACATCCATGGCGTTGCATCTAAACGAACATGCAGTGAATTTCAACAAATTGTAGAGATTATAGGCGGAGTTGAATTACAGCAAATTGTAGGCACGCTAGGCGGAGATTGATTACAGCAAATTGTATGGACGCTAGGCGGAGATTGCAGGAGGAAAACATCTATCTAACCGAACATGCAGTGAATTACAGCAATTTGTAGGGACGCTATGCGGAGATTGTGGGAGAAACATCCATAGGTTGCATCTAAACGAACATGCAGTGAAATTCAACAAATTGTAGAGATTATAGGCGGAGTTGAATTACAGCAAATTGTAGGCACGCTAGGCGCAGATTGCAGGAGGAAACATGCATGAGTTACATCTAACCGTACATACAGTGAATTACAGCAATTTGTGTGGACACTAGGCGGGGATCGTGGAAGAAGTGGGAGATGGAATGAAACATTTGAAGTTAGTAAGTGACGGCCTATCTTAAATCAGACACACGTTGGAGATGTACAAACTTTTAACGGGTACACAAAGGGCAAACTGTGAATGGAGAAGGCAGTATAGTAATAAGGCTTCTAATTAAATCCAGAAGCAGGAGACCGCCCAGGATCACACCTTGCGGGCGAGAAACACACTTGTATAACTGCGATGACAGCGCTGACGTAAAAGGAGAACGCCAATACTGATGTAATAGGAAAGGATGCATATTTTAATCGGGACCACATCTTAAAGGTGTCTGCTGAAGCCACTTAAAGGGTGTGAGAAACATACAGGGCCTGTTTACTCCTCAGTAGCATTCTATAAGAGTCAAGTCTTTCTTTAAAATCTGGGGGTTTCGTCACTAGCTCTGAAAACATTTTTTAAAGATATTTACGCATACGGTTTGTTCCGTTACACGAGTTAGATGTTAGCTTAATTACTTAACGGTGAATCATTAAGTGATTGAATTAATTATGGTACAATTCATATTGTAACAAGCGAATTTATGGAAGTGTTGGAGCGGTCATCATGGTAAGGCCCAAACCCGACAGCTAAATGACCGTCGATACTGATCTCTAGATCAAATTTAACAATGCATAAATGTGTGCGAGTGTTTTGGCACTGTTGGTACAGAATTGTTCGAACTTGGCACACAGAAAACCGTTTCGGTTTAAGACAAATTAGTTTTCAGCAAAATACGTTCAACTACGGAGACCACATCTTAACTGCGTGTGTCAAGCTGTCAACAATCACTGAACAGCTGTTTTTTTTTTTTTTTTTTTTTTGTATAAATAGCCGTCATCAAACAGCTGATTTTTGACAACGTTCCTTGTAATTCTGTAATTGCTTCTACATCGTATAGCGGCGAAAATTTACAGTTGAGTGCAATACGCGTGAGGCTTGTACTCGAAGCCGGTTGGGGTAATATCCTAGTAATATAGTAATAGTAACCGGCAATGGAGGCTTCAAGGTCATCGTGTTTACGTACATGTACTGCAGCTTCGTGTAATTTAACGCGGATGTTCCCACGCAATAAATACACGATCGCTTCGTTCTGTTGTAGAGGCCTGCCTGCAACAACAGTCAATCAGTCAATCAGTGCACAATGCGTTACACGATACTATAAAACACAAAACCAGTGTGCTTGTGTGTGTGTGTGTGTGTGTGTGTGTGTGTGTGTGTGTGTGTGTGTTGTGTGTGTGTGTGTGTGTGTGTGTGTGTGTGTGTGTGTGTGTGTGTGTGTGTGTGTGTGTGTGTGTGTGTGTGTGTGTGTGTGTGTGTGTGTGTGTGTGTGTGTATGTGTGTGTGTGTGTGTGTGTGTGTGTGTGTGTGTGTGTGTGTGTGTGTGTGTGTGTGTGTGTGTGTGTGTGTGTGTGTGTGTGTGTGTGTGTGTGTGTGTGTGTGTGTGTGTGTTTGTGTGTGTGTTTGTGTGTGTGTTGTGTGTGTGTGTGTGTGTTTGTGTGTGTGTGTGTGTGTGTGTGTGTGTGTGTGTGTGTGTGTGTGTGTGTGTGTGTGTGTGTGTGTGTTTGTGTTGTGTGTGTGTGTGTGTGTGTGTGTGTGTGTGTGTGTGTGTGTGTGTGTGTGTGTGTGTGTGTGTGTGTGTGTGTGTGTGTATGTGTGTGTGTGTGTGTGTGTGTGTGTGTGTGTGTGTGTGTGTGTGTGTGTGTGTGTGTGTGTGTGTGTGTGTGTGTGTGTGTGTGTGTGTGTGTGTGTGTGTGTGTGTGTGTGTGTGTGTGTGTGTGTGTGTTTGTTTGTGTGTGTTTGTGTGTGTGTGTGTGTGTGTGTGTGTGTGTGTGTGTGTGTGTGTGTGTGTGTGTGTGTGTGTGTGTGTTGTGTGTGTGTGTGTGTGTGTGTGTGTGTGTGTGTGTGTGTGTGTTTGTTTGTGTGTGTGTGTGTGTGTGTGTGTGTTTGTGTGTGTGTGTGTGTGTGTGTGTGTGTTTTAACACGTTCACGTTCGCCGCAATTTTAGTCCGATTTTATGCAAATTTGGCAAAGAAGTCGGGTTTTTGGTAATACTTTAGACGAGTTCATTAACCATCACAATTGGTACAACACTTGTATTCATTCAACAATGTCTTATTGTTTTACGACCGTTGAGGTTTTTTATTGTGGAAAAGTTAAAAATTACGTAAACTAGAACGAATAAAGAAGGTGGATTCATCTCGGAGGAAATTAAACCCAAGGTATTTTAAACGATTTTTTTGGTGCGTGTTGGCGTAGCGCATTGCGTGCATTGGAGTTGCGTGTTACGCGTGCGTTAAAGTCTCGCATTCGCACTAAATGCCGAAGGTCGCGTATTCACGTCTGACTTATTGTAACGCCCGCCATTTTGTGATACTCTACTATTCAGACTTCAGTAATATAACTTTGTTTTATAATCGTGAAGATACTTTGTTTGAATACTAGAAAGATGAAATGTCTTACAAAGAACAGTAAATAGAATACATGTGTTGGATGCGCAGCGCAGTATTCTTGATGACGTCATTGGTGCTTGATAATTAATAAACATAATTTATTTCTATAAATAGTGTATTTTATTAACGTATAAACTGATTAGAGTAGCGCACCCGAGATACTAAGGCAACAGTCAATCATCTGCGCCTCAGAACATGGTGTTCGTAGGTTCGAGACTTCACTTACTGCTGAATCATTTCATTTGCAGTTAACACTGAACCTTGGCTCTTATTAATCTTATTTATGTAGGTAATGAACTTTCTCATTAGTCTAACTTAAATAGAAAGTAGAAAATGAGCTATCTAGTTAACTCCCTTAAGTAGGGAATATAAAATGAGCTAGTCCATTAGTGTAAATTGAGCAGGAAATAGGAAATGAGCTAAATAATTAGTCTAACTTAAGTAGGAAATAGAAAATGAGCTATCTCATTAGTCTAACTCAGTAGAGAGTAAGAAATGAGCTATCTCTTCAGTTTAACTTAAGTAGGGAATAGAAATTTAGCATTAGTATTAGTAGAGAATAGAAAATGAGCTGTCTGATTAGTCTAGCGTAAGTAGGGATTTTTTTAAGACGAAAAGCACATTGAGGCTATTATCGCCTCCCTAAATGTAAGTGTGAATGTAAAGTGTTTGTCGTAAGTGTAGTGTTGTAAGTGTGTGTTAGGCTAGGGTACCGCGAGGGACGTCTAAATCCTCTCAATAGGTGCAGCTGGTCTGTACCCGCTGCGGGGAAGTAGGGAATGGAAAATGAGTTATTTCATTAGTCTAACATAAGCAGGGAATAGAAAATAAGCTATCTCTTCAGTCTAACGTCAGTAGGGAATAGAGAATCGACCGTCTCATTAGTCTAACTTAAGTATGAAATAGAAAATGCGATATCTCATTAGTCTAATTTTAGTAGGAAATAGATAAGGAGCTGTTTGATTAGTCAAAATTAAATAGGGAATAGAAAATGACTTATTTCATTAGTCTAACTTAAGCAAGGAATAGAAAATGAGCTATCTCATTAGTCTAATTTAAGTAGGGAAAAGAAAATGGTCAGTTGGATCTGCCAAGACGTGAACAATGAAGATAGAAACATGTAACAAACAGCATCTTTTATCTACAGGACTAGTCGAAAGTCATATGCTTTATACAGGATGGTCGAAAATCCATGTAATATATTGTTTTCTTATAGAACTACAAATCATTCTTGCGTTTTCGAGAGAAAATACAGTAGATATATGTATATTAGCGAATGTCTGTCGGAAAATGAACTGTTGGAGCGGCCATCATGGTGAGACCCAGATCCGATACCTTGAAATGAGCGCCACTCCTAGCTTTGCCGCGATACGAAACAAAAAGACACTTCAATTGTACAAGAGGTAGATGTGTTCCGAGTGCGGCAGTGCGGACAACTCAGCTGATCCATTGTTTAACTGACCGAGCGAAGCGAGTCTCTGTTTCAACTCGACCGTTTGGCATTTAGTTTCTGTGTTCGTTGCGCAGTTTTGGCAAAACACATTGACCGATTGTTTTGAAATTTGATACGGAGGTACCTTGTATAAAGCCCGAATAAGGTATACGTAAGATGGCCCCTTTCACTTTCGTTTCAAGATGGCGTCCTTTGATTTACGATGTAGAGAGTAAGTAGTTTTGGCCAAAAGAATTGATCGATTGTTTTGAAATCTTGTATTATAAAGATACCTTGTATAAAGCCAGAATAAGGTATAAGTAAGATTTCCCCATTCACTTCCGTTTCAAGATGGCGTCCTTTGATTTACGATGATGAGCCAAAAGAATTGATCGATTGTTTTGAAATCTGGTACAAAGATACCTTGTATAAAGCCAGAATAAGGTATATGTAAGATTTCCCCATTCACTTCCGTTTCAAGATGGCGTCCTTTGATTTACAATGTAGAGAGTACGTAGTTTTGGCCAAAGGAATTGACCGATTGTTTTGAAATCTGGCACAAAGATACCTTGTAAAAAGCTAGAATAAGGTATATGTAAGATTGCCCCTTTCACTTTCGTTTCAAGAAGGCGTCCTTTGATTTACGATGATGAGCCAAAAGAATTGATCGATTGTTTTGAAATCTGGTACAAAGATACCTTGTATAAAGCCAGAATAAGGTATATGTAAGATTTCCCCTTTCACTTTCGTTTCAAGATGACGTCCTTTGATTTACGATGATGAGAATACGTCGTTTTGGCCAAAAGAATTGATCGATTGTTTTGAAATCTGTTACAAAGATACCTTGTATAAAGCCAGAATAAGGTATATGTAAGATTTCCTCATTCACTTCCGTTTCAAGATGACGTCCTTTGATTTACGATGATGAGAGTATGTAGTTTTGGCAAAAAGAATTGATCGATTGTTTTGAAATCTTGTATTATAAAGATACCTTGTATAAAGCCAGAATAAGGTATAAGTAAGATTTCCCCATTCACTTCCGTTTCAAGATGGCGTCCTTTGATTTACGATGATGAGCCAAAAGAATTGATCGATTGTTTTGAAATCTGGTACAAAGATACCTTGTATAAAGCCAGAATAAGGTATATGTAAGATTTCCCCATTCACTTCCGTTTCAAGATGGCGTCCTTTGATTTACGATGTAGAGAGTACGTAGTTTTGGCCAAAGGAATTGACCGATTGTTTTGAAATCTGGCACAAAGATACCTTGTAAAAAGCTAGAATAAGATATATGTAAGTTTGCCCCTTTCACTTTCGTTTCAAGAAGGCGTCCTTTGATTTACGATGATGAGCCAAAAGAATTGATCGATTGTTTTGAAATCTGGTACAAAGATACCTTGTATAAAGCCAGAATAAGGTATATGTAAGATTTCCCCTTTCGCTTCCGTTTCAAGATGGCGTCTTTGATTTACGATGATGAGCCAAAAGAATTGATCGATTGTTTTGAAATCTGGTACAAAGATACCTTGTATAAAGCCAGAATAAGGTATATGTAAGATTTCCCCATTCATTTCCGTTTCAAGATGGCGTCCTTTGATTTACGATGTAGAGAGTACGTAGTTTTGGCCAAAGGAATTGACCGATTGTTTTGAAATCTGGCACAAAGATACCTTGTATAAAGCTAGAATAAGGTGTATGTAAGATTGCCCCTTTCACTTTCGTTTCAAGAAGGCGTCCTTTGATTTACGATGATGAGCCAAAAGAATTGATCGATTGTTTTGAAATCTGGTACAAAGATACCTTGTATAAAGCCAGAATAAGGTATATGTAAGATTTCCACTTTCACTTGCATTTCAAGATGGCGTCCTTTGATTTACGATGATGAGAGTACGTAGTTTTGGCCAAAAGAATTGTGATTGTTTTGAAATGTGTTACGAAGATTTTCGAATGTGTTACTTTACTAGGTCAAAAGTATAATACAAAGCGGCCATCATGGTAAAACCTAGACCTGTGACTTTGAAAACAGCGCCAATCATATCTATGAAGTAATACGATCTATGAAATAATACAATTAATCTTATTGTATAAAGCCCGAATAAGGATGTGAATGATTATTTCCCATTCATTTCCGTTTCAAGATGGCCTCCACCGATTTAACGATGAAGAGTGTACGAAATTTCGGCCAAAGGAATTGAGTGAATGTTTTGGAATTTGGTAAGAATATACCTTGTATAAAGCCCGAATAAGGTGTGTTTTTTTATAAATTCACTTCCGTTTCAAGATGGCGGCCGCTAGTTTAAAGATGTCATGTGTTTCTGGCCGTTTTCTGTAATACTGGCTGGACGGCAAGAACTATCAAATTTTTCCGATTTACGGAGAACGAGTATAACATTTTCAATAACGTTGGTTCAATGATACTTTCTCTAAATATTACGGTTACCGGTTAAATTGGCGGAAAACGTTACGAGCGTCAGAGCGTTGTCGTACCGCGTTGGTCCGGCATTCAGTTAAGGATATACAGCGAGGTGTACTGTTTTCACTGGAAGCACCGAAACACAAGTACTCGCGAGTATTTTAGGTGTACGCAATATACATAAACTCTGTACATGCTTTAAATGCTTGTGCTTGTATTGAAAATTTGCTTCTATCACGCGCACGTTTCAATTAGAATAAAATAATAAATAATCCGTTAAATACTAATTACCTGCACTTTATCGTACGGTATTAAAACAGCCGCAAAGTCAAAACAAGTGCGTGAATTAATTCGCAAAAGAATGCGTGCGATACGCATCTTGTATTTAATGCACCTAATAACCGGATGGGTTTTAAAATCCCCCCTCCCCCTCTTTTAATTTTTTTTTACACTTACGTGACGAGAGTTTTTCACGCACGATGAACACGTGAGTAACTGCTTGCGAATTACAGCAGACATTTTCTCACGTAAAACGATTTCTACAAAAATCTGGCGTGATTTTTGAAAACCGGTTCGATGGATTTTGCTCAAATTTTTGTCAAATATGATTTTTGACGGCGGGATAAATTTTAATGTATAAAAATTTACGGACCGTGAGCAGATCTAACAGAAACATACCCTTTACTAGATCGAAGTATAATACAAAGCGGCCATCATGGTAAAACCTAGACCTGGGACTTTGAAAACAGCGCCAATCATATCTATGAAGTAATACGATGTGTGGTTATTAAATAACGAGACTGACGTAAAACATTTTTGGCTGCGAATCGTCTTCAACGTCTTGTCGGGCATCTTGAAAACGCTTAAACCATTCAAAAACACCTGCCCGCGATAAACATTCACTGCCATACACTTCTTTCAGTAAATTATAAGTTTCAGTAGCGGTTTTTCCAAGTTTGAAGTGAAATTTAACAACAATTTGTTGCTCTATTATTACACTAACCATTTTTTCCGACAAAACAAAATAACACTAACGGAAATGAAGGTTATGACCAAATGGTGTTGGTTACACAAACGAGACTAACTGCATTCTGAAGAGAAAGCTTCACACTAAACAGTTGTCGGTCAATGGCGGTTGGCGCATGCGCACTTGTTCCGCCGCAGCGTCAGTCTCGTTATTTAATAGCCACACCTCGTATATGTCAAAATGGTTCAAAATAAGTAGACAGATTTGTTTCGTCACATATACACATGTACCGAAATTTAATCCCAGCCGAAATTTAACTAAAACGACGCTTAATTATTGCACGCAAATGTCTCGATGACGTGATATAAGCGAATTAACATTATTTTTTAGCGAATTTCCTTTGAAAAACGAGCTGCTGGACCCGGGAACATGAAATGAGCGCCTGACCTTTGGATTATGTTTTGTGGTGTCGTTAACATTTGCATAGACCTACGTGTGTTTTAGCGCGATCACTTTCGAAATTACTGATTCAAAACATGGCACAAAAATCGATTTCAGTAAAAATTTTAACAAGTTTGTTAACTCGTAGAATTCTTTAACAGTTTCAAAATGGCGGTCATTTTAATTCTTAAAAAAATTAAGACTTTATTATCTAAAAAATCTTCAATTTTACAATCGTAACAGTGAAAAACTGTTCAAATTAGCGTGTTGAATTTTCGAAATCCGTTGAAGTTAAGGAATTTGACGGCGGTCAGGGTTTATTTTATTTCGTATTTTGAATGCAATTTATATTGCAGATTATATTGCTATTTATGATAGTGAAATCAGAGTTTAAATCGAGCGTTTAAAAAAATTGGTAATTGGTTTCTATCACGTCAGCGAGACAGCTGCGTGCAGCGGTTATTTCAACAGATTTGAGCAGCGACTCGCCCCGTATATAACTAAAATTTGAGAGAAATACGATTTTTGTCCGTAACCGATATTTCGTTTCCCGAATTCCCATTTTGCTGGATTACTAACGGTATATATATTTATATTATTTATATTTATTATAAATATATTTATTATTATTTATATTTATAATATTTATATTATCAGATATATATATATTTATATATCTGATTTCGATTAGAAAAATTTGATCGAAATCGTTATCGACGATTTTGAGAAATCTTAACACTTAAACAGTGTTTTACGCCTGCTATTGGTTTTATTGTTTATTTTATTTTAGTAATCAGTGTATCGACGAACGTATTTTCAGTTCAACACGGACCCTGACCGCCATCGGGTTCATTTCTGTATTTTGTACAAATTTTGAAAGGTGCAGCGGTAATTTACGTAGATTTTAAAACTTTTTACGATGGTTTTTTCATATTTTCAGAAGAGCGCATGGTAGAGTTGTGTTTTGATGGTCGCCGTTTTGAAACGGATGCTCACAAGTTTTAGCAAAAATCAATTCAATCGAGCCTAAGTTACTCATGCTAGATTGCTAACACGTACTTAATATTGCGTAAAAAGCACTTTTTATGCCATGACCAGTGCACGTTTCATGGTACCGGGTTTGGAAGGTGTAGAATTTAATTTAGTAATTTATAATTATTTGTGATTAAACTGTACTTTGAATTAACATGCCTTTTGGGTTTGATCTGGGGTAAAATTGTGTTTTATGGGTTTCAAATGGTCGCCATTTTGAAACGGATGCAAGAACGTTCTAGCCAAAATCATTCAATCGAACTAAAATTACGTATGCAACATTGCTAATACGTGTTTGATCTTGCGTAAAGAGCACTTTTTGTGCTACGATCGGTGCACGTTTCATGGTACCGAATTTGGAGGGGTGTAAAAAACACTATAGAATTTAATTTTGTAATTTTAAAATTATTTGTGATTATTCTGCACTTTGAATGCCTTCTGGCTTTGATCTGTGATCCGTAGACACACATAAATTGTTTAATATTCTTGAGAATGTTAATAACAAAATGAATGTTAGTACAAATGACTTAATGTCGATGTTTAACAAACCTTAGCTAACGATCGCCGTTGTCGGTTAGATTTATCTTGTTTTTTTATTAGCAAGTAATTAATTGTTTACTGTTTTGCATATTTATATTTGCCTGGTTAATGGGTAATTAATGATAGAGACGGAGTGTTGTCAGGAGGCGTACGCCCGAAGCACAGGATCAAATAAAATGTATACAATGTTACACACATTTTTTATCATTCGATAATAAACGAGTCTTAAATGTTCGTTTTAGTGTATGTTTTTCCATCACGCCTGAATTACCGCCGATCTTCAGTAAAAATGCCATCAAAAATGCTAAAACCGATTTTAGAAACGTTATTTAAAGAAAAATTATATAAAATGGTATTGAAACCGGTTTTATAAATTTTAAATGGTTTAAAGATATTTTAATGTCAATACTTCATCCACGTTAGGACTTATAACTAGGTCTTTAAGGTTAACGGGGAGGGTAAAGTTGACGACAGTAACTGCAAGTCTCGAACCAACGACCTTAAGACTCGTAGTTTAAGAACGCTGCAGACTAACGGTCGGTATCTTAGCCACATCAACTACAGGCCTTTTGTTTTAAAGTACGACAAGGCACAGGATCAGGAAACGATAAGATATGTCAAAATATAACATCAATTTTTACTCTCGATGAAGTATGACAAATGTTAAATGACATTTTCCACTAAAGATATAGTTTAAAGAAATTACAATCTTAAAGATATATTAAATTTAATCAAAATTGGTTTAGGCATCAGTCTACTGTTCACAAATACACAGGCACAAACATCTAAGTACTCAGGTGAATAGGAAACGATAAGATCGATAAAAATATAACGAAATGGTACTTATTACTGATAAATTATGACATGTCTTTAATGATATATTCCATTAAAGATATATATATATATATATATATATATATATATATATATATATATATATATCTTACCCACATCAACAAGTACGACAAGGCACAGGATCAGGAAACGATAAGATATATCAAAATATAACATCGACTTTTACTCTCGATGAAGTATGACAAATCTTAAATAATATTTTCCATTAAATGTATAGTTTAAAGAAATTGCATATATATTAAATTTAATCAAAATTGGCTTAGTCTACAGGCTCCTGTTCACAAACACACAGGCGCGCGCGCACACACACACACACACACACACACACAAACACACACAAACACAGGCACACACACACACACACACACACACACACAAACACAGGCGCACACACACACACACACACACACACACACACACACACACACACACACACACACACACACACACACACACACACACACACACACACACACACACACACACACACACACACACACACACACACACACACACACACACACACACACACACACACACACACACACACACACACACACACACACACACAACTAAGTACTCAGGTGAGTTGGAAACGATAAGATCGATAAAAATATAACGAGGAAACGATTTTTATTCTCGATTAAAGTATGACACTCTTTAATGATATATTCCTTTAAAGATATAGTTTAAAGAAATTACAATATTAAAGATATATATATATATATATATATATATATATATATATATATATATATATATATATATATATTATTATTATTATTATTATTTGCGCATAGACCCTATTGGATCACGCAAAGCACTCCGACTCATGTCTTGCTCCTTCTAATCCTCCACCTCCCTCACCCTGTCCCCATGGATCCTCCTCCGCTCCTCCGTCCATTTTACCCCTGCTCTCTTTGGGATTTCATTCTCTGGGACCCTCCAACCGAGCATCTTTCTCCTGTATGCATGCCTGTCTTCAACATCTGTTGAGTCTATTCCTGCGTCATGTAGGTCCATTCTGACTTGTGCGATCCACGACGTTGTTGATTTGACACCTTGTATATACTTAAGGATTCTGTTGGCAAGTCTCGTTGTTGGGAGTCTACTGATGTGTCCATAGAACCGAATCCTCCTTCTTCTGATATCTGCTGCCAGGTTCGATATCTTCTCTGTGGTCTTCCGGGAGTGCAACCTGTATCCATCTTCTGTTAATCTCAGACCAAGGATCTTCCTCAAGATTTTGCGTTCTTCCTTCAAAATACCCTCCATGGTAGCTTTTGTGTGGAGTGCTAGCGTCTCGCTTGCATATAATTAATCAATTTCGATTAAATTTATATATATATAAATTTAATCGAAATTGATTTAGTGTCCATTATACCGTTTACAGACAGACAAACATACATCTACGTATTAAGGTGATGAGGAAACGATCAAAATTTAACAAAACAATTTTCATTCTTGATAAAGGAAAAAGTTTAACGTAGATTTTAACGCTGATTACGACGGTGAAAGCAATTTTTTTAAAAAAAGTATAATTTTTAAAAGTTATTAATATCTAAAACATTTTAATGGCCGCCATTTTGAAACTTTTCAAAATATTGTGCTGCTTAACAAACTTTTCGAAGGTATTGCTAGTATCGAATTTTCTGTTAAGCTTGAATCAAATCAGAATAAACTTGCGGACGTATTATTACGTATTATAGCGTGTGCGGTGCACATTTCAAAGTCTCCGGTCTGGACCTTACTTTAATGGTCTATAGCTCATTTTCCATTGAGAATTCACTACAAATACACTTAGGTACAAATTAGTCAAAAGAGTAACTGTTAGACATTGTTTTGACTATCTGTGTAGGCATATACATTTTTCGTCACAAACTGCTTTTTCTTTATTTCAGGTTATTGTTATTGCTTAAATTTGCAGCTGATTGTTCAGTTAGCAGGGTTGGCACGCGAAACAGGCACGTATATCGAAGAATTTCGCCTAAACTGAACGTATTAAAACATTATTTTCGAGTGCAGTTAATTTCGTTGCAACCCGGTCGCCACTTCTGAGGCAGTGACTTCCGGCACGGCGGCCATTGTTGTTAGTAATTGATAGGGTGTCACTGGGCTATAAAGACACACAATTAGTTACACTATCCTTGCTTTTATTTATTTTTAATTACGACGCACGGTGAACACCTAATTACCAGAACACTTACTTATCGCATTGGGCAGTGCGAAGAAAATATTTTTGGACACTTTTTCAGTTTGGAGTTCAACAAACCATTTTTGTTATTACGGTGCAAAAGCGGTATGAACACATTGTATTTAATTATTTCTAAAGTTTTTTTTGTGTTTAAAGTCCGACTATTGTGCACACTTTGGCTAATGCAGACGATGGGTTGATTTATAGCGTATGAAAATACCAAGCCCTGGCCGGGAATCGAACCGGATCATCGGGGTGAAAGCCTAGTACGCTATCAACTAGGCCACTATTTCTAAAGATCGGGGCTCTTATTTTTTACTTTCTCTAAAAACAGGCTCTTAAGTGAATTTTTGTTAAAACAGTATTCAGTGTGATAAAATAATCTTCAAAACAAGAAAAAGGTCGTTGTAGCCAAAAGGAACCAGTTTAGAGACCAGTGGGAAAAACTGAAAAAACGATCGTCTATCAAATTTTCATCAAGAATTAAATTTCTTAAATCAATTTATTTTAGCTAATTTGAAATTTAAAATGATCGTGACCTACACCTGTCTCGCTGACGTGATAGGAGCGAATTTCACCATCACAACCAGCGTTAAAACCGCTTATGCTAGCATTTTAAATTTTCAAATTACATTGAAAATGCGTAAATGAACACTGACCGCCGTCAAATTACAATGGATTTTGAAAATTTAAAATAATAATTTCTGCAGTTTTAACGCTAATTAAGATGATTGGATCTGATCAAGAACGTTTACGACGAAAAAATTACTTATTTTTAAAGATTTTTAAAATGCCGCCATTTTGAAACTGTTGTACGAATTTCGCTGGTTAACGAATTTATCCAAAGTTGTTTTACCATAATCGATTTTTCTACCCAGTTTGATTGAAATCTATATAAACATCGTTTGTATAATTTTTAAAATTTTTCTTTCTGATATGTAAAGAAATTGCGTGTGAAGCTGTACATGACTAGAACAATTATATATACAATTTTAACGACTAGAAAAAAAAGTGTTATAGGGATCAGAAATTTCGCTCATTTCATGAAACGAACTTGGTCTGTATGTTTCCTTCCTACCTCTGTCCAATAGCTCATTTTCCACAGTAAATTTGTTTCAAACTGTTTATCCAAGAACATCCATCGATTCTTAATGAGCAAAAGGGTTTAAAAATCACAGTTTGTCTAAACGTTTTGGGGAAGCTCTAAAACTCTTTTGTGTTAAAAGAATATATGTGTTCCAAATCAATTTTTACGTCTAATTTCAAGTGACACAATATACTACATATAGATAACATATTTTACTCCAACACATTTTAGGATTTTTCCCATGAATATTTTACCTCTACATATTTTAGAATTTCACCCATAATATTTTAGGATATTATCCACAAATATTTTAGGATTTTATTCCTAAATATTTTAGGATTCCACCCATAAATATTTCAGAATTTCACCCGTAAATATTTTAGAATTTTACCCTTAAGTATTTGAAAATTTTATTCCTAAATATTTCAGGATTTTACCATAAAATATTCCAGAATTCCGCCCATAATTATTTTAGAATTTTACTGATGATTCTATCATATTTCGAGATTTTATCAATAAATATTTTAGGATTTTATCAATAAATATTTTAGGATTTTATCAATAAATATTTTAGGATTTTACCCGTAAGTATTTGAGAATTTTATCCCTAAATAGTTCAGGATTTTACCATGAAATATTCTAGAATTTCACCCATAATTATTTTATAATTTTACTCATGAATATTTCAGGATTTTATTAATAAATATTTTAGGATTTTACCCGTAAGTATTTGAGAATTTTATTCCTAAATAGTTCAGGATTTTACCGTGAAATATTCTAGAATGTCACCCATAATTATTTTAGAATTTTACTAATGAATATTTCAGGATTTTATCAAAAAATATTTTAGGATTTTATCAATAAATATTTTAGAATTTTATCAATAAATATTTTAGGATTTTACCCGTAAGTATTTGAGAATTTTATTCCTAAATAGTTCAGGATTTTACCGTGAAATATTCTAGAATGTCACCCATAATTATTTTAGAATTTTACTAATGAATATTTCAGGATTTTATCAAAAAATATTTTAGGATTTTATCAATAAATATTTTAGAATTTTATCAATAAATATTTTAGGATTTTACCCGTAAGTATTTGAGAATTTTATTCCTAAATAGTTCAGGATTTTACCATGCAATATTCTAGAATTTCACCCATAATTATTTTAGAATTTCACTCATGAATATTTCAGGATTTACCCATAAATATTTTACGATTTTATCAATAAATATTTTAGGATTTTACCCATAAATATTTTAGGATTTTATCCCAAAATATTTTTTATCATCAGCCACTATATTCTTCCTATGTACGCGTCGCTTACGAATAAGATATGCGTTTACGACAGACAGACATACATTCACACGCGCGAATTTAACAAGGATTAACTCTGATAAAGTTAATTACGACACTAATTACCGCAGCACGCAGCTGTCTCGCTGACGTGATAAATGGGAATTTTGATAACAATAGGAATTTGCCTCTAACTTGCCATTTTTGAAATTATGATTTCACCATCATAATCAGCAGTAAAATCTGCATATATTAGCATTTTAAATTACATTTAAAATACGAAAATTGTTTAATGAATGCATCACAATTATAAGTACCATATAACTTGTAATTCAAGACAAAAATGGAATGTTTCAGGAATTTGCCTCAAGTTTCGCCCAGTATCACAGTGGTTGCAGAGATACATAACCTACATTAAGAAGAATGGCATCGCGTACTGCACGTAGAAGACATAGCAACACCATTTGGGCTACGTGCTGAACATTATAAAATGGCAAGTGCTAGTTTTAAAAAGGAATTTATAAAAACGTCGTAAATCTTTCATTAACAACGCTGAACTATACATTCAGTTTAAAGTTTATATGGAGACGAAAAATCAATTTTGTTTTGTTTAGCGTTACTCGTGCCTGTCGGTAAAGTGTACATTTAAAATTGGAGGTTGTTGAAACAACGAAATCGGTAGCTTCAATTGAATCAGGATTTTACCATGAAATATTATAGAATGTCACCCATAATTATTTTAGAATTTTACTCATGAATATTTCAGGATTTTATCAATAAATATTTCAGGATTTTATCAATAAATATTTTAGGATTTTGCCCGTAAGTATTTGAGAATTTTATTTCTAAATAGTTCAGGATTTTACCATGAAATATTATAGAATTTCACCCATAATTATTTTAGAATTTCAGTTATGAATATTTCAGGATTTACCCATAAATATTTTACGATTTTATCAATAAATATTTCAGGATTTTATCAATAAATATTTTAGGATTTTACCCGTAAGTATTTGAGAATTTTATCCCTAAATAGTTCAGGATTTTACCATGAAATATTCTAGAATTTCGCCCATAATTATTTTAGAATTTTACTCATGAATATTTCAGGATTTTATCAATAAATATTTCTGGATTTTTACAATAAATATTTTAGGATTTTACCCGTAAGTATTTGAGAATTTTATTTCTAAATAGTTCAAGATTTTACCATGAAATATTCTAGAATTTCACCCATAATTATTTTAGAATTTCAGTTATGAATATTTCAGGATTTACCCATAAATATTTTACGATTTTATCAATAAATATTTCAGGATTTTATCAATAAATATTTTAGGATTTTACCCGTAAGTATTTGAGAATTTTATTTCTAAATAGTTCAGGATTTTACCATGAAATATTCTAGAATTTCACCCATAATTATTTTAGAATTTCAGTTATGAATATTTCAGGATTTACCCATAAATATTTTACGATTTTATCAATAAATATTTCAGGATTTTATCAATAAATATTTTAGGATTTTACCCGTAAGTATTTGAGAATTTTATCCCTAAATAGTTCAGGATTTTACCATGAAATATTCTAGAATTTCGCCCATAATTATTTTAGAATTTTACTCATGAATATTTCAGGATTTTATCAATAAATATTTCAGGATTTTATCAATAAATATTTTAGGATTTTACCCGTAAGTATTTGAGAATTTTATTTCTAAATAGTTCAGGATTTTACCATGAAATATTCTAGAATTTCACTCATAATTATTTTAGAATTTCACTCATGAATATTTCAGGATTTACCCATGAATATTTTACGATTTTATCAATAAATCCTGATTCAATTAAAATTGAATCGTTTCAACATAATCGCGTCACGCATTTGTCTCGCTGACGTGATAGAAACAAAATTCCGAAGGTGTTTTCATTTATCCCACCCTTTTTGAAAATCCAATTTCGCCGTAATAATTGGCGCTGAAATCTTCGTGACTGTACTTTAAAATTGAAAGCAAGAAAACGAACCTTGACCGCCGACAGACAATTTCGTATTTTGGTTTTGAAAATTCAAAATACTAATTTATGCAAACACGCTGATTACTGTGATGAAATCGGATTTTCAAAAAAGGGTAAAGGATTAAAAAAATGTTTTTTAAAGATTCGAAACGACCACCATTTGAAACTTTTGCAATGATTTAACTGGTTGTCCAAGGTGTAACAGAAATCAATCGGCATAAACTCAACTTTAAAAATTAAATTAAAGTTAAAATTAAATGTGTTTTAAGCTTAAAATTAAATTGAATTTTTTAAACATTACAAAACATTAAAAGTACAAAAATAAAGATTTGAAATGACCACCATTTTAAAACTGTTGGAGATTTTACCGATATCAATGGCATAAATTAAACTTTAAAAGTTAAATTAAATTAAAATTAAATAAGTATTAAGTTCAAAATTAAATCGAATTTTTAAACGTTAAAAAATATTGAAAGTACAAAAAATTCTTCTTCTTTTCTGCTAGGATTATTGTCACTATGTTGAGTATAATGATCTGCCTTCCCTAGCTTCGTCAGTTCTACTTTTGTTGACGCGTTTCGGAGAACCTCCATCTTCAAAAACTATATCTATACTCCAGTAGTTAGGGAAGGTAGATCATTATACTCAACATAGTTACAAAAATGAACCCTGAACGCCGAACTAGGTTCGCGTAAGATCTTTTTCCATTCATCTTCGTTCCAAAATGGCGGCCTCTGATTTACAATGAGGGTTTACGCAGTTTTGGCCAAACGCATTGACCGATTGTTTTGAAATTTGGTGCAAAGGTAACTTCTATAAAGCCCAAATAAGGTACGTGTAAGATATTTTCTCATTCACTTACGTTTCAAAATGGAGGTCTATGTCTTACGATGACGATTGTACGCAGTTTTGGCCAAACGCATTAACCGATTGTTTTGAAATTCGGTACAAAGGTAACTTCTATAAAGCCCAAATAAGGTACGCGTAAGATGTTTCCCCATTTACTTCCGTTTCAAGATGGCGGCGGGCTATGATTTATCGATACTGAGTGTAGTTGCCGACTGTTTCCTATAATACTGGCTGAACGGCAAGACCTATTACAATTGACGTGAAAAATGAACGTTTCGTCAAGGTTATAACGTGTAACGTGGCGAGGAACGGATAAAAGACGTGTGCGAAAGAAAGTGTTTCAGAAGAGAAAGAGATGTTGGGGTAACAGACCCGGCCAACGGTGGAGAGATCCTTAAAGCCGGCTCGGGTCCGATAAACTTAGATGCAGATCCCAGCCCAGCCAGTCTGCCTCATTACTCTCAATCCCCTTTATGCCCCAGAAACCAGTGAAGAGTAACTCGTTTTCCTTGAGAGTAACCGGTGGCCTCGGTAATCCTTGAGCCGCCTCGGTGGCTTAGTTGATAGCGTACTGGGCTTTCACCCCGAGGACCCGGGTTCGATTCCCAGCCAGGGCTTGGCATTTTCATACGCTATAAATCATCCCATCGTCTGCATTAGGCCAAGTGTGCACAATAGTCGGACGTTTTAAAAAAATAAAAAATATAAAAATATACAATTGACCGCTTTACGGAGAATGAGCATGAAATTACCAATAAAGTCGGTCCAGTAACATTTCCCTCAAATATTACGGTTACCGGTTCAATTGACGGACGCTGTATTTTAATGAAGAATTACCGCAAGGTCTGCTGTTCTTTGAACTACTTGTGTTCAACGTGTGAAAGTAATGTTTAACCTTAAGTATAGCAGGTGTAAACATCTGTTTGTGTTTATAGACAGACAGACAGACAGTCGCAGATTAAATTAACATCAATATGTACGTTTACCGAACGGAAGCATGTTGTTAACCACGAGATGTCGTCCTTTCTCCTCCGTTACACAAGCCTTGGAGAAGTCTACCTTGGTGGTAAAGAGATAAAGAGATTGCCTTTTACAAGAAGTAACGGTTGCATTATGTGTACGGTGTTTTTTGTTGTCATGTTGGCAACAACTAGATTGAAGTGCATGCGATGTAGATGATCAATAATTTCTTGTGGTAAATTTCTTCGGCTTCTTTAAGGCCTCTATTACAGTCATTGCCATGCAGGATGTGTCCTTATGAAGGCTTTTGCTACGATAGTTCCTTTTATAAAAATATAAATCATTAATTATTTTTATTTCTTTCATACCTCGCAGGAGAATTGTTTGATTAACTAAATTGAGAGGATTTAGACGTCCCTCGCGGTACCCGAGTCTAACACTTACTCACACTTACAACACTATACTTACTATTTTAACACTTTATACTCACTTACATTTAGGGAGGCGATAATAGTCTCATGTGCTTTTTGCCTTAAAAAAAAATTTTCTTTCATATCTGTTAATTTGCTTTTTATAATTACATTTTTTTAAAATAAACAATTCATGATTATTTTATTATTATTAATTCCTGTTATAATTTCAGTTAACAGTAAAAATAATTATCTTAAATTATAAAAAAAAACAACTGTCGTTAAAATGGCTCCAAAACATGTGCTAAATTGAATTATATGCTACGGAGGGGGAGGGGTATAAAAATTGGACCAATAGGGTTTCTGGCAACATCCGAAATATTAATCTACGCGTGTATCGACTTACAGCTAGACAGTACTCATATTTTGCTTACTCAAGTCTATACATTTTTTTTTTTTTAACGTCCGACTACTGTGCACACTTGGGCTAATGCAGACGATGGGATGATTTATAGGCGTATGAAAATGCCAAGCCCTGGCCGAGAATCGAACCCGGGTCCTCGGGGTGAAAGCCCAGTACGCTATCAACTAGGCTACCGAGGCGGCTCAAGTCTATACAGCTCCCGGTCTATTTGGTATTGTCTTCTGGTTCTTGGTTCACCAGGAAACTAATCCCTTTGCAACCTGTTTTTATCGCCCCTTCCAACCACTAACTTGTCAATCTTTCGTTCAACGGTAACTCTGCATCACAGCACGCACCTGTCTCGCTGACGCGTTAAATCGAATTAATTTTTTTTTTTGTAAGGCGAAAAGCACATTGAGGCTATTATCGCCTGCCTCAATGTAAGTGTGAGTGTAAAGTGTTAGTCATAAGTGTAGTTTTATAAGTGTAAGCGTGTGTTAGACTCGGGTACCGCGAGGGACGTCTAAATCCTCTCAACAGGTGCAGCTAGTCCGCAACCCCTGCGGGTGAATTTGAAAAACGAGTTTATAAAACTCATTTCACTATAACAAACAGTATTTGCAAAAATAATCTTAGTTTAGCAAACATTCCCATTGCACTGATAATACGAAAATGAACCATGACAGCCGTCAGGTGATTAATTTGAATTTAAATTGAATTTTCATTGAAAAAGGAACTATTGCAGCTGCCATTATACTAAGGCAACAGGCAATAAAAACCCATCCTGAAGGTCTTTTTATTAAAGAGACCTTAACGTCAAACCGTTAAATATTTAATGTCTCATAAAAATATTCGTTTTTGAATGCCTTTTTTGAAATTATACAACACTTTTGCAGTGTTTGTAATTACTGCGTCTTACAACAGTTATTATTGAATTAAAATTTTACATTTTAAGGGCACACACAGGACATTACACAGGCGCACACACACACACACACACACACACACACACACACACACACACACACACACACACACACACATATGCACATGCACACACAAACAGACACACACACACACACACACACACACACACACACACACACACACACACACACACACACACACACACACACACACACACACACACACACACACACACACACACACACACACACACACACACACACACACACACACACACACACACACACACACATACACACACACACACACACACACACACACACACACACACACACACACACACACACACACACACACACACACACACACACACACACACACACACACACACACACACACACACACACACACACACACACACACACACACACACACATATGCACACACAAAACACACACACACACACACACACACACACACACACACACACACACACACACACACAGACACAGACACACACACACACACACACACACACACACACACACACACACACACACACACACACACACACATGCACACACACACACACACACACACACACACACACACACACACACACACACACACACACACACACACACACACACACACACACACACACACACACACACACACACACACACACACACACACACACACACACACACACACACACACACACACATATGCACACACAAACACACAGGCACACACACAAACGCGCGCGCGCATCAAATTAATAATTCATTAATTTGTGTAATTTAGATTGTACCTTCAATACAAATCCTAATTGTCGCACGTTAAACAAGTAATATACTTAATGTACATTAAGAATAATATACATATTATTTTTAAAAATATGTATATGTAATTTTGAAAATCAAATTTTATAATATTAATCAGCGTTAAAACCTTTGTAAATTAGCATTTTAATTTTGTTCTTGATAATACACAATTTACCTCTGCTATCTAGTACAGGTATGTGAGATGTGTACAGTAGAGGAATGTGAGTGTAAATTGTTAAAGTCGTAAGTGTTGTGTTGTAAATGTAAGTGTGTGTTAGACTCGGGTAACGCGAGGGACGTCTAAATCCTCTCAATAGGTGCAGCCGGTCTGCGCCCATCTGAGGAGCATTTTTAAAGTAAACTAGAACAACAAACATAACCTCAATTGAAATGATATTGAAGCTATTGTGCGAAATCAGCTGTTTAGAAGTAGTCACTTCCAGTCTTGATATATACAAGAACAATAACAATTTAAGGCAATGAAATTATATTGTTTTTATAAAGAGTGAGAGAAATATAAAAATTGTACAACGTAAAACTAGCTGAATACCCGTGTTTCGCTTCACTTTGAATATGTAGGCGTCACGTTTAAGTTGCTTTTTGTTGTTATTTTAAGGCGAAAAGCACATTATATTATCGCCTCCCTAAATGTAAGTGTGAGTGTAAAATGTTAAATTCGTAAGTGTAGTGTTGCAAGTGTAAGTGTGTGTTAGACTCAGGTACAGCGAGGGACGTCTAAATCCTCTCAATAGTTGCAGCTAGTCTGCACCCCCTTCTGGGGGGGTCACGTTTAAAATGTATTGTTAACGTCGTGGTTAATCGAACAAACAATAACAATCGTATGTGTGTACGCGCGCGCGCGTGTGTGTGTGTGTGTGTGTGTGTGTGTGTGTGTGTGTGTGTGTGTGTGTGTGTGCATGTGTTTGTGTGTGCATGTGTTTGTGTGTGTGTGTGTGTGTGTGTGTGTGTGTGTGTGTGTGTGTGTGTGTGTGTGTGTGTGTGTGTGTGTGTGTGTGTGTGTGTGTGTGTGTGTGTGTGTGTGTGTGTGTGTGTGTGTGTGTGTGTGTGTGTGTATGTGTGTGTGTGTGTGTGTGTGTGTGTGTGTGTGTGTGTGTGTGTGCGCCTGTGTAATGTCCTGTGTGTGCCCTTAAAATGTAAAATTTTAATTCAATAATAACTGTTGTAATTATTATTACGCGTGCGTGTGTACGAGTGCAGCTATATACTTAAATAAATCGATAACATCGTAAATCAAGTATAGAGTGCCGTTAAGGTCTGCCGGCCTGCCCATATACAAATGTATTACAATAATTAATACTTTAATCAAGCAATCGTTATTACTTCCAGTTGACGACTAAAATTTCAAAAAAAAAACTTAGGCAGTGTGGGACGGCCGACAGAAGCGACTACTTCTTCTAGCATGCCTGACTGTAGGGCCTATACTTTTTCACTATTATGATTTAATTATTTTTACACAAATTGAGATGCGTGCAGAAAGGACAACTGTTAAAATTTATTTTCGTATTAAATTTCGCGTATAGGTACACAACTTAAAAATTAACTGAAACTGTCACAGACTATGAATTTGAGTATCTTAGAATATATAATTAATTGTTTATAACCCTACTTTTGACAGTAGTCTTTGTATAATAATAAATATAATATTTGTGATTCTGGCATTCAAAAATTGGTACAAGTCATGTACATTAAATAATTTAACTACACAAATTTAGAAAATACACATTTTTAAAATGTATTGCTTTTTTAAGGCGAAAAGCACATTATCGCCTCCCTAAATGTAAGTGTGAGTGTAAAGTCGTAAATGTAGTGTTGTAAGTGTAAGTGTGTGTTAGACTCGGGTACCGCGAGGGACGTCTAAATCCTCTCAATAGGTGCAGCTAGTCTGCACTCCTCTGAGGAGCATTTTTAAAGTAAACTAGAACAATAAACATAAACTCAAATGAAATGATATTAAAACTATTGTGCGAAATCAGCTGTTTAGAAGTAGTCACTTCCAGCCTTGATATATACAAGAACAATAACGACTAATGAGTTCGGAATGTAACGACATACGAACTGCACATCGTTTGGGCAAATCAAATTTGATCGTGTGTATTTTAATTGTGTTTAGTGTTTGTGACGTGTTTTGTTTAACATTGTGACGACCTCGGCAGAGGGATTTGACATTTTGTATTACGGCCTGAAGATGAAACAGTAAGGTTTCGAAACCGCGGTAGCCTTTACGAGGTGAGTAAATAGAGCAATAGAAGAAAAAATAGGTTGCAATCCTAATTATTTAAATATTGGTCCGGTGGCAGTGTTGAAATAATGATTTTTGTTTCTATTTTTCGAGGTAAAGTATCAGCTCTCGAAAGATTGCTTTTGAATCGCCCTGTAGATATAAAAATATCCTAATGTTTAAATTTCCGTTTATTTAATGTTAACATGTCGTTAAGTTTTGTAAATACGCTTCTATCACGTCAGCTGCAGACGCTTATTCTGAAGTGCAATAAGTTTTCTTGTTTTTCTTTACGTTTAAGCTAAAATGCACGAGGGCAGCAGCAGCACAAAAGGAGGGATATTTGCCGAAGCGTACGGTGGCTTTTAACAAAGGTGGAACGTTTTAAAGGAACTAAGTGCCCTTAGTAGCGCGGCTTAGCGCATTGGCCTTTCATTGGCTTCTCTCATTTATAGAACTGCGAAACGTGGCCAGAGCCCTTCTCCCTTCACAGTGTGCACACAAGTAACAGTTTAAAGTTAATATATAACGTTCCAACGTATTTTCACTGGAAAATGAGCTGTTGGAGCGGCCATTACGGTAAGACCCGAGACCTTGAAATGAGCACCGATCATGACGTCTATATAACCGTGTGTGTGTGTGTGTGTGTGTGTGTGTGTGTGTGTGTGTGTGTGTGTGTGTGTGTGTGTGTGTGTGTGTGTGTGTGTGTGTGTGTGTGCGTGTGCGCGCGCGTGCGTGTGTGCGTGCGTGCGTGTGTGTGTGTGTGCTTGTGTGTGTGCGTGCGCGCGCTCGTGTGTGTGCGTGTGCGCGCGCGCGTGTTGTGTGTTTGTGTGTGCGCGCGCTCGTGTGTGTGTGCGTGTTTGTGTGTGTGTGTGTGTGTGCGTGCTTGTGTGCGTGCGTGCGTGCGTGCGTGCGTGTGTGCTTGTGTTTGTGTGTGTTGTGTGTTTGTGTGTTCGCGCGCGCGTGTGTGTTTGTGCGCGCATGCATGTGTGTGCGCGTGTGTGTGCGTGCGTATGTGCGCGCGTACAAATAGTACGTGGACAGTAATGGCGATCACCGTTAACGGTAAGGGTAAAGCAACGGAAGTAACTGCTTCTTGAACCCACAACCTTGAGTTGAGCAGCTCAGAGACGCAGCAGACTGACCGTTGCTTTGGCCACATCGATCACTGAGCCTTATATAGACCGATGCATATAGATAGATAAATAGACAAATAGATAGTTGGTTAGTTAGATAAGTACTATAAGTAGATAGATAGAAGTAGGCATATATATTAATATTATTTTTAAAATTATTTTAAGGCATAGAGCAGTAACTGCTTCTTGAACCCACAACCTTGAGTTGAGCAGCTCAGAGACGCAGCAGACTGACCGTTGCTTTGGCCACATCGATCACTGAGCCTTATATAGACCGATGCATATAGATAGATAAATAGACAAATAGATAGTTGGTTAGTTAGATAAGTACTATAAGTAGATAGATAGAAGTAGGCATATATATTAATATTATTTTTTAAAATTATTTTAAGGCATAGAGCAGTAACTGCTTCTTGAACCCACAACCTTGAGTTGAGCAGCTCAGAGACGCAGCAGACTGACCGTTGCTTTGGCCACATCGATCACTGAGCCTTATATAGACCGATGCATATAGATAGATAAATAGACAAATAGATAGTTGGTTAGTTAGATAAGTACTATAAGTAGATAGATAGAAGTAGGCATATATATTAATATTATTTTTTAAAATTATTTTAAGGCATAGAGCAGTAACTGCTTCTTGAACCCACAACCTTGAGTTGAGCAGCTCAGAGACGCAGCAGACTGACCGTTGCTTTGGCCACATCGATCACTGAGCCTTATATAGACCGATGCATATAGATAGATAAATAGACAAATAGATAGTTGGTTAGTTAGATAAGTACTATAAGTAGATAGATAGAAGTAGGCATATATATTAATATTATTTTTTAAAATTATTTTAAGGCATAGAGCAGTAACTGCTTCTTGAACCCACAACCTTGAGTTGAGCAGCTCAGAGACGCAGCAGACTGACCGTTGCTTTGGCCACATCGATCACTGAGCCTTATATAGACCGATGCATATAGATAGATAAATAGACAAATAGATAGTTGGTTAGTTAGATAAGTACTATAAGTAGATAGATAGAAGTAGGCATATATATTAATATTATTTTTAAAATTATTTTAAGGCATAGAGCAGTAACTGCTTCTTGAACCCACAACCTTGAGTTGAGCAGCTCAGAGACGCAGCAGACTGACCGTTGCTTTGGCCACATCGATCACTGAGCCTTATATAGACCGATGCATATAGATAGATAAATAGACAAATAGATAGTTGGTTAGTTAGATAAGTACTATAAGTAGATAGATAGAAGTAGGCATATATATTAATATTATTTTTTAAAATTATTTTAAGGCATAGAGCACATAGAGGCTAATATCTCCTCCCTAAATGTAAGTGTGAGTGTAAAGTGTTAAAGTCGTAAGTGTAGTGTTGTAAGTGTAAGTGTGTGTTAAGACTCGGGTACCGCGAGGGACGTCTAAATCCGCGGAGTTAATATTTAAATAGATAAAAAAGGTAGACGTTTGTAGTTAGGTAGATATACAGATGCATGTATAAATAAATAATTTAATAGATAAATAGATAGGTGGATAATTAGACAGATAGATAATAATATAGGCAGCTATCTGTATATGCACGGATAGATTGAAATATGACAAAACTCGATCAAGGAATAATTGAAATCAGCTTGAATTGTTTGTAAAGTTTAGCGTTGAGGTGATAAAAGTGTCACAACAAGAAGTTTAATAAATAATGCGCTCCACTTACCCACTGCTGGCTGTATGCAGCCTTTACAACAAACAAACAAACAGGTGCAGTCGTATAATTTACACGATCGATGCTTTCCTTTTTCCTTTGCACAATTATCAATGTCCAGTTAAGCTTGGTTTTATCTTATCATTAATGAATCCATACAGCTGTGTAATTAGTTCAGTTTTAAACACTGCTTCGAACGTGAAATAATTGATACGGTAAACAGCGCATACCGACGACCTTGTAGAATATGTATTAGGTCTTACAGTCTCGGTGATGACGTCACACAGCTCCGTGATGACAGCAAATTTCCTGCACAGGCAACGTCACATTACAAAGCTTTATATTTTTTCAAATTTTATATTTCAGAATGAATACCAAAATAATGTCTTCTTCTTCTTCTTTTCGTTCTCCGACGTTTTCCGTTTCCTTCTTCCATTTTTCTCTGTCTTTCCACGGATTTTGATCAAATCCCTTCTCACACTTCCTTATCAATTCCTACTCTTGAACTAAGTCTCGGTCTTCTCTTTTTCATACCGACAACCTTGTAGAATATGTATTAGGTCTTACAGTCTCGGTGATGACGTCACACAGCTCCGTGATGACAGCAAATTTCCTGCACAGGCAACGTCACATTACAAAGCTTTATATTTTTTTAAATTTTATATTTCAGAATGAATACCAAAATAATGTCTTCTTCTTCTTTTCGTTCTCCGACGTTTTCCGTTTCCTTCTTCCATTTTTCTCTGTCTTTCCACGGATTTTGATCAAATCCCTTCTCACACTTCCTTATCAATTCCTACTCTTGAACTAAGTCTCGGTCTTCTCTTTTTCATACCGACGACCTTGTAGAATATGTATTAGGTCTTACAGTCTCGGTGATGACGTCACACAGCTCCGTGATGACAGCAATTTTCCTGCACAGGCAACGTCACATGACAAAGTTTTATATTTTTTTAAATTTTATATTTCAGAATGAATACCAAAATAATGTCTTCTTCTTCTTTTCGTTCTCCGACGTTTTCCGTTTCCTTCTTCCATTTTTCTCTGTCTTTCCACGGATTTTGATCAAATCCCTTCTCACACTTCCTTATCAATTCCTACTCTTGAACTAAGTGTCGGTCTTCTCTTTTTCATACCGACAACCTTGTAGAATATGTATTAGGTCTTACAGTCTCGGTGATGACGTCACACAGCTCCACCGCTATCGTGATGGCAGCAAATTTCCAGCACAGGCAACGTCACATTACAAAGTTTTATATTTTTTTAAATTTTATATTTCAGAATGAATACCAAAATAATGTCTTCTTCTTCTTTTCGTTCTCCGACGTTTTCCGTTTCCTTCTTCCATTTTTCTCTGTCTTTCCACGAATTTTGATCAAATCCTTTCTTTCACTTCCTTATCAATTCCTACTCTTGAACTAAATCTCGGACTTTTCTTTTTCTGCGACCATGCGGTTTCCATTTTAGAATCTGTTTGGGAAATCGATTTTCGTCCATCCTTTGGACACGGCTAAACCATCGAAGTTGTTCATTAAGATGTCGTCTACAATGGTGTGCTTCGCATCCATGTTTTCACGGGTTCTTAAATTTAATCTTTTCCCTTTTGGACCGACCTGCGGCTCTTCGCCAATAGTCAATTTTTAAGTAATTAGGATTATGACCTATTCTTCCCGTCAGTGGTCTATCTACTCACCTCGTAAAGGCTACTGCGGTTTCGAAACTATTGTTTCATCTTCAGGCCGTGATACAAAATGTTAAATCCCTGTGTCGAGGCCGTCACAAAGTCAAATAAAACATTAAAAACATACGTCACAAACACCGAACACAAAAACACGATTAAAATATGTTACAATAATGAAGACAATTTCTGTAGCTTCAAGACATTTTTTTCAGTGTCCATACTCCGCTTCCATTTGAGAAAATAGCTGTTGATCCCACACGATGCTGTATCATTATCTTTATTGCTCTTCTTCCCAAGGAGTTTCGTTCTTTTATCGCTGTATCCAAGAGTCCATCATTCGCAGGTGTCATTCCCAAATTCTTATAAGTTTTACAACCTTTTATTCGTGTGTTGTATTCCAATAGAAGATTCCTGCTCTGTCCTCCACTGAACATGCACTCCGTTTTGTTTAGGTTTACCTCAAGTCCCGAATATATTCCTTTATTAATTTTCTATTCACATTTTTCTGTTTTTTTGTTTCAGTTGCCATACTTCGCTTACATATAAGATTATACCTTTTATAATTGTATTATACATTCTATGTTTATTTATTTTTGATATCTGTTGATCCCATAAGATGCTATTCACTATCCTTATTTATCTTCTTCCAAAAGTGTTTCGTCCTTTATCGCTGTGTCCAAGAGTCCATTCGTAATTGTCATTCCCAAATACTTGCAAGTTGTACACCCTTTGCTTTGTGTGTAATGACCCAATAGAAGATTCCTGATTTGTCCTCCACTGCACACGTACTCCATTTTGGCCTTACGTTTCTACTCATGTATTCTACATCCTTATAATCCTGCGCTGTAACTATCTGGTCATCTGCAAAGCATAGGGCGAGTAAGGTGTTGTCGTTTTATGGTATACACATTCTCTCATAACTTAAAAGAATGTTTTTTTTTTTTTTTTAACGTCCGACTATAGTGCACACTTGGGCTAATGCAGACGATGGGATGATTTATAGCGTATGAAAATGCCAAGCCCTGACCGGGAATCGAACCCGGGTCCTCGGGGTGAAAGCCTAGTACGCTATCAACCAGGCCACCGAGGCGGCTCTTAAAAGAATGTATATACAACGTAATGAAAATTGTTACGGCCATATTTTGCTTGCATTTTTACATAAAGTGTATCAAATTCAAAGCGAAAGATATTTTCAGTTCAACAGTAAATCGAAAATAATCGCTGCACGCAGGCGTCTAGCTGACGTGATGGAAACAAATTTCAAAAACTATTTTTCTATATTTTACCTTTTTTTACGTTCTAATCCACCATCATAATCGAAATTAAAATCTGCAAATGTTCGCATTTTCAACTTTGTAATTTTTGTGCGATAAGTTTTCAACAATATTTCGGGACGATTTGTAGGCTTGATTGTTTTCAGCTGTGGTACGTTTTGTCCCAGGTGGGTGAAGACCCACAGCTGGTATCGTTGGAGAAATTGGGTCGCTTCGTAATTAACTCGCTTGTCATATGTAAATGCAGATGAACATTCCCTTTGATACGAGACTGCTTAAATCAATCTAATGAATTATAAATACATAAATAATTAAAACGAGTAACTATCTCGCTGCCGTGATGGAAGCGAATTTCTAAACGTTTCTTAATTGACTCACTTTCTGAAACTCTGATTTCATCATTACAAACAGCATTAAAATCTGCGTACATTGGCATTTTAAACTTTCAAATTGCACTGAAAATAGGAAAGTGAACCTTGACCTCCGTGTCAAATTAATTTTTTTAAATTTAACGGATTTCGACAATTCAATATGTTAATTCATGTAAGTTTTTAACGCTGATTACGATAGTGAAATCGGATTTCCAATAATGTTTTCGCCAAAAACGTTTGAATTTTTAAACAGTTGAAAGGGCCGCCATTTTGAAACTTACGAACGAATTTTGTCGGTCGGTTCGAGCTACTACATAATCGATTTTCGTGCAAAGTTTGAATCAAATCGGACTAAAATTACGATCGTGAGCTAACAATATTATTTTAACTGCTTAAAAAGTGACCGGCGTTCGATTCAACGTTCTGGATGGTTTGGGCCTTACCACGATGGCCGGTCTAAATAGATGATTTTTAAATGGAAATTCACTAAAAAGTAACCAAATTTAATAAAATTACATAAACAGATATTTTAATATGCGATATTTTTTTGTATTTTACAAAAATCAAACACCTTATAATAATAAAAAGCAAAGTTTTATAATGTAAACTGCACCTTGACCTGACATTCATCCAATAATTAAAGGAATAAAGAAAATAAATATCTAATAATACATTCACTTAGTCACTTAGTCCCTAAGTCACCTAGTCACTTAGTCACTTAATCACTTAGTCACTTAATCACTTATTCACGTAATCACTTAGTCAGTTAATCACTAAGTAATCCTCTTTACTTAATGTAAAACTTTGTAATCCTCTTTACTTAAAAAGTGTTTAAGTAATCCTCTTAAACACTTAATCATTTATTCACTTAGTCACTTAGTCAGTTAGCCACTTAGCCACTTAGTCGCTTAGCCACTTTGTCATTTACCCACTTAGCCTCTTGGTCACTTAGAAAATTAGCCAGTTAGCCACTTAAGCACTTAGCCACTTAGCCACTTTGTTACTTAGCCACTTAGTCACTCAGCCACTTAGCCACTTATCCACTTAGTCACTTAGCCACTTAGGATTATCAATTATGAAACATATTCCTCAAAAAGACTTAATTACCGCCAAATTCTTGAATTTAAAGATCATAGCTAATAATAATCAACCTAAAAATTTACATTTTTAATAATAGGGTATCTTACCCTAGTCTACAAAAATAATTTCTCAGACAAACATATAAATAAGAAAAAACAATCAATAAATAATTTCACCTAACTAAATAATAAATAAAGATCTGAATTTATAGAAATACTAAAAGATAAAAACTTAATAATAAGTAATTATTTAACCGCGAATGCTTGAGCAAAATTAGTCACTTAAATAATCAATTAACAATATCAAACAGAAGTAAATATAATGGAAATAAATACTGCGAATTGTAAAATAATCATTTGGAAAAATATTTTACACACAAAAATTTACATATAAATTATCGATAAAATCAAGTTTAAAGCAAGAATCAGACTTTGTTAAATATAAAAAAAGGATCTATTCAAACACACAATATTACTTTGCAATTAAATTGTTATTCTAAAAAAAATTCTTCCTAAATTCCAAAATGATACTTTAACATTTAAAACTAAATCAATTAAAAACGAATACTATTTATATTGATAATTAATTTTATAATATTGTAACATTACTAATGAGAATTTCTCTAAAATAATATAAGTAATTATTAGTGACTAAACATCAAAAGTCAACTTGTATACTTGTATATTTGTATACTTATAAGTTGTACACCCTTTGATTTGTGTCGTGACCCAATAGAAGATTCCTGCTCTGTCCTCCAATGCACTGCACTCAGTTTTGTTTAGGTCCACTCAAGTTCCCAAATATCATATTCATCTATCAATTTTCTATTCACATTTTTCTGTTTTTTTTTATTCAGTACTTCCATATGACATTATACTTTTTATAATTGTATTGTATATTCTGTTTATTCCTTTTCGATATCTGCTGATGCCATGCGTTGTTGTTCAGTATCATTATTGCTCTTCTTCCCAAAGTGTTTCGTTCTTTTATTGCTGTGCCCAAGAGTCCATCACTAGCAATTGTTATTCCCACATACTTGTAAGCTTTGCGTCCTTTGATTTGTGTGTCGAGATACAACTTGAAATAATTTTCTCCCTTTATATTTTATCCCACATTTACGATCGATATCTCTATCGCTTTCGTTGCTTTTTTGCTTATTTTTTCCAAATTATTGAACATAAAACGCGTCAAAAATTTGGTCTATTGAATATTAAAAGACCAAGAACGTATAGGTACAGTAGAGGAAAACTCAAAAACCGTTCGAATTGTTATTTTTATAACACAAATTCATCAAAAATCTATTATAAAATATGATTAGGATTATAACATATTCTTCTCGTCAGTGGTCTATCTATTCACCTCATAAAGGCTACCCGCGGTTTCGAAACTCTATCGTTTCATCTTCAGACCGTTATACAAAATGTTAAAGGCGCCTCGGTGGCCTAGTTCATAGCATACTAGGCTTACACCCCGAGGACCCGGGTTTGATTCCCGGCGAGGGCTTGACATTTTCATACGCTATAAATCATCCCATCGTCTGCATTAGCCCAAGTGTGCACAATAGTCGGACGTTAAAAAAAAAATATAAATCCCTCTGTCAAGGTCGTCACAAAGTCAAACAAAACATTAAAACATACATCACAAACATTGAGCACAATTACACGTTTAAAATATTCATCATGATTCCCCTTGGCCAAGCTAAACACGCGACTCGTACGTCGTTACATTCCGGACTGCATCCGTATCGTCGTTAGGCAGTCCGGAATGTAACGACGTACGAGTCGCGTGTGGTGAAATTGGCCAAGCCGAATTTCATTATGAATATTTTAAACGTGTAATTGTGCTCAGTGTTTGTGATGCATGTTTTTATGTTTTGTTTGACTTTGAGACGACCTCGACAGAGGGATTTAACATTTTGTATAACGGCCTGAAGATGAAATGATAGAGTTTCGAAACCGCGGTAGTCTTTATGAGGTGAATGGATAGACCACTGACGGGAAGAATTGGTCATAATACTAATAATTTGAATATGTGGTCCGGTGGCTATGTTACAATAATGAAATTAAAATATGAAGAAGAAATGGGTAAAACGTTATCCTTACATGAATTAGATCAATGCAGTCCAGAACTGAAAATTGCTTCACAAACCTATTCTGCATAATTGTTAACGGAAGCAAAGTGTTTATTAGCAGATCAGCCGGAACGCTGCAGCGGCTCATCGTATCTCGGGTATGTTTGCACAGCGCGTCGCTCACCAGACATTCAGCGTGCCCGACAGACGGCTTTATCATGCAAATTGGATGACTAAGCACAACAACTGCCTCTAATTCAATTCACTTCGTTTATTATAAAGCTGTAAAGATTTCTTCGACACCGGATGTGATCTTGGTACGTTACGGGGACCGATAGGATCTACCGGGACCCAATTAAGGAAGGAACGTCCGCCTGGGCGGGATTAAAAACTGAAACGGTTCAATTAAAAAACCGGACGGCGTTAAACTTTATCGTTTAGGTATGGAAAGGATATTGTGAGGTAATTTTGATGTTTGTCAGTTGATAGGCGAATACATTGTTTCTAGAGCGTTTGGTATCACGATGGCATTGGAAAATTGTGTGTAGGGAAAGGAAAATCGTGCGTAGGGAAAATCTGGTGTAGTATACAGTTTTTTTTTTGTGTTTAACGTCCGACTATTGTGTACACTTGGGCTAATGCAGACGATGGGATGATTTATAGCGTATGAAAATGCCAAGACCTGGCCGGGAATCGAACCCGGGTCCTCGGGGTGAAAGCCCAGTACGCTATCAACTAGGCCACCGAGGCGGCATGGTATACAGATGAAGCCAAAATAATGACAGGTACTTTTGTTTGGGTGTACTGCCAGATACTAAGGGCAAAGGAAGCTGTTGCCCTGGGACAGTATGCAACGGTATTCCAGGCTGAAGTAATGTCCATTAATCACTGTGTTCAGGAGAATTTGAAATAGGCCTTCAAGAAGGTTGGTATCATACTTATACTGATAGTCACGCAGCAATGAAAGGATATTGTGAATTAATTTTAATGTTTGTAAGTTGGTAGGCGAAACAATACATGGTTCCTAGAGCCTTTGATGTCAAGATGACATTTGGGAGGAAAATCATGTGCAGGGAAATTGTTATGGGATATAGATGGCTCCAAGACAAAGACAGACACTGGTGTTTGGGACTAAGGGCAAAGAAAGCTGTTGTTCTGGGACAGTATGCAACGGTATTCCAGGCTGAAGTGATGACCATTAATGACTGTGTTTGGGTGAATTTGAAACAGGCCTTCAAGAATATTTGTATTCATATTTATACCGATAGTCAGGCAGCAGTCAAAGCACTTGTGGGTCCTATAATTCTGTCCAAGCTGGTCTGGGAGTGTCGAGAGAACCTCAATGTTCTCAAGGATTTTTTTAGGCGAAAAGCACATTGAGGCTATTATCGCCTGACTAAATGTAAGTGTGAGTGTAAAGGGTTAAAGTCGTAAGTGTGTATGTTAGACTCAGGTACAGCGAGGGACGTCTAAATCCTCTCAATAGTTGCAGCTAGTCTGCACCCCCTGCGTGTTATTCTCTTAAATTTGTTTTTTTTTAACATCTGATTATTGTGCACACTTGGGATAATGCAGATGATGGGATGATTTATAGTGTATGAAAATGCCAAGCCCTGGCCGGGAATCGAACCCGGGTCCTCGGGGTGAAAGCCCGGTACGCTATCAACTAGGCTACAGAGGCGGCTCCCTCTCAATAGAAGCAGCTAGTCTGCACCCCTGCGGGTTACTTTCAAAGAAAACGAGTTGCTCTTCACTGGGTTGTGGGACATAAAGGGGATTGAGAGTAATGAGGCAAACTGGCTGGGCTGGGATCTGCATCTGAGTTTATCGGACCCGAGCCGGCTTTAAGGATCTCTCCACCGTTGGCCGGGTCTGTTACCCCAACATCTCTTTCTCTTCCGAAATACCTTCTTTCACACACGTCTTTCATCCGTTTCTCGCGGCGTTACACGTTATAACCTTGACGAAACGTTCATTTTTTCACGTAAAACAACCTGTGTCGGTCTCATTTGTAACCTAAATTTCGCTGCTATCACGGCACGTCTCAAACGGCGACCAAAATAACTTGGAGACGCTTTAACTTAAGGTTTGCATGATGTTAAGTTATTCATTAACTAATTGTGGCGTAGCCTAGCTGTGACCTACATTCGATGCTTAATCTGGCTAGAGTGCGCCACTGTTGAAATATCCCAGCGGATCAACACGACACTGTTTCCACAGCGCTCGTCGCATTCCCCCCTCCCCGTAATTAAAATGCGGTGGATAAATTTGGGTAATTGCTATTTTATTCACCCTTAATACAGAAGGCTTATTGGCTCAGCGTTGAATGGAGTGCAGTTTAATTTATAATTAAAAATAAGTTATTACATGCATCACTGTTAGAACGAAACGGGCGCTAGCTTGAACCGTTCAAATCACGGACGCCCGCTGCGGACTCTGATATCCATAACGCTGTATATGATATTGTTTTTTTTTTTTTTTTTTGGTGTTTAACGTCCGACTATTGTCCACACTTGGCCTAATGCAGACGATGGGATGATTTATAGCGTATGAAAATGCCAAGCCCTGGCCGAGAATCGAACCCGGGTCCTCGGGGTGAAAGCCTAGTACGCTATCAACTAGACCACCGAGGCGGCTTATGATATTGTTATTGAAGACACAATTAATTACAAATAAACATAAATATTTCATTATTAAAAATTAGAATGCTGAGTTAAAAAGTGCTGACCGCATTCAAAGTGAATTTTAACACTTTACCTTACAATCCTTTAGAATTCCCGTTCACAATCAGCATTTTAAACTTTCAAATCGCATTTTGACCGCCACCAAATTCATTCTCTTAATTTAAAAACCGGTTTTACCCGTGATGACGGTGCGTTAAAAGGATACTATTTTTTTAGATTCGAATTGGCCGCCATTTTGAAATTATTGAAGGATTTTTCCGTGTAACGAACTTGTTCAAGCTATTAATAAAATCGATTACGTGCCAAGTTTGAATCAAATCGTACCAAAATTGCGAACGTTTGTGTGATATAAAACACAAATTTGCTACGAACTCTTAAAACTTCTTGGAAGTTAGGGCCGCGATTGGTGCTTATATCAAGGATCCGAGTCCGGGTCGTACCGTGATGGCAGTTCAAATAGATCTTTTAATAGTAATTCGTCAATAAAATTACTCGTAAGTGTGCAAAGACTATACGAGGTGTGGCTATTAAATAACGAGACTGACGCAACAGCGGAACAAGTGCGCATGCGCCAACCGCCATTGACCGACAGCTGTTTAGTGTGAAGCTTTCTCTTCAGAATGCAGTTAGTCTTGTTTGTGTAACCAACACCGTTTAGTCATAACCTTCATTTACGGTAGTGTTGTTATTTTGTTTTGCCGGAAAAATGGTTAGTGTAATAATAGAACAACGAAATTGTTAAATTTCACTTCAAACTTGGAAAAACCGCTATTTAAACTTATAATTTACTGAAAGAAGTGTATGGCAGTGAATGTTTATCGCGGGAACGTGTTTTTGAATGGTTTAAGTGTTTTCAAGATGGCCGACAAGACGTTGAAGATGATTCGCGGCCAGGTCGCCCTTCAACGTCAAAAACGGATGACAATGTCGAAAAAGTTGCTAATTTGATTCGGTCTGACCGTCGATTAAATATTCGTGCAATTGATGAACCTGAAGGCATTGATAAAGAACGTGTACGGCAAATTTTACGTGACAATTTGAACATTGTAAAAGTGTGTGCCAAAATGCTGCCAAAAATTCTCACGTTTGAACAACAAGCAGCTCGCAAAAATGTTTGTACTGAGACTTTGGATGTCATTGAAAATAACCTAAACTTATTGGAAAGGATAATAACATGTAATGAATCGTGGTTTTTTACGTATGATCCGGAAACAAAGCTCTAATTCATTCAATGGAAGACCCCACCAACTTTACCGAGGGCCAAAAAAGCAAGAATCTGCAAGTCAAAATTTAAAGCAATGATGATATTTTTTTCAATATTTATGGGATAGTGTACCTTCACTGAGTTCCTGAAGGTCAAACAATTAATCAATTAATCAAGTACTACCTTGACGTACTTGGTAAACTACGTGAATGAGTAAGGAAAAAACGACCCGAAATGTGGAAAGACAAATCACGTATTTCCACCAAGACAATACGCCAGCTCATTCCGCGTTTTCTGTCAAGAGGTTCCTGGCCAAGTACAGCATCCCAGTGTTAGAACATCCACCTTATTCACGAGACCTTGCACCGTGTGACTTCTATCTGTTCCCTCAGGTGAAATCTGCAATAAAAGGAACGAGATTTGAGTCCATAGAAGCAGTAAAAGTGAAAGCGGCAAGAGTCCTGAAAGAGTTGACAGAAGATGACTTCCAGCACTGTTTCCAACAATGGAAAATTCGCATGGAGCGTTGTAGGGATAGAGAAGGAGTGTATATTGAAGGTTATAATAAGTAATTATGTATAGAATGAAAATAAAAATTTTTACCTCAGTCTCGTTATTTAATAGCCACATCTCGTATATCGGAGATCTAACTACAGGGGTGTATCCATTTTGCCTAACCTGCGCCCTGATTTGGTAACGCGATCTGCAATGTACACAAGCGGTTTTTTAAACATATGTAACCAATGCGTTGTTGCAGAAGTTAAACGTTACGTTTTTACTGAAAGTATAGTGAAAGTACTGTGATCATCAAAAAACCATCTTGAGATGTTATATATTATATATTTAACTAGCATTACCCGTCGCGGCTTCGCCCACGAAACTTAAACTGTTTCAGTAATGTAATAATTTAGTAACATAGAAAAATATATTAATAAAAGCGTGATCATCTAAACTCGTGATTATTTTACAGTGAATATGAAAAAATATTATAACCTGAATATGTTGTTTTATTGTCTTCAAACGTGTTCCATTCGAATTTAAGAAAATCTGATCAAGAATATTTTTGTCCAATACAAACATTTATACCTATTCTATATTTTTGTCCTTTTAGGGGATGAATTCGGGGGGAAAATACTGAATTGCATGTATCATAATTTGTGTTTTAAAATATTTTGTTTACTTTTAAGAAAATTTGATAAAAATATTTTTCTCCAATGCAAACACTCTTTTTTCCACCATGATAACTCTTTTTCCATTTTTATTCTTTTAGGGGATGAATTCAGAAAAATGTTGAAATATGTGTTTCATAGTATATTTCTAGAATATAATATTAAAAAAATATTTATGTGAAAGATTTTCCTCATTCAATTCCGTTTCAAGATGGCGGATTCTGATTTAACGTCGATCGTGTAGTTGCTGGTTATTTCCTGTAACAATGGCTGAACGGCAAGACCTACCATAAATGACCGCTTTTTGTAGAAGGAGCGTAAAACTTCCAATGCAGTAATATTTTTCGTAAAAACTACTGTTGTCGGTTAAATTGGCGGAAAAGTTACGATCGCTCTGTATATACTGCGAGAACTATTTCTCTTCGAAATACTGGTGTAGATTCGCTTCTATCACGTCAGTGATTATTATAAATTGCGTCGCAGATTCAGATACAGAAGGCTTAGGATCCTGTCAAACAATTACGCAACCATGCGCGATCGCGGGTCTCTGCCGGGCACAGTAGCTGCGCGCCTCAGATGTGCAGATAAGGTTGAGCTAGTTGTCAGGTATTACCCCTTCGTTTAATTAAATACCGAAGCACAATTTGTTACAATCTCCGCCGTCTTTAGGCATTCGCTTTAACGGCCGATAATTTACTTCGGAGTCCGGTTCGTTAGCATTGTCAACCGGTGTCGACACGGTGTACGAACGTTGCACTTTCTTTCTCACATTCGTTGGTCCGCCGCTGCGTAATTGAAGAAAAACAGCTAATCATTTCTGCGC
Organism: Callitettix versicolor; assembly: GCA_022606455.1. NCBI lineage: Eukaryota > Metazoa > Arthropoda > Insecta > Hemiptera > Cercopidae > Callitettix > Callitettix versicolor. Next base: position 79,082,927 of record CM040184.1, on the reverse strand, counting down.
CAAATAGGAAATCTGCTCAGCTGTCTTCCCGGACGTGACCAGAGCTTTCGATAAAGTATGGCATACTGGCCTCTTATATAAAATAAAGAAAAATCTGCCTTTAAACTTTTATACTCTGTTAAATCATACCTTGATAAAAGATATTTTCAAGTGAGACATCAATGCTCTATAACCAATCTGTGTGAGATTAATGCAGGAGTACCACAAGGATGCGTACTGGGACCAGTTTTATACCTTATATTCACTGGTGATTTACCCATGACACAAGGGGTAATCACTGTCACATTTGCAGATGACTGCTATAATGGCCTCCAGTAATGATCCTCAGACAGCTTCTCAAACATTGCAGCATAATTTGAAACTAGTTCAACTTTGGGTGGAAAAATGACGTATAAAAGTTAATGAAGCTAAATATCAACATATAACCTTCACATTAAGGAAGCATACATGCCCAGCAGTATCCCTAAATACCGCAGACCTCAGAAGTGAAGTTGGGAATTCATTTGGACAGACGTCTGAATTGGCAGAAACATATTTTTACTAAGCGTAAACAACTTGGTATTATACTCAGACGTATGTACTGGCTGATTGGGCACAAATTCAAACTTTGAACCAATAACAAAATATTACTATATAAGACAATACTGAAACCAATATGGACGTATGGGATACAATTATGGGGTTCTGCTTGCAAATCAAATATTGCAATTTTACAACGCTTCCAATCTAAGATACTACGTTTAATCTTAACGGCTGCAAAAATAATCGAAAATGAAATAATCCACAAGGAACTCAATATTCCGACCATCACAGAAGAAATTGAAACTTATAGCAATAGTGACCGACATCGAATATTAGCCCAAATGTTTTGACTGAAAATTTAATGATGAGATCGTCAACACGAAGACTCAAGAGGAGAATACCTAGCCACCTGCCTGACAACAGCTGACCTAACAGATATAACATTATGTAGCAATATTTTGTTATTATTATTTATATACTACTCATTATTTGTATGTATCAATGGGTACATGCTTTCATGTCATTATTTTAGCCATACTAACTACAGGGGTATGGCTACATACACACTACACACACACACACACACACACACACACACACACACACACACACACACACACACACACACACACACACACACACACACACACACACACACACACACATACACACACACACACACATACACACACATATATATATATATATATATATGTGTGTGTGTGTATATAATAATGTGTGTAATGTGTGTGTGTGTGTGTGTGTGTGTGTGTGTGTGTGTGTGTGTGTGTGTGTGTGTGTGTGTATAGTGTGTACTACTATTTACGTGTGTATGTATGTATGTATCCATGCATGCATGTATGTATGTATGTGTATGTATGTATCCATGCATGCATGTATGTATGTATGTATGTATGTATATATGTATGTATGTATATATACATACATACATACATATTTAAAACGACTTTAACATTTCACATTTACACTGTCTACTTAGTATCCTGTAAACAGATTGTAAATACTAATAAATAAATAAAAAAAATGGAAATCTAATTTTCGAAAACGATTTATTTGCTTCCAGTAACGTAATAAATGTGTTCCGTTCCTTCCTTACTGCAGGAAGCTAAAGGGTAAAAAGAAATTTAAAAGCAAGCTTCAAGTCTCGCTGACGTGATAAAAGCGAATTTACAAAACGTTTTTTTCTTTATCTTTAGACATTCTGATTTCACCAGAGGGATTAAAATTTGAAATTGCATTTAAAATATGAAATTGAACCTTGACCGCCGTCAAAAACTTCAATAATTTCAACGGTTCTTAAATGCTAGTTTATGCGCTTTTTAACGCTGATTACAACGGTGAAATTAGTTTAAAAAAAAATGTAAGGCAAGAAAGTTATAATGGCTGCCATTTTGAAACTGTTGAACGAATTTCTCTATTTAAGGTGTGCATAAACATTCACGGCACGCTGACGTGATAGAGGCGCGTTTCCGAAACTTTTTTTTATATTAACTCTTTCGTTATTCCGATTTCACCGTAATAAACAGCAAAAAAAAACTTCATATATTAGGAATTTTAAGGTATTAATATAAATTGTTTGGCTTTTGCGGATGACATGGCCTTACTATCTGAGACATTGGAAGAAGCTAAGGAACAGACTCTTGAACTCCAGAAGCAAGCGTTAAAAATGGGACTTAAAGTTTCATTTGAAAAGACTAAAATATTGACAAACATACAAAAACCACCAAAAAAGCTTCAAGTGGGAGAACAATACATTGAGATAGTGAAAGAATTCAAATATCTTGGGGACTGGATCAGCTGGAACGCCCTAGAGAAAAAAGCTATGAAATCTAGGAGAAATAAAGTTGAATTAGCCTTCCAACTTACCAAGGACACATACAACAAGAAGTCGCTCTCCTGGAATACAAAGATAAGGCATTATCATACGGTAATTAAACCAGAAGCCTTATATGCAGCTGAAACATTATCTCTCACAACCCATGGCCCACTTGAAAGGCTGGAGATCAAAGAAAGAAAGATATTACGAAAAATCTTAGGCCCCAAATTCCGTAACAACCAATTACTCCACATCAGGAATGAAACTCTTTACCAAAAAACTGAAACACTATCAGACACAATAAGAAAAAGGAGAATTGATTTTTACGGGCACATCCTACGAATGGACAAAAATAGACTAACCAAAAAAATATTTGACTACTTTCGCAATAGAAGAGCCAAACCATTTTGGTTTAGAGAAACGGAGAAAGACATAACAGAATTGCAGATCACTGACACCGTGCTCATGGACAGAACAGCCAAAACAATAACCAAGGACAAGAAGCAACGGTTCCAAGGCAAAGTCAAATCCAAGCGAACGATCCAAATCTCTGACGAAGAAAGAAAAGCAAGATCACAACGAATGAAGCAATACTGGGCTATGAGGAAGGCACAGAACATTAAAAAGTGATTGATTTGGTGTACTCCAAAGTTGGGTAAAATATATATATATATATATATATATATATATATATATATATATATATATATATATATATATATATAGAGAGAGAGAGAGAGAGAGAGAGAGAGAGAGGAATTTTAAATTACTGAAAATATGAAAACGAACCCTGACCGCCGTCAAAACGTTTTATAATTTCAACGTTTTTTAAACGCTAATTTACGCACTTCTTAACGCTGATTAAGAGGGTGAAATCAGTTTTCAAAAAAAAATATGGTTTTTAAAGAATTAAAATTACCGTCATTTTGAAACTCTTGAACGAATTTCGCTAGTTAAGGTGTACATAAATAATCACGTCACGCAGCCGTCTCGCTGACGTGATAAAAGCGAATTTCCCAAACGTTTTATCTTTATTTTACACCTTTTTCCGCAATAATAAACAGCAAAAAAAATTCATATATTAGTAATTTAAAATTACATTGAAAATATGAAAATGAACCCTGACCGCCGTCAAAACGTTTTCTAATTTCAACGTTTTTTAAACGCTAATTTACGCACTTCTGAACGCTGATTAAGAGGATGAAATCAGTTTTCCAAAAAAAGTATGACAAGAAATGTATAGTTTTTAAAGAATTAAAATTACCGCCATTTTGAAACTCGAACGAATTTCGCTAGTTAAGGTGTACATAAATAATCACGTCACGCAACTGTCTCGCTGACGTGATAAAAGCGAATTTCCCAAACGTTTTATCTTTATTTTACACTTTTCGACGTTCTTATTTCCCCAATAATAAACAGCATTAAAATTTGCATACATTAAAACTATAGCATTTCAAATTACATTGAAAATACAAAAACGAACCCTGACCGCCATGAAAATATTTTACTGATTCCAACGGATTTTAAACGCTAATTTACGCAGTTCTTAACGCTGATTACGACTGTGAAATGAGATTTTCTTAATGCAAAAAGAAGTTACGAATTTTAAAGACTTTAAATGGCCGCCATTTTGTAATTGTTGAACGAATCTCGCTGGTCAACGAACCTGTTCCAGGTAATAACAAAATTGATTTTTGTGACAAGTTTGCGTCGAATTTGACTGATATTGCGACCTCGAAGGCATTAATAGTTATATAAATTTAAACGACCGCTTAAAACAAAATCTACAAGTCGTTGTTCATTTCAAGGTCACGGGACTGGGTTGTACCATGATGGCCGCCTAAATAGCTTTATCCTGATAACGACCACTTAAAACAAAATTTAAATGTCAGGATCGTTGTTCATTTCAAGGTCACGGGACTGGGTTGTACCATGATGGCCACCTAAATAGCTTTATCCCGATAACGATCACTTAAAACAAAATTTAAATGTCAGGATCGTTGTTCATTTCAAGGTCACGGGACTGGGTTGTACCATGATGGCCGCCTAAATAGCTTTATCCCGATAACGACCACTTAAAACAAAATTTAAATGTCAGGATCGTTGTTCATTTCAAGGTCACGGGACTGGGTTGTACCATGATGGCCGCCTAAATAGCTTTATCCCGATAACGACCACTTAAAACAAAATCTACATGTCAGGATCGTTGTTCATTTCAAGGTCTCGGGACTGGGTTGTACCATGATGGCCGCCTAAATAGCTTTATTCCGATAACGACCACTTAAAACAAAATCTACAAGTCAGGATCGTTGTTCATTTCAAGGTCTCGGGACTGGGTTGTACCATGATGGCCGCCTAAATAGCTTTATTCCGATAACGACCACTTAAAACAAAATCTACAAGTCAGGATCGTTGTTCATTTCAAGGTCTCGGGACTGGGTTGTACCATGATGGCCGCCTAAATAGCTTTATCCCGATATAAATGCGCTAAAAAGTGTCCGAATTGAGGAACGTTTATAGGCTTATCGGGTAGTAATAATTGTATAAAATTCAGGTCAAGAACAATTTGTACATTAGCCTATATTGTATTGTATCGACGTTGGGGGGTATAGCGGTATCAACCAGCCTATCAGATAGCGATGGTAGAAGCGTGAAAAGTGTGCATACGTCACGACAAACACGCGACTGTCCTCGGGGAGCTCGATCAATCCACGGACATGTATTTCCTCTCTCGCAATTGAATTTCCGTGTGACGTCATTACGTTTGCAACCAGCGCGCACCTTAAAACTGTGCAATCTTGCAAGATCGGCGTTCAGACTGCAGTTAGACTGATTGGACAAGTTATGTAATAAATTGTACCAAACGAAGCACACAACTGTCTCGCTGGTATAGAAGCGAGTTTACAAAAAAAATGAAACAATATCTCAATTTTTCGTTTTAGAAATTTCCTTTAAATTATGATTCCGCTATATACGAGGGCTATTCAGAAAGTAGATTACGTTTTTGGATAAAAAAAAAACTAAGTACAGGAAAAAAATTTTATTATATACATTTGAAAGAGGAACTAAAATACTATTTTTCGACATAATCGCCAAACAAATTTAGACATTTGTCATATCGTTGAACTAGCTTTGAAATTCCCGTGTCGTAGAATTCCGCCGCCTGTGACGCCAGCCAGTCAGTCACGCCCGCGCGGAGATCTGCGTCGTTATCGAAGCGCTGTGTTGCAAGCCAAGTCTTCATCTTCGGGAATAAGTGGAAATCACTAGGTGCCAGGTCCGGACTGTAGGGTGGATGAGGGAAAATCTCCCACTTGAAGGTCGTCAAGACGTCTTTTGTTCGATTTGCCGTGTGAGGGCGGGCATTGTCGTGCAAAAACAACACTTTTGCACTCAGTTTTCCTCTCCGCTTGTTCTGGATAGCTCGTCTTAAGTTTCGTAATGTTTGGCAATACCTTTCTGAGTTTATGGTTGCTCCACGTTCTAGGAAGTCAACCAGAACACCTTTCCTGTCCCAAAAAACGGTCGCCATGATCTTCCTTGCTGACAGGGTTTGCAAACATTTCCTCGGTTTTTGGGCCCACTCCATAGACTGTAGTTTTGTCTCACAGGTAACGTGCTTAACCCAAGTCTCATCTCCCGTTACGATGCGATCAAGAAATGATTCACCATCTTTGTCGTAAGATCTCCGCGCGGGCGTGACTGACTGGCTGGCGTCACAGGCGGCGGAATTCTACGACACGGGAATTTCAAAGCTAGTTCACCGATATGACAAATGTCTAAATTTGTTTGGCGATTATGTCGAAAAATAGTATTTTAGTTCCTCTTTCAAATGTATATAATAAAATTTTTTTCCTGTACTTAGTTTTTTTTTATCCAAAAACGTAATCTACTTTCTGAATAGCCCTCGTATATATATATATATATATATATATATATATTTTTTTTTTTTTTTTTTTTTTTTTTTTGGTGTTTAAACGTGTTTTGTATACGGTGTTTAACGTCTTGACTATTGTGCACACTTGGGCTAATGCAGACGATTTATAGCGTATGAAAATGCCAAGCCCTGGCCGGGAATCGAACCCGGGTCCTCGCGGTGAAAGCCCAGTACGCTATCAACCAGTCCACCGAGACGGCTTTCACTATTATAATCGGCGTTTTAACAAACGTGAAGGTAGCATTTTAAAATTACACTGAATATACGAAAATGAACCCTGACCGCCGTCAGAGATTGGATTTGAAAATTTAAAACGCTTTTTCCCGTAGGCTTGATCGCTGATTATGATGGTAAAATTAGATTTTCTGACAAATTTGTACCAAACCGAACAGAAATTGCGAACGTGATTGTTATTGTTTGCTGTTTTTATTTTTATTTAACGGATGTTATGACGGTAATATTTTTGTTACCAGGTAAAAAATATCATAATCGATTTATAGAACAATAAAATAAAAATAAATGTAATTATAAATTGCGCGATTTATAGTGTTTCATTTACTTGTAACCAGCTAAAATTAGCAATTAATTTGAGTGTATGGTTCAATTGTGTAAGTCGCTAAACATTTTGGTAAACCGGTTTTTCCTAAATTCGGATTTTAAATGTATTACAAAAATCGATTTGTGTCAAGTTTAAAATAAATTTAACAACAATTTTGAACATAAGAGAGTGCTAACTAACTTTCTCTCTCTCTCTCTCTCTCTCTCTCTCTCTTCAGGGGGGGGGGTGCAGCCTAGCTGCACCAATTGAAAGGATTTAGACGTCCCTCACTGTACCCGAGTCTAACACACACTTACACTTACAACTCTACACTTACGACTTTGGTATTTGATTTCCGTGTGTGTGTGTTAAATAGTGAAAGCACATTAACACTTCACATTCACACTTACACTTAGGGAGGCTATAATAGCCTTAATGTGCTTTTCGCCTTAAAATAACAAAACTCTTTCTCTCTCTCTCTCTCTCTCTCTCTCTCTCTCTCTCTCTCTCTCTCTTCAGGGGGGTGCAGCCTAGCTGCACCAATTGAAAGGATTTAGACGTCCCTCGCGGTACCCGGGTCTAACACACACTTACACTTACAACTATACACTTACGACTTTGGTATTTGATTTCCGTGTGTGTGTGTGTTAAATAGTGAAAGCACATTAACACTTCACATTCACACTTACACTTAGGGAGGCTATAATAGCCTTAATGTGCTTTTCACCTTAAAATAACAAAACTCTTTCTCTCTCTCTCTCTCTCTCTCTCTCTCTCTCTCTCTCTCTTCAGGGGGGTGCAGCCTAGCTGCATCAATTGAAAGGATTTAGACGTCCCTCGCGGTACCCGGGTCTAACACACACTTACACTTACAACTATACACTTACGACTTTGGTATTTGATTTCCGTGTGTGTGTGTTAAATAGTGAAAGCACATTAACACTTCACATTCACACTTACACTTAGGGAGGCTATAATAGCCTTAATGTGCTTTTCGCCTTAAAATAACAAAACTCTTTCTCTCTCTCTCTCTCTCTCTCTCTCTCTCTCTCTCTCTCTCTCTCTCTTCTTCTTGGGGTGCAGCCTAGCTGCTCAATTGAAAGGATTTAGACGTCCCTCGCTTGGTACCAGGTCTAACACACACTTACACTTACAACTATACACTTACGACTTTGGTATTTGATTTCCGTGTGTGTGTGTGTTAAATAGTGAAAGCACATTAACACTTCACATTCACACTTACACTTAGGAGGCTATAATAGCCTTAATGTGCTTTTCACCTTAAAATAACAAAACTCTCTCTCTCTCTCTCTCTCTCTCTCTCTCTCTCTCTCTCTCTTCAGGGGGGTGCAGCCTAGCTGCATCAATTGAAAGGATTTAGACGTCCCTCATGGTACCCGGGTCTAACACACACTTACACTTACAACTATACACTTACGACTTTGGTATTTGATTTCCGTGTGTGTGTGTTAAATAGTGAAACACATTAACACTTCACATTCACACTTACACTTAGGGAGGCTATAATAGCCTTAATGTGCTTTTCACCTTAAAATAACAAAACTCTTTCTCTCTCTCTCTCTCTCTCTCTCTCTCTCTCTCTCTCTCTCTCTCTTCAGGGGTGCAGCCTAGCTGCTCAATTGAAAGGATTTAGACGTCCCTCGCGGTACCAGGTCTAACACACACTTACACTTACAACTCTACACTTACGACTTTGGTATTTGATTTCCGTGTGTGTGTGTTAAATAGTGAAAGCACATTAACACTTCACATTCACACTTACACTTAGGGAGGCTATAATAGCCTTAATGTGCTTTTCACCTTAAAATAACAAAACTCTTTCTCTCTCTCTCTCTCTCTCTCTCTCTCTCTCTCTCTCTCTCTTCAGGGGGGTGCAGCCTAGCTGCACCAATTGAAAGGATTTAGACGTCCCTCGCGGTACCCGGGTCTAACACACACTTACACTTACAATACTACAATTACGACTTTAACACTTCACATTCACACTTACACTTAGGGAGGCTATAATAGCCTTAATGTGCTTTTCGCCTTAAAATAACAAAACTCTTTCTCTCTCTCTCTCTCTCATCATACATACATACACACACAACATATACATATACATACATGCATACATACATACATACGTACATACATACATACATACATACATACATGCATACATACATACATACATACATACATACATACATACATACATACATACATACATACATACATACATACATACATACATACATACATACATACACACACACACACACACACACACACACACACACACACACACACACACACACACACACACACACACACACACACACACACACACATATATATATATATATATATATATATATATATATATATATATATATATATATATATATATATATATATATATATATATATACACAGATACACAGATATATAGTACAACAGAGATGGACGCTTAATTCAAAGTTCCTGGTCTGGGTCTTACCACGATGGCTGCCCCAATGAAATCCGCTAATAAAATAAAGTTTCTTCAATAAACGCAAAGCCTTTGGACCGCCATTGCGCCCGTAACCTTGAAATGAGTTGACTGCACACGCATCTTGTGCGAACAGCTCAGCGTGGCCCAACATGTCAATGACTCCAAGGCCGGGTTGCCAAAACCAGTCCTGCTCACGCACGCACGCACGCACGCACAGTGGCACAACTGGACCTTATCCGGTTTTATATTTGGCCAATAAACTAAACAAAAAAACGCGACTACTTAACAAACCCGAAACGCTATTACCATTGGCTCAGCTGACACCAGTATCCGCTGATGGATTTATTGTCTGCCACATTATACGCCAGTCTTAGATAATACCTAGGCGTTGCGGAAATACTTTTGCACCGAATTACGCGGGCGTCGAATCGCTGCCGTTTTCAGTTAAGTGACAATGAAAATCAGCTGTAGCACGGAAACACTTTTCCCGTGTTCTCATTTAATTACACGTTTGTCCACAACCAGCGCTGGCGTTTCTTTTCACTGCACTTAATGGCGTATTAACATACCATAGAAACGTCAAATATCTCTGACCAAAGATGTATGATGAATTAAACTTGACTGTGCTTTGATGAACCTTTAA
>CM040184.1:79065453-79067953 GCA_022606455.1 Callitettix versicolor | reverse complement strand
TTAAATGTTAGTGGGAACTTTTCGGAGTTTAAATGTTAGTGGGAACTTTTCGGAGTTTAAATGTTAGTGGGAACTTTTCGGAGTTTCAATGTTAGTGTAAAGTTTTTGGTATTTAAATGTTAGTGAAAACTATTCCTTGTAGTTTGAAATGTTAGGAGAAACTTCTCCTCGGAGTTTAAAATGTTCTTTTTTGTGGTTCAAAGTATTGATGGAAACTTCATATCCGAATTTAAAATGTTTTTTTGGCTTTAAAATGTCGGTGGAATTTTCTCCTCGGAGTTTGAAATGTTCGTTTTGGGGTTTAAAATGTTGGTGGAACTACTTTTCGCATTTTAAAGTGTACTTTTTGGTGATTAAAGTGTTGGTGGAAACTTCTTTCCGGATTTTAAAATGTTCTTTTTGGTGATTAAAATGTTGGTGGAAACTTCTCGCATTTTAAAATAATCATTTTGGTGATTAAAATGTTAGTGGAAACTTTTTCCGGATTTTAAAACGTTCTTTTTGGGGATTTAAATGTTGGAGGAAACTTCTTCTTTTATTTTAAAATGTTCTTTTTGGAGTTTAAAATGTTTTTTTGGAGTTTAAAATGTTGGTGGAAACTTCTTCTCGCATTTTAAAATAATCTTTTTGGTGATTACAGTGTTGGTGAAAACTTCTTTTCGGATTTTAAACTTTTTTTGGAGTTTAAAATGTTTGTGGAAACTTCTTCTCGGATTTTAAAACGTTCTTTTTGGAGTTTAAAATGTTGGTGGAAACTTCTTCTCGGATTTTAAAACGTTCTTTTTGGAGTTTAAAATGTTGGTGGAAACTTCTTCTCGCATTTTAAAATGATCTTTTTGGAGTTTAAAATGTTGGTGGAAACTTCTTCTCGGATTTTAAAATGTTTTTTTTGGTGTTTAAAATGTTGGTGAAACTTCTCTCAGTTTAAAATATAAGTGTGGAGGTTTCCCATTTAAAATGTTAGAAGACACTTCTCCTTGGATTTAAAATGTTGGTGAAACTTCTTCTCGGACTTTAAAACGTTCTTTTTGGAGTTTGAAATGTTGGAAACTTCTTCTCGCATTTTAAAACGTTCTTTTTGGTGATTAAAATGTTGGAGGAAACTTCTTCTTATATTTTAAAATGTTCTTTTTGGAGTTTAAAATGTTTTTTGGAGTTTAAAATTTTGGTGGAAACTTCTTCTCGCATTTTAAAATAATCTTTTTGGTGATTACAGTGTTGGTGAAAACTTCTTTTCGGATTTTAAACTTTTTTTGGAGTTTAAAATGTTGGTGGAAACTTCTTCTCGCATTTTAAAATGTTCTTTTTGGAGTTTAAAATGTTGGTGGAAACTTCTTCTCGGATTTTAAAACGTTCTTTTTGGAGTTTAAAATGTTGGAAACTTCTTCTCGCATTTTAAAATGTTCTTTTTGGAGTTTAAAATGTTGGTGGAAACTTCTTCTCGGATTTTAAAACGTTCTTTTTGGAGTTTAAAATGTTGGAAACTTCTTCTCGCATTTTAAAATGATCTTTTTGGAGTTTAAAATGTTGGTGGAAACTTCTTCTCGGATTTTAAAATGTTTTTTTTTGGTGTTTAAAATGTTGGTGGAAACTTCTCTCAGTTTAAAATATAAGTGTGGAGGTTTCCCCTGGAATTTAAAATGTTAGAAGACACTTCTCCTTGGATTTAAAATGTTGGTGGAAACTTCTTCTCGGACTTTAAAACGTTCTTTTTGGAGTTTGAAATGTTGGAAACTTCTTCTCGCATTTTAAAACGTTCTTTTTGGTGATTAAAATGTTGGAGGAAACTTCTTCTTATATTTTAAAATGTTCTTTTTGGAGTTTAAAATGTTTTTTTTAGTTTAAAATGTTGGTGGAAACTTCTCGCATTTTAAAATAATCTTTTTGGTGATTACAGTGTTGGTGAAAACTTCTTTTCGGATTTTAAACTTTTTTTTAGAGTTTAAAATGTTGGTGGAAACTTCTCGCATTTTAAAATGTTTTTTTTTGGTGATTAAAATGTTGGTGGAAACTTCTCTCAGTTTAAAATATAAGTGTGGAGGTTTCCCCTGGAATTGAAAATGTCAGAAGACACTTCTCCTTGGATTTAAAATGTTGGTGGAAATTTTTCGGAATTTCAAATGTCAGTGGAACTCAGGTCTTAAGACATTACGACATTTCGTCACTGACAAAACGTAAGCATGCGGTAGCGTTTGGTCATCTAAAAACCTTCCCCAAATTTTTTTATCCTAATCTACCTAAGGTTTAAAGTAGTGCCACAACCGACTGCACCGCCCTCTACCTCGGCTGAGCTTAAGCTCACTCGCTCGCAGATTTATTATCAGTAAATAACTGCAGATGGCCGTGCTGCACTCGCGTATAAAGGCGGATGATTAATTTAACAATAATCCGGCTCAGTTTATCTAGCGGCTTAAATGAGGAAGTGATTGGTGGCTGCTGAAACTTGGCTTAATGATTTATGTTCGCGGCCGATAAGTACACCCCGGGGTTTAACTGTTAT
>CM040184.1:79052953-79060453 GCA_022606455.1 Callitettix versicolor | reverse complement strand
TAGGGTCTTGGAAACCAAAAACTCCTAGCCTCCTACTAGCAAGAGCCTCACAATCATAAATTATGGGACCTGCAGTTTCCTCCTCCTCCTGCACAATCTACACACGGTTTCTCCGTGGTACACACCTATCCTGTATTGCAGGGGATAGGTAGAAACCGGGTGTATAAAAAGCAATGTATATACTTTTCAGTTTTTTAAAGATACAGCAAAGATCTTTAAAAGTTATAAATATGTACAAAATGTAAAATAATGGACATTTATAGAAAAAGATTTGTAATACATTACAATACAATTTTAAAATACAATATTTGTGATTACGACAATTTAAAAATTGGTATAGGCCATATTCGTTAAATAATTTAATTACACAAATTTAGAAAATACACATTTTTAAAATTAACAAGAACAGTAAACATAACCTCAATTGAAACGATATTGAAGTAACAGCTGTTTAGAAGAAGTCACTTCAAGTGTACGTATATACAGAGCAAGTATACACGCTGTGAGGTGTGCGTTACAGAAATAAGCGTGACGCGAAACTCATATTTTGTCAACCGCAACCATAAAAGTTTTCATTTCAAAAATATACGTTATAATACGGACATAACCTAATTTGTTATCCATTATAAATAAAATCAGTCGTACGATATGTGTATGATTATAAAAATTAATGATTTATTTATTTTATTTTATTAATCTCGCGTCAATAACCACCTTTAACCACCTTTCATAGTGACCTTTTATCACTTCTTATAGTGTGACCTTTAACCACCTTTTATAGTGACCTTTTGTCACTTCTTATAGTGTGAACCACCTTTCATAGTGACCTTTTATCACTTCTTATAGTGTGACCTTTAACCACCTTTTATAGTGACCTTTTGTCACTTCTTATAGTGTGAACCACCTTTCATAGTGACCTTTTATCACTTCTTATAGTGTGACCTTTAACCACCTTTTATAGCGACCTTTTACCACTTCTTATAGTGACCTTTTATTACTTCTTATAGTGTGACCTTTAACCACATTTTATAGTGACCTTTTATCACTTCTTATAGTGTGACCTTTAACCACCTTTTATAGTGACCTTTTATCACTTCTTATAGTGTGACCTTTAACCACCTTTCATAGTGACCTTTTATCACTTCTTATAGTGTGACCTTTAACCACCTTTTATAGCGACCTTTTACCACTTCTTATAGTGACCTTTTATTACTTCTTATAGTGTGACCTTTAACCACATTTTATAGTGACCTTTTATCACTTCTTATAGTGTGACCTTTAACCACCTTTTATAGTGACCTTTTGTCACTTCTTATAGTGTGAACCACCATTCATAGTGACCTCATAGTAACATCAGTTCATGCCTCGATTAATTTTGAAATTTATAACCATCTAACGTCAATAAAAAAAAACTTTTGATTAAATCTCACGAGTAAATTCTAAAACAATACTATTCAATTTTACTTAATACGGGTGATTTGCGGGGTGATTTATGGATGACTTAATATATAAATGACTAATTTAAATATAAGCTATTGTAAATTAGGTTGATTTTAAAACAGTCCGTAAATTTTCACTATTTATAATAAAATGTTTGTATAAATAGGATAAGAAAACAACTAATATCATAAAAGCAACTATAACAAATACAGTTTCGAAAGTTAAATTTATGGGTGAACTATCGAATTCATTTGAAGTAAAAACGGGAGTCAGGCAGGGGGATGGGCTCTCTCCCCTTTATTGTTTAATTGTGCACTTGAGAAAGTAGTCAGGGAATGGAAGGAAAATGTAAAAAATGGAATAGGATTGGGTTACAAAAAGAAAAATCTCAGAATTAGCTGTATTGCATTTGCAGATGATATGGCCTTGTTTGTTGAAACAATGGAGGAAGCAAGGGAGCAGATTCTTGAATTGAAGAAACAAGCAGCTAAAATAGGTCTAAACATATCGTTTGAAAAGACCAAAATCGTGACAAACAACAAATACCCAAATAAATACCTTAAAATCCAAGAACAGAAAATAGAAATTGTAAAAGAGTTCAAATATCTTGGTGAATGGATTAGTTGGAATGCAGATGAAGGCAAGGCAATGGAATCCAGGAAAAACAAACTTGAATTGGCCTTCCAATTGACGAAAGAAACATACAATAAGAAATCCCTTTCATGGGGGGTCCAAAATTAAACATTATAAAACAGTGATCAAGCCGGAGCACTGTACGCAGCAGAAACATTAACCATGAATCGCATAGGCCAGATAGAAAAGCTTGAATTAACGGAAAGGAAAATCTTAAGAAAAATTATAGGAACAAAATTTCAGGATAATAAGGTAGTATATATAAGAAATGAAGCTCTCTACAAGAAAATTGAAAAACTGTCAGATACTATGAGAAAAAGGAGAATAAATTTTTACGGCCATCTTCTTAGAATGAACTCCAATAGATTGATGAAACAGGTGTTTGATTTTTTCCATAATCGTAAAACAAAACCGAACTGGTTTAAAGAAATTGAAAAAGACCTAATAGAATTAAAAATTACAGAAAATTCACTGCTTCACCAAACTGCTAAGATAATTACCAAAGACGAAAGAATAAGATTCCAAGATAAAACCAAAATAAAACTTAAACCTATCATTTCAGAAGAGGAGAGGAAAAGAAGATCACAAAGAATGAAGAGCTACTGGGAACAAAGAAAAGTGCAGCGCGCAAGAAATGATTAATTCAGCGTACCCCAAAGAGGGTGAAAAAAAGGTTTGTATGTTTTTTTTTTATTAACTATGTTCTTAAGTCTGATGATTTCAAGCCAGTGGTCAATTTCGAATTTCGAATCAGAAAGTGTCACTTACAAATTGATTTATTATGTTAACAGATACATATATTATTACGTTCTGTTTATTGAATACAGAATAAAATGTTGAGGTGCAGTGTCAAGTTGGTTTCTTAATTTGTTTGACTGATGCTCAATTATCCCTTTTTTAATATTGAACTTCTCTCTTCAAAAGCTTGAACCAGAATTATAAAATTTAAATTTGTTTTCCTTCCCTGCGAAAAACCTTCAAGGTTATCATCGCCGAGGCGCGACATTTTTAATACAATTTTAGAAAACAAAGAAATAAGTCCGATGAAAATTTAAGACATTATAAACAACAAGCAAAACAATAACAATACAAAATACAATAACAACTATAAATAGATTAGTTTCTCAAAATTAGTTAACAATAATATAAATCTTAAAACAAGATACACACAAAGTCATTGTAGGCTGTATATTGGCCATACAACAATAACAAGACAAATAAAAGAAATAATAACGTTTCTAAAACTAATTAACAAAATAAAAACAACTTAAAAATAAATTAATAAATAACAAATATAAACAAACTTTTAAGGGCTGTAAAGGAGCCCTACAACAAGCAATAACAAATATATAAATTAAATTTTCTTTAAAAAATTCAGACGATGAAGGAAGTCTAGGATCCGGTCAACGGCCGAGGCACTATCTCCCAACATCGTCCGCAAACAGTTGCTCAGACCACACATAACACGCAAATTTTGGAAACCATCACAATCGAGCAGTATATGTTTTATTGTGATGGTTTCCCTATAGAACTCGCATTCAGGTTGGTCCCCGCGTTCAATCAGAAATCCATGCGTTAACATGGAGTGACCAATGCGAAGGAGGGTAACCACAACCTCTTCTCTACGACTTGCACGTATTGACGACTCCCAAGGACGAACAGTATTTTTAATTACCCTCAATTTGTTACTGCTTGTAGCTGCCCATTCATTTTCCCACTGTAGAAGAATTAAATTTACAATGGCTTCCTATTGTTGAGCTTTCTCCTTCTATTTCTTTTGTTCTTCTTTCTGTACAAACTATCGGTTCTTTATTTTTCTCATAGACTGATCATTTCTTGAGGTAATCCTTTTTTGAATGTTTTATATGAAAGTATTATAAGCCTAAATTCTGTTTACAATATCATTACCAATATTATATTTAATATGAACATGGGTTATGGGTGTTTTCTTTGTTTAAGGTGAATTTAGGGTTGATTTATGATATACTACCCTGAGGAGATCGTATATTATTTCTTTAGTCAATATCCCTTTTACTCAGCACATACTATTCGTACAGGCATAAATGTAGCTTTAGAAAGATTTTTTAACCGTTTAACCGTTAAAGTTTTGTCTAAAACTTACTGTTTGTGGACAATTTTAACTGACAGGCAAAACGGCATCATGGATGCGCATGCGCGGAATCACAAATCACACGATATTTTGTATATTTTACGAAGCTAACGTATTAATCACGAATAGAAAATCCCACCACAAAAGCCTCTTTTTGCACAACGTGTTTAGAACAATTTCAACATTTACTTAAAAGTCATTAAACTTACAGGTTATGTGGCCCTACTGACAATGCAGTATCCCTGCCCGTTGTACAAGCCGGGACAAGCATTTCGAATACAAACGCATGTTTTTGACACTGTTTTTACACAAATATATTGATGATTTCAAAGAGCAGGATTGTATTTACCAAATGCCGTCTTTACTCACGGACAATTGTATGTAGCCTTTTCAATGGTAACTAAATCAACTGACATGTTTGTATCCATTAAAGAAAATGAAGTACAAGAAGATTACATTCTTACATCAAATATCGTTTACAACGAGGTATTGTAATGCCCTGTAGCCGCCTCGGTGGCCTAGTTGATAGCATACTAGGCTTTCACCCCGAGGACCCGGGTTCGATTCCCGGCGAGGGCTTGGCATTTTCATACGCTATACATCATCCCATCGTCTGCATTAGCCCAAGTGTGCACAATAGTCGGACGTTAAACACTAAAAAAAAAAATGTAATGCCCTGTAAAAATATTTATTAAAGAACAATTATATATACTGAAATGTATACACTACAATGATTTATAAATTTTTGATTATTATTTCAAAGCGATCGCTTTTCTTTTTCCTTCCAACTACCGCCCTCACCCCAACGACTACTCTTATTGAAAAGGTTGTGTTTACTTAAAACTTTCATAGTGCGAAATTTCACTAGGCCCTCTGGTTAGATATATTTTTCAATTATTGAAGTTTTGATGTCGTTACCTGTTAGACTTTGTGAGATACAAATAAGTAGATTCTGTAGAATGGCTGGGAGAAATTAGAATCGTGTTTAGTTTACATTTTTGGTCATCTCGGGACGGTTTAGTGATTAGATTAGATTATATTCTAGAGGAAGGGATTTGTTCAACCCCGGCACTGCGATCAACTGACCTATTGTGCAACTTACCTCTTAAAATACCTAGTTCAACATTCATCAAATTTCTTCCATCAGCTGGGTTATTAACTAGATATATTTTGAGGTTATGTTCACTCAAAGCGCAGTAGCTGTAATGGATCATATAATGTTGACTTGTTATACTGCTGCATTATGCACTTATCTTGCTGTAGCGCTACTAAATAAAAAGAGAGGAAAACGAAAAAACGATTTTGGGTCCGGCCGTGGGTGCAAAAGAAAAAGATACCAGATGTAAATGCCACTGTTATTAAAGAACTGTTCTAGGAAGATCGTGATTCAAATAGACGAATTTTAAGAATGAATATTTTAAAGGTTAATATTAAGATAATATACTAGAGGAAAAGATAATTCAACCCGAGGCACTGCGATCGATTGACCTATTGTGCAACGTAACCTCTTAAAATACCTAATTCAACAGATTGGTGCCCCTAATAAGTTCCAGCAACCCACTGACTAGCTCACTCTGCTAAAGATCCCTAGGGTCTTGGAAACCAAAAACCTTTAGTCTCCAACTAGCAAGAGACTCACAATCATAAATTATGTGACCTGCAGTTTCCTCCTCCTTCTTACACACGGTTTCTCCGTGGTATACACCTATCCTGGTCATGTGCACCCTCAGACCACAGTGCCCTGTTATGAGCCCCATGATCCTCCTGAGTTGTGCTCTGCCCAGGACATCTGCTGCCCCTATGAGTCCTCCAGAATGAACTTTACTTAAGAGACGTTTACTATGGGAATGCCCATGAAGATTGTCCCATCTTACATGGTGTTGACATGTAATCCACCCATTAATAGCGGACCTGGCCAACGATAGAGAAATCCCTAAAGCCGGCTCAGGTCTGATAAACTCAGATGTAGATCCAAGTCCAGCCAGTCGGTCTGCCTCCTCATTACTCTCAACTCCCCTGTGCCCCGGAACCCAGTGAAGAGTTACCCGTTTATCCCGAGACAGAACGTCAAGGTTCTTCCAACACTCCCAGACCAGCTTGGACTGTATTATAGGACCCGTAAGTGCTTTTATTGCCACCTGACTATCGGTATTAATCTGAATACGTGCCTTTTTGAAGCCCCGATCCAAGTTCTCCCAAACACAGTCATTAATGGCCATCACTTCAGCCTGAAATACTGTTGTATGCTGTCCCAGGTTAATTACTTTCTTTAACCCCGGTTTCAGACCGTACACCCCAGCACCAGTGCCTGAGTTTGTCTTGGAGCCATCCATATACCAATACTATGTCTCCAGGTTTTTCCAACACACGATCTCTCCCCTCAAAGGCCAAGTTGACATCAAAGGGTCTAGATACTATGTGCCGTTTAACCATCTGATCAGTCCCCATCATCATTGGATCAAAGATCTTGTCTGTGATTCTAGCATGCTCATAGATAGAGGGCAGCCAGCCACCACCACCCTGCAGTCTGTAAGCTGCTTTACGTGCCTCCCCCATGACACAAAGGTCAATAGGGGAAATCCAAAAATGATCTCCATGGCTGCTGTTGGCGCAGTGTCCATACAGCCAGTGATACACAGGCAGGCCAACATCTGTAACTTAGACACTCTCTGGCCTCCCTCTGCTCAACCTTAGTCCACCACACCGCAGCACCATAGCACACCATAAGGTCTAATGATCTCAGTATAGATAAACTTCATCATTCCTGGTCTCAGTCCCCATGTTTTGCCCCATGCGTTTGTTTAGTTTGGTCATCTCTGAACGGTTTAGTGATACTTTGTTAGTAAAGATCTCAGGTTCGATCCTGCCGAGGTCGGTGATATTGTTGTTCAAGCTTAACAAAATAATTTACCGTTACGTTATTACTAGGTACTCATACTAGTATCGAGTACAAAAATACTAGGTACAGAAAGAAAAGTGTCGATGCATTGCGCACGTGTTCAAAATCACACTGCGCATGCGTCAGAACGAAGCACCGCTCCGGCACCGGTCGAAACGTGCCTGTTTACTTATGAAAATCGTATATTGTCTAAACAAACAATAATAAAGAAGATTTAAAGGCGCACGCCCAAACAAGAGTAATGGCGACGAGGTACACTTTATGCGCACTTTATGTTAAAACGCTGTGACTTAAATATTATGTATCTAGGAAAAGATTTCGCTCGAAAATAAACTATTTTAAATTATGCACATCGTTCGAAATTTATGTTAAATGTTACATAAAAACATATGTATTTATCTTGTAAATGATATGTATT
>CM040184.1:79042953-79045453 GCA_022606455.1 Callitettix versicolor | reverse complement strand
TTTACTTAACGAATTACAAATTATCAGAAATAACATCAGGTTTATATATAAACTAATTTTGAGGAATAACAGCAAGTATTTTGGTAAATTATCACAGGTTTCCAGGAATACATTTTCAGTAATGAAGACAAATTGCAACAACATAACAGCAAATGTTAGGTCATGAATCATACATTTTCGGGAATAACAGCACGTATTATGTATTGAAAGAAGATTCCCAGAAATTACATCGTTACATGGATTGCTTACATTTTAAAAAATTATTTAAACTTGCTGGTAGCTTAGATTGTTCAAGAAGTATGTTTTGGTATGTGCGATTCTGTTAAGAATTTGGACAATCACATCTTGGGTAATGAACTATAAATTGCCAGGAATAACATTACTTCTTAGGTAATTAATGGCCAATTGTCAGGAATAACAGCACGTCTTAGGTAACGAACGACAATTTTCCGTAAATAACAACAAGTCTTAATGATGAACGATAAATTTCCTAGGAATAACGATAAATATTAGATATGAACTGCAAATATTCAAGAATAACAGCACATCTTTGATAATGAATGGTAAATTTCTAGTAATAATATTACTTCTTAAGTAATTAATTAAAAAAATTGTCCGGAATAACAGCACGTCTACGATAACGAACGACAAATAGCTATAAATTTGTCCTAACAAGTCATAGGTGATAAATATCAAGATACCAGTGATAATAACAAATCATAGATAGATAAGAATGATAAATTGTCAGGGATAACAGCAATTGTTACTCAACGAATTAAACTCTGTTAATCTTACAAATTTCTTTAAAAATGATTTCATCATCATTAAATAAAGCGTTTGTTGTGAATTTTAAAGCTGATTTTGGAGGTTAAATAAGTTTTTCCAATATAACGTGATTTACGAACGTTGTTAATGTCTGGAAATTTGCTTCCATCATGTCCGATAGATAGCCGTGATTATTTTATACTCCATTGTTTCTTAACTATAAACAAATAGCATACTATACACGAAATATAAAACAGGTCTTATTCGAGTACTGATACTGAATACAGCTGTTCATGTTTATAGAAATTTTCGCGATCGTAAGAAATCATTTAAGAAATTTTTGCGATCGTAAGAAATCAATTAAGAAATTTTTGCCATCGTAAGAAATCAGTTAAGAAATTTTTGCGATCGTAAGAAATCAGTTAAGAAATTTTTGCGATCGTAAGAAATCAGTTAAGAAATTTTTGCGATCGTAAGAAATCAGTTTAGAAATTTTTGCCATCGTAAGAAATCAGTTAAGAAATTTTTGCGATCGTAAGAAATCATCTAAGAAATTTTTGCGATCGTAAGAAATCAGTTAAGAAATTTTTGCGATCGTATGAAATCAGTTAAGAAATTTTTGCGATCGTATGAAATCAGTTAAGAAATTTTTGCGATCGTAAGAAATCAGTTAAGAAATTTTTGCGATCGTAAGAAATCAGTTAAGAAATTTTTGCGATCGTATGAAATCAGTTAAGAAATTTTTGCGATCGTATGAAATCAGTTAAGAAATTTTTGCGATCGTATGAAATCAGTTAAGAAATTTTTGCGATCGTATGAAATCAGTTAAGAAATTTTTGCGACCGTATGAAATCAGTTAAGAAATTTTTGCGATCGTATGAAATCAGTTAAGAAATTTTTGCGATCGTATGAAATCAGTTAAGAAATTTTTGCGATCGTATGAAATCAGTTAAGAAATTTTTGCGATCGTATGAAATCAGTTAAGAAATTTTTGCGATCGTATGAAATCAGTTAAGAAATTTTTGCGATCGTATGAAATCAGTTAAGAAATTTTTGCGATCGTAAGAAATCAGTTTAGAAATTTTTGCGATCGTATAAAATCAGTTAAGAAATTTTTGCGATCTTATGAAATCAGTTAAGAAATTTTTGCGATC
Organism: Callitettix versicolor; assembly: GCA_022606455.1. NCBI lineage: Eukaryota > Metazoa > Arthropoda > Insecta > Hemiptera > Cercopidae > Callitettix > Callitettix versicolor. The sequence continues at coordinate 79,043,534 of CM040184.1, read as the reverse complement.
GTATGAAATCGGTTAAGAAATTTTTGCGATCGTATGAAATCAGTTAAGAAATTTTTGCGATCGTATGAAATCAGTTAAGAAATTTTCGCGATCGTAAGAAATCAGTTAAGAAATTTTTGCGATCGTATGAAATCAGTTAAGAAATTTTTGCGATCGTAAGAAATCAGTTAAGAAATTTTTGCGATTGTAAGAAAACAGTTAAGAAATTTTTGCGATCTTATGAAATCAGTTAAGAAATTTTTGCGATCTTATGAAATCAGTTAAGAAATTTTTGCGATCGTATGAAATCAGTTAAGAAATTTTTGCGATCGTATGAAATCAGTTAAGAAATTTTTGCGATCGTATGAAATCAGTTAAGAAATTTTTGCGATCGTAAGAAATCAGTTAAGAAATTTTTGCGATTGTAAGAAAACAGTTAAGAAATTTTTGCGATCTTATGAAATCAGTTAAGAAATTTTTGCGATCGTAAGAAATCAGTTAAGAAATTTTTGCGATCGTAAGAAATCAGTTAAGAAATTTTTGCGATCGTAAGAAATTTTTTCGATCATAAGAAATCAGATAAAAAAATGTTGCGATCGTAA
>CM040184.1:79025453-79040453 GCA_022606455.1 Callitettix versicolor | reverse complement strand
ACACACACACACACACACACACACACACACACACACACATGAAATCTAAATTTAGTAATTAATGTTTTAACACTAACAGTGTTTAATCGTTGCATATATCTCGTTGTTTATTTTGATTATAAAATGGGAAATCCATACTCAACGCTTAGTAAATAAAACTAAATATTTAATTTTTATATTTTGTAAAACGGTTGAAATTATATTACCTGAAACTACTTCAATGATTTACTGTGCCTTCTTTCATGGTGTGTATAGTACCGGGTGACCGAGCACCGCTCGTTTTGTTTATTTTTGAAAATTGTTTGAAATATTTTCATAAAGATACTGTTAAATGATGTTCAATATAATAAAATTAAATAACATGTACAAAATATTTACAAAAAGTATATACATGTGGATGCGTTCAGTGAAAAATTAACATTAAGGAATTGTATAATGCAGCTTCTTTCTGATAAAAATCAATAAATATTAAATAATTGATATTTAAAACATTATAAGACTCTGCAAATGAACAAACAAATGTATCTCAAACAAAATAACAAAAAATATATCTCCAAGAAACATGCAAATGATCAAATATTAAAATATTCAAAGTTGTCAGGAAATTCCAAGTTTCCACATTTTCATCGATCTGCGTATTTGTTGTCGGAACATAATTATTCGAATTTTCTTGTAATGCTTCTTTCCAAACATTTCTTGTGTGGCGAGTGTTTTCTGGGGGCAAGAGAATTTGCAGTCCATTTTGCCTTTTAACTCTGGAGAAAGCTACGTATAACATTCCATGCATAAAAACTGCTGTTAGTAGGAATATCCCAACTTATACAAATGTCCGCCCTTGGGCCTTAAGTATTGTCATAGCAAAAGCTGGTCTAACGGGAAATTGATGTTTGCATTGTGCATCAAGTTTACTTTCGCTCGAACCTAATATGATTCTAGGAATATGAACTTCTGTACCTGAAAACTGGTATACACTCCACATACCAATGGGTATACACTCCATATACCAATGGGTATACACTCCATATAAATGGGTATACACTCCATATACCAATGGGTATACACTCCATATACCAATGGGTATACACTCCATATAAACAGGTATACACTCCATATACCAATGGGTATACACTCCATATAAATAGGTATACACTCCATATAACAATGGATATACACTCCATATAAATGGGTATACACTCCATATAACAATAGTTATACACTACATATAAGCCGCCTCGGTGGCCTAGTTAACGTACTGGGCTTTCACCTCGAGGATCCGGGTTCGATTCCCGGCCAGGGCTTGGCATTTTCATACGCTATAAATCATCCCATCGTCTGCATTAGGCCGAGTGTGCACAATAGTCGGACGTTAATACCAAAAAAATCCCTCCATGTAAATTTAAGGCTTAAAATTTGCCATTTTGCGATTTTTTTACAAGCATGAGATTTAGCGCGATCGAATCTACACCCTTCAAAACCCTTATTTACGAAGTTTTGTGAAATTTGTTAGAGCCGTTTTCGAGATACGCTGAACAAACAAACATACAGAAATTGCTCGTTTAATATTAGTGGATTAAACTATGTTGTTATCGTATACAAATATGTTACAAAATATTAAACGAGTCTACGTCAACCCTTATTAAATTTACTTTAAAAAAGAAAGATTTTCCTTTTTGCCTAACTTAATGCCAGTTAGATTAATGGTGACGAGGGATAAGCGTTAACGGCGAGGGAAAGCAACGAGAGTAACCGCGGCTATAACTAATAACCTAAAGCTGCGCAGTTCAGTGACGCAGCAGACTGACCGATGCTCTAGCCACATCGACCACACAGCCCGCCCAAAAGGAGAAAGAACTGATAAAGAGTAAAATTATTCCGTACAAAAATTGAAGTTAAATATTTGTGAATGAATTAGGATTCAAAGCTGAACTGGAAGTCACATATTACAAAGAAAGGAGCTGGAGATTAAGTTCAAGAATATGTATTGGCTACTTAGATATAATACAGGATTAAGTATGAGTAATAAGTTACTTTTATACAGTCAAGTTCTTAAGCCGGTGTGGAACTATGGACTGCAAATTTCGGGATATACCAAGAGAAATAATATAAAGAAAATTCACATTATTTAAACAAAATATGCAATGGAAATATTCACAGAGACCTTTAAGTGAACTCTATTGTTGATGAAATCAAGGCAGCAGCAATGAAGCATAAAAAACGACTCCAAACCCATACTAATGCTATTGTTCAGCAGATGCTAGCACATTGGACTTGGTGCAGTGATATCATATCAAGCTAAGAGTCTTTTTAGACGGTCATATCAGTCGTCAGTTCAGTTTCAGTTGTCAGTTTGTCCTACGTTTAAAAATTAAACACGGAAAGGAGAACTGAAACGGAGACTGGGAACTGATAGACCTGTTTCATTTCGGTTCGTACAACTCCTAAGTGTAAACAAGTGCGCCATGCCTCAGACCTTTCTCTTGAAACTCTTGCCCAGTGCGTGCAGTTATGTCCAAGGATTACGAATTTGTTTGTCGAGTTCATTGAAATTTACAAAACTTTATTGTGGAACAAAACAGATGCACGCTATCATTAGGAAAGCTGCCTGCACTCTATTTTTTTTTAAGGTGAAAAACGCATTAAGGTTATTATCACCTCCCTAAAAATTTAGAGTGTGTGAGTCTAAAGTTTTAAAGTCGTAAGTGTAGTGTTGTAAGTGTAAGTGTGTGTTAGACTCGGGTACCGCCAGGGACGTCTAAATACTCTCAATAGGTGCAGCTAATCTGCACTCCCTGCGGATGTGTGTGTGTGTGTTGAGTAGATGACTGAGAGTAGTATGAGCTAGAGGTATGGTGGGATCGCTAAGCCCATCAGCTGCTCACTTCAGCTGCCTCCGCCGGCTCCTGCACTCTATTAAGGATATACCAGCACTCATTTTTTTTTTATTTTAAGGTGAAAAACACATTAAGGCTATTATCACCTCCCTAAACATTTAGAGTGTGTGAGTCTAAAGTTTTAAAGTCGTAAGTGTAGTGTTGTAAGTGTAAGTGTGTGTTAGACTCGGGTACCGCGAGGGACGTCTAAATACTCTCAATAGGTTCAGCTAATCTGCACCCCCTGCGGATGTGTGTGTGTGTGTGTTGAGTACATGACTGAGAGTAGTATGAGCTAGAGGTATGGTGGGATCGCTAAGCCCATCAGCTGCTCACTTCAGCTGCCTCCGCCGGCTCCTGCACTCTATTAAGGATATACCAGCACTCTATTTTTTTATTTTATTTTAAGGTGAAAAACACATTAAGGCTATTATCACCTCCCTAAAAATTTAGAGTGTGTGAGTCTAAAGTTTTAAAGTCGTATGTGTAGTGTTGTAAGTGTAAGTGTGTGTTAGACTTGGGTACCGCGAGGGACGTCTAAACACTCTCAATAGGTGCAGCTAATCTGCACCCCTGCGGATGTGTGTGTGTGTGTGTGTGTTGAGTAGATGACTGAGAGTAGTATGAGCTAGAGGTATTGTGGGATCGCTAAACCCATCAGCTGCTCACTTCAGCTGCCTCCGCCGGCTCCTGCACTCTATTAAGGATATACCAGCACTCTATTTTTTTTTATTTTAAGGTGAAAAACACATTAAGGCTATTATCACCTCCCTAAAAATTTAGAGTGTGTGAGTCTAAAGTGTTAAAGTCGTATGTGTAGTGTTGTAAGTGTAAGTGTGTGTTAGACTCGGGTACCACGAGGGACGTCTAAATACTCTCAATAGGTGCAGCTAATCTGCACCCCTGCGGATGTGTGTGTGTGTGTGTGTGTGTGTGTGTGTGTGTGTGTGTGTGTGTGTGTGTGCCTTGAGTAGATGACTGAGAGCAGTATGAGCTAGAGGTATTGTGGGATCGCTAAGCCCATCAGCTGCTCACTTCAGCTGCCTCCGCCGGCTCCTGCACTCTATTAAGGATATACCAGCACTCTATTTTTTTATTTTATTTTAAGGTGAAAAACACATTAAGGCTATTATCACCTCCCTAAAAATTTAGAGTGTGTGAGTCTAAAGTTTTAAAGTCGTATGTGTAGTGTTGTAAGTGTAAGTGTGTGTTAGACTCGGGTACCGCGAGGGACGTCTAAATACTCTCAATAGGTGCAGCTAATCTGCACCCCTGCGGATGTGTGTGTGTGTGTGTGTGTATGTCTTGAGTAGATGAGTGAGAGCAGTATGAGCTAGAGGTACGGTGGGATCGCTAAGCCCATCAGCTGCTCACTTCAGCTGCCTCCGCCGGCTCCTGCACTCTATTAAGGATATACCAGCACTCTATTTTTTTTTATTTTAAGGTGAAAAACACATTAAGGCTATTATCACCTCTCTAAAAATTTAGAGTGTGTGAGTCTAAAGTTTTAAAGTCGTATGTGTAGTGTTGTAAGTGTAAGTGTGTGTTAGACTCGGGTACCACGAGGGACGTCTAAATACTCTCAATAGGTGCAGCTAATCTGCACCCCCTGCGGATGTGTGTGTGTGTGTGTGTGTGTGTGTGTTGAGTAGATGACTGAGTATGGTGGGATCGCTAAACCCATCAGCTGCTCACTTCAGCTCCCACCGCCAGTGTGTGTGTGTGTGTGTGTGTGTGTGTGTGTGTGTGTGTGTGTGTGTGTGTGTGTAGAGTAGATGACTGAGAGTAGTATGAGCTAGAGGTATGGTGGGATCGCTAAACCCATCAGCTGCTCACTTCAGCTCCCACCGCCAGTGTGTGTGTGTGTGTGTGTGTGTGTGTGTGTGTTGAGTAGATGACTGAGAGCAGTATGAGCTAGAGGTATTGTGGGATCGCTAAGCCCATCAGCTGCTCACTTCAGCTCCCACCGCCAGTGTGTGTGTGTGTGTGTGTGTGTGTGTGTGTTGAGTAGATGACTGAGAGCAGTATGAGCTAGAGGTATTGTGGGATCGCTAAGCCCATCAGCTGCTCACTTCAGCTCCCACCGCCAGTGTGTGTGTGTGTGTGTGTGTGTGTGTGTTGAGTAGATGACTGAGAGCAGTATGAGCTAGAGGTATGGTGGGATCGCTAAACCCATCAGCTGCTCACTTCAGCTCCCACCGCCAGTGTGTGTGTGTGTGTGTGTGTGTGTGTGTGTGTTGAGTAGATGACTGAGAGCAGTATGAGCTAGAGGTATTGTGGGATCGCTAAGCCCATCAGCTGCTCACTTCAGCTGCCTCCGCCGGCTCCTGCACTCTATTAAGGATATACCAGCACTCTATTTTTTTTTATTTTAAGGTGAAAAACACATTAAGGCTATTATCACCTCCCTAAAAATTTATAGTGTGTGAGTCTAAAGTTTTAAAGTCGTATGTGTAGTGTTGTAAGTGTAAGTGTGTGTTAGACTCGGGTACCACGAGGGACGTCTAAATACTCTCAATAGGTGCAGCTAATCTGCACCCCCTGCGGATGTGTGTGTTGAGTAGATGACTGAGTATGGTGGGATCGCTAAACCCATCAGCTGCTCACTTCAGCTCCCACCGCCAGTGTGTGTGTGTGTGTGTGTGTGTGTGTGTGTGTGTAGAGTAGATGACTGAGAGTAGTATGAGCTAGAGGTATGGTGGGATCGCTAAACCCATTAGCTGCTCACTTCAGCTCCCACCGCCAGTGTGTGTGTGTGTGTAATGATAAAATCCAAAATTGACAACCTAACCTCAACTTATAACAAAGAACTTAAATAAGTTAAAGACAGTGAAAGGAGTGGAGCCGGTACTGGAGGAGTGTGTACAGAGAACTGAACTGATTTTATGAGCGAACGGAATGAAACGAGAACGGGAACTGAAAACTGATACGACCGTTTAAAAGGCACTTAAGTGATTGTAGCTGACAATCAGAGGCATTCAGTGCAATGAACATCTGACACACAGTGATCGTTTAAATTTATTACTGAATAAGTTTATACTTAATTGTAGGCCTCATTAAAAATAAAAAAGAGTGCTTTACATAAAGGTCTATTATTTCTCTGATATAATGTTATTCCACAAAGCGAAATTCAGCTCATCACAATGCCAGTGAGTGGACAGGTGACCACACGTTTTTTGACGTTGTACGCCTGTTTCGCCGGTAGCGAAACTTTTGCCGCTGACTGTAACTACCAGTGACCTGTCAAGTGCCCTTGAAAGAGAAATCTTTTGTTTGACTGTACAAAAAAATTCAACTATAGATAATATTTGGAGTCGTTGATTGGTCCCATTCATTGTAACCTTGACTACCTCAACCGAAAGCGTATTATCGGCTGAAAGTGCGTTCGCTCGCTACGCTTGATTCGTCACACTTCGTTTTGGCGAAGTGCTAGCCTACAGCAGATGCACTATTGTCCGGTTTGAGGACATTTCAATTTAGTACCGGCACGCAGCTGTCTCGCCGGAGTGATGAAGCAACGGTATACATTCGCGTAAACGTACATAAAATTCCGTAATCTCCCGAAAATAAATTCTGTTAAACGTCTGTAGACTGTGGCGGCCATATTGAATTTATTCCCTATAAGACTAATGTTAATTAATTATAATCTATTTGTCTGATAACATAATTAGGATTATGACCTATTTTCTTCCGTCTAATGGTCTTTTTAACTGACCTCGTAAAAGCTATGCGGTTTCGAAACTCTCTGTTTCATCTTCAGGCTGTAGTACGGAGTCCGGACTATAACGACGGCGCGTAGTGTTTGGCCAAAGCAATTTTTATCGTTGTGCATTTTAATAAAAATCTCGTAACTGTTTTTAGTGTTTGTGACTTGTGTTTTTAATATTTTATTACGTTTGTACGAGACATGGATTAGTCAATTTGTATTACCGCCTGAAGATGAAACAAATTTCGAAACCCTTTACGAGGTGGGTAAATAGACCACTAGACGGAAAAACAGGTCGTAATAAAAATTAATAAAATACTTGGTCCGGTGGTTGTGTTGCTATAATGAGATAAAATTATGTTTGTTATTTCGTTTCAAGGTCGTTTCCACGGGATTGTGGTTCATGTATGGTGGTTTGTATGTATCGTTTAGCGTTTACAGACAAAATAAGTATACAAGATGTAAAAACAAAAAACATTATCGTATAAAACGAGATAACAAATATAACTTGTATCTTAACAAATAGCGGGATATTCTGTTCCGTCAATTAACGTTAGTCTTATAGGGAATGGATTCAATATGGCCGGCGGTGTTCGTAGGATCCAGTAACTATGGTATAAAGGAAAAAGTAATTTCACAAAATCAGATCCCTCAATTTTGGTCGCTTGTCGAACGAACACAAATTTTGTCAGTGTAACAAATTTGAAATGAAAAATTGTACTGCGCAGGCGTAAATATGATACACTGATTTGATTTGTGCGTTTAATGTAGGGACAAAGATTCATCGTGTAAATTGAATTTTGCAAATTTTTCATCGAAGAATGTGACATGGAGCGGCCATCATGGAAGACCCGGAACCCTATCTTAAAATGAGCGATGAAGATTTGCCCTCTTCACCACTTTTCGAGAAGTTGTTTACACACGCGCGCACGCACACACACACACACACACACACACACACACACACACACACGCACACACACACACACACACACGCGCGCACACACACGCGCGCACACACGCACACACACACGCGCGCACACACACACAGATAGCGATTTTCCAATAAAAATATTATTGTATGCCAATAAAATAAATCTCTTTCTGTGTGTGTGTGTGTGTGTGTGTGTGTGTGTGTGTGTGTGTGTGTGTGTGTGTGTGTGTGTGTGTGTGCGCGCGCGTGCGTGTGCGTGCATGTGTATGTGTGTAAGTGCGCGCGTGTGTGTATGCGTGTGTGCGCGTGCGTGCGATTTTCCAATAAAAATATTGTGTATGTAAATCGCTTTCTGCGCGCGTGTGTATGCATGTGTGTGCGTGTGCGTGCGTGTATATGCGCGCTTGCGTGAGTGTGCGCGCGTGTGTGTGTGTAAGTAAGTGTGATTTTCCAATAAAAATATTATTGTATGCAAATAAAATAAATCGCTTTCTGTGTGTGTGTGCGTGTATATGCGTGCTCGCGTGTGTGTTCCTGCGCGCGTGTGCGTATGTGCGCGTGCGTGTGTGCGCATGCGTGCGTACGTGTGTATGTGCGCGCGCGTATATGCATGTGCGTGTGCGCGAGTATGTGCGCGCGCGCTTTTGCGTGTGTGCGTAAGTGCGTGGGTGCGCGCGCGCTTGTGCGTGTGTGTGCATGTGTGTGTATTTTAGCACGTTCACTGTTGAAACGTTTGTGATTCGTTTCAAACTTCAGCACAAAAATCGATTCTAGTAATAAGCTTGGTCAAGTTCGTTTGTCTTCTTTTCTTCTACGAGTATGTTTATGAAAATTCGATTTCAACTTCGTAATCGCATAAATTCAAACTTGCGTAAATTGCGATTTTGTATTTTTAAAATACATTGAAATTTTTGACGGCGGTCGTGGTTCATTTTAGAATTTTCAGTGTTTTTTCATTGCAGATTACAATGAAATCGGATTACAATAAGGGTAAGATAAAGGAAAAAACGTTTTGGATATTTGCTTCTATCACGTCAGCGAGACTGTACAAATTATTGATTTTGTACACTATCAGAATGTTTCTGAAAAGCATACGACCTCTCTAATTATGCTATACTTCGGGCAGGTTCTTGGAGTAATTTTGAGATTAGCATTAGAGGGGAGGGTAAGGGGGCGAGGGCGTAGCTTAGCTCGTCAATCGCCCTGCAGGTCGGACTTGTGTGGACGCAAAACCTGCGCAGCTTGCAGCTGGGTGGTCGGTCGCTTTTTGAGTGGGCTCGGCAACGCGCCCTTTGGTCTTTATCCGAACGGGGTGAAAAAGCGTTTAGGAAAAGTGTAAAAAAAGCGCTTCTAAGCAATGCGCAGAACGTTTGGAAATAAGGCGTGACGTCATTAAACGTTTTGGGTTTTCAGCTAATGACGTTAAAACATTTTATTTTGCTTTCGTCAATAAAATACGTTCATTGTCTTTGTTTGTATTGCTTTTTACTTTATTACCTAAGCGTAAACAAAAGCGTCCCCAAAGTAAGGCACTTTTAACAAAATTTAAAAAAGGTTTATTTCTCAAAAACTGTTCAAGTTTGCTCAATTACTTGACTCAATTTAGTACAGCTGTATTTGAAATTATTTGTATTGGTTCGGGAATAAAAATAAAATAAAATGTAAAATCAAAAATGAATCCTAAACGCTGCCTGATTTGTTCTTTTTTTTATTTCCGATTTTACAAAACAGAATGATTTTTTAATTTTTTTGTCGTTAATTACGACTTGTAACTTTGAAAAAATATGTTTGCAATATTTTCGAAACTAAATATGGCATGGGATGTCTGTTTGCCAAACTAAATATGGTATAGGGTGGCTGTTTGCCAAATTAATATGTCATGGGGTGTCTATTTTCCAAACTAAATATTTCATGGGGTGTCTGTTTGCCAAACTAAATATGGCATGGGGTGTCTGTTTGCCAAACTAAATATTTCATGGGTTGTCTGTTTTCCAAACTAAATATGCCATGGGGTGTCTGTTTGCCAAAAAAAATATGACATGGGGTCTGTTTGCCAAAATAAATATGGCATGGGGTGTCTGTTTGCCAAACTAAATATAGCATGGGGTGTCTGTTTTCCAAACTAAATATGTCATGGGTTGGCTGTTTGCCAAACTAAATATGGCATGGGGTGTCTGTTTGTCAAACTAAATATTTCATGGGGTGTCTCTTTTCCGAACTAAATATTTCATGGGGTGTCTCTTTGCCAAACTAAATATTTCATGGTGTGTCTGTTTGCCAAACTATTATTTCATGGGGTATCTCTTTGCCAAACTAAATATTTCATGGGGTGTCTATTTGCCAAACTAAATATGGCATGGTGTGTCTGTTTGCCAAACTAAATATGGCATGGTGTGTCTGTTTGCCAAAATAAATATGGCATGGGGTGGCTGTTTGCCAAAATAAATATGGCATGGGGTGGCTGTTTGCCAAACTATATATGGCATGGGTGGCTGTTTGTCAAACTATATATATGGCATGGGTGGCTGTTTGCCAAACTAAATATAGCATGGGGTGTCTGTTTGCGAAACTAAATATTTCATGGGGTGTCTGTTTGCCAAACTATATATGGCATGGGGTGTCTGTTTGCCAAACTAAATATGGTATGGGTGTCTGTTTGCCAAACTAAATATGGCATGGTGTGTCTGCTTGCCATCGCGTAGAAATATGTTACAAAAACTGTAATCAAAATTGTTAAAAATTGTTTTTAATAATCAATTTGTAAATGATAAAAAGCCTTTTAACATTTATCAACGTTTTGCACTTGCATCTTTCTTTCCGTCATGATGGAATGAAAAATAGGTAAACTAATTTAAATATTATAACCACAAATAAACGTTTACTTTGACACATGCAACGTCCTCCTTAAGGGCCTTAAAATATCTCATAACTCCAATTCTAGGAATAATAAACTTGAAAAAAAGATTATTAAATCCACACTGTAATTACAAACTTATAAGAAAATCCTTTTAATGAACTATTCGTATTATATAATTACTTTTGTCATACAATTTATTTCTTCAAACACTAAAGTCGTGTTAATTTTAAGTGAGATATCTTCTTGCTATGACCACAAATTTAATGACGTTACACATTTGATATTTGTACTTTTGCCTTGGATTACGAATGGATAGTTTTTACATAATTATAAGTATTTTTATATTTACTCTGTTATAAGTTCCTTTCTTATACACAGATACATCTCTTATATATTTGTAAAGTTTACTATGGTATTATAATGTATTCTACTACGCAAACATTTCGGATTAAATAAGTAAATAAATATATGATTTTTTTAATCTATTTTGGTAAAGTAGATAAATGGAGTTGTGGAGTTTTCAAATTAAGCTTACAAAAAGCAAACATTATTGCTAGTTTTGACCTTGATTTGAGTGATAATAAAAATATCAATTTTACTCATTTATTATACGATTGCTTACTGCAAGGAATACTGCTATAATACAAACTGTTTTTTATAAACTATCTGTAAATTTCATTTTGTAAACTACTAAAAATCTATTACTTTAAATATTTATATTTAACTATAGAACTATAGAGTATAGTTCTCTATATAGAACTATATATATAGAATAATAGAACTATAGTTCTGCATTATATTTATCGATGCAGATCTACAAACTTAATAGTTATTATTAACACTGTTTCAATTTTTTAATAGAATTTCCATTGGCGAAATGAGATCTATTGGAGTGGCCATCATGGTAAGACCACGACCCGGGAACTTGAAATGAGCACCGATCCTGACCTCTAGGTCACTTCTGAAGCAATCGTTAAATTATTAATTATATATGTAATTTGTGTGTGTGTGTGTGTGTGTGTGTGTGTGTGTGTGTGTGTGTGTGTGTGTGTGTGTGTGTGTGTGTGTGTGTGTGTGTGTGTGTGTGTGTGTGTGTGTGTGTGTGTGTGTGTGTGTGTGTGTGTGTGTGTGTGTGTGTGTGTGTGTGTGTGTGTGTGTGTGTGTGTGTGTGTGTGTGTCTGTGTGTGTGTGTGTGTGTGTGTGTGTGTGCGCGCGCGTGTGTGTGTGTGTTTTAGCACGCTCACGTTCGCAATTTTGGTCCGATTTTATTCAAACGTGGCATAAAAATCGTCTTGATAATAACTTGGACGAGATCGTTACCTGGCGAAATTATTTCAACAGTTTCAAAATGGCGGACATTTTATATCTTCAAAAAATCCATAGCTTTTTGGCTGAAATTATTTTGAAAATTTGATTTCACCATCGTAATTTAGCGTTAAAGATTGCACGTATTGGCATTTTGAATTTTTCAAAATCCATTCAATTCAAGAAATGATTTGACGGCGGTCAGGGTTTATTTTGTATTTTCAATGGCATTTGAAAGTTTATAGTGCTAATATATGCAGGTTTTAATGATGGTGAAATTACACTTTTTTTAAAAAGTATAAGATAGAGTAAAACATTTTTGGAAATTTGTTTTTTTATCACGTCAGCGAGACAGCTGCGTGTCATTAATTAAATTGTTGATTTAAGCTTTTTATTTATAATACAATCACAAAAAAAAACACAAAAATGTGTTCAGATTATATTTCACCATAAAATGCAAAAAATGTTATAACAAAAATCAAATTCTAAACTTTGAAAGCAACTCGATAAGCCATAACGTACCCGGAAATAATATTATAAACAATAAAAGAAAGAGTAAATGAGTGTGGGAATGTATGCAATGATGTCAAACTGTAAAACATTATTTGTAATGAATGAAGGGTAGGTTAGGAAGGGGAGGTTATAGTGGGGGGGGTGGCGGGAGGGATGGTCTGTCTGGACTGTATTGATCGGGCTGGCCTAGTCCCAGTTTGTATATGGGCCACAGCTCCGCCACCCCCGCACCCCTCCGGCAAAACTTTACATTGGTGGCCTACTTCCTTCTCCCATTATTTCGGAAGTGCACAGAGCTTTATCTACGGAATTAAATGGCCTTCCTTCGGTACATTACGGGCGAACATTCGTTAACAAAGATTACAAGTTGCTAACCCACACATGGCACAGTTACGAGTATTTGTAAAACACAGAGTACAAATATTCCCGTTAATTTAAAAAAAAATTTTTAATGCAAAAATAAACAACAGAGTTTACTATCATCGCGCAATAAAAATTTTTTTTGTACAAAATGTCAAATATTAAAAACGTCTGTTTTTTGCACTCTATTTAATAATTTGAATTTGCTGCTTTGTTTTTTCATACCTCAAAAACATGAACCAATTGTTTTAATTTTCACTCTATCGAAACACGTGCGCAGTATTGGTGCACATTTTATTGCCCTGGAACTGGGTCTTACTGTGATGGCTTCCTCATATTTTCTCAACCAAAGTAAACACGCACCTGTTTCGTAGACGCGAATTTTCAAAAATATTTTTTTTAGCTTACCTTTTTTTAAATTTCACAATCATACCGAACATTAACATCTGCATATACTGGCATTTGAAACTTTCACATTACGTCAAAAGTACAAAAACGAACCCCGATCGCCGTCAAATTATATTTGTTTAAATTCGACAAATTTGAAAAAAAAATGCCATGGTGAAATCAGTCGAGAGTATTTATGACAATAAAGTGTGTTTGTTTTAAGATTTAAAATGCCCGCCATTTTGAAACTGTTGAATGAATTTTTATGGTTAATAATATTTGTTTAAATTCGACAGATTTGAAAAAAAATTGCCATGGTGAAATCAATCGAGAGTATTTGTGACGAAAAAGTGTGCTTGTTTTAAGATTTAAAATGCCCGCCATTTTGAAACTGTTGAATGAATTTTTATGGTTAATAATATTTGTTTAAATTTGACAGATTGAAAAAAAAATTGCCATAGTGAAATCAGTCGAGAGTATTTAAGACGAAAAAGTGTGCTTGTTTTAAGATTTAAAACGCCCGCCATTTTGAAACTGTTGAATGAATTTTTATGGTTAATAATATTTGTTTAAATTCGACAGATTTGAAAAAAAATTGCCATGGTGAAATCAGTCGAGAGTATTTGTGACGAAAAAGTGTGCTTGTTTTAAGATTTAAAACGCCCGCCATTTTGAAACTGTTGAATGAATTTTTATGGTTAATAATATTTGTTTAAATTCGACAGATTTTAAAAAAAATTGCCATGGTGAAATCAGTCGAGAATATTTGTGACGAAAAAGTGTGCTTGTTTTAAGATTTAAAATGCCCGCCATTTTGAAACTGTTGAATAAAATTTTTATGGTTAATAATATTCGTTTAAATTCGACAGATTTTAAAAAAATTGCCATGGTGAAATCAGTCGAGAGTATTTATGACGAAAAAGTGTGCTTGTTTTAAGATTTAAAATGCCCGCCATTTTGAAACTGTTGAATGAATTTTTATGGTTAACGATCTTGTCCAAGCTCTATATCGATTTTTTTTGCCGAGTTTGAATGAAATTGTACCAAAATTAGAAACGATTTACGTATGTAAATCTTAACGACCTCTCAAAAAACGATTTAAACAGTGCTCATTTCATGGGTATTACCGTGATGACCGCTTTAATAGCTCATTTTTCAATGGTAAATCGCTAATAATAAAATTAAAAAGTATGTACGGATATAAAACGTATTTAAAACCCTAATTATGCAAGGGTTGGACACGGGTGTAGTCCGATTGCATACTTTGCCCCTTGCTTAACCACTATACTAACGCATAGTAGGTATTCCGCCTGTACCTTCAAATATTAACTGCAGAAATTTGAAATATGGGTAAAAAAATGTTTGTGTGTAAAAATGATTTTTGCTCTTTCTTACTTAACCTTTTTTAAAAAATTAATTTCACTATCTTGATCAGCTTTAAATTCTACGTATAATATATTAAACTTAAAAATTTTATCGAAAATACAACCCTACGAGCCGTTAAATTAATTTTTTTAATTTCAACGTATTTTGAAAAATTCAAAATTCCAATGGCAGCCATTTTGAAACTGTTGTAAGAATTTTGATGGTTAACCGATTTTTGTGTCAAATTTTCATGAAAACGCACTTAAATTTCAAACGTGTGCGTGTTCAAATACAGTAATAAAAATGTTTACGACCGCTCAATTGACCACTAGCGGCGCTCATTTCATGGTTTTAGAGACTGATCCGTAGCTCATTTTTTCAATGCCAATTCCGAAAAAATTATCAGTAATTTTATACTTATTACTAAGTAACAACTTTTCTTACTAGCCTAAATGATTTCAAATCAAGTATTCATTGACTTTTACTTCCAACTATACGAAGTAAATAATATGTTATTGTTGTACGGAAACAAGCACATCTTGACATTTTAGAAAATTATACCGAATTCAAGGTCCCTTGACTTAAGAGAAGTAGTTTTTACTTGAAAATTTGTCTGTCTGCGCACAACGGAAACTAATCCAATTGATTTTGTGGAAATTCACAACGTGAGTGTAGTTTATTCTCTTCTCGAAAAATATCGAAA
>CM040184.1:79005453-79015453 GCA_022606455.1 Callitettix versicolor | reverse complement strand
TTCCGATATGGAAATTAACTGACAACAAATAGTAAAACAATGTTGCTTGCATTCTGTGCCTTATGGTGTCTGGCATGAACCTGAGTGTTGCATTTATTAACGAAATACTTCTTTGTCTGTCCACGATTTGTGTTCGCTTTTCAAACCTGGGTGTTTCGAATAATTTTCACAAAATTTTCAATTTATTTACCGTATAGGTTAACTTTACTCGATTTATAAAACGAATTTAAAAACTCCATGGTATGTATGTATATGTGTGTGTGTGTTGTGTGTGTGTGTGAGAGAGAGAGAGAGAGAGCGTGTACATGTGCATGTGTGTGCTTGTGTGTACGCGCGCGCGCGTGTGTGTATGTGCTTGTATGTGTGTGATTTCAATGTATATTATTGGCAGATGGAGGTTGGTTATAGTGTCCATCCAGGGGGGTATGGATGGAGGTAAAATGGAAAAAAATAAATGGGTTTGGGGCCAGCAAGGGGGCGGGTTCTGCTATTACTAATATAACAATTGTGTAAGAAGTCTTTGTAAATCTGGTGTTCCAAGGAACCGATTTTAATTTGTCTCTGAAAAACGCTAACCGAAAAAACACTTGAAAATAATTAACATTTTTAATGATTTATTGGTGAAAAAACGGAAAATATCCTTCATAAGAGATGAATTGTTCCGTAAACATTTTACCTCCGGCTAACATTCGCGCCATTTGCCTATTTTAAAAAAAATGCTTCTAGCACTTTATAATAAATTTTATGAGCTTTAAGATTACTTCAACACAGTTTTTGAATTATATTTTTAAAAAATTAATAACCTTCAAAATTGCTTAGTTCCTATCTATAATGACGTTTCTATAGTCGTTGTATATTATTAGCGAATGAAACATACGTTATTAATTGAACAGCTGATTGAAGTATTGTTGTGTTTCTTGGTAAAACGTAACCTCGAAATTAGCGTTGTTCCCGTGTCGTGAAGTGAGTTGATCTGTTTTTTGTATTCGTGTTTTGTCAAACAGGTGATAGGGTTATTGGATAAATTAAATTAATCTTCACACTATTTTCCCACATACCGTTGCATTTTTAATTACAACTGGCTGCTGATTCAAAGTTTAAAACTTAACAAATTACTAGAGTTATTAATCTAGTTTGCAACAAGTTAATTTAGTTACAAGTCCAATGTTCGTTAGAACTAATATATTTTTGTTTATAAGACTTATATTTGGTAATATTTGTTGTGTTGTGTATGCTATTGTGGGTGCGTGTGTGTGTGCGCGCGCGTGTGTTTGTGAGAATATGCGCGCGAGCGAGTGTATGTGCGTGCGTGTTGAGAATGAGCGCTAGCTTGTGTGTATGTATGTGTTCATGCATGTAATTGTGAATGCACGTGTGTATATATATGTGTGTGTGTGTGTGTGTGTGTGTGTGTGTATGCGCGCGCGTGCGTGCATGTGTGTGAGCATACGTGTGCGTCTGCCTGTATGCTGTATGCTGTATACGTGTGTTTGTGCCTGAGTGCGTGCCTGAGAGTGCGCGCGCGTGTATGTTTGTGCGTGTGCGTGTGTGTGTGTGTGTGTGCGTGCGTGTGCGCGCACGCATGTTTGTGAGAATGTGCTTGCGTGCGTGTGTGCGCACGAGCTTGTGTGTATGTATGTGCGTGTACGAGTGCGCGCCCGTGAGCATCTGCCTGTGTGTGTGTGTGTGTGTTTAAGTGCGTGTCTGAGAGTTTTCGCGCGCATGAGTATATGTGTACGTGTGCGTGCGCGCGTGCATGTGTGTGTATGAATGTGTATGTGTGCTTAAGTGCGTGTCTGAGAGTATGCGCGATGGTGTGTGTATGTGATGTGTGCGCGAGAGTGCATGTGTGTGTGTGTGTGTGTGTGTGTGTGTATGTGTATGTGTGTTTAAGTGCGTGTCTGAGAGTGTTTGTGTATGTGCCTGTGTGCGCGCGCTTGCATGTGTGTGTGTGAGTGAGTGAGAGAGAGAGAGAGAGAGAGAGAGAGAGAGTGCGTGTACATGTGCTTGTGTGTACGCGCGCGCTCGCGCGCGCGTGTGTATGTGCTTGTATGTGTGTGTGTGTGTGTGTGTGTGTGTGTGTGTGTGTGTGTGTGTGGGCGCGCGCGTGGTAGCATAAACATAAACATAATAAAGTACAATTCTTACTCAAATACTTTCCTTTGAAAATAAAAATTAACTTTTACAGTAAGTTTTTAAGTAGGAAAATAGCGTTTTACGCTATAAATGTTTATTATTCTTTCACAACTGAATTATTCACGGCACGCTGTTGTTCGCTGACGTAATAGGAGCGAATTTCATCGTTAAAATTCGGTAACAAAACTTTACCGACTACTCCAAAAGTGATCTAGAGGGCAGAGCCGCTCGTTTCCATGATGGCCATACAATAGCTATTAGCCAACAATGTCTATTTTTGGCGATTAACAGTCATAGTTGCAGGTCAAACTAGCACGCTATAACCATATTACGTAAGAAGCGTGCGTTAGTTGCAAATTGTTAATGTTGGTAGCACTGTTTACCGGGAAACCCGGAATATCCGCTTCGCAGGATTTCCCGTAACTGTAATTAACCGTGAAGCAGACGCACAGATAATATGTTCATTAAATAATTTTCATTGAAGATTTGTATCTTTTATTTAAACTGTTCTGTCCGTCTAGGCACAAACATTGCAGTCATGCGCAGTTACATAGAGTGACAGTAAATAAGGCAACGTTTGTTTGTTTGTCCTCTACAGACTGAACCGGTTTCGCCGAAAATTTCGCAGTTTGTTGGAGTGTTTGTGAGTGATTTCACCGCCATATCTCTTTCATTGCCAAAATGCCAATGTAATTTTAAAGTTTAAATGCTGATTTTAATGGCGAAATCAGATTTTTAACTATCAAATAATCGCTTCCATCACGTCAGCGAGACAGCTGCGTGTCGCGATTATTTGAAATATCTTCTGTTTCTCCGCTCAGTATTTTCTTCTTTTCGGCTTACAACGTTCTCCGACGTCTTCCGATTCCTAGGTTCCATTTTTTCTGTCGTTTCACAGGTCTTGGTCCAATCCTCTCTCTCACTTCCTCATCAATTCCTTCTCTCTAAGTCTCGGTCTTCTCTTTTTCTGTGTGTGTGTGTGTGTGTGTGTGTGTGTGTGTGTGTGTGTGTGTGTGTGTGTGTGTGTGTGTGTGTGTGTGTGTGTATACCACATAAAAGGTACCATGGAAGACATTTTGAAGGAAGAACGCAAAATCTTGAGGAAGATCCTCGGCCCAAGATTAACAGAAGACGGATACAAGTTGCACTCCCGGAAGACCACAGAGAAGATATCGAACCTGGCAACAGATATCAGAAGAAGGAGGCTTCAATTCTATGAACACATCAGTAGACTCCCAACAACGAGACTTGCCAACAGAATCCTTAAGTATATGCAAGGAGTCAAATCAACAACGTCGTGGATCGCACAAGTCAGAATAGACCTACGTGACGCAGAAATAGACAATAGACATTGAAGACAGGCACGCATACAGGAGAAAGATGCTCGGTTGGAAGGTCCCAGAGAATGAAATCCCAAAGAGAGTAGGGGTAAAATGGACGGAGGAGCGGAAGAGGATCCATGGGGACAGGATGAGGGAGGTGTGGAGGATTAGAAGGAACAAGACATGAGTCGGAGTGCTTTGCGTGATCCAACAGGGTCTATACGCAAATAATAATAATAATTATATATATATATATATATATATATATATATATATATATGTGTGTGTGTGTGTGTGTGTGTGTGTATATGTGTGTGTGTGTATGTGTGTGTGTGTGTGTGTGTGTGTGTGTGTGTGTGTGTGTGTGTGTGTGTGTGTGTGTCCGCAGGGGGGTGCAAACTAGCTGCACCTATTGAGAGGATTTAGACGTCCCTCGTGGTACCCGAATCTAACACACACTTACACTTACAACACTACACTTACGACTTTAACACTTTACACTCACACTTACATTTAGGGAGGCGATAATAGCTTCTATGTGCTCTTCGCCTTAAAATAAAAAAAACAAAATTCGACAATATAGTTTCTTTTAGAATCTGTTTGGGAAGTCGATTTTCTTCCATCCTTTGTACATGGCCAAGCCATCGAAGTTGCTTTGTCTTAATGGTCGTCTACAATGGTGTGCTCCACATCCATGATTTCACGGATTCTTAAAGTTAATCTTTTCCCGTTTCGACCGATCTGCGGCTCTTCGCCAGTCCATTTCCGTAGCTTCAAGACATTTTTCATTATTGTTTCAGTGGCCATACTTCGCTTCCATATGCGATAATATTTTTTATAATTGTACTGTATATTCTATGTTTATTTATTTTCGATATATGTTGATCCTGTATGATGCTGTTTAGTGTCGTTATTGATCTTCTTCCCAAGGTGTTATCACTGTGTCCAGGAGTCCATCACTAATAATAGTTATTCCTAAATACTTGTAAGTTGTAAACCCTCTGATTTGTGTCGTGTTTGAATAGAAGATTCCTGCTCTGTTTTTTTTTTTAACGTCTGACTATTGTGTGCACACTTGGGCTAATGCAGACGATGGGATGATTTATAGCGTATGAAAATGCCAAACCCTGGCCGGTAATCTAACCGGGGTCCTCGGGGTGAAAGCCCGGCACGCCATCAGGTTATAATAAATCGATAGGTTTTGGCCGTCACGGTTACGTAATTAATTTTTATAGGGAATAAATCGACGTGATATGTAGGGTTTGGCAGTCACGGTTACGCAGTTAGTTTTGATGGGGAATAAATCGAGATGACATGTAAGGTTTTGGCCGTCACGGTTACGCAGTTAGTTTTGATAGGGAATAAATCGACCTGATATGTAGGGTTTGGCCGTTACGGTTACGCAGCTGCTTTGATGGGGAATCAATCGAGATGACATGTAAGGTTGTGGCCGTCACGGTTACGCATTCTGTTTTGACGGGGGATAATAAATCGAGGCGGCTCTCTGCCTTCCAATGAACATGTATTCAGTTTTGTTTAGATTTACCCCAAGTCGCCAACTACCATATTCCTCTATTGATTTCCCACTCCTATATTCTAGATTCTCATAATCTTGTGCCATAACTGGTCATCTGCAAAGCAAGCAGATATGCCGCTCAATAGAACGTACCTAAACGTCATTAAAGACCAGTCACAATGTGGAAAAGTTAGTGCAATGTTTTTGTGAGTAGCGTGTGGGTGACTCTAATTAGGCCTAAGCAGCACGTAACCATGCACGCACTCATTAACACACACAAAGAAACCACACACGTCCGTTGTATTGTTAAACAGTACCGGACACGGATTTCGGGATAATTTCTCTTCGAGCCGATAGGTTGCGTTTTCGGCGTTGGCGTTGGCCGATACACCACCTGGTTGGCCTAATCTCAAGGTCGTACTGGACATGTGTCGCGGTGAAAATTACCGGCAATTACCGAAATGTCGTAATTTCTTGTTCCCGATAGCAAACGTTACTTCCTTCGCAGATAACGACTTTATAACGTAAAAAAAACTAAATGTTTTCAAAATTTACAAAAATGTTTCCTAAATGAACCTGATGTAGTTATATCTTTCAGAAATAAAAATTAACGAATTTCTAAAAGACTTTTTATCATGCCCTTTTCGAAATGACATTTTTTAAGGCACATTTTGCCTATTTTGATTGCGATAAATTGTAAATTGAGTTGACATGTAAGGTTTTGGTCATCACGGTTACGCAGTTAGTTTTGATAGGGAATAAATCGACCTGATATGTAGGGTTTGGCAGTCACAGTTATGCAGTTAGTTTTTATGGGGAATAAATCGAGATGGCATGTAAGTTTTTGGTAGTCACGGTTATGCAGTTAGTTTTGATGGGGAATAAATCGGGATGGCATGTAACGTTTTGGTCGTCACGGTTATCCAGTTAGTTTTGATGGGGAATCAATCGAGATGGCATGTAAGGTTTTGGTCGTCACGGTTACGCAATTAATTTTGATAGGGAATAAATCGACCTGATATGTAGGGTTTGGCAGTCATGGTTACGCAGTCTGCTTTGATGGGGAATCAATCGAGATGATATGTAAGGTTTTGGCCGTCACGGTTACGCAATTAATTTTGATAGGGAATAAATCGACCTGATATGTAGGGTTTGGCCGTTACGGTTACACAGTCTGCTTTGATGGGGAATCAATCGAGATGACATGTAAGGTTTTGGCCGTCACGGTTACGCAGTTAGTTTTGATAGGGAATAAATCGACCTGATATGTAGGGTTTGGCAGTCATGGTTACGCAGTCTGCTTTGATGGGGAGTCAATAGAGATGACATGTAAGGTTTTGGCCGTCACGATTACGCAGTTAGTTTTGATAGGGAATAAATCGACCTGATATGTAGGGTTTGGCCGTTACGGTTACGCAGTCTGCTTTGATGGGGAATCAATCGAGATGACATGTAAGGTTGTGGCCGTCACGGTTACGCATTCTGTTTTGATGGGAAATAAATCGAGCTGAGGACTAGAAAACGTATCGATTCATGTAAAAAATGTAAAAATATCTCTACCAATGAACGAATTAAGGATATACAGTTTGATGCTCTCTGCATTTACCTGATAGGCTCTAAAGCACAGAAAAATGAATATATACAGGACGCTGAAATCGGCGAAGCTTTGCATTTCCAGCAATAGGCTGCGCCATTGTAGCAACATTGAACAAAACAGGTTATTTTATGTTATGTTAGGTTAGGTTATGGTTAGGTTATAATGTTGGCAAATCGCCTACTCTAAGAAGTATACGACAAATTGGCAACACCGCTGCAACAAATACACTGCGCTATCTTCTGTTTTAAATTTGAACTATAAACTCCCCCGTTAACAACTCCCCAAACCGATGAGCCTTATGTAGGCATTTATTCAGCTTTC
This sequence comes from Callitettix versicolor, assembly GCA_022606455.1. Lineage (NCBI taxonomy): Eukaryota > Metazoa > Arthropoda > Insecta > Hemiptera > Cercopidae > Callitettix > Callitettix versicolor. Next base: position 79,008,561 of record CM040184.1, on the reverse strand, counting down.
AGTGGTTAGGTTAGGTTATGAGTAGGTTATCGTTAGGTTATAATGTTGGCAAATCGCCTACTCTAAGAAGTACACGACAAATTGGCAACACCGCTGCAACAAATACACTGCGCTATCTTCTGTTTTAAATCTGAACTATAAACTCCCCCGTTAACAACTCCTCAATACTGATGAGCCTTCTGTAGGCATTTATTCAGCTTTCAGTGGTTAGGTTATGAGTAGATTATCATTAGGTTATAATGTTGGCAAGTCGCCTACTCTAAGAAGCACACGACAAATTGGCAACACCGCTGCAACAAATACACTGCGCTATCTTCTGCTTTAAATTTGAACTATAAACTCCCCCGTTAACAACTCCCCAAACCGATGAGCCTTCTGTAGGCATTTATTCAGCTTTCAATAGTTAGGTTAGGTTATGGGTAGATTATCGTTAGGTTATAATGTTGGCAAATCGCCTACTCTAAGAAGCACACGACAAATTGGCAACACCGCTGCAACAAATACACTGCGCTATCTTCTGTTTTAAATTTGAACTATAAACTCCTCCGTTAACAACTGCCCAAACCGATGAGCCTTCTGTAGACATTTATTCAGCTTTCAGTGGTTAGGTTAGGTTATCGTTAGGTTATAATGTTAGCAAATCGCCTACTCTAAGAAGCACACGACAAATTGGCAACACCGCTGCAACAAATACACTGCGCTATCTTCTTTTTTAAAGTTGAACTATAAACTCCCCCGTTAACAACTCCCCAAACCGATGAGCCTTCTGTAGGCATTTATTCAGCTTTCAGTGGTTAGGTTAGGTCATCGTTCACTGCGCTATCTTCTGCTTTAAATTTGAACTATAAACTCCCCCGTTAACAACTGCCCAATACCGATAAACCTTCTGTAGACATTTATTCAGCTTTCAATGGTTAAAGCGCGTAAGTGGAATGAATTTCGGTAAATAATCGTTCCATTCAATGTTATTCCATTGAAAGACAAGCGACCGAGAGATTCCCTTCTGGTCTGGCGGCTGGAAGCTAACCTGAACCGAGTGTAACGAATCCAATGTTTTGGTCAAGCGATCTCCTCACCGCACACTTCTGCTGCAGAGAAATTATTATTTCTGCGAAAATACTGGAAACAGTCTACTATTGTTCTGTTCTTGGTGGAGCATATCGGTCCGTCGGTCTGCTGTCTGGCGAGACCTCGATCCGTACTGTCGGTATGAATTATTTATTTTATTTGGTGTTTATACAGGATCACCAGTAACTTCACCACCGTTAAAATCAAGATAATCGGGACGCGCAGCTGTTTCGCTGGCCTGACGGAAGTGAATTTTTAACAAAATTTGTTATATTTTACACTATTTTGAAAATGTGATTTTACAGTCGTAACCAGCATTAGAATTTGTACTGAAAATACAAGTTACACTGAAAATACAGGAAAATGAGTCCTGACCGCTGCCAAACCCTTCAATCGATTTTTTAAAAAATCGAAGTACTAATTAATATAAACTTCAACACTGATCACGATGGGGAGGTAAACCAAAACTAATTTCTGTTATCGAACCAAAAATAAAGATCATAAATCATGTTTTCTCTTACTTTTTATTGTAATTACGACAATTTGTTCGAAAACACGACAAATTAACATAACCAGTTTTTAACAACATAACCTGAAACTTATGATAGCCTATCAACTGTTCAATGAAATCAGCTGATCGTTAAGAATTAATGTAAAAAAAATTGATCTTTTACTATATCATAGCTGGTTTTTAACAAAATAACCTAAAACTTATTATAGCCTATCAGCTGTTCAATGAAATCAGCTGATCGTTACGAATTAATATAAAACAACTGACATTTTACTATAACGTAGCCAGTTTTTAACAAAATAACCTAAAACTTATTATAGCCTATCAGCTGTTCAATGAAATCAGCTGATCGTTACGAATTAATATAATACAACTGATCTTTTACTGTATCATAGCTAGTTTTAACAACATAACCTAAAACTTATTATAGCCTATCAGCTGTTCAATAAAATCAGCTGATCGTTACGAATTGATATAAAACAACTGACATTTTACTATAACGTAGTCAGTTTTTAACAAAATAACATAAAACTTATTATTGCCTATCAGCTGTTCAATGAAATCAGCTGATCTTTACGAATTGATATAATACAACTGATCTTTTACTATATCATAGCTAGTTTTTAACAAAATAACCTAAAACTTATTATAGCCTATCAGCTGTTCAATGAAATCAGCTGATCGTTACGAATTAATATAAAACAACTGATCTTTTACTACAGATTCCGATATAAATGTGTGCATTCGCATCACGTGACGCTCAAAATCCATCACAACCAGCCCTAAAACATACTGTTAAAAGTAATTACGCGAGTGTACAAATTTATATTGATATACAATAGTGTATTTTGCACTTCACAAGTATTATAATTAATTATTTTAAAATAGTAAACTTAATTTTATTATACAGTTCCATTAATATACTTAAGTATAATATTTTAAAAAATAACATAAATATTATATTAATATTATATTTTTTTATTATTATTTAATATAATACGATACATATAATTATAAATTTAAAGAAAAAAAGTCTGTTATTGAACCAAAAATAAAAATATGTGTGGTGTTTTCGAACGAATTATAGTAATTAAAATCAAACGGAAGAGAAAAGATGATATTTTAAGATTTGAAATTGTTCGTCATATTTTTCTCAGTAACGAATGTGTTGAAGCTGTTTCTAAAATCGATTTTTGTGCGAAATTTGGATGAAATCGGACCTACATGGCGAACGTGGGGGTGTTAACAAATACTGATAAACTTATTTCAAGGTCAAATGTCGGGTCTCACCGGAAAGCCTGCTCAGATAGCTCATTCTCCAATCGAAATCCTTAAACGGAAATTTTGTGAGAAAGTCAGTGCCGCAAACGAACGTCAACACCGAGTGCATTACATTATTACTTGCCGAGACACGTTTCAACTCATTAGCCGCATTATTCCACGCAAATAGCGAATATTAACATACAATGAAAATTCATCAAGTGCAGATATGCATTTCATCTGCGACGTGTGCATTTTAACGCTAAGAA
>CM040184.1:78950453-78997953 GCA_022606455.1 Callitettix versicolor | reverse complement strand
AATATATTGGTTGGCAGTGCGGTTGCTCCGAGAGTCTCGCGCAAAAACGTGCGTGCTCCCCACCCCCGCTACGTACACTCGCTTGACCACCACGGTTAGTCAAGCTTAGTACTAACACAGTTCTCTAACGATGCACACCTACGTGTAGGCTACACTAGAACCGCTGTAACGTTTAATACAAGTGTAAATGTGTATTATAATAGAGTTGCGCGTCGGATATTGAACGATTCCGGTGTTTCGACTTTCAGCGTTTAGTCTCTCGTTTGACTGTTTCTACTGCGCGCTGACAGTCGTTCGGCGACGTCACAGCAGAGAGGCCGGCAGAGCCTCCGTTTTCTCTGATGTGGGAGGCATTATTCCTTTTCATGTAGCAAGGTAATAACAAGTTTTATTTTTAATTTTTGTAGACGATGTGTTGTGTTCAATTTTTTAAATTATGTAATACGAGAAATTTGTAGAAAATATAGTGGTATAATTTGATCTGTGATGTGTTGTGATTGATATTTGGCCGAGTTGCGTGAAATGCAGGAAGGTCGGGATGGTTGCCGAAAACCTGACACAATTACAAAACTTTTGTGAATGTCATTTTTTTTTTTATTTAAATTGTGAATTGTGTAGACGTAATTATGTGGTGTTTAAAGATAAGGTTTTTCAGTGCGTGTTTGATTACGTTAATTATTATCATTTGTAGATGTGGCCGTGTATTGATTAAAATTGTTGGTTAGGTTGTATATTTTAAGCCTTCGACTACGACATAAGCTATTTTGAGCTCTTGTAATTTTAGAGTTAAATCCTACAATAGTTATCCCTGTTTTGAAGCAGAATCGCTAACATCCAGTTATTTAACAATCAGGTTAGTTGTCAGTTTTGTGTTCACGTTACAGACGTGCCTAAGCTGCTTGTCAGCTGATCTGTGAATGTGAACGTTATGATAAGTAGGCCAACTGCAATTCTGCGAGACAAGTGACTGACGTTTGCATTTTTAACTGTTTATCGTATTGTTTTAGCACTACTACCTTATTTTTCTTTCACTTTCGCATCAGTAAATCACGTTTTCACTGTTAATTTCACGAATTCGAAAGTTTTTCTGTATCAATGGAACAAACTCTTTGAGTACATCTGCTTTAAGTTTCTTATCTGGAGGCATAATAGACTTTTATAACGATAATATGGTTACAATCGGCTTCAATATTATATTTATAACTTGTACGGAAAGTATATAAAGTATTTTTGAATATGAAAGTGTTTAGAAAACACTATGTTATATTAAAATAAAGTTTTAAAGCTGAAATCATTTGAAACGTTGCAATTGTTATTGTTTTTCAGTACAATTTTTAAAGTAGTATATTATTATTTATTATGCTAAAAGTTGTCATTTATTTGTTAATTTGCTCAAAATAATTGTGTTGTCCAGGCAACGTCTATTGGTTAAATTCTTAATTGTAGGCTATTAGGTTATAACCTAAAAATTAATCAGGGTACTAGGCAGATATTTCAGCACAAATTTAGGGGTGTGTTAGGCCTATGGGACACTGAGTAGTGGTCATTTTGTGCCAGATGTATTACAACACTATGATTTGCAACAAAGCTTTTGCCTGGCATTGGTTTTATTTGCATGTGCCAAATTGAGAAACAATGCCTATTTGGTAAGCGCACTAAATTCAGTCTGTTTCACTTCAGCCTTTTTTTCTAGTGGTTATTCAACGTTTAAGTAGTCCTATTTTTTATTTCATGACCTGCTAGTTTAATAAACTCACTATATTTTACAATCAACGTGTGCCACATAGCCTAAATTAAAAATATTTGAAGATTGCTGATAGCCTAGGCCATAATTATGTGTAAAAAATAGGAAAAATTATAAGTAGGTATATTTTATAATACACTAGAACTATATAGTCAGTGCTTATACGAATTAATTTATACTAGGCAAAGTTTAAAACTCTTAAATTCTGTTCATTGCATGTAAAAGTGTGCTGAAGCACAATAAGCTGAAATGAAATTATCTGGGTGTAAAAATAAATAGTTCATTAATCAATAATTAATCAATAAAATCAAGTAGCCTAATGGAAGTTGAGATTAAAAAAGTGTCTTCAAAACCTGAGAAAAGTATTTTGTATTCAGTCGGTGTGATGTCTTCATTTATATTTTCTAATCATAGTTCATCGATTAATTTTAATATTTTTCTGAAACAAAGTTCCTCACCGAAAAGTAGGCCTGTTATTTTAATAATATTTTATAACAGTTTATGCCTGAAACAGGTTTCATTACAGTTCATTGGTTAAATTCTTGGTAGTCATTTGAAAACATTGTTACCACTGAAAAAAAATCTTGTAATCATACAAACTGGTTTTAGTCTATGAATAGGTTATACAATTTCAGTCTTTTCTCAGGAATTAAAAAAAAATTGTTCCAAATTATTGCATTTTTTACAAGATGTTCCATGTATTTTTTTCATCGTATTGTAAACATTGTTTTACAAAACCTAGTTTACAGAAGCTTAGTTTTTATAAAGAAGAAATCTATACATTTGCAAACTTATGCATAGTTCAGTTTATTTCAAAAACACACTTTACTTTTGCAGAATTAAAAAAATGTATAGAAAAACTATAGGATCTTGATGTTTTAGTTTTACAGTTAATTATTGTGCTACAAATAGCGCGAATAAAAAATTGTTTCGAGCTTCTCGTTAGAGGTTGTAGGTGGCAGCACTGACTAACCGAGAAACTGTACCGTCAACGGAAAATTAAGTTAAATGTAGGATTTCAGTTTTGTTTGTACAAAAACTTTGTGTGTATAAATATTTATCAGTGCCTATGTATAAACATTATTATTAGTTATAAAATAATAATATAAATTTATATTATTATTTTATAACTATTTATAATGTTTTGTTTCTACTGATACAATAACCAATTAGTTATGTACCGCCATTACGTGTCCTTGATGTTGACTTCAGGGCCTACATCCTCTTAGGCTCATCTGTGTTTGAAGAATTCGTTATGCAGGCAGATTTATAATCTTCTGTTGCCACACAGATACATAAAGTTGATTAGGTTATGTTAAAATAACCCGCAAGTGAGTGCTTATTAATTAGGTTAAGTTATTATAATGTTTATTAGTCTTTTTTTTGTACACCTAGGCCAATTTATAGATTGTTCGCTTGTTAGTGTCTGTGTTGTCGGTAATTAACGCATTCTAACGTTTTTTTCTAGCGTGTAAACATAAATTATGTGATAACAGCGCATGGTTGTTTTGTTTGAAAGTTATTGTTGAATACTTAATGAACCTGTTTTGGGAAATTGGGCAGTTTTACCGGGTTGTTTTTGCCGATATGTGTTGAATTAGTTTTGTTTGGCAAACAGAAACCTGGTCGTTTTGTTTTGGGCGTTCGAGGCTAGATTTTATCAAAATCGTTTGATCCGATTTTGATAAAGTGCTGTAGGCCTATTTGTAAGTTGTTAAAGGGTTTTTTTTTAACCAAAAGGTGTTCACGATTTATGGCCATACGACATGTTAAATTTGATAAACAATGGTAAATTCTCCAGCAATGAAGACGACCGGACATTAAAATTGTAACTTCTGGAAAGTAATTAGAAAATTGGACAAACTTTTCAACGTGAAATAATTGCATTTGTGAATGTTCTGTTTGTTTTTTAATAGTAATTTTTACTTTTTCAGTATGATATATGTTGTATAAAGAAAGGTTAGTGATCACGAACAAATTTGAGACCAAATTTTGGATTTTTAAAATTTTTGAGAAAATGTTTTTCGAGATTTGCCCAAGAAATGGTTAAAAAATGTTTCTCAAAATCGACCAACGATTTTGATGAAATTTAACCACTAGTAAGCCAAAAAAACGTGGGACACTTTTTTTTCAAAAATCCGTTTTATTAGCTGTCGGTCTAGTTTCTCAAAATCGGTACTTAAGATTTCGATGAATTCGTAACGCGATTTATAAAATTCGTGAGTGTAGGAAATTTGAAAACGATTTCGGTTTGTTAGTAAATTGGGAAAACCAAAAAATAAACCTTGTCCGCCTTCGGGTTTTGTTCATTTAATCTGGAACAGTAATTTGTTTTTAATTTCAAAATCGGTGCATTGATTTTAGTTCATTGTAACGTCCTAACCGGGTATTTTGGAAAATACGACATTCATTTTAATTGGTCGCTTAAAACTTTCAAGTAAACCTAATTTATTTGAACGTGAGAAAGTTTGTGCAGATTTATTTTGCTAGCGTCAAGTTAAACGTGTAATCGAGCAGTGGGAAATTAAACAAATCTGTAATACATTTCATACTGTACATACGTGGTATTATTTGATGCTTGGTTGAGGCAAATTTACAACGTACTGTATTTAGTCTCAATAAAAAAAGTAGTGAAATGTCATCTGTGATTTTTTTTAAGAAACGCACTTTCAAACTAGAACCGCCCACAGATTGGTTGCTGGCAATGGCAGCCTATCTGCATGCTGTGATGCAATGTTTATAATAGATTTAGTTTACATTTAGAGTATAGTTACGCAACACGCAACTGTAGCGTCAGCGTCATCGGATACAGGGTGTTACAGAACTGTGTAGCCCGGCTTTGGCTTCGCGACACTTAAATATTGTAGAAACATACGTTCCTGATTACTTAAAATAATTGTTCGTTTATATATTCATTAAAATAAATTTAATAGTGCAAAAACATTGGCACAAACTTTCTCTCTTTCGACTAACCCCCCCCCAAAAAAAAATCGGTTGTATTTTAAAGAAACTTTAATATATGTCAGTCTGACCCGGCAATCAAATTAATTTAAATTAATAATTGTTTTAAAATTAATTAAGTAATTATTATTTCGATTTTTTAAATAAATGTATAAAATTAAATTAAATTTAATTAGTTTCAATTGATTTTAAATATTTAAAATATCAATGAATACGGGATTTTAACGTTTATTACAATGGTAATTACATTTTTTTAAAATGTGTAAGATAAAATTGTTAAAAATCAATGACCGCCATTTTGAAACTCTCGTATCAATAAGATTTTAATCGCCTCAGAAAATGATCTAGAGGTCAGACATTTTCCAAGCGAAATTCACGATTTACTAGCGCACGCAACAACACAATCACCCACATGATTATATACATATAATTAGCAATTTTGGTCGGATTTGATTCGAACTTGCGCCAAAACTCGCTTGGATATGTTCGTTATCCAGCAAAATCCGTCCAACGGTTTCAAAATGGCGGCCGTTTCAAAATTTAACAATTTCATCTAACGCATTTTTTTTTAATATAATCACCGTAGTAAATCAGTGTTCGTCAGCGAAAGAGCTGCGTGCCGCGACTTTTTAGTTTTTTTTTTTTTTTTTATGTTGAGGGCGCCACTGAGCCCGGCTTTTTTATACAGTATAACAGAGTCCTCGGATAAGGGTGCAATATTGCTATAGCGTGTAGTACAAGTGTTACCAACATTACGATGAGACCGGCTGTGCCTGTGCCGTAGCTGTGTAGGTTACAGTACAACCTTTTCCCGCATTCATCCATGACTTGCTTCAGCAGGCTGCAGTGCATTCCTCTCTGTTTTTGTTGACGTTATTTCTTTGCTTTCAAAGTCTCAGGACGTCGTGGGTTTGTGGCCGACACAGTTCACTTGTTGAACATCGATAGCCGCAACTCTGTGCCGCCTGGATCGCTAAGTTTTTAATTCAGGGTTGCCAACTTTTAGCTACGAAAGATTCAACCGATTTCAGTTTTCTTTAAAATCACTCAAAGTTATTTGTTGGAAAAGTACTGTGCCGTCTAGATCGCTGCTAAGAGTTTATTCAGGGTTGTCAACGTTTAATTACGAAAAATCCAACTGATTTAAGTTTTTTTTTTTAAACTAAGAAAATTGTTGGAAAAATACTGTGCCGCCTAGATCGTTGCTGTTTTTAATTCAGTGTTGTCAACTTGTACTTACGAAAAATCCCAACGATTTCAGTTTTCTTTAAAATAGCCGGAAGATAATTGTTGGAAATTATCTGTGCCGTCTAGATCGCTGCTAAGTTTTTAATCAGGGTTGCCAACGTTTAATTACGAAAAATCCAACTGATTTCAGTGTTCTTTAAAATCGCCCGAAGTTAATTGTTAGAAAAGTACTGTGCCGTCTAGATCGCTATTAGGTTTTTAATCAGGGTTGCCAATCTTTAGCTACGAAAAATCCCATCGATTTTGGGTTTTTTTTAAATCACGTGAAGTAAATTGTTGGAAAATTATTGTACCGTCTAGAACGCTGCTAAGTTTTTAATCAGGGTTGCCAACTTTTAGTTACGAAAAATCCCACCGATTTAAGTTTTCTTACGAGTTCAGTTGAAAAATAAGTTTTTAGAGAAACAGGCAACAAACTTATTTTCGTTCTACAACAATTCCCCCCAGGGGGTGCGGACTAGCTGCAACTATTGAGAGGATTTAGACGTCCCTCGCGGTACCCGAGTCTAACACACACTTACACTTACGACTTTAACACGTTACACTCACACTTACCTTTAGGGAGGCGATAATAGCCTTAATGTGCTTTTCGCCTTAAAATAACAAACAAATCTACAACAGTTTTTACTATCTGTGATTATTGTCCGATTTTCGGGGTGCATGATGCGACTCTCTGAGCAACGTTTGATCGGAATAGTTTCGTCCGATTTTAAGAAAATTCCGATATTTTCCACAAAAAAAGAGGCTTCGAACAAATTTTTTAACCCAAACGTAATTTGACAAATGGACAAACAGACCTACGTGTTAAATTTCATCAAAATTACTCTATCAGTTTAATATCCAGCTATGTGCACAGATGCAGAAACACAGAAGGGCAGACAATCCAAGAAGAAAACCCTTTACTGAAACTGAAAACAAAAACATCTATCGAAATCTCAAAATCGATTTTTTTTCACGTTTATCTTACTTTACATTTCTTCTTCTGTAAGAATACCTAAAGATTTATGTATTGCGAAGGTTCTATCTGGTTTTTCACTGACGGATTAATGCAGTTTTGGGGGGCGGTTGGTTGGATGATCCAATTTAAAAGAGGGCTGCCTAGTAGATGACAATGGTTAGGTTAGGTTAGGTTACGGCTAGGTTAAGTTAGGTTATGGTTAGGTTAGGATAGGTTAGGTTACGGCTAGGTTAGGTTAGGTTATGATTAGGTTAGGGTAGGGCAGGGTAGGTTACGGCTAGGTTAGGTTAGGTTACGACTAGGTTAGGTTATGTTATGGTTAGGTTAGGATAGGATAGAGTAGGTTAGGTTACGGCTAGGTTAGGTTATGTTATGGTTTAAGTTAGGGTAGGGTTAGGTTAGGTTAGGGTAGCGTAGGCTAGGTTAGGTTTAGGTTATGTCTGTCTTGCGCAAGAATTATTTGCGCACTTTAGGTTAGGTTAGGTTATAGGTTAGATTAGGTTAGGTTATGTTATGGTTAGGTTAGGATAGGATAGGGTAGGTTAGGTTACGGCTAGGTTAGGTTATGTTATGGCTAGATTAGGTTAGCATAGGTTAGATTAGGTTAGGTTACAGTTAAGTTAGGGTAGGGTTAGGTTAGGTTAGGGTAGCATAGGCTTGGTTAGGTTTAGGTTATGTCTGTCTTGCGCAAGATTTATTTGCGCACTTTAGATTAGGTTAGGTTATAGGTTAGATTAGGTTAGGTTACGACTAGGTTAGGTTATGTTATGGTTAGGTTAGGATAGGGTAGGTTAGGCCAGGTTGGTTAGGTTATTTAAGTTAGGGTAGGGTTAATGTCTGTTAGGTTAGGGTAGCGTAGGTTAGGTTAGGTTTAGGTTATGTCGGTCTTGCGCAAGACTTATTTGCGCACTTTAGGTTAGGTTAGGTTATAGGTTAGATTAGGTTAGGTTACGACTAGGTTAGGTTATGTTATGGTTAGGTTAGGATAGGGTAGGTTAGGTTGCGGCTAGGTTAGGTTAGGTTATGGTTAAGTTAGGGTAGGGTTAATTAGGTTAGGTTAGGGTAGCGTAGGTTAGGTTAGGTTTAGGTTATGTCGGTCTTGGGCAAGACTTATTTGCGCACTTTACTGTCCAGACGGATACGGTTGTGTCCAGATGGTACTCTTTAAACATCCTAATATTACAGAGGCTGTGTTGTCTTGTGATTCGACGTCATTTGTCGAGTTGTTGCGGTTTCTGAAGTAGCGGAAGCTTGTTACCTCTTCGTATATCTTGTTTATTACAGATTCAAACCTTACCCGTCTTCCATTTTGTTCTGTTAGTGCGGATTGTCATGATTTGCATATCGGATAATTGAAATATATCGTCACCTGTGTTACCAGTACTTCAAAGACTAGTATGTCCAGCTGTTCAGTCTTACATAGAGCGCTTCAAGGCAACGCTATTCATTTGTCTCCGTGTGTTAAACCGGTAACCGTAACATTTAGGGGAAACGTTACTGGATCAACTTTATTGCAAATATTTTTGCACTTTCACCGTAAAGCAGTCAAATTATAAAGCGGTATTGCCGTTCAGCCAGTATTAAAAGAAATAAACAGCAACTATACTCGTCATCCTTAAATCAGGGGCCGCACTCTTAAAACGGTAGTGAATGGGGACAATCGTACGCTTACGTCATTCGGGCTTTATGCATAGTATCTTCTTACAATATTTGAAAACAGGGTCGATGCGTTTGGCCAAAACTGCGTACTTTCATTGTCGTTAAATCAGATGCCATCTTGAAACGGATTGGCAAACAATCGGATACATAACGTCGTTCCCCGCAGGGGGTGCAGACTAGCTGCATCTATTGAGAGGATTTAGACGTCCATCGCGGTATCCGAGTCTAACACACACTTACACTTGCGACTTTAACACTTTACACTCACACTTATATTTAGGGAGGCGATAATAGCTTCAATGTGCTTTTCGCCTTAAAATAAAATTTAAAAAAACATAACGTCGTTTGGGCTTAATTAGTTTTTTTTTTAAACAATCGGTCAATGAATTGACCAAAATTATTTTCGTCATGGTTAAATCAGAGGCCGCCATCTTGAAACGGAAGAAATTGAGAAAAAATCTTACACACGTAGTTCGGGCTTTATACGAAATACCTTCGTACCTTCCAAATTTCAAAACAATCGGTCAATGCGTTTGACCAAAACTGCGTACTTTCGTCATGGTTAAATCAAGAGGCCGCCATTTTGAATCGGAAGTACTTGGGAAATATTTTACTTTACACAGTGCACCATTGTACCAAATTTCAACACAGTCGGTCAGTACATTTAGCCAAAATGTCCATACTCGTTATCGTTAAAATCAGATGACGCCATCTTTAAACGGAAGTAATTGGAAAAATTCGTACGTTGTTCAAGATACCTTTGTATCAAATTTCAAAACAATCGGTCAGTGCGTTTGGCAAAAACTGCGTACATTTAACATCGTTAAATGGCAGTAAATGGAAAAAATATGACACATATGTCGTTCTCAAAGTACCTTAGTACCTTAGTATCAAAGTACCTTAGTGCACAATTTAAAACAATCGGTCAGTGAGCTTGGCAAAAACTGTGTACATCGACATCGCTAAATGGCAGTAAATGGGAAAAAATATGACACATATGTCGTTCTCAAAGTACCTTAATACCAAAGTACCTTAGTATCAAAGTACCTTAGTGCACAATTTAAAACAATCGGTCAGTGCTTTTGGCCAAAACTGCGTACATTGGACATCGTTAAATGAAGTGAATGGGAAAAAATAAGACACATATGTCGTTCTCAAAGTACCTTAGTGCACAATTTAAAACAATCGCTCATTGCGTTTGGCAAAAACTGCGTACATTCGGCATCGTTAAATGGCAGTGAATGGGAAAAAATAAGACACATATGTCGTTCTCAAAGTACCTTAGTACCAAAGTACCTTAGTGCACAATTTAAAACAATCGCTCAGTGCTTTTCGCCAAAACTGCGTACATTGGACATCGTTAAATGGAAGTGAATGGGACAAAATAAGACACATATGTCGTTCTCAAAGTACCTTAGTACCTTAGTATCAAAGTACCTTAGTGCACAATTTAAAACAATCGGTCAGTGCTTTTGGCCAAAACTGCGTACATTGGACATCGTTAAATGAAGTGAATGTGAAAAAATATGACACATATGTCGTTCTCAAAGTACCTTAGTACCAAAGTACCTTAGTGCACAATTTAAAACAATCGGTCAGTGCGTTTGGCAAAAACAACGTACATTCGACATCGTTAAATGGAAGTGAATGGGAAAAAATATGACACATATGTCGTTCTCAAAGTACCTTAGTACCTTAGTATCAAAGTACCTTAGTGCACAATTTAAAACAATCGGTCAGTGAGCTTGGCAAAAACTGTGTACATCGACATCGCTAAATGGCAGTAAATGGGAAAAAATATGACACATATGTCGTTCTCAAAGTACCTTAATACCAAAGTACCTTAGTATCAAAGTACCTTAGTGCACAATTTAAAACAATCGGTCAGTGCTTTTGGCCAAAACTGCGTACATTGGACATCGTTAAATGAAGTGAATGGGAAAAAATATGACACATATGTCGTTCTCAAAGTACCTTAGTACCAAAGTACCTTAGTGCACAATTTAAAACAATCGGTCAGTGCTTTTGGCCAAAACTGCGTACATTGGACATCGTTAAATGAAGTGAATGGGAAAAAATATGACACATATGTCGTTCTCAAAGTACCTTAGTACCTTAGTATCAAAGTACCTTAGTGCACAATTTAAAACAATCGGTCAGTGCTTTTGGCCAAAACTGCGTACATTGGACATCGTTAAATGAAGTGAATGTGAAAAAATATGACACATATGTCGTTCTCAAAGTACCTTAGTACCAAAGTACCTTAGTGCACAATTTAAAACAATCGGTCAGTGCGTTTGGCAAAAACAACGTACATTCGACATCGTTAAATGGAAGTGAATGGGAAAAAATATGACACATATGTCGTTCTCAAAGTACCTTAGTACCTTAGTGCACAATTTAAAACAATCGGTCAGTGCGTTTGGCAAAAACTGCGTACATTCAGCATCGTTAAATGGCAGTGAATGGGAAAAAAATATGACACATATGTCGTTCTCAAGTTACGTTAGTACCAAAGTACCTTAGTGCACAATTTAAAACAATCGGTCAGTGCGTTTGGCCAAAAGTACGTACATTCGACAACGTTAAATGGCAGTGAATGGGAAAAATATGACACATATATCGTTCTCAAAGTACCTTAGTACCAAAGTACCTTAGTGCACAATTTAAAACAATCGGTCAGTGCGTTTGGCAAAAACTACGTACATTCGACATCGTTAAATGAAGTGTGGGGAAAAAATATGACACATATGTCGTTCTTAAAGTACCTTAGTACCTTAGTACCAAAGTACCTTAGTACACAATTTAGAACAATCTCTCAGTGCTTTTCGCCAAAACTGTGTACATTGGACATCGTTAACATTGGACATCGTTAAATGAAGTGAATGGGAAAAAATATGACACATATATCGTTCTTAAAGTACCTTAGTACCAAAGTACCTTAGTTCACAATTTAAAACAATCGGTCAGTGCGTTTGGCAAAAACTACGTACATTCGACATCGTTAAATGAAGTGTGGGGAAAAAATATGACACATATGTCGTTCTTAAAGTACCTTAGTACCTTAGTACCAAAGTACCTTAGTACACAATTTAGAACAATCTCTCAGTGCTTTTCGCCAAAACTGTGTACATTGGACATCGTTAACATTGGACATCGTTAAATGAAGTGAATGGGAAAAAATATGACACATATATCGTTCTTAAAGTACCTTAGTACCAAAGTACCTTAGTTCACAATTTAAAACAATCGGTCAGTGCGTTTGGCAAAAACTGCGTGCATTCGACATCGTTAAATGGAAGTGAATGGGAAAAAATATGACACATATATCGTTCTCAAAGTACCTTAGTACCTTAGTAGGGCTATCAAAGTACCTTAGTACCTTAGTGTACAATTTAAAACAATCGGTCAGTGCGTTTGGCAAAAACTGCGTGCATTCGACATCGTTAAATGGAAGTGAATGGGAAAAAATATGACACATATGTCGTTCTCAAAGTACCTTAGTACCTTAGTAGGGCTACCAAAGTACCTTAGTACCTTAGTGCACAATTTAAAACAATCGGTTAGTGCGTTTGGCCAAAACTACGTACATTCGACATCGTTAAATGGAAGTGAATGGGAAAAAATATGACACATATGTCGTTCTCAAAGTACCTTAGTACCTTAGTATCAAAGTACCTTAGTACACAATTTAAAACAGTCGGTCTTTGCGTTGGCCAAAAAACACAAACAACAAATGCCGAACGGTCGAATTGAAACAAAGGCCTCGCTTCGTTCGGTCACTTATATCGAACCCTTTGTACCAAGTTAAAATATATATTTGGAAAAGAATTTAAAATTGAAGGGTGACAAAAAACAATTTGGCGTAAACAAATTGTGTTCGAAAACAACATTGCGTCAGCTTTGGACAGAAATCAGCTCGGTGGAGTTTTGACCTTTCGGCTATTAGGCATTAATTTTCCTACTTTGGCGCAGTGCCTCGTCGTTGATGCTTAAACTTGGTTAAGAGTCTGGGTTGGATCCTGTCGGCCATATTGAATCTGTTCCCCTTAGGCTAATGTTAATTAACGGTACTGATTATTCTGCTATTTGTTAGGATAAAATTACGTTTAATATTTTATTATTTTTGTCTTTGTTATTTTAAGGTGAAAAGCACATTTAGGCTATTATCGCCTCCCTAAATGTAAGTGTGAGTGTAAAGTGTTAAAGTCGTAAGTGTAGTGTTGTAAGTGTAAGTGTGACTTAGACTCGGGTACCGCGAATGACGTCTAAATCCTCTCAATAGGTGAAGCTAGTCTGCGGGATATATTTAATTTTAAATGTCATGTATGTGGGAATGTGGTCTGATATCCCTAAGAACAAAAATGTGTAACAAGCTGACCACATCCCCACATACAAGACGTTTAAAATGAGTTATCAAACATAATTAGCAAATTTTCATTGGAAAATGAGCTATTGGAGCAGCTATATTGGTAAGCTTCCAGGACTTTAAAATGAGCATCGATCCTGAACTCTTTTTCAGGTGGTCGTTAAAATTTTATTGTGTGTGTGTGTGTGTGTGTGTGTGTGTGTGTGTGTGTGTGTGTGTGTGTGTGTGTTTTAGCTAAAAATGGTCTTTGTAGCAGCCTGAACCAGGGAAAAATACAATGGTTGAAGACAAAACAATATTTAAAGGTAATTAAGGAGTAAAATATAAGGCTAACAATATTTTTTATTTATTTGGTATAAGGTGTCATTTGAAATTAGAAGTGATACTCGTTGCAAATATATGCAGTGTTGTTTTTGCACACAAAAAATTTAATTAGAGCTGGCAGGCCTTTTAAAAGTTCAAGTTTTCTTGACGCCCCTTTCGGATTTTGATATCTTTGATAAGAAAAATGTCAAAATAATTGTAAACCTAGTTTGGGGTCAAAACAAAAAGATTTTTCAATAATTTATATATTATTATTATTATTATTACGTGTGTGTGTGTATGTGTTTATTTGTGTGTGTGTGTGTGTATTTGTTTGTGTATGTGTGTGTGTATTTGTGTGTGTGTGTGTGTGTGTGTGTGTGTGTGTGTGTGTGTGTGTATTTGTTTGTGTATGGGTGTGTGTATTTGTGTGTGTGTGTGTGTATGTGTGTGCGCGCGCGTGTTTTGTGTGTGTGTATGTGTTTATTTGTGTGTGTATGTGTGTGCGCGCGCGTGTTTTGTGTGTGTGTATGTGTTATTTTTGTGTGTGTGTGTGTGTGTCTGTGTGTGTGTATTTGTGTGTGTATTTGTGTGTGTATTTGTGTGTGTAGCCTACGCGTGTGTGTGTGTGTGTATTTGTGTGTGTCTGTGTGTGTATATTTGTGTGTGTGTGTGTGTGTGCGCGCGCGCGTGTGTGTGTGTGTGCGCGCGCGCGTGTGTGTGTGTGTGTGTGCGCGCGAGTGTGTGTGTGTGTGCGCGCGCGCGTGTGTGTGTGTGTGTGTGCGCGCGCGCGTGTGTGTGTGCGCGCGCGAGTGTGTGGCGCGTGTGTGTGTGTGTGTGCGCGCGAGTGTGTGTGTGTGTGTGCGCGCGCGCGTGTGTGTGTGTGCGCGCGAGTGTGTGGGCGCGCGTGTGTGTGTGTGCGCGCGAGTGTGTGTGTGTGTGTGTGCGCGAGTGTGTGTGTGTGTGTGTGTGTGTGTGTGTGTGTGTGTGTGTGTGTGTGTGTGTGTGCGCGCGAGTGTGTGTGTGTGTGTGGTCGCGCGCGCACGCTCACGTTCACAATTTTGGTCCGATTTGTTTCAAACAGTACAAAAATCAATTATTGTAATAGCTTGGACAAGTTCGTTAACCTCAAGAATTGGTTCTAAAGTTTCAAAATGGCGCCCAGGGGTGCAGACTAGCGGTACCTGTTGAGAGTATTTAGACGTCCCTCGCAGTACTTGAGTCTAACACACACTTACACTTACAACACTACATTTACGACGTTAACACTTTACATTCACACTTACATTTTTTTTTTTTTTTAACGTCCGACTATTGTGCACACTTGGGCTAATGCAAACGATGGGATGATTTATAGCGTATGAAAATGCTAAGCTCTCGCCGGGAATCGAACCCGGGTCCTCGGGGTGAAAGCCTAGTACTCCACCAAAGCGGCTACACTTACATTTAGGGAAGCGATTTTTGTTTTAAATATTATTCGAAACCCGCTTTCACCGTTGTAATCGTCGTTAAAAACTGCGTAAATTAGTTTTTAAATTTACAAAATCCGTTAAAATTAGCAAACAATTTTGACGACAAGGTTCGTTTTCGTGCTAATATATGCGGATTTTAATGCTGATTATGATGGTGAAATCTGTACAACAGATAGGGTAAGATAAAGAAAAACGCGTTTGGAAATTCGCTTCTATCACGTCAGCGAGACAGCTGCGTTGCTGCAGGTAGTTTATCTTCAATTAGCGGAGTAATCTGTACCGTTAATTGACATTAGTCTTTCAGGAAATAGATCCAATATGGCCGAAAGTGTTCACAGACTCTGCCAGACGTAATTTAAAATAAGCTCACGCAGCTGTTTCGTTTTTACGCGAATTCCCAAAAATATTTATTGTATCAACAAGTGTGTGTGCGTGCGCGCGCGCGCGTGTTTGTTTAAAATCTCATTTTACAAACACAAATACGTTAAAATTTGCACGTATTTAAAATTTTAAATTGCTGAAATTTGAAAATTTAAAATACCGGCTTTAACGCTGATTACGCTGGTGAAATAAATTTTTAAAACGTGCAGTATAAAAATTGCAGTTATTAAACCAAAAATAAAAAATATATATCGTGTTTTCTCTTCCTTTTTATTTTAATCATGATAATGTTTTTCGAAAACACGACAAATTAACAAAGCTAGTTTTTAACAACATAACTTAAAACTTGTAATAGCCTATCAGCTGTTCAATAAAATCAGATGATCGTTACGAATTAAAAAAACAACTGATGTTTTACTGTAACAACAAAACTAGTTTTTAACAACATAACCTGAAACTTATTATAGCCTATCAGCTGTTCAATGATATCACCTGATCTTTACGAATTGAAAAACAACTGATCTTTTACTATAACATAACTAGTTTTTAACAACATAACCAGAAACTTATTGTAGCCTATCAGCTGTTCAATAAAATCAGATGATCGTTACGAATTAAAAAAACAACTGATGTTTTACTATAACATAACTAGTTTTTAACAACATAACCAGAAACTTATTATAGCCTATCAGCTGTTCAATAAAATCAGATGATCGTTACGAATTAAAAAAACAACTGATGTTTTACTATAACAACAAAACTAGTTTTTAACAACATAACCTGAAACTTATTATAGCCTATCAGCTGTTCAATGATATCACCTGATCTTTACGAATTAAAAAACAACTGATCTTTTACTATAACGTAGCTAGTTTTTAACAACATAACCTGAAACTTATTATAGCCTATCAGCTGTTCAATAAAATCAGATGTTCGTTACGAATTAAAAAAACAATTGATCTTTTACTATAACGTAGCTAGTTTTTAACAACATAACCTGAAACTTATTATAGCCTATCAGCTGTTCAATAAAATCAGATGTTCGTTACGAATTAAAAACAACTGATCTTTTACTATAACGTAGCTAGTTTTTAACAACATAACCTAAAACTTATTATAGCCTATCAGCTGTTCAATAAAATCAGATGTTCGTTACGAATTATAAAAACAACTGATCTTTTACTATAACGTAGCTAGTTTTTAACAACATAACCTGAAACTTATTATAGCCTATCAGCTGTTCAATAAAATCAGATGTTCGTTACGAATTATAAAAACAACTGATCTTTTACTATAACGTAGCTAGTTTTTAACAACATAACCTGAAACTTATTATAGCCTATCAGCTGTTCAATAAAATCAGATGTTCGTTACGAATTGATAAAAACAACTGATCTTTTACTATAACGTAGCTAGTTTTTAACAACATAACCTGAAACTTATTATAGCCTATCAGCTGTTCAATAAAATCAGATGTTCGTTACGAATTGATAAAAACAACTGATCTTTTACTATAACGTAGCTAGTTTTTAACAACATAACCTGAAACTTATTATAGCCTATCAGCTGTTCAATAAAATCAGATGTTCGTTACGAATTAAAAAAACAACTGATCTTTTACTATAACGTAGCTAGTTTTTAACAACATAACCTGAAACTTATTATAGCCTATCAGCTGTTCAATAAAATCAGATGTTCGTTACGAATTAAAAAACAACTGATCTTTTACTATAACGTAGCTAGTTTTTAACAACATAACCTGAAACTTATTATAGCCTATCAGCTGTTCAATAAAATCAGATGTTCGTTACGAATTAAAAACAACTGATCTTTTACTATAACGTAGCTAGTTTTTAACAACATAACCTGAAACTTATTATAGCCTATCAGCTGTTCAATAAAATCAGATGTTCGTTACGAATTAAAAACAACTGATCTTTTACTATAACGTAGCTGGTTTTTAACAACATAACCTGAAACTTATTATAGCCTATCAGCTGTTCAATAAAATTAGATGTTCGTTACGAATTAAAAAAACAACTGATCTTTTACTATAACGTAGCTAGTTTTTAACAACATAACCTGAAACTTATTATAGCCTATCAGCTGTTCGTTACGAATTAAAAAAACAGCTGATCTTTTACTATAACGTAACTAGTTTTTAACAACATAACCTGAAACTTATAGCCTATCAGCTGTTCAATAAAATCAGATGTTCGTTACGAATTAAAAAAACAACTGATCTTTTACTATAACGTAGCTAGTTTTTAACAACATAACCTGAAACTTATTATAGCCTATCAGCTGTTCAATAAAATCAGATGTTCGTTACGAATTAAAAAACAACTGATCTTTTACTATAACGTAGCTAGTTTTTAACAACATAACCTGAAACTTATTATAGCCTATCAGCTGTTCAATAAAATCAGATGTTCGTTACGAATTAAAAAACAACTGATCTTTTACTATAACGTAGCTAGTTTTTAACAACATAACCTGAAACTTATTATAGCCTATCAGCTGTTCAATAAAATCAGATGTTCGTTACGAATTAAAAAAACAACTGATCTTTTACTATAACGTAGCTAGTTTTTAACAACATAACCTGAAACTTATTATAGCCTATCAGCTGTTCAATAAAATCAGATGTTCGTTACGAATTAAAAAAACAACTGATCTTTTACTATAACGTAGCTGGTTTTTAACAACATAACCTGAAACGTATTATAGCATATCAGCTGTTTAATAAAATCAGCTGATCGTTACGAATTAAAAAACAACTGATCTTTTACTATAACAAATATTTTTTAACAAAATAACCTTAAACGTAATATAGCCTACCATCAGCTGTTTAATGAAATCAGCTGATCGTTACGAATTAATATAAAACAACGATCTTTTACTGTAATTATCAATAAAAATGTTTGCACTCGCATCACGCGACGCGAAAAATGCAACATCAACCAGCCCTAAAACATCATACACGTTAAACGTTATGAATATTTTAATATTTTTAATGGCCAAATTTCGTAATTGTAGAACAGATTTTGCTGAGTTTTTAAATTATTAATTTGTGGGCCAAGTTCGATTACAGCTTATCTTGGTTCTCTTCAACAGCGAGACAGTTGCGTGTTGTTAGATTTATCTTCGGCTGTATTTTTACCAAAAGA
Organism: Callitettix versicolor; assembly: GCA_022606455.1. Taxonomy (NCBI): domain Eukaryota; kingdom Metazoa; phylum Arthropoda; class Insecta; order Hemiptera; family Cercopidae; genus Callitettix; species Callitettix versicolor. Next base: position 78,979,688 of record CM040184.1, on the reverse strand, counting down.
ACACATTTTTCATATAAACATCAATTAGGGGCTTCTGAGTGAAATACGTTTAGTGTAATACAATAATAAGTGTTATTATAAAATGAATTTATTACGATAATCACTACAGTACAGTTAAAAGTTCTAATGTTACAACTTTGCTAATGATACGTTTGACCCACAAGGAGGTTCATCAGCTGTCTGCGCTGTTTATTCTCAAGGTCATTGAGATTACGTTCATCTGTGATTATTTTCATAAAGCCTTCGTTGCCGATAATGTTATCTCCGTTTTAATGTGTGCGTGTGTGCATTGTCAGTTGAGATGTATGCTGAGATGCCTTCGGTACTCAAATTACAATTATTGTAATCGTGTTCTGTAACTAACATAAGGTGATAACAAGTCTGACAGTAGGCCTAAGGTCTAAGTGTACAGAGGTAAATTGTTGACAGCTGTTTCGCTATTTTAACTGAGATAATGTTTATTGCCGTTGTGTACGATGCCCAAAATAATACTGGCTGACGTGACGGAAACGAATTTTCAAAAATAATTTCTTTACCTTGTCCCTCACTTTTTAAAACACTAATTCCACCATGATAAACAGCTTTTAAAATTCGCATATATTTGCATTTTAAACTTTCAAATTATCTCTCTCTCTCTCTCTCTCTCTCTCTCTCTCTCTCTCTCTCTCTCACACACACACACACACACACAAATTCAAATACACAAACACAAATACAAATACACACGCATACACAAATACACACACGCACAAATGCACACACAAATACAAATACACACACACACACAAACACAAATACACACACACACTCTCTCTCTCTCTCTCTCTCTCTCACACACACACACACACACACACACACACACACACACACACACAAATACACACACACACACACACACACAAATACAAATACACACACAAATACACACACACACACACACACACACACACACACACACACACACACACACACACACAGTAACACACAGAGAGAGAGAGAGACACAGAGAGACACACGCACAGCACGCACACACACACACACACACACACACACACACACACACACACACACACACACACACACACACACACACAATTTTAACGACCCTTTAAAAAGTGATTTAGAGGTCATGATCAGTACTCATTTAAAGGTCTCAGGTCTGAGTTACCATGATGGCCGTTCCAATGGCTCATTTTTTTCAAAAAAATTCGCTAAAATTATAGTTTTTAAGTGACGTAGCCTTATCGAGGAAATAAGAAAATTTATTTTACAAGAATTGTTGCAAATTGGCTCCATCACGTCGGTTTTATGTTTGAGGTTAAATGGCAGCAACACATCTTTAGATTTTCTTTGCAACCAGAAAATGGTAAGAGGATAAGTTTGTTTAGCTTAACGTCCGTACTTTATGTCAGTCAGACCTTGTAAGCAACGTCAGTAACTGCGGCTCGAAGTGCGCACGTCAAGGTGTCTTTATAAGAAGTCATTTGACGATAAATCAGAGGACCGAAGAGGCCACAACCCTTTTGTAAGCACTTGTCAACGAGAACATTGTTCCAAGAGTCATGGTGTTGGCTGTATGAGCCGTAGTCATGATGTTGGCTGTATGAGCCGTAGTCATGGTGTTGGCTGTATGAGCCGTAGTCATGGTGTTGGCTGTATGAGCCGTAGTCATGGTGTTGGCTGTATGAGCCGTAGTCATGGTGTTGGCTGTATGAGCCGTAGTCATGGTGTTGGCTGTATGAGCCGTAGTCATGGTGTTGGCTGTATGAGCCGTAGTCATGGTGTTGGCTGTATGAGCCGTAGTCATGGTGTTGGCTGTATGAGCCGTAGTCATGGTGTTGGCTGTATGAGCCGTAGTCATGGTGTTGGCTGTATGAGCCGTAGTCATGGTGTTGGCTGTATGAGCCGTAGTCATGGTGTTGGCTGTATGAGCCGTAGTCATGGTGTTGGCTGTATGAGCCGTAGTCATGGTGTTGGCTGTATGAGCCGTAGTCATGGTGTTGGCTGTATGAGCCGTAGTCATGGTGTTGGCTGTATGAGCTGTCATGGAGCTGTAGTCATGGTGTTGGCTGTATGAGCCGTAGTCATGGTGTTGGCTGTATGAGCCGTAGTCATGGTGTTGGCTGTATGAGCCGTAGTCATGGTGTTGGCTGTATGAGCCGTAGTCATGGTGTTGGCTGTATGAGCCGTAGTCATGGTGTTGGCTGTATGAGCCGTAGTCATGGTGTTGGCTGTATGAGCCGTAGTCATGGTGTTGGCTGTATGAGCCGTAGTCATGGTGTTGGCTGTATGAGCCGTAGTAATGGTGTTGGCTGTATGAGCCGTGGCACAGTCCTGCGGAAACCGCGTGTACTGCAGCTGGTCTGCAAGGATGGTATTCAAGAACTGTTGCGTAGCGGACGTAGTCCAGATGCGATAAGTCTGTGAATTTACGTATCCATCAAGATGAAACCATACTTCATCAGACCAGAACCACTCAGTGGACTCTTCTCCATCGGGCGTAACAGAGGTCTTGAACCACTGACAGAAACCTTCACGTTCTGCATCGTCTTCAGTAACAATGCGCGAACAACATGAGCTCTGTATAGATATATCTAAACACTTGCGTAATGCCGAATGGGCACTATCAACGGAAAGACCAGACTGACTAGTCAGGCGTCGTGAAGAATTTTTGGGACTAAAAGCAACAAACGTTCCTGGTGTTAGCACTTCAGGTGGAACACTTCTTTGTGCATCTGCTACATTGCCTGTCTCTTGGAACTGGTGGTGGACTTGATTGGGAGCATCCAGCCCGCAATTTTCTGTAAATGCATTCTGGACTGGATATAACTGGAACTTCTATTCACTGGACATTAAATATCCTCTGTTACAATGTGTGAACAAGGTATTTTTGTTTGAGTAACAACATTAAGTAAAAGTAACAGTGAAATAAACATAAAATAAAACCAATAACAGCTGTTAAATAAACCAGTAATAAATCAAACTAGCAACAGCTGTTAAATAAAGTCAATAACAGCTGTTAAATTAAACCAGTAACATCTGTTAAATAAACCAGTAACAGCTGTTAAATAAACCAGTAACGGCTGTTAAATAAAACCAGTAACACCTGTTAAATAAGCAAGTAACGGCTGTTAAATAAAACCAGTAACAGCTGTTAAATATGCCAGTAACAGCTGTTAAATAAGCCAGTAACAGCTGTTAAATAAACCAGTAACAGCTGTTAAATAAGCCAGAAACAGCTGTTTAATAAACCACTAACAGCTGTTAAATAAAACCAGTAACAGCTGTTAAATAAACCAGTAACAGCTGTTAAATAAGCCAGTAACATCTGTTAAATAAGCCAGTAACAGCTGTTAAATAAGCCAGTAACAGCTGTTTAATAAACCAGTAACAGCTGTTAAATAAGCCAGTAACATCTGTTAAATAAGCCAGTAACAGCTGTTAAATAAGCCAGTAACAGCTGTTTAATAAACCAGTAACAGCTGTTAAATAAAACAATTACAGCTGTTAAATAAACCAATAACATCTGTTAAAATTATTCTCCATAAATTAATTTAATATAAAAGAAAACATAGAAGAAAACATTTTCAATAAGGTTGTGTCACTTTTGGAACACCCTGTATAAGAACCAACACTGAAGTGCTGACACCATAAAGTGAAAAAGAAATCTGTTGTAGCTAGTTTTCTTCTGATCACACGAAAGTCAGAGGTTTTACTTTTCGGGTATCAACGACCTTGAATATTCTCAAGTATTTGATATTTTAACACTGTCCTAGGCATCTACGTTTATGTTCTGTTTGCTGAGTTTATGTTTTTAGTCCTTTGAAGGAGAAAGTTTACACGTCTTCCATACCCTCGAAACGTCGTGCACAGTTCTATGTACACAAACGATGACAAACGTCTGAATAAACAATAACAGTAACATGAATATTTCAACATGAAGTCATATTTTAAAAAACTAATTTTTGTTATTGAACCAAAAGTAAATTCATGTATCATGTTTTCTCTTCCTTTTCATTTTAATTACTTTAATTTGTTCGAAAACACGACAAATTAACAAAGCTAGTTTTTAATATCATAACCTAAAACGTATTATAACCGATCAGCTGTAAAATGAAATCAGCTGATCGATACGAATATAAAACAACTAGTTACTAACATAGCTAGTTTTTAACAACATAACCTAAAACTTATTATAACCTATCAGGTGTAAAATAAAATCAGCTGATCGTTACGAATTAATAAAAAACAGCTGATCTTTTTATTATAACATAGCTGGTTTTTAAGAACATAACCTAAAATTTATTATAGCATGTGAGTTGTAAAACGAAATCAGCTGATCGTTACGAATTAATATAAAACAGCTGACCTTTTTACTATGACATAGCTGGTTTTTAACAACATAACCTAAAATTTATTATAGCCTGTGAGTTGTAAAATGAAATCAGCTGATCGTTACAAATTAATATAAAACAACTGATTACTAGTTTTTAACAACATAACTTAAAATTTATTATAGCCTATCAGTTGTAAAATGAAATCAGCTGATCGATACGAATTAATATAAAACAACTGATTACTAACATAGCTAGTTTTTGACAAAACCTAAAATTTATTATAGCATGTCAGCTGTTCAGTGAAATCAGCTGATCGATACGAATTAATATAAAACAACTGATTACTAACATAACCTAAAATTTATTATAGCATGTCAGCTGTTCAGTGAAATCAGCTGATCGTTACGAATTTAATATAAAACAACTGAACTTTAATTGTAACAGCTAGTTTTTAACAACATAACCTAAAATGTAATACAGCCTGTCAGCTGCAAAATGAAATCAGCTGATCGTTACGAATTAATAAAAAGCGACTGATTACTAACATAGCTAGTTTTTGACAACAAAACCTAAAAATTATTATAGCATGTCAGCTGTTCAGTGAAATCAGTTGATCGTTACAAATTTAATATAAAACAACTGAACTTTAATAATAACAGATAGTTTTTAACAACGTAACCTAAAATTTATTATAGCATGTCAGCTGTTCAGTGAAATCAGCTGATCGTTACGAATTTAATATAAAACAACTGAACTTTAATATTAACAGATAGTTTTTAACAACATAACCTAAAATTTATTACAGCTGCAAAATGAAATCAGCTGATCGTCTTACGAATTAATAAAAAGCACTGATCTTTTACTATGACTACTAATATAACTTTGTGCACTCGCACGACGCGCAGTATGCATCACAACCAGCCTTAAAACATGATACGTGTTAAAACAGAACACTAGGGAGCTTTTGTTTCTTTTTATGACTTGTAAAGACGTAAATTAACAGTAATCTATTCGTGTTTAACAATATTTTTAACTGCTGTCTAGAGCAGCAATGTTGAGCTTTAATTTGTAGCCAATCACCGCTCATGATTACGTGTGTTTGGGTGATTAAACCCAATCAGCAGCGTATGCACGCCAATTAATTATATTCCTTGAATGTTGAAGCTTATTCTCGCCGCTGAATACGAAATGCAAATGCGCGGACCTGTTATGCATTTGTTAGAATACTTGAAGTACACTCTTGTCACAGCGGCCGTATCGACCTTTACTGCCTCAGCGACTTGAAAGGTCGTTCGTCTTTTACAACAGAGTCGCCCGTTTGCCACTGGTAAAAGGAAATTATCCTGAGGTGAACTATTTTGCGGCCACAAAAAATGTAAAAATACTTCCTGACGTTTATGTTGTTAGTTTGAGTTGACCGAGCCCGAACATAGCACTTAGCACTCGGATAAACCATATGGTTGTGAAGATAGCCAGCGACATAGGTCTGTACAAGTTCTGTTTAACGTTGTCCGTTCCTCTAGAACATAGGCTATAATAAAAGTAACAGTGAAATGAACATTAAATAAAACCAGTAACAGCTGTTAAATAAACCAGTAACAAATATTAAATAAACTAGTAACAGCTGTTAAATACAACCAGTAGAATCTGTTAAATAGACCAGTAACAGCTGTTTAATAAACTAGTAACAGCTGTTAAATAGACCAGTAACAGCTGTTTAATAAACCAGTAACAGCTGTTAAATAAGCCAGTAACAGCTGCTACATAAAACCAATAGCAGCTGTTTAATGAAACCAATAACAGCTGTTTAATAAACCAGTAACTGTGAACATAGGCAACATGTTCTTGAGAATGACAGTTAAACCAGTAACAGCTGTTAAATAAGCCAGTAACAGCTGTTAAATAAAACCAATAACAGCTGTTTAATAAAACCATTAACAGCTGTTTAATAAAACAGTAACTGTGAACATAGGCAACATGTTCTTGTTGCTAGGTTTAGTTTTAAGTTAGTCACTTGAGAATGACAGTTAAACCAGTAACAACTGTTAAATAAGCTAGTAACGGCTGTTAAATAAAACCAATAACAGCTGTTTAATAAAAACATTAACAGCTGTTTAATAAAACAGTAACTGTGAACATAGGCAACATGTTCTTGTTGCTAGGTTTAGTTTTAAGTTAGTCACTTGAGAATGACAGTTAAACCAGTAACAGCTGTTAAATAAGCCAGTAACAGCTGTTTAGTAAAACCAATAACAGCTGTTTAATAAAACCATCAACAGCTGTTTAATAAACCAGTAACTGTGAACATAGGCAACATGTTCTTGTTGCTAGGTTTAGTTTTAAGTTAGTCACTTGGTAATGACAGTTGATCCATACTCTCGAAACGTCCTGTATTTTGTTTAAGAGGTTCGGAAAATGCGTACTTATGCACTCGTCTCTTGGGCACTTAAGAGTCGGACTCTTCCGTAAGCATACCGACTAAACCTTCCTCTCTCCCAGGCGTCCTTCCACCCCGGGACCGTTCTCGTATTACTTCTGGGTCGTGCCTAACCTAAGCCTTCTAGGGCCTCAACGCAACTATGGATTCAGCTATCCTTCTCTTTTGCACCGCAAAATGGCTTCGATAGCATCCCAGTTGGCCTTTGATGCGATCATCATTTCTATTACATTCTCCACCTTGAGTAGTCCACTCATCTCCCAAATCCTTTGCCGCTGGTCCGCGAACCGTGCTTTGTGTTATCTGTCCTGTTCTCGCAAGTTCGGCAGTTCCCGAAGCTCACTTCTCCATTGCATGAAAATAGAATGGGAAGTATCCGTGGCGCGTCAAAAATTGTGTGACGTAAACATTCACCTCACCATAGTTTAGCTCAGTTCAACTCCGCACATTCCTGGTCCAGGCTAGCTGTCCTTTCTTTGGTCCCATTGTCCCAGCGAATCTGCCACTCGTGCATTGTTTGTCGTAGCTCTACTAGCAGCCACTACCCTGCCAATTTCCCTACTTGGCATGAAGATTTGCTTCCGCTCTTCCGCCACCACCAACAATGCCGGCTCTGCCACCGTTCGGTATGAGCTCGCGACAGCTGCCACTCTTGTACTGCTAAAAGCCTAGAGCGATGTCTACGGGTTTTTAAAGCACCTGCCCAAACTTCTGCTCCGTCCAATAAGATGAACTGTAATCATTAAGACATCTACCAGAATATGGACCACTTACATTCTCCACCATCAGTCTTCCAAGAGAAGAGGCCACCGGGTATTGCTTTACATATACAAATAATAGCAAAAGTCCGAATAAACCGGTAATAAACGGCATAAATATTCTATCAGTGATCAACAGTTTTGAAAAGAGAATAACCAGAGTTGCAGAGTTTGAAGATGCTTCTGAAGATACTTCTAAAGAAAGTATGTGATAATGAGAGTGAAGCTGCAAGTTGTTTCTTATCTTCGTTTCGCAGATTCATACAGTTATATAGCTTGGCTTACTACCTCAGCGACTTCGAAGCCGTTCGTCTTTTACAACAAAGTTGCCCGTTTGTCACTGATGAAAGGAAATTTCCTGAGATGGACTAATTTATGGCCACGAAAATGCAAAAGTTCCTGTCGTTTAGCTCAGGTAATTTGGAATTGAAAGAGCCCAAACAGACCGTATGGTCGCTCTTTCAAGAAATCTAATTTGGTCGCTTCCCCCCAAAAAAGTTCTTTTAGGCAAGTTTTCTTGAGGATAACCAATGTCTATACAAGTTTTGTTTAACATAAACCCATTTTTAGAACATAGATGTTCTAGTTACCTGTTTAGGCTTTAAGCCAGGCACTTGAGAATGACAGTTGATCCATACTCTCGAAACGTCCTGTATTGCTTTATACACACAAATGATAGCAAATGTCCGAATATACTGTAATTATAACAAAAACATTCTATCTGTGAGTAATGGCCCAAGAGATGGAAGATGCTTCCGAAGGACTTCCAAAGAAAATATTTGATAGCTCAGAGAAACCTTTCTGGTGACAAGTTTTTTCTCAAGGAAGGATTTTATTCATCCCAAACGTTTGCTTGAATGCTTTTAGAGCACTCTCGGTCATTGTAACTTTTAGCTTTCTGGGCCCCAGTTCCTCTGGAGCAAAACGAGCTCTTTCGCTATAGTTTACTAACTCTTCCGCAGCGAGATGATGCTGAGGTTTTTAATCTGCAAGTTGAAATCTTTTCCCGATCGGTCGTGCCAATTAAAGTTTTTATATTCTTCTGTGTGTACCTGTTCAGTAGTGAGTGTGTGTTTATCTTCAGTTGAAGAGTGAAAGTAGTCTGAAGTAGAGGCACGGTGGGATTGTTAAACACATCAGCTGCCCACACTGCCCGATCAAGTTTTATATTGAGAACTAGAAAAGTATGCTGGAAGAGGTGATTTTTTCAAATACCAAAAATGTGAATGCATACCGTGTTATAAGGACGTCTGGTTGTTTTAAATGTTCCTGAAGTTTGTAAAGGTTTTAACCATTACTTTTCTTTTTCTTGTCTTTTTCCTGTTAATCGACAACATGAATAAATGCCTATTATGTTTTTTACAACTAGTCAAACGCGTTAATATTAGCCTATATATATGACAAACTTTCAGATCTTTTTCATATAATACGGGAAATTTTATTAAGCAATTCTCTACGAACAGAATGATAATCTCATTACTTCTTTTGGTAATGAATCCATGTTCAGTTTTTCGCTCCCCTAAAAGAACTGTACTGTTAAGGCTACAAAACTACAATTTGTTGTGTTGATGCTGCCCACACACTTGTACAAATTCCTAAATTGAACTTATAAATAGGTAATATGTCAGTGGATCTCGGGTTCAAATCCTTAGCTGGAAAAACACATTTATTGTCCTTTTTTAATCTAACTCAAAATGATAAGTACTATCTGTTGGTAAGTATTAGCGGAAAGTATGGAAGAAACTGTTCAAAAATGACCGAATCCAAGATGGCGGCTATGATAAATTGTGGTTTTCCACAAAAAACCTTTAATGGTAGGAAGAAGCGGTAAATTGTTGAATGGTAGGAAATTTAATTTCTGATTAACAATTTTTCATCTAAATGTAAACAGCACCAACAGTTTAGTCGCTGTAAATGTGAAATATAAGCACTAAACATAGATTTATATAAAATCACATCCTGATTGATTCATAAACGTCGAGTGCTGAAGTTGTAAATATGAAATTTGGTCACCGGAGGGACGAACAAGAGATTTTCCGAAATTCGAACCCAAAAAGGGAGTGTAAAAGTGCGTATTGGGACAAATATGTAAATGGATTTTCGTAGACAGCATAAATAGGCTACAACACAAATAATAAAACAGTATTTTACAAAATTCAACAATTAAGTGTTTAATAAACGAAACTATTTCCTTGGCTTTCAAAAGTCAGTAAATCCAAGATAAAAATTACAAGAAGTTTGAGGTAAGGGTCATATACTAAGAAAGGATTTCAAAATCGACCACAAAACTGTTATTTTCGCTTTCAAAAGTCAATAAATTCAAGATACCCGTAAACATTACAAGAAGGTTTGAGGTTCGGGTCATATACTAAGAAAGGATTTCAAAATCGACCACAAAACTATTATTTTCGCTTTCAAAAATCAATAAATTCAAGATACCCGTAAAGATTACAAGAAGGTTTGAGGTTCGGGTCATGTACTAAGAAAGGATTTCAAAATAGACCACAAAACTATTATTTTCGCTTTCAAAAGTCAGTAAATGCAAGATACCCGTAAAAATTACAAGAGGTTTGCGGTTTGGGTCAAGTACTACGAAAGGATTTAAAAATAGACCACAAAACTATTATTTTCGCTTTCAAAAGTCAATAAATTCAAGATGCCCGTAAAGATTACAAGAGGTTTGAGGTTCGGGTCGTATACTAAGAAAGGATTTCAAAATAGACCACAAAACTATTATTTTCGCTTTCAAAAGTCAATAAATTCAAGATGCCCGTAAAGATTACAAGAGGTTTGAGGTTCGGGTCATGTACTAAGAAAGGATTTCAAAATGGACCACAAAACTATTATTCTCGCTTTCAAAAGTCAATAAATTCAAGATACCCGAAAAATTACAAGAGGTTTGCAGTTCGGGTCATGTACTAAGAAAGGATTTCAAAATCAACCACAAAACTATTATTTTCGCTTTCAAAAGTCAATAAATTCAAGATACCCGTAAAAATTACAAGAGGTTTGCGGTTCGGGTCATGTACTAAGAAAGGATTTCAAAATCGACCACAAAACTATTATTTTCGCTTTCAAAAGTCAATAAATTCAAGATACCCGTAAAAATTACAAGAAGGTTTGAGGTTCGGATCATGTACTAAGAAAGGATTTCAAAATCGACCACAAAACTATTATTTTCGCTTTCAAAAGTCCATAAATTCAAGATACCCGTAAAAATTACAAGAAGGTTTGGTTTGGGTCATGTACTAAGAAAGGATTTCAAAATCAACCACAAAACTATTATTTTCGCTTTCAAAAGTCAATAAATTCAAGATACCCGTAAAAATTACAAGAAAGTTTAAGTTTCGGATCATGTACTAAGGAAAATATCAAAATCTTTTGACAAAGTGAGTTAAAACTATTTTCTTTGCTTTCTAAAATCAGTAACACCAAAATACCCGTGAAAATTGCAGGAGTGTTTGAGGTTCGGGTCAATTACTAAGAAAGGATTTCAAAATTTACTGACAAAGTGAGTCAAAATTGTTTTTATGGCTTTCAAAAATCAATAAATCCAAGATACCCGTAAAAATTACAAGTGAGTTGTGGTTCGAGTCATAAATTAAGAAAGGATTTCAAAACCTACCAACATAAAACTATTTTTTCGCTTTCAAAAATCAATAATTTCAAGATACCCGTAAAATTACAAGATAGTTTGAGGTTAAGATCATTTATTAAGAAAGGATTTCAAAATCTACCAACATAAAATGAGCTAAAACTAGTTAATTCGCTTGCAAAATCAATAAATCCAAAATACCCGTAAAACCTGCAAGATTTTATGGGTTCGTGGCAGGATCCGAAAGTTCCAAAGATTATTTTGCTTTCAGATCACAGATTCCACACAAGTGAAGCCTCCGGTGTGATACTGTAAAACTTACGCAATGTTTTATACGAGTACCTTGATTGCATGACTGTGACAGCGGTGTTTTGTTTTGTCAGCGAAGGTTTACAGTGAATGTGTAACGAGTAGTGAGTAGGCGCTGCCGCTATGATCAGATTGTTAATCACATGAAACTCTGCCAAAAGTGCAGTGACATACAAGGTCACTGCTGTTCCACACTGTTGCCAACTGCCGACTCGAGATTCTCTTTTTGTACATTTCACCCAGTCCACGACTGTATCGCTGAACGTATTGCTGCATTTTCGAGGCGGTATTCGTTTGGTACTTACTAAATTTTGTATTTCGTTTACCTAACCGAGACCTGCGTGAGTTGGTAGCACTGTTCTGCTTTGTAAACGTGAGCATTACGTGTAATTTTACTGCTACATACAAAAAGTGGTTCTCTTATAGAAAACAAATTTCGAGTTTTTGATTGACGTTTTCAAGTTCAAAAAACGGTTTGATGCCTGTCAGCCTTTGTATCAGGGCACATTTCAAGAATTGGCCGATTTTGATAAAATCTGGCTTATATGTGGGCAGGGCAAGTGTCCAGTGGGCCGGACGTTTATAAACTGGGCATTCGCCCAAAGCACTTTTTAGTGCCTAAAAGCTGGTCGTTTGTAATTTTTTTTTATCAAACTAAAAAAACTAATTATGTATCGTATTTTCTTTTTTTATTTTATAACGATAAATTGCATTTTATTTTAATTACGATAATTTGTTCGAAAACACGACAAACATTGCTAGTTTTTAACAACATAACCTAAAACTTAATATCGCCTATCAGCTATTCAGTGAAATCAGCTGATCGTTACGTATTAATATAAACGACAAATTAACATATCTAGTTTTTAACAACATAACCTAAAACGTATTATAATCTATCAGCTGTTCAATGAGATCAGCTGATCTTTACGAATTAATATAAACATAGGTAGTTTTTAACAACATAACCTGAAACTTATAGCCTATCAGCTGTTCAAAGAAATCAGCCGATCTTTACGAATTAATATAAAACAATTGATCTTTTAATATAACTACCAAAATTAAATTAAACGATTTATTTCATATACTTAAATCGGTCATACTACTTCTTTGTTGCCGTAGTGTAGTGGTTATCGCGTGTGCCTCGCGCAAGGTCCCCGGTTTGATCCCGGCGGATACATTTTAATTTTAATTAATTTGAGACGCGACAAGCAAAATCTGTTCAATATAATCATTATAAAAAGTACATTTTATCTAAACGTACTAGAATGATAACCCTTATGAGAGCTTTATGAGCGCTCGCTGCTGGCGGCATCTATTTTCTTAAACATATCCACCCCTGTCCTTGCAGTTTACAGCGCTCCTAGCGGCAGATATTTCAGTTACCTGTACTTAAGCCGCTAATATCTAGCACGCTTTTTATAATGGGAGCTGTACTTCTAGTCAGTTCGTATTCAGTGATTTTACGAAGAAAAATATAACGGAATGGATAAAAATAAGTGTTGATAAATGTAATAAAACGTAACTGGCTTGCAACGGGAAACTAATGCTGAAAAATACAACAAATAATGGCCAAGAGGGAGAAAAAGTTGGGGAAAACCTGTTGCAAATGAAAATGGAAATCTTGGAGTACTACCAGTCGACAATGTTGTAGAAAAACGAGCGATGAATAGAAAGAAAAAATTGACACATATCATTTCATTTGTGCTTGATTTAATTTTTTGAAGCTTTGCTTCTTTAAGGCCGTTACAGCACTTTTTTTGTACGAGGAAAAAAGTTTCGCGTCACGCTCGAGCTCTATACGATGAGTCATCGTATATAGCTTATGCGCTATATATGTAGTTATAGCACTTTTTGTATAGATGCAAAGCATTGACTTCTTATCACGCTCGAGCTGTATAATATATATATATATATTATTATTATATTATTATTTTTATTATAATTATTATATTATTATAATTATTATTATTATTATTATTTGCGTATAGGCCCTGTTGGATCACGCAAAGCACTCCGACTCATGTCTTGTTCCTTCTAATCCTCCACACCTCCCTCATCCTGTCCCCATGGATCCTCTTCCGCTCCTCCGTCCATTTTACCCTTGCTCTCTTTGGGATTTCATTCTCTGGGACCTTCCAACCGAGCATCTTTCTCCTGTATGCGTGCCTGTCTTCAACGTCTGTTGAGTCTATTTCTGCATCATGTAGGTCTATTCTGACTTGTGCGATCCACAACGTTGTTGATTTGACTCCTTGTATATACTTAAGGATTCATAATATATATATATATATATATATATATATATATATATATATATATATATATATATAAAATATAGGCGGCCTAGTGGATAGCATCCTAGGCTTTCACCCCGAGGACCCGGGTTCGATTCCCGGCGAGGGCTTGGCATTTTCATACGCTATAAATCATCCCATCGTCTGCATTACAAGTGTGCACAATAGTCGGACGTTAAACACTATATATATATATATATATATATATATATATATATATATATATATATATATATATATATTAATTATTAATTGATTGTATTTTATGTGCAAATCGTAGATTGTTAATTTGTACTAGGCTTGCACTGTTCATCATGTGTTTTGATAAATGAATGAACTTATAAAAATGTACATAAATAAAAAACGTATATTTATTAATTGACGCAGAGATTACAACATTATTAGAGAAAGATCTTGCATGTCACAATTAAACTTTAATAATTATTTTTGACGGTTACGAGTTTCGATAGATATTAAAACTAGGCTAATGTTATTGATTTTACTGTGTTCAGTATAATGATCTGTCTTCCCTAGCTTCGTCAATTCTACTTTCGTTGACGCGTTTCGGAGAACCTCCATCTTGAAAAACTATATGTATACTCTGGAGATGGAGGTTCTCCGAAACGCGTCAACGAAAGTAGAATTGACGAAGGTAGAGAAGGCAGATCATTATACTGAACACAGTGATAATAATCCTGACAGAAAGAAGAATAATATAAAAAGAATTTTATTGATTTTAATTTAAAAATTATCAGGTTTTTTTTTTTCATGCTACAATTAATTTGATAGTCAAATATAAAAACCAAATGCACATAATGTTTACAAGCACATATCTTTTTTAAACTTAACATTTTAAAATTAATAAAAAGATATTTATTTTGTTATTTTGGTTTTCTCTCGCAGACTGTAGAATGAAAAATCTACAGTCGAGTCAAAATAGTATTATTTATTGAACTAATAATGTTTGTAAGCTCATACTTAGGTAATAAAAAATGAATTATTTTTATATCAATAATTCTACAATCCAGGGCCCACTTGAAAGGCTGGAGATCGAAGAAAGAAAGATATTACGAAAAATCTTAGGCCCCAAATTCCGTAACAACCAATTACTCCACATCAGTAATGAAACTCTTTACCAAAAAACTGAAACACTATCAGACACAATAAGAAAAAGGAGAATTGATTTTTATGGGCACATCCTCCGAATGGACAAAAATAGACAACATCAAAAAAATTTGACTACTTTCGCAGTAGAAGAGCCAAACCACTTTGGTTTGGAGAAACGGAGAAAGACATAACAGAACTGCAGATCACTGACACTATGCTCATGGACAGAACAGCCAAAACAATAACCAAGGACAAGAAGCAACGGTTCCAAGGTAAAGTCAAATCCAAGCGAACGATCCAAATCTCTGACGAAGAAAGAAAAGCAAGATCACAACGAACAAACTGGGCTACAAGGAAGGCACAGAACATTGAAAAGTGATTGATTTGGTGTACCCCAAAGTTGGGTGAAACAAATAAAGAGAAGAATTCTACAATGTTATGAGCATATATGTTACTATATAACAATTAGTATAAGCAACGCTTCTGTCGGATAGTCCCTTGTTTTTCTATAATTCCACGTCAGTATAATGGGACTGCTTGTAGCGGTGTTTGTAACACAGTAATACAAAGTAAACATATTATCCGTTAGCTTTGTCAAATTGTTTTCTGGCTCCCCGTAGGGGCTGCAGACTAGCTGCACCTATTGAGAGGATTTAGACGTCCCTCGCGGTACCCGAGTCTAACACACACTTACACATACAACACTACACTTATGACTTTAATACTTTATACTCACACTTACATTTAGAGAGACGATAGTAGCCTCAATGTGCTTTTGCCTAAAAAAATCCATGAGAGCACTGAGGTTCTCCCGACACTCCCAGACCAGCTTGGACAGAATTACAGGATCTATGAGTGCTTTGATTGCTGCCTGACTATCGGTATAAATATGAATGCAAGCCTTCTTGAATGATACCTTAGCGGGTGCAGATTAGCTGCACCTATTGAGAGGATTTAGACGTCCCTCGCTGCTCCTGAGACACACATTTACACATACAACACTACACTTACTACTTTAACACTTTACACTCACACTTACATTTAGGTAGGCGATAGTAGCCTTAATGTGCTTTTCGCCTTAAAATAAAAAAAAAAATGTTTTCTCAAAAATCAAAATTAACACTCAAATAACATTCTTAACTGTAGAGAGTAATAATTTTACCGGACCACTAAAATAGGGAATATTTAAAAATAACGCGAATATTTCATGAAAATGCGTATTTACGCATTTTGCACGGGCGTTTTTTGATTTCAGTAATTTGCCCCAACTTAAAAATGCCTAGGTATTTAACATCACTGTAATTTGTCCGTGTACAGAGTGATTCAAAAGTATAAAATTATGAAACAAGTTCATACAAACATTCGTACGGAAACGCTTCGTTTTCCCACTGGCCGCCATTTTGTTTTTGTAAAAAATTTTCTAGAACAGTTCGATCGATAAAATTCAAAGCGGTTTTTCTGGACGTTTTGTAATTAAGGATCCCAGCGAAACCCCTGTTCCAAACGAAAGCAGAATGCGATCAAAAAAAAGTGTGCATCAAAAGGAGCTAAATCGTCACGTGACCAGAAATCAGCTGATCCGTCTTGTTCATTGGACCGTTGTGCTGATCCGTTTTTAACTGGAAAACAAAACATTCAACTTTGCATTTCAACAATCGGTACTAATTTTCAAGGTCAAGCAACTGTGCGAGTTCTGACCGCATTTACCTAAACATTTTATTTGTTATTATGTTAACGACGCCACGCAGGTTTAAAAAACTAATAAAATATCTCAGCCAATTTTTATTGTATTTTGTTGGAATTCGCCTAACCTAAACGACATTTCGTTGCCCTTGGTTTTTCCAAAACTCGAAACCAGTTTCCTACCGCATTAAGCGGTTATTGTTGTTCTCCGATTGTGTCTTTAACTCGATTATACAAACAGAACATCACGTGATCAGCAACGGCAATGACCTGGGTACAAACACTTTGAAACGTATTTCAATTGAATCCTACCTCAACATATGGCCAGGTTTAGACACTAGTGATGATGAACGCAATATTTTATTTAGCCCACTGGACAATGTGCCGCGTCATGTAGGAGTAGAGAGGAGCGGTTGGAGTGTCTCTCTTCACCTGTAGGCCATCGTATTCTCTTTCATCCTGTTCTGTTTCTTAACTGTTGACAACTTAAGACAAGGGTCATGCAAGTAGAATGTCTGTGTTTAAATTAAATCTGTGACAACGCGAGAAAAAATTGTCCGCCGTACAGAAGATATTTATGAAAATTTGTTGTTAATGCGTTCGTCAAGGTGTGCCTTTGTAAAAGTCAGTCGGTTATCGTACCACTTCCGTTCGTATCAACTTCCGTTGTATCAGTCAACTATTGTATCACTTTCGTTGTAACAGTCAACTATCGTGCCACTTCCGGTCGTATCAACTTCCGTTGTATCAGTCAACTATTGTATCACTTTCGTTGTAACAGTCAACTATCGTACTACTTCCGTTGTATCAACTTCCGTTGTATCAGTCAACTATTATATCACTTTCGTTGTAACAGTCAACTATCGTGCCACTTCCGTTGTATCAGTCAACTATTGTATCACTCGTTGTAACAGTCAACTATCGTACCACTTCCGTTCGTATCAACTTCCTTTGTATCAGTCAACTATTATATCACTTTCGTTGTAACAGTCAACTATCATGCCACTTCCGTTGTATCAGTCAACTATTGTATCACTCGTTGTAACAGTCAACTATCGTGCCACTTCCGTTGTATCAGTCAACTATTATATCACTGTCGTTGTAACAGTCAACTATCGTGCCACTTCCGTTGTATCAGTCAACTATTATATCACTTTCGTTGTAACAGTCAACTATCGTGCCACTTCCGTTGTATCGGTCAACTATTATATCACTTTCGTTGTAACAGTCAACTATCATGCCACTTCCGTTGTATCAGTCAACTATTATATCACTTTCGTTGTAACAGTCAACTATCATGCCACTTCCGTTGTATCAGTCAACTATTATATCACTTTCGTTGTAACAGTCAACTATCGTGCCACTTCCGTTGTATCAGTCAACTATTGTATCACTCGTTGTAACAGTCAACTATCGTACCACTTCCGTTCGTATCAACTTCCGTTGTATCAGTCAACTATTATATCACTTTCGTTGTAACAGTCAACTATCATGCCACTTCCGTTGTATCAGTCAACTATTATATCACTTTCGTTGTAACAGTCAACTATCGTGCCACTTCCGTTGTATCAGTCAACTATTGTATCACTCGTTGTAACAGTCAACTATCGTACCACTTCCGTTGTATCAACTTCCGTTGTATCAGTCAACTATTATATCACTTTCGTTGTAACAGTCAACTATCATGCCACTTCCGTTGTATCAGTCAACTATTATATCACTTTCGTTGTAACAGTCAACTATCGTGCCACTTCCGTTGTATCAGTCAACTATTGTATCACTCGTTGTAACAGTCAACTATCGTACCACTTCCGTTCGTATCAACTTCCTTTGTATCAGTCAACTATTATATCACTTTCGTTG
Organism: Callitettix versicolor; assembly: GCA_022606455.1. Taxonomy (NCBI): domain Eukaryota; kingdom Metazoa; phylum Arthropoda; class Insecta; order Hemiptera; family Cercopidae; genus Callitettix; species Callitettix versicolor. The sequence goes on along the minus strand of CM040184.1, from coordinate 78,961,302 downwards.
TAACAGTCAACTATCATGCCACTTCCGTTGTATCAGTCAACTATTGTATCACTCGTTGTAACAGTCAACTATCGTGCCACTTCCGTTCGTAACAACTTCCATTGTATCAGTGAACTATCGTAACACTTCCGTTCGTATCAACTTCCATTGTATCAGTCAACTATCGTACCACTTCCGTTCGTATCAACTTCCATTGCATCAGTCAACTATTGTACCACTCCGTTGTATCAATCAACTGTCGTACCACTTCCGTTCGTATCAACTTCCGTTGTATCAGTCAACTATTGTATCACTTTCGTTGTAACAGTCAACTATCGTGCCACTTCCGTTCGTATCAACTTCCGTTGTATCAGTCAACTATCGTAACACTTCCGTTCGTATCAACTTCCATTGTATCAGTCAACTATCGTACCACTTCCATTCGTATCAACTTCCATTGCATCAGTCAACTATTGTACCACTCCGTTGTATCAGTCAACTATCGTGCCACTTCCGTTGTATCAGTCAACTATCGTACCACTTCCGTTCGTATCAACTTCCATTGCATCAGTCAACTATTGTACCACTCCGTTGTATCAGTCAACTATCGTGCCACTTCCGTTGTATCAGTCAACTATCGTGCCACTTCCGTTGTATCAGTCAACTGTCGTACCACTGGCAATTGAATGTATACAGAAGGCTCATAGCTATTGGGGAGTTGTTAACTGGGTTTGTAATTCAAATTTAGAACAAGAAATCGCCCAGTGTACTTTCATATACCGTTTTGTTGCTAATTGGTGCATGCTACCCTTCTCCCCACATTTACTGTACTAGTTTTGCAGTAATATTTCTATCCATATGGTTCCCACTAAGCCTATACTGGACTCTGACACGTCAGCTGTAAGCTCTTTGTGTTCCTCGTATACTTCATTTTAAACCGTGCCCTTGACCTGCTCCAGACTCTTGTGTAAGGTTCGTCTAGTTGCTGAAGTCCAAAGAGTTTCCTTTTTGACTCCAATGTCCCGCACTCGAGGAGTATGTGTGCTGCGGTTTCAGGTTCCTGCCAGTACAGATGACAATCAGGCAAGATTTGTGATAATCCTACCTTATGCAGATGATTCCGGATGTAGCCGTGTCCGGTGATAGTAGCAACGACCTGTCTCAGCGACTTCTTGTTGAACTGACCAAGTATCCTTTTCAGTGCAGGATCTGGTTCCGAGACAAGATCCCCCAAGGAATTGTCTCCATAGTTTGTGTTCTCTCTAGCCCACTTCCTCATCGCACCTCTCACAGTTGCAAGACTAATATCGCACGCAGGATCTGGTCCCACAAATCGAGCACCAGCTCCTTTTTGGCCATCAGATACGCTGTCTCGTTCCTGTCAATCCCGCAATGTCCAGGTACCTAACCCAAGCGCTCCTTGTTAGCATTTGACAACACAAAGGGAGCGAAGGGAATTCCATACCAGTTTAGATTTGCTGAGAACCTTTATTGCCGCTTGGTTATCTGAAAGTATTAAAATGTCCTGACCTGGAAGTCCTTCTTCTAATACATGATGTACACATGTCGGGATTGAGCAAATCTGGGCTTGGAATACAGTGCAAAACCTTCCCTAGGCTAGCTTCAAACAGAGTGGTTTCGCAGTGTCCTCCTTACATGATATAGTATTTTGGTTAGTTACTTGTATCACCAGCTAACAAGACTGCTGCAAATCCTGTGAAAACCTCCGGGAAAGTACTTGTGTTATTAATCAGGACGGGAAAGTGGTTCGCCTCCCAGACTCTCTTCTCACTTGTGGGTCTACTAAGCTCCCTATCACCAAACCCAGCACTAGTCAGGCCAGCATCCTTTGATAGTTCAAACTATACTAATACAGTCTTTGACTCTCGCTTTGCAAGCGTTCACCGTGCAATTACTAAATTTTTAAGGTATCAGTCGAAGGTATAACCTATATTTTGCAAAAGGGTTCTTCCAGAAGAACCCCAACTTCCGCTATTCCATTTCCTGCCTCACAATAATCGAATAGTGTCCTGCAAAGCACACTTTAAGCTATTGGACATCTTGTGTCCAGTTACTGTTAAAGCAGATTAGCTAGGTAATTACTATTACTAGTAACTATACCAATCAATTTTGAAATTTTAGAACGCTAACTTAGGCGGTCTTTAACGTTGATTATGATGATGAAATTGGATGTTGAAAAACATTTAAGGAAATGGTTTGTTACGTATTTGAAAATTTGCAACTGTTAAACGGTTTTTGTTGGGTGAGGAACTTATCCAAGCTGTTAATCAAATCGGACCAAAATTAAGAACGTGTTAACACGTATTTTTATTAAATGTGTTAAAACTTAAAACATTTATCTGAAAGTCAAAATGTGCGCTCACTTCAAGACCCCGGGTCTTACCGTGATGACGAACCAATAGCTCCTAGTGGAAATTCGTTAAAGCTTTTTTTCTTCGGGTTCAGGTTCTTAGAGGCTTATCAAAATTATCTAAATATATTTAATTTAGATCACGTAATTTAGTGGCACGACAGTTGACTGATACAACGGAGTGGTACAATAGTTGACTGATACAACGGAGTGGTACAATAGTTGACTGATGCAATGGAAGTTGATACGAACGGAAGTGGTACGACAGTTGACTGATACAACGGAGTGGTACAATAGTTGACTGATGCAATGGAAGTTGATACGAACGGAAGTGGTACGACAGTTGACTGATACAACGGAGTGGTACAATAGTTGACTGATTTAAATATATTTAAGGTAATAAAGTGATGTGTGTTTGGTTTCAGGGCGAGATAACAGACATGGGAAGTGAGCATTACTGCCTCAGGTGGAACAATCATCAGAGCAACTTACTGGGTGTTTTCAGTCAGCTGCTTCAAGACGAAAGTTTGGTGGACGTAACTCTCGCCTGCTCCGAAGGTCATTCTATCCGCGCACACAAAGTAGTACTATCCGCGTGCTCCTCTTACTTCCAATCGTTGTTCGTCGATCATCCCGGCCGTCATCCTATCGTTATCCTCAAAGACGTCTGCTTCTCAGAACTAAGGACTCTCGTTGAGTTTATGTACCGCGGGGAAGTGAACGTCGAGTACTGTCAGCTGTCGGCGTTGCTGAAAACCGCCGAAAGTCTAAAAGTCAAAGGTCTGGCCGAAATGACGCACTTACGCGGATCCAACAGCGCTCCGCCGAGGCAAGAAGCCGACCCCGAACCGCCCAGAGCTCCGGAACCGCCGGTCTCGCCATCGCCGCCGCCTGCGAAAAGACCTCCTGTAGATCCCGACTCGTCGCCGCCTCCGTTGCCGCCTCCCACGCCACCGGATGCTTCTGAAGCGATATGTGATAACGCGGATACTAGAAGTCGATCGCCTGAGGTAGAAGACGACCTGTCTTCGATCCACAGCGGGCCTAGCGATATGACTATAACACTGCCCAGCAGGATACCTTCACCGCACTCTGGAGAACCTCTGCCCGGTCCGTCAGGCATGCCTCCAGTACAGCAGGTACCTCTGGTAAGTGGAACAAACAAGAATCTTATCGTATAAAACTGAGTGTTGCCTATACATGTATCGTCCGATCTTGTTCAAATTTTTCGATTCTCTACAAAAGTACTGCAGATTCACAAATAATTTTATAAGGAAACACAGTGTGTAGTAGTACAGATTCAAACACATGATGTTTAGATTCAAACTAGAGTAAGTTATAATACAACCCCAGGCACTGCGGTCAACAGACCTATTGTGCAGCTAAACCTCTTGAGTACTAGTTTAGCAGACTGGTGCCATTAGTAAGTTCCAACAATCCACTGACTATCTCATTCTGCTGAAGATCCCTAGGGTCCTGGAAACCAGAAACCCCTAGCCTTCTGCTAGCAAGAGCATCGCAGTAATCGATTATGTGTCATGCAGTCTCCAACTCTTTCCTGCACAACCTATACGCATGGTACATACCTATCTGGTAGATGTGCACCATCAGACCATAGTGCCCAGCAATAAGCCCATTTTTTTTTTTAGTTGTGCCCTGCCCAGGTCCTCTTTAAGCCCTCCACATGGAACCATGCTTAAGAGGCGCTTACTATGAGAATGTCCATGAAGGTTACCCCATATTGCCTGGTGAGGTCTAGGACCGTTATATATTAGTACTAAAAACCAACAGAATTTTTTTTTATCATCAACTTCTCTTGTTTCGTTACGTGGGGTTACTTTGTATTTTCTTTTAATATTAATAATCGTTTTTTTCTTTTCTGCTAAGTTTAACCAAAATTGCCAACGTTAAACGCGCGCGTGTGTGTGTGTGTGTGTGTGTGTTACTTTGTAAATCTATCTGTGTGTGAGAGTGTGTTTGTAAATCTATCTGTGTGTATGTGTGTGTGTGTGTGTGTGTGTGTGTGTGTGTGTGCGTCTGTGTGTGTGTGTGTGTGTGTGTGTGTGTGTGTGTGTGTGTCTGTGTGCCTGTGAGTGTGTGTGTGTGTGTGTGTGTGTGTGTGTGTGTGTGTGTGTGTGTGTGTGTCTGCGTCTGTCTCTCTCTCTCTCTCTCTCTCAGTGTGTGTGTGTGTGTGTCTGCGTCTCTCTCTCTCTCTCTCTCTCTCTCAGTGTGTGTGTGTGTCTGCGTCTCTCTCTCTCTCTCTCTCTCTCTGTGTGTGTGTGTGTGTGTGTGTGTGTGTGTGTGTGTGTGTGTGTGTGTGTGTGTGTGTGTGTTGTGTGTGTGTGTGTGTGTGTGTGTGTGTGTGTGTGTGTGTGTGTGTGTGTGTGTGTGTGTGTGTCGCGCGTCTGCGTCTCTCTCTCTCTCTCTCTCTCTCTCTCTCTCTCTCTCTCTGTCTCTGTGTATGTGTGTGTGTGTGTGTGTGTGTGTGTGTGTGTGTGTGTGTGTGTGTGTGTGTGTGTGTGTGTGTGTGTGTGCGTCTCTCTCTCTCTCTCTCTCTCTCTCTCTCTCTCTCTCTCTCTCTCTCTCTCTCTCTCTCTCTCTCTCTCTGTGTGTGTGTGTGTGTGTGTGTGTGTGTGTGTGTGTGTGTGTGTGTGTGTGTGTGTGTGTGTGTGTGTGTGTGTGTTTGTCTGTCTGTGTGTGTGTGTACGGAACTGTCTCGCTGGCGTGATCGGCACCGTCAAAATCAGCAGAACAATCTGCGTATATTAGCATTTTATGACTTTCAAATTGCAATGAAAATACGAAAACGAACCGTGACCGCCGTCAAATTAAATTTCATAATTCAAAACGATTTTTGAAAATTCAAATGCTAATTTATACCGTTTTTAACGCTTATTACATTGGTGGAATCAGATTTTCAAAAATAATTAAAACGAAAACGTTACGAATTTTTAGAGATTTGAAATGACCGCCATTTTGAAACTGTTGAACGAATTTTTCCGGTTAATGAACTCGCCCACACTATTACCGAAATCGATTTTCTTGTCAAATTCGAATCAGATCGGAAAAAATCGCAAACGTCCAGAGGGCATACACACGCGCGCGCGCGCAATTTTTAACGACTCCTTCAACGTCTTAGTTCCGTGGTCTTGGGTCTGGGTCGTACCATGATTGTTGGAAATAAATTACTGGTGGTGTGTGCAATAAATAAATTTATTTGTTCGTGGTTTTTAACGAAGCGGGTTGCCTAGCAACAGTTGTATGTAAACAAACAGCTGCGGATTGTGCAGAATCATTAATTAATTATTGCAGTTCTATTTTTATAAACACGTGTGGGACGCATTCTGGTGTAATGTAGCTGCACTACTTTCTGGTACTTTGTAATGTTTAAATTAGAATGTTATACACGTTGTACAAAGTTCAAGCGCAATTTTTTGGATCGTCAAAAAAAGTGCTATTAGTTTGTCTATGTGTTTTTTTTTTAGGTTTTTAGGTCCTTTTGAGTGGTTTTTATGTATAAAAAAGTATTTTTTTCATCGCCATAGACTAAACCAGCTGATCGATTTTAATAATATTTGGTATAGTAAATGTCTCTCCATTTCATGGAAACATTTCTAGCGCATTTCCAATGGGAAATGAATTATTGTTGCGGCTGTCACAGTAAGACCCAAACTTGGAACCTTGAAATGAGAACCGATTCTGACCTTTGGATCACTTTTTGAGGCGCCATTATTATACATATTAACGTGGGTGTGTTCTCTATTTCTCTCTCTCTCTCTCTCTCTCTCTCTCTCTCTCTCTCTCTCTCTCTCTCTCTCTCTCTCTCTCTCTCTCTCTCTCTCTCTCTCTCTCTCTCTCTCTCTCTCTCTCTTTCTCTTTCACCCCGAGGACCCGGGTTCGATTCCCGGCCAGGGCTTGGCATTTTCATACGCTATAAATCATCCCATCGTCTGCATTAGCCCAAGTGTGCACAATAGTCGGACGTTAAACACCAAAAAAAAAAATCTTTCTCACACACACACACACACGCGCGCACGCGCGTATGCAATTTTGGTCCGAATTGATTTAAACGTGGCACAAAAATCGATTTCACTAATAGCTTGGACAAGTTCGTTAACCAGCGCAATTTGTTCAGCAGTTTCAAAATGGCGGTCATTTTAAGTTTTTAAAAAAATCAAAACTTATTTATTTTTTTGAAAATATGATTTTACCATCGAAATCAGCGTGAAAAACTGCATCAGTTAGCGTTTTGAATTTTCAAAATCAGTTGAATTTAAAGGAATTTAATGTGACGACGGTCAGGGTTCGTTTTAAATACAATTTGAAAGTGTAAAATGATAATATATGCAGATTTTAAGTATGGTGATTGTGAAATGTGAATTTTAAAAAGAGGGTGCGATGACAAAATTACTTTTGGAAATTCGCTTCCAACACGTCAGCGAAACAATTGCTAGCAGTCGTATTAGATGCGTCTCAGAATTTGTTGGTTCGAGACGGGAGTTCCTGTCGTAAGATTTTTCTCTTTCCATTAACGTCGATCCCTCGCCTAGTTTTTTTTTAAAGCGAGAAGCACATTGAGGCTATTATTGCTTCCCTAAATGTAAGTGTGAGTGTAATGTGTTAAAGTTGTAAGTGTGTGTGTGTTAGACTCGGGTACCGCGAGGGACGTCTAAATCCTCCAATAGTCTGCACCCCCTGCGGGGTCCCTCGCCTAGTCTTAACTGGTATTATGGAAGTTGAGGGGAAATCTACGACAAAGCAATGTGGTTTTAATTTTTACTAATTTAAAAACCGAAGTCTTGTAACGATTAGCAGTTTTACGTGGAAAGTTTGTGCCGTGTTTTCCGCGTCCGATATCTTACACCAGGTAAACAGAGAGTCAAATAATGTGCTATTGTCTTGTATTATCTGACAAAGCTTTTTCCGTGAATCCCGCGGCGTTAGCAAACATCATGGCGGCGGACCAACACATATTTGTGACAAAAAAAAAGTGGATCAGGTTAGTTTTAAAATATTTTTTCCTTCGCTTGCTCAGCCCGGGTGTAGGGTTCCAGTGTTGGGTTGCAAGTTTTTTTATACCAGAAACGAACACAACAATGTTTTCCTTGTATTGTTTTACGGTGTTGTTGTAGTAAAATCAGAAACCGTGTTTTTTTAGCGACTTTCCGTTGGATAAATGAACTGTCAGCGCGCCATCATGGTAAAACCCAGACCCGGGACGTTGAAACGAACACCGACACTGTTGATTTTGGTCCAGTATTTAAACTCGGCACAAAAATCGATTGTAATACCTTGTAATCAGCGAAATTTGTTCAACAGTTTCAAAATGGTGGTCATTTAAAATTAAAAAATTCATTATTGTTTTTAAAAATCGTTTTTGAAAATCTGATTTCACCTTAGAAATCAGCGTAAATGAATCAAAATGTTTTTGTTTCCGAAATCCGTTGAAATTAAGATATTTTGTGACGGCGGTCAGGGTTCGTTTTCGAATTTTCATATGACAGTTTCATATCGGGATTTTAAAAGAAGGTTAATGCAAGAATTTTTTTAAATTTGCTTCTGTAACGTCAGTTAGACAGCTGCGTGCTGCGATTTTTTTTTAAATTTTTAATTGCACACTTTATAAGAAATTTAACCTGTAACTATGATGGGACAACCTTCATGGGCATTCCCGTAGTGAGCAGGGTTGCATATGGAGGGTTTAAAGGGGCGGCAGACGTCTTGGACAGAGCACAACTCAGGAAAATCATGGAGCTTATTACTGGGCGCTGTGGTCTGAGGGTGCACATGAACAGGATATGTATGTACCATTTGAGAAACCGTGTGTAGATTGTGCAGGAAAGAGGAGGAAATTGCAGGACACATAATCCTTGATTGTGAAGCTCTTGCTGGTATAGGAGACTAGGGGATTTTTGTTTTGAGGACTCTAAGAATCTTCAGCAGAATGAGCTAGTCAGTGGATTGTTGGAAGTTACTAAAAGTACTACTCTTCTAAATTAGTACTCAAGAGGTGTAGTTGCACAATAGGTCTGTTGATTGCAGTGCCTGGGATTGTAAAAATACCTTGGGGAAGTGGCAAAGGTGGACCGGGGTAGTGAAAATAGCAAAGTGGAAGAAACTGGAGCTGTAACTCCGTACAGGCAACCCGTAACAGCTGACTGTATGGACGTTAGCAGTGGAAGAAGTGAGGGATGGGGCCGAACATCTCAAATCAATACGGCCCATTGTAAACGTTCTCGAGAACGCAGAAGCGCAGATAAGAAGTGCCCGGCGGTGGCAGCAGATGGGACTAGCGATCCCACTGTATCTGCAGCTCATACTACTCAAGACGCACACATTCACTATGCTACACAGCTTGGCTAACTCTAAAGTGTTTGACCCGTGCAGAATGATTGACAACGGCATAATGGTGTGTTAAACGGAATACCTGGCAACCTCCCAGTGTACCCAGCCTTACACATGCATGTAGGGCTCTTTATGAGCGGACCTTATTTCCTTAGCTACTTGTCGGTGTTTCCATAAGTAAGAATGTAAAATAGATAGAGCGGGATCTCACCGTACAGTAAAAAGTTCGGTCAGATGAAGCAGAACCTCAGTAGTGAGAGTTACGAGAAAGATAAATTGAAAGGGAATTAGCAGAGCACCTCAATAAGGAGCAGGGAAGTCACCAGTTGGAAGTGGGGAAGTTACCCACCTTGAATCCTCTATAAATCCTAGACTTTATAAAGAGGCTAAAAGTAGAGAAGGAGCTTTAACTGAGCATCTCAGGAATACAGAAAGATGCAAGAGATCTACAAAGGTCACAGTAACTGAAGCAGATAGTGAGTGTGTGTTTGTGTGTGTGTGTGTGTGTGTGTGTGTGTGTGTGTGTGTGTGTGTGTGTTTGTGTGTGCGTTACAATAGGCCTAAATATTTAGGTATCAAAGATACAAACGCGTTCATTAACGCCAAATGAAAACGTATAGGCAAAATTACAACCTAGCAGAGCACCTCAATAAGGAGCAGGGAAGTCACCAGTTGGAAGTGGGGAAGTTACCCACCTCGAATCCTCTATAAATCCTAGACTTTATAAAGAGACTAAAAGTAGAGAAGGAGCTTTAACTGAGCATCTCAGGAATACAGAAAGATACAAAAGATCTACAAAGGTCACAGTAACTGAAGCAGATAGCGAGTGTGTGTTTGTGTGTGTGTGTGTGTGTGTGCGTGCGTTACAGTAGGCCTAAATATTTAGGTATCAAAGATACAAACGCGTTCATTAACGCCAAATGAAAACGTATAGGCAAAATTACAACCTAGCAGAGCACCTCAATAAGGAGCAGGGAAGTCACCAGTTGGAAGTGGGGAAGTTACCCACCTCGAATCCTCTATAAATCCTAGACTTTATAAAGAGACTAAAAGTAGAGAAGGAGCTTTAACTGAGCATCTCAGGAATACAGAAAGATACAAAAGATCTACAAAGGTCACAGTAACTGAAGATTCATTCGTTCATTCGTACTGAGAAATAAAGGTGTGGTAGAAAAAGCCTCCAATTAAATGTAGAAGTAGAAGATCTCCCATGGATCCAAACTAGGGGGGGGGGAGAAACGCAATACTTATAGGGTTGCGTCGACTAGGGCCGGGAAACAATACTGTATTTCAAGTTTTGGGGGTTGTCAGTGAGGAACGTCTACTGAAATAGGTGGGTTTAGGGATACAGTTCCCTGTGTAAGAGAACTCATGGGGTCTATTTCGAGGAACTGTGGTTTGAAGGTATGTCTGAACAGGATAGGAAAGGAACTGGTGTAGGCTAAGCAGGATGAGATAACCACAGGTCGTAATATATAGTGAAAGGCTCTTGCCAGCAGAAGGCAAAGCTGGGTGTTCAGGATTCCAAAGACTTCTTATTTAAGGAATAGTCTTCTTTTTTTTTTTTTTTTTTTTTTTTTAACGTTTGACTATTGTGCACACGGCCTAATGCAGACGATGGGACGATTTATAGCGTATGAAAATGCCAAGCCCTCGCCGGGAATCGAACCAGGGTCCTCGGGGTGAAAGCCTAGTACGCTATCCACTAGGCCACCGAGTCTTTCATCGCTTCTCGGCCTCTTGGCTAAGATCAAATTGTAGGAATAGTCTTCCGAACTAGCAGGATAAGTTGCACGGTAGATCCTTCGGTACCGGAAGCCATCAAACCTTATAACCTCTATCAGTTCTTTGTGGAAAATTGACAAGGGGTTTCAGTACTTACGAGTCACTCTGTACAACACAGGCCTTACAGTGTTTGAGGCCTAGACTTGGGTAGTTTAACGTTAACAATAAAGTGGACAGGTGACATTGATGGTACAGCCAGTGTGTCAGGGTCAGTTCCCACCCACAAAATGTTTTACTTCCTGGTCTTTCAGTTCTATCCAGCTGTTAATTAGCTTATCCCACGTCGTTTCGCTTCACACCTTCTGGGTAGAACGGAATGAAATGGCCAAGCGCATGAGGTTCGTCTGCACTGCCGCGACACGGGCTGCA
>CM040184.1:78882953-78945453 GCA_022606455.1 Callitettix versicolor | reverse complement strand
GAGTAAGATTTTCCCCCTTTTATTTCTGTTTCAAGATGGCGGCCTTCAATTTAACGATAATAAGTGTACGCAATTTTGGCCAAACGTGTTGACCAATTGTTTTGAAATTTGGTACGGATGTACCTTGTATAAAGCCAGAATGACGTATGAGTAAGATTTTCCCCCTTTTATTACTGTTTCAAGATGGCGGCCTTCAATTTAACGATAATAAGTGTACGCAATTTTGACCAAACGTGTTGACCGATTGTTTTGAAATTTGGTACGAAGATATCTTGTATAAAGACCAAATTTGCAATATTTACCCCTATTTACCTTTGTGTTAAGATGGCTGCTTCTAATTTAACGACAACGTTGTACGCAGTTTTAATCAAACGCATTTGCCGATTGTTTTGAAATTTGGTACGGATGTACCTTGTATAAATCCCGAAAGACGTGTCTGTAAGATTTCGTCTAATTCGCTTTCTTTTCAAGATGGCGGGCTTTATTCAACGTTGAGAGTATAGCTGTTGGTTATTTCCTGTAATACTGGCTGAACGGCAAAACTTATCATAATTTTTACCGTTTCATTAAGGAAGAGCGTAAGATTTCCAATAAAGGTGGTCCAGTGACTTTTTCCGTAAATATTACGGTTACCGTTGGCGGTGGAAGTTACAGACGCTGTCGTTGAGCGCTTTGTGTATCAATTCGCCGAACAGTTCCGAACAGAATATGAGAATTTGCCGAACAGTTCCGAACAGAATACGAGAATTTCCGAACAGAATACGAGAATTTCCGCACAGTTCCGAACAGAATACAAGAATTTACCGAAGAGATTACGAGAATTTGCCGAATAGTTCCGAACAGAATACGAGAATTTACCTAACAGTTCGGAACAGAATACGAGAATTTACCGATCAGAATATAAAAATTTGCCGAACAGTTCCGAACAGAATATGAGAATTTGCCGGACAGTTCCGAACAGAATACGAGAATTTGCCGAACAGTTCCGAACAGAATACGAGAATTTCCGAACAGTTCCGAACAGAATACGAGAATTTGCCGAACAGTTCCGAATAGAATACGAGAATTTCCGAACAGAAAACGAGAATTTGCCGAACAGTTCCGAACAGAATACGAGAATTTATCGAACAGATTACGAGAATTTGCCGAACAGTTCCGAACAGAATACGAGAATTTGTCGAACAGTTCCGAATAGAATACGAGAATTTCCGAACAGTTCCGAACAGAATACGAGAATTTGCCGAACAGTTCCGAACAGAATACGACAATTTGCCGAACAGTTCCGAATAGAATACGAGAATTTGCCGAACAGTCCGAACAGAAAACGAGAATTTGCCGAACATTTCCGAACAGAAAACGAGAATTTGTCGAACAGTTCCGAACAACCGCGCAAAATAAATATCACGGGAGTACGAAAATCAGTACGGTTACTTACCAGCCAGCCTCGTATACTGCGAGGTCTAATGTTCTTTGAATTACTAATATTTTCAAAAACATTTGTTTTAAGTAACGTGTTATTAATTATTTCTCTGGTTAATTTCTTTTTTTGTTATTATTTAGTCACTGAAGAAGGAAGTAGACTGGGACAGGAGCGACGACAGGAGCACAACGGGTGAGAGTTCCTCCGACTACAGGCATCCACACGATCCGGTTAGTGTGTTCGCTTCCAAATGTCTGCACTCTTAATGCCTCAATAGTGTCTCAATATTTACTTATATATTTCTTGTAGAATCGATTGAAAGTACTGTTTTATTCAATCTATATTACTTTGTTACACAAAGCAAAAATAATTGTAACTTAAGTGCAATTTTACAGTGACTTAATTACAGAAAACTATAAACTTTCACTAACATTTATATACTTTTTAAAGTTTGATTTTTTCTTAATTTTTTTCATTTTTATTATTATTTTTTTCATTTATATATTTTTTGTTTCCCTTTCGACGCACCCAGCTTCGCCTATGGGTAAATACGGCTCTATTGTTAAGACAACCGAAACGTAAATCTGAACGGCTTTTTGTAATTTCAAGTTTTGTGCGCCAAAGTACGAAGCTGAAATTTTAACATCGCTTTTGTGATCACGGATCGTTTATGTTTGGAACCTTTGACGAACAAAACAACTGAAATAAGTATTAAGTAATTTTTATTGTAATTGTCTGTAGCTAAAGTAGGCCTAATTTGATTTCCAACACAGTATTGAATTTATATTAAATTATTTTAGTTTAAAAAAAAAATAACACATTAAACTCTACGAATTAAAATTAATTTACTGTCATATGGTACAGCTTGAGAAAAAACAGTACGATTTTGGATTTCGTATTTTTGTTTTTATGCATTCTTTTTATTAAAAACAGATGGCTTCGAAATAAACGTGACCTGCCATAGGAAGAGGGATCTTAATTTACTTTTTTGTGAAAAAATGGTTAACGAATAATAAAGCAGTCAATTTTAAACACTTGGGTAAAAACAGTTTTGAAATGTCTTGATGGCACAATATTGAAGTATTTTCTGAGCTGTGAAAAAAGACTATTCTAAGAGTCTGTATCGCCTATAATACTAACACAGAAACAAGTACCGCCTATAATACTAACACCGAAACAAGTACCACCTATAATACTAACACAGAAACAAGTGCCGCCTATAATACTTATACAGAAACAAGTACCGCCTATAATACTTGCACAGAAACAAGTGCCGCCTATAATACTTATACAGAACCAAGTACCGCCTATAATACTTGCACAGAAACAAGTGTCGCCTATAATATTAACACAGGAACAAGTACCGCCTATAATACTAACACAGAAATAAGTACCGCCTATAATACTAACACAGAAATAAGTACCGCTTATAATACTAACACAGAAATAAGTACCGTCTATAATACTAACACAGAACACAAGTATCGCCTATAATACTAACATAGAAACAAGTGCCGCCTATAATACTAACATAGAAACAAGTACCGCCTATAATACTAACATAGAATCAAGTACCACCTATAATACTAACACAGAAACAAGTGCCGCCTATAATACTAACACAGAAACAAGTACCGCCTATAATACTAACACATAAATAAGTACCGTCTATAATACTAACACAGAAACGAAGTTTCACAACTAAAATTTTGTATTTTTTTAAATTTACAATTTACACGTCATTAAATTTTATATTTGAGATATAAATTTTGCTAAAGGTGGTAAATTTTGCAAAAAAAAAAGAAAAATGGAAAATCTTAACGATTATTAATTTTGACAAAAAGAAATTTATTCACAATAATAGCGGTGTAATAATCGATGTAACAAAGCGAGGACATTTGGTTTGTGTGTTTGTTACGCAATTTTGGCCAAACGCATAGACCGATTGTTTTCAAATTTTGTAAAGGTATTTTGTAATAAGTCCAAAAGACGTACGTGTAAATTTTTTCCCCATTCGCTTTTTTTTTTAAGATGGCGGTCTCTGATTTAAAGTTGGAAGTATAGTTGCTGGTCGATTCCTTTAATACTGGCTGAACGATAATACCTATCGTAATTTTGACCGTTCCGTGGAAGAAAGAGCTTAAAATTTCCAATATAGTTGATCGGGTGATATTTATCGTAAATATTACGGTTATCGGTTAAATTGGCGGGAAACGTTACTGGCGCTGTCACGACAGATTTGAATATTAATTCTAAAAATTATTAAACAATTAAAAAAACTATAGCCTGTGAGGAAATATCGTGGGTCCGGATAATAGTAGGACCATCTATACAGATAGTCATATAAAATTAAAATATAAAACATAGATAAACTATAAATAGCACCAGAAATTAATTTGTGCCGTTTACCGAGTAAAAAAGTACCTCAACCACATTTTGATTTACATTAAGTTAAGGTACCTTTTCTGACATGTGTTGAGTAAATAATTTTTCTCTAAGATGGAATATACCATATATCCTATAACATAGTGTTCAGTAAGCATAGATAAATAAGATCAGATAGTTTATCTATGTCCTTCTCTTGTGACAGGTCACATATAATTTTAAAATCTATTGTACTTCTTTGTACAATGAAAACATGTTCGACAATTCAATTACTTAATGACTGTGAAATATTACCATAGGCATTGAATATAAACCCTTATGAGAGATGTAAGCACTCGCTGGCATCTTGCGGCAGAGTGTACAACTACAGTCAGACAATAGTACTTTATATTTTCTCAAAATTCTTTATCCTTTATAATTGCAGTTTGCAGCGTTCCTAGCGGCAGACAGTCCAACTACTTGAACTTCAGCCTCTAATATCGAGCACGCTTTTCATAACGGCTCTACTTCTATTCCGTTTATATTCAATGCCACAGTATGAACAGTTTAAGATGTTAAATTTGTGCCCGTTTTGAATAATATGAATGAGAGAAAGTTTGCGCAATTATTTATTTATTGAGACTGGTTAAAATACAGTGGTGTGTGATTTTCTTACTACCCTGTATATAATTAAAATGTAATGTGTAACTTGCGGTGAGTATTAAAAAAGCATTTATTCATTAAAAAGTATATCTGATATTTTGAAAATAAACTTTTGACAGTTATGTGTATTTCAGAAGGTAAGATATCATTTTTGCTGGATGTTCTTAATTTGTGTTTAATATTCTGCTTTATAAAGAGATACGCATGTGCACGTTTAAATCTTGGTTTATTTATTGTCTTAAATAATTTGTTTAATTTATTTATAAAATGTATGTGTTTAGGAGAAGTTGTATGACTTTACGTATAAATGCAGTATTTCAGCGAGTTGGTAGTGGTTGTTTTGTAAGCTAGCGTAATATTGTCTGAAAATATTTTTATTTAAGTACTGTATTTAACGGTAACACTTATCCTAATATTTAAACGGATAATTCTTAACGTTTAAAACAAATATTGCCGTTATTTTCTTGCAAAATATTTTTACATTCTTATAATGTTATAGTAATACAATACTGTTCGTATTTCAATTTAACAAGTAATTTTCCTTTTAGTTAATTTTCTTTCTTTCTCAATTAATTTCTTTTGCGTAATTTTCCTTTTAGTGTAATTTTGTGTGTAATTTTAGTGTAATTTTGTGTGTAATTTTAGTGTAATTTTTTAGTGTAATTACGCAATACTTTACGTAATCAATTCGCCGTTACATAGTTTGATTTGAATTATTATTTATTACTGTCAAAACATTTTTTAGGAATGAGTCAAATAAGCAGTATATAATAAAAACAGATTTTTTAAAAATATTACTTGTGGTTTTTTTGAATAAATGTTTCAGTAATACTTTTCGAATATAAAATTAAAGCTTGCAAATAAAAATCTTATTATTGTTGTAATTTGTTCTGCGTGTTTGATAAAAGTTCAAAGGGCATTAGGCCTATGTTTGACGCTTGATTATGTCTTGGTCGAACCAGATTTCTTGTGAAAATGCAACGTGTGTGAAAAAAATTTATCAGAACAGTTGAAGTTCTTTAAAAAAAATGTTTTGTTGCGTTTTTAACGGAAGTTTTAAACTGAATTCGAGAAATTTTCCACAAATAATCTTGTATAATGGTGTTTTTATACTGGAAGTGGTACGTCCTCATAAAACACATCCTAAATCTAATACAGCCCTTTTAAAAGACAGGGCCGCCTCGGTGGCCTAGTTGATAGCGTACTAGGCTTTCACCCCGAGGACCCGGGTTCGATTCCCGGCCAGGGCTTGGCATTTTCATACGCTATAAATCGTCCCATCGTCTGCATTAGCACAAATGTGCACAGTAGTCGGACGTTTAAAAAAAAAAATTTAAGACAGATTGGTTATTCTCATTATTTTCGTTCACTATGTGGATTTTATTTTTAACTAAACTTTTACACAGTTAATTCAAATTTGTTAGTAGTAATTGGTAAGTTTTTAATTTGATGAATAGTAATTTGAAACACAATTTATCAACAACAATTTATATTGCGTTACTTTGCTTTGTAAAAACTTAATTATATTCTAATTTGACTTGTTTATTTTAGTTTTCAACACAATTTATTATTAGATTTATTCATTGATAATGCTTTACAGCAAAAACCAAAGTACCAGGTAAGTAGCATGACGTTGTACTATAATTATTAACAGTACATTGTTATTCTTTAATCTTGTTTGTTCTAAATGCTTATTCCATATTAATATCTAATTTGCATGCATGTTTTTTATTGTTGTATTTTAATTCTTTATCTTGTCTTGCTGTCGAGAAGTTGACCTTCATTTTTGGCCAATTTTTGATTGTGCGTTTTTACTCCTAATATAATATTTATCTCACTCCCTCTTCTCTTCTAAGTATAATTTATTAAAAAATCCGGGGGGGATGGGTGATTAAAAGGGAGATGTCGCCGGGGACTGGTCCAAGAGGCAACAAAAAAAACGGTGAGATTTTAACAATTATAAAAAAATTAAATTGAAATAAGGCTGGCATGCGAGATTGTTTCCCTGCAGCCAAACAAAATGAGCGTCAACTTCTTGTGCTGATTTCACCTTTCCTTTCCCAAAAAGAAAGAAAGAATATGTTTTTTGGTTTGACAGGTTGTTCCTGTCGCTGTAAAATTAAGTAGATAAATTTACCTCAAGTTTAGAACCTTGTCCTGCACTCGGTCTATTTGTAGACAGAGGGTGTTAACGCATAGAAGTGAAACAAAGAAGTTGATGGTCTTGTTTGGTTTGCAGGAGAGGGAGTGTGTGGAGGGTGAGGGGCGGGCATTCTATTCATGTATGTATTGTGGAGCGGGCTTCCCACATCAGAGCAAGTTGACACGACACATCCTCTCGCACAGTCTGGAGACGTTAAAGTACCGAGAGCAAGTACAGATGCAGCATTCGTTCGTAACCATGGCAGGACTAGTCGAGCCCCTCAACCTCATGGAAAACTATCGTTCGCAACAGCAGCTCGATCCCATGCCTACGGATCCGTCGCCAATGGATTCCGATCCGTCAGCAGCACTGTGCAAATTCTGTGGTAAATCGTTTCCGGACGTAGGATCTCTGATCGGTCACCTTCCTGTCCATACCGGTGATCGCCCTTTCAAGTGCGAGTTCTGTGGAAAAGCCTTCAAACTACGACATCACATGAAAGATCATTGTCGTGTTCACACGGGAGAACGGCCGTTTCGCTGTTCATTATGTGGCAAAACTTTCTCTAGATCGACTATTCTAAAAGCCCACGAGAAGACTCACTATCCTAAATATGTCCGCAAGTTCCTGTCTTCTCCGAGTCCTGAAGAGGAACGGCGACCTCCTGACCTCACACTACCTTGTGATCTATCGATACCGGAACCTCTCTACCTGCCCAGACCTTCACAGGAGACTCCTTCTCCCTGACTCCACTTCCTGTGCCCTCCCTCTGCTACCAAATATTCACTATGATTCCTAAACGAGGAATTACGATTTCAAATCGATCCTCAGTAGAAATTATTGTTAAATATTAGATACAAGTGAAGCGTGCTTGTTGATAAGTCTTATTAATGTTATTCTTGAATTGGTTAAAAACCTGAGCTTCATAGAATATTTATTTTCACTTAACAAAATATTTGAAGTGTTACGCTTCGAAGAAGCAGATAAATAATTTATACATCTTGTTATTAAATTCTTGTTACATTTGTTTAACATGTTAATACTTTAGTTTAAGGCTTACCTTCACAGAAATAATTTTTAGACTCACGTCGTGTTTGAAACTAGTAAATTTTTTTTTCATAGCGTGTTAATAAATATTTATTTATTAAATTTTTCTTACGTATAAGAAACATTTACTGGGGAAAATTTATTATAATGATGAACTGTTAAATGAATTTATTTGCAGTGAATGTTCGTTACGAGTTGTTTGTCGTTGACTTTGTCTTATTAGGGTTTTTGAGGTTAGGGCTGGACGAAATTGACTAATTAAACAGAACATTGTTCTAGTCTACTGAATCGAAGTAAGATTGAGATTGTGATGAAAAAGTGTGATAAAAAAATCGTTTAGGCTATTTATAATAAATTAGGAACGTTCGACTTGAGTTTTTATATATATTTTTTTTTAAATATTCCGAACACAATCGGAATATTTTAAGTTTTTGTTCCTAGTGTCTTACTAATGTGAATTTCAGTGTAGATCAAATTTTGTTCAAACTTTAAAATTTTAGTTTTAGAATTTTAGTAAAACAATCAAGCCTCCACGAAAGCCGTAGTTCCCTCTTCTAGGCCCCTCGCATCATGCTCCGATAACAGAAACTGCGTATAGTATTCACAATGTGAAAAGTTAATAAGGGAGTCTAAAAAAAAAAAAAACAGTGTGCTTATCGTGATATATTTACACATAATTATATGCATATAATGCTATTTTAGGATGTAGGTTTTAGTGAGATAAATAAATAAAAATATATAAATATATATAAAATAATGTATATATTAGGTTTGAAAGCAGAGTGTTTTTAAGGATGACTTAGAAGTCTGAAAGTTCACCTAGTGTATATCGTGTTTAGTGTCTAGTGTCTAGTGTCTAGCTGTCACAATCGTTAGACTTATAAGTACTGTAGTGTTAATAATTGTTACAATACTGTAATTCAATATTTCAGTAACCGTACTTAGTTATATTCAAGATATACCACAGATTAAACTCATTTTTTCTCTCTGACATTGTATTTAAAACTAATTATTTGTATAAGGATCTGTGATTTGTTTTGTTAAGTTTCTTAAATTTTATTGGCTGTGATAGTTAAAATGTTGAATTTAAGTTTAGAACAAAATTTGACGTAACCAAAATACTTTGAGTTTTTAATTCTAAAAAGTAACTTTTCGGCACGTTCGTTCGTAACCTAAGTGTCAAACATAATTGTCATTGATTTTTAACATTTTTTTTGCAATAGGGAAAAACATTGTTTTTCAAAGTTTTAGCATATCCATTTTGAACTACGGTTTTTTTGAACTATGAAAATTAAACTATAGTTCCCTTAAAAATAATTATCTTCTCATCAAAGTTGCTTATTTTTAAAGCAAATAAATTTTCAAATGAAGGTAATTCGGTAAAATCATTATATCCTGTTTAAAAAAATGATATGTTTTGCAATAGGGAAAAACATTGTTTTTGAAAGTTTTAGCATATCCATTTTGAACTACGGTTTTTTTGAACTATGAAAATTGAACTATAATTCCCTTAAAAATAATTATCTTCTCGTCAAAGTTGCTTATTTTTAAAGCAAATAAATTTCCAATAGTAAGGTAATTCGGTAAAATCATTATACCTGTTTAAAAAAAAAAACAGTATATTTTCCCAACAGTTAATTGAAATTTTCTTTTTTCGATAGCTTCCTTGGCAGTGATGAGTTTGTAAAAACTACTGTTTAGCTTTTCTTTTGGTAATTTTACTTCCGTAAAAAAATAATTTAAAGAATTTACGTGATACAATGTTATTATTCTCTTCTAGTTCTTTAAAACTATTTTCGTTAAAAATAACAATAACACAAACAACTAGAGACAGGATAATAAAAAAAAATAATAACAAAATTTTATAGTGTAACTGGCTACAATAAATAACAGAACTGTGATTGTTTTTCGGTTTGGAATGAGAATTTTTTTTTCTCTTAACGGTTGAATTTAATTTACTACTGTAGACAATCATAAAGTAAATATTTTTTTTTTATTTTGTGACAATCAGCAAAAACTCATGCTCAATGTGGAAAAACTCGACCCATTCTTATAAAGTACATTACCTAACCTACCAGGAAGTAAAAACTGCGGGTTTCCTAATCGTCTTATTAAAGGTAAGCTTCAAAACAGACTATTTAATACCGTATTGTTTAGTTATAACTCCAAATCACCGGTTCTGCCTAAATTAGTCAGTCGAATGAAAGATGTTTTCAAGAAATGACAACTCAAAACGTTTGTAACAAAATATTTAATAAATTAGAGGGTATATTATTCAAAAACATGCAAGTAGTTAACAGAAAATGTTTCGAAAAAATTAGATTTTAATGTAGGTTCTATAGGTAGGATTAGCTTCAATAAGCGCCAAGATGTGATATTTATAGGTTATTAATGTCAATCGTTAGGTTCGCTGATCGCAGAAAGTTTTTACGTAGCATTAATTGCTCAACTCATTGAAATAGAATCTTTATTTTATCGGACATCCTTTGAACGTGGCAACATAATCAGCGCATGCTGCCGTACATGTCTTTTAAATACTTTAGTCTTGAATATAAATAATTACGGTTCACTCATTATATTTTAACTGTGGGAAAAACATTTTAAATGTAAAAAAGTGTGAATATCAAAATGTAAGTTAAGAACAGAACTGATCTTCCACTTGTCGCGAGTAAAGTTGTGTAGCTATATTAAGGCCTCCTCGTCTATTCACCGATGTTGGCACCACTGTTAGCGTTTGTGGATAGTACGCGGACGTCTTTATATTTTGTAAGAATTTTAAATTTAATTCACAGAAGCATTCCTTCTGTACAAGACTTACTGTTAGGTTTATGCTGTACAAACTCATGTTTAATTCTTTACAATATGTTTTTTTTTTTGGAAAACATTCTTTTATTTGCGTCTAACAACGTTGTCCTTATATAACAGAACTTCGTTTCAGTTTTAAACACTCTAAGAGAAAATTGAGTAGGAGGTTTTCTCCGGTTTTGGTGAGAAAATTGAGTAGGAGGTTTTCTCCGGTTTTGGTGAGAAAATTGAGTAGGAGGTTTTCTCCGGTTTCGGTAAGAAAATTGAGTAGGAGGTTTTCTCCGGTTTTGGTGAGAAAATTGAGTAGGAGGTTTTCTCCGGTTTCGGTAAGAAAATTGAGTAGGAGGTTTTCTCCGGTTTCGGTAAGAAAATTGAGTAGGAGGTTTTCTCCGGTTTCGGTAAGAAAATTGAGTAGGAGGTTTTCTCCGGTTTTGGTGAGAAAATTGAGTAGGAGGTTTTCTCCGGTTTTGGTGAGAAAATTGAGTAGGAGGTTTTCTCCGGTTTTGGTGAGAAAATTGAGTAGGAGGTTTTCTCCGGTTTTGGTGAGAAAATTGAGTAGGAGGTTTTCTCCGGTTTCGGTGAGAAAATTGAGTAGGAGGTTTTCTCCGGTTTTGGTGAGAAAATTGAGTAGGAGGTTTTCTCCGGTTTCGGTAAGAAAATTGAGTAGGAGGTTTTCTCCGGTTTTGTAAGAAAATTGAGTAGGAGGTTTTCTCCGGTTTGGTGAGAAAATTGAGTAGGAGGTTTTCTCCGGTTTTGGTGAGAAAATTGAGTAGGAGGTTTTCTCCGGTTTTGGTGAGAAAATTGAGTAGGAGGTTTTCTCCGGTTTTGGTGAGAAAATTGAGTAGGAGGTTTTCTCCGGTTTCGGTTTTTTTACACAATTTATCGACCAAAATTTCAAAGTAAATATGTACTAACACCGAACTGATTAAAGTTCTTTTTATTTAACAACCTGTTAAATAACCTTTTTAACTGAACAACCTGTTACAACGATTTGTCATGCTTGGAAAAAAAATCAGCTGTCAAAAATGTCTGCACATCTAAATTGGTTTTAGTGTTATAAGCGATTTACTTTTTCTTCTTACAAACAGTGTTTCCGTTCTGTAATGCTAGTTTTAAAGTTTAAAAATAGCTTATCTGAGTTGTATTTAAAAAAGTAGGGAATTTCTGTTGACGAATTTTGAAAAAATACATTTTTTCAGCAAAAATAAAGACTGTTTTCCAAAATAGCTCCAATTTTATTTATTTTTTTTCGTTTTAAATACTTTGTCCGAGGAAGTGACAGATTTGTCCTTGCGTAGCTGTTTAATTTCGACAGTACAGTATTATTAATAAGTAATGCCGCGGTTTCACAGACAAGAATAAATGGTTCGCTGAGGATGTGCACACCCTGTATAGGGTTCAAGAAGACTGACTTGATAGTTACCCAAGGGGATGTTAACTAGAAATATATTTTCTGTTACAATAACTGTAAAGGACTTATAAAATGTTAATACTGGCGTGCCTAATATCTTCAACACATGGGGAGATGTTTGATAGCGGTCAATTCTGCAAAGTATCTACAATCGCCGAGTATTTACGGTTAGTTGTTTGAAATTCTGCGTTCGTTTTGCAGCGTTTTAGAAAAATTTGCAATACATATGGAGTGATCAGCTTAAAGAGACCCGAGTAAATTATACATCTACATTTAAATCATTACTACTAATACAATATTGTGTTGTCTCTGAATCGACTGATTTATTAATAGAAACATCATATTACACACAGGATTTGCCTAGGTCTCGTTAATTGGTTCGCACGTTTACGATATATAAAAATGAATGTTGTTGAAAATTTCAATAAAGGCAGACAATTCTCGGAAACAATGCCGAGAAACAGTTCTTATAAATTTGTCACAGAGAAGCTCGGCAAAAAGTGTTATTAAAATTTTTGGCATACTGGCTCAGTAACGGATAAAGTATATTTTTTTTTTTTTAACGTCCAACTATTGTGCACACTTGGGCTAATGCAGACGATGGGATGGACATAGCGTATACAAATGCCAAGCCCTTGCCGGGAATCGAACCCGGGTCCTCGGGGTGAAAGCCCAGTACGCTATCAACTAGGCCACCGAGGCGGCACAAAATATTGAAGCTGTCATCACTAGAAATGGCGGTTTTAGGTAAATTAAGTAGTCAAAATTATTTTTTCCTTTAGTTCAGCTCGTACTGATGTAGGAAAGTTTTCAGATTGTACAAAAAATATAATTTAATTATGAAAAAACTCAGTTCTGTGTTTTGTTGGAGGGAATATTAAGAAATTTTATTGTAATTTTAAAGAAAGTTTTGTTTGCTGATGAGGTTTGGCTTCTCTTGAGCAGATACATAAATAACCAAAACTACCATAACTTGGAGTAGCAATAATTCTTTTTTAAATATAATTTTCTTCTACAAAAAGTTGGTGTGGTGCACTATATCCATTGTTAATGCTGAGGCGTATCAGAAAATTGTCTTGGCGCATCACCAAGACAGCGCAACTTGACCACTGTCATAAATATACCACATGTTTCTTAAAGAATTACAGTTTTTCCAATCAACTTTGACCACTTCCTTCCCTGATTTACTCTTGTAGAGTTCAAGACTCAAGACATTACACAGATTTTATAGTTAAAAATAAATATTAATTAATTTATTTATTTTAAGCCCACATTGGAGCGCACACAGTCAATTTAATTGTCTCTTGGTTTTTCTGCCTTCTTCCCAGTATTTATTAACTTATTTATTGCAGAGAAAGTGAGAAAATTCTATTGAAGAAGCTTCCAGAAGCACAATGGAAGCCTAGTCTTTATTTCAGTATATTACTCTCTTTGCTGATCACCCTGTATCACATTTTAACTAAATTTTTAATCATTAATGACCAAATGGACATTCAGATTTATGAAACTCAAAAACTGAAAAACTTAACAATCCGATACAAATCAGCGTAACTTTAAAAACTACAAGTTAAAATATACATTTGAGGCAGAATTTTTAAAATGATGTTTTTGATTAATTGTTACTGTGATGTAATCTAATATTAAATATTTTCATTTTAAAATACTATGCGATCAAAATTATTTTATAAAAATTTATCCGATACTTGGCGATTGTTTATTCGACCTAGTTGATTGTTTGCCACCCGCTTTGTTTGTGTGTGCATATTTTAGTGACGTAGTGACTTAAGTGAATCTTGTGAAGAAACAACTTTCACGTAGCAATACTAAAGTGGAACATGTCTCCTCTGAAACTCAATGTGACCAATTTTAAAACTTAAATGCAAACGACATAGCAATAATAATTTATTATATGGAGTATATTTTAATATTGTGTACATTAAAAAAAAAAAAATATGAGAGTGGTATAAGAAATGTGAACGGATTTATTTGCTTAGTAAGTTTAGATTTCAAAGCCCGTGATGGTATTGTTAGATTTGTTACATTGAAGCCTTTATGTTTGAACTGTTTGTTTTTAACACAAGAATAATTTAACATTTAATATTTTAAATACATATCACGTACTTTTCGTACTTTCATATTTTGATGAGTAAGAAAAAGTGTTTTAATTCTGGTTGGTTTAAAATACGTAAATGTGTTTGTCGGGCCAAAACTTTGACAGAAAAACTACAGTTATTTCAGCCAAATTTAAACAGTTTCTTTACGACAGTTGTACAAAGTCAGCAGTTATTTCACATCAAATCATTCAAAAAAACTCGATATGTTTACATTTTGTTTGCTGTAAAAAATATTAGTAGCAAATCGGTAAGTGAAATTTGCACAAATAATTTTAAGTTAAAGAAATAGCTTTTTTGTAATGTTCGCCTAACCTAACAGCATTGACAATCTAGTTTTAGTTCTTGACAATGTAAGGGATTTTTTAACTACTACTATCTTGTGGTTCATTGCTTAAAAGGCCACTTTAAAAAAAATGTTTTACTAGTTTTTGAAAAATCTCATAAAATATGAATTTTTAACAGAGGAATTTGTTATCCGGCAAAATCTATCCAACAGTTTAAAAATGACAGCGATTCCAAAGCATTTTTTAAAATCACCCATTGAAATTTAAAAATTTAATTTGAAAGCCTTTTTAATATAATGTAAATTTTTTTAAAATACTAATATATGCCAGTTTTAACGCTTATTATAGTAGTGAAAGCAGATTTTTTTTAAAAAATGGCTGTTAAAATTTTTATGGAAACATAATTATTCGCTTCCGTCACGTTAGCAAGACAGTTGTAACAATTATAAATTTGTTTAGTGTTGAGCAAGACAGAAATTTAACCGCAAAGAAAGTTTTCCCAATATTTTCTCTTTGGTCAACAGGACACAACAAAACACTTAAAGCTAAGCCGAATATCTTTGTAAAGATCGAAACGAATATATCGGTTTCGTGCGTTATTTAAAAGTTTTTTTTTCAGTCCGCAGTAAGTAAATGATTACACTAACAGACAATTCTGACACATTATAAATCAGCTGGGTAAACAATAAGACTATGAATATCCATTTGTATAGGTGGCCGCATTGAAATAAAAAAAACATTCCAGTAAAAAAAAGTTACTGTAGTTTTTATCGAACCAATATCAGTTCTAAATGGTACTTTGGTAGGTCAATCAAAGTAGTCACAAAATGATTTTTAGGCTAGTTTTTACAGTTAGAAAATCATTCAAAATCGGCTTGTATTGTAATTAAAATAAGCCATTCAGTTTATAAAAATAAGAACAGTAATGTTTATATAAAAAAACAACTTAGAAACACCTAATCCATTTTTACTTACAATTTATTTCAATCAATCTAACTTGAATAATTATGTTACACAAGTTTTTTTGTGATTTGATTTGACTTTCCTGCTGATTTTAATCGCCTAATGAAAACTGTACAAAAAGATTTTTGTAGATAGAATGGTATGTTATTGATAATATGTTTTTGTTTGAAATTCACCCTATGAATAGTTGTGTAACACAAATCGTATTGTACAGAATTAAAATCTTAGTTAGACAATCTATCGTAGAAAGTTGTAAATTGTTACAGGTTATACAGGATGATGTAAACGCTAATAATTGTGTAGGGGCCTTTCTGTTGTGGTGCACTGTGCAGATGAAGAGTGCATATTATATATTTTTGGAATGTTGGTATTTGAATACTAATGTTTGTACTTTGGTTGTAAAAAAGAATGTTTTTGAAATGGTATCCGTAATTTCTACAACACAAATGGTTTGATTTACATGAATTATTGTTCATTTTCGTATTATTTTTTTAATGTTTTTGTAAAAATTATTTCTCAAAAACTATCACAAAGTGGAATATCAACGGTGTTAAATCTATGAGGCATTGAAAATTTACTGCTATGAGATTTGGACTGTGTAGCAATTTATAATTCAAGTTTTTTAAGCAGTAAATTCGAAAAAATATAAAATAAAACCTGACTAGGTTAGGGTTTGGTTCCACCAACTGCAGATTTATAAGTCGCTAATCTATACTGTTATAAATCTTATGACTCACCCCTCAAAGTTAAATCAGAATTGGGCAGTTAGCATTTGGTATGTTGTGTTTCATTTAAGCTTATGATGTTTATTATTAATTTTATGGAAACAGACTTACGCAATAACGTGTAAAATGTTTTACTTTTCAGTATAAATAACATTAAGGAAAGTCACTAATCTACTGTGACGTAGTCCAAAACATTGTCTGGACGCACAGTGGTAAATACAAGTATTTCAATTTTCATCCACTTGGTAGAATTACAGCCATTCTTATTGCAACCAATAATATTCAGTAATCAGTACTAACACATAATATGCACTGCGGCACTTTTTGTTTCAACAATAGGTGGGAACGTGTAATGAACACTTACATTGTAAGATTTGATTTAAAGATATTTCAGTGGGAAACTGTTTGTGATCACTAGGATAAGTTTTACGAGCGCAAAGAATATTTGTTTTAAAATTTATTTTGTATTTAAAGAAAAAAAAGTGTAAATTAAACATTTTCTTATTCGTGTGGCACAATCATATTGTAATCAGTGCAAGATCATGCTGTTGAATTAGTACTGGCGATTCTGAAATTTTAAACGGAAATCTTTCCACATACCTAAAAAGTAATAAAATTAATTTTTAACCGAAGGTTAAACGATTTGTCTGTAATAAAAACATTCTGTAAACACAAATTCAGTTTTTTTTAATTTATAATTTTTATACTGAGGAACTCATAATTTCGTTAACTGTTTCAAAATTTGGTAACACAGTATTGAAATCACATGGCCGAACTGTAATTTGTTCTTATATTCTTCTTTTCTGCTAGGATTATTATCACTGTTCAGTATAATGATCTGCCTTCCGTAGCTTCGTCAATTCTATTTTCGTTGATGCGTTTCGGAGAACCTCCATCTTCAAAAACTATATACTCAAACAAAAGAGTACAGATATAGTTTTTGAAAATGTAGGTTCTCTGAAACGCGTCAACGAAAGTAGAATTGATGAAGCTAGGGAAGGCAGATCATTATACTGAACATAGTGTAATTTGTTCGACTATTTAGGCCTATGCTAACAGTAATCTAGGCATTTTTGTTATACGTTGTAAATTACATCACTAAGTCCAAATTTTGTGTTTAAGGGTGAATGAAAAGCGTTTTGTGCCTTACAATTTACCTAATACGAAGTTTGTTATAATAGTTCATTGTGTGTTTTTCCCCGAGTATTGTATAAATTTACTATTTACAAAACAATATGTAATCTAAATGTTACAAGAAAATCAAAGTAACTGTGGAACAAGATTCTTGTGATGTCTTTTTTAAAGACAAGTCTTTAGTATAGATGCAAAACAATTGATTGGGGTGTTGCATTTTTTGTCTTTTTTTAAGGTGAAAAGCACATTGAGGTTATTATCGCCTCCCTAAATATAAGTGTGAGAGTAAAGTCGTAAGTGTCGTGTTGTAAGTTTAAGTATGTGTTAGACTCGGGTACCGCGAGGGACGTCTAAATCATCTCAATAGGTGCAGCTAGTCTGCACCTCCCCTGCATGGTTAGGTTATTGCAATTACCAACTTGATACAATATTTTCACTGCCGAGAAATTCGCAGTATCTGGTGGCCATGTACCACAAATGGCCATTCCCATTGAATTACTTGTAGCTCTTTGACTTTGTTTTCTGTTAGTAAGTGAAAAACAATAGAACAGATTCTGTTTTAACGAATTCTAAGGCACAAAACGTTATTACTTACTAAATAACATCTGATATGAAAAAACGTATGCATTTTTCTCTCCTTTATTGGCGTAGATTTGGCCTGAAAAGCATTTTAAATTTTGTGTTACCAAATTTCAATAGCCCTGTATGAAGCAGAGATAATACAGTAATAATTAAAAAAACTAAATACATAAAACATTTACAACCTGTAATTTGTTTCATTAATTTTTGTACTGTCGCCATGTTTGGGTTATGTCTTATTTCATCTTGTACTGCACATTTGTGGCGCATTGTTTCATCGTTTCAGTTGTTCAGTTGAATCGCTTGATCTTTCACCGAAGTTGTTACAGCGTGTAGTAAATAAGTGATATTGTAAAATATTTTTTAAAAAAATGGTTGTGATAAGTCTTGAAATGACAATTAGCGGTAATGTTGGTGATTGTAATTGATATTCTGAATTAAATAGTGAACGCTGGGCTAGCGGTGAATTGGAATCCTGTTTCTGTTAATGAAAGTATTATGTTAAATGTACCTTCCTGTTCTTCGACAGGCATTTCTTTTGTTTATCTGTAATAAGGTAGCAAATGAAGGGTCCAATATGGGTGGGCAAAGTGTATGATTGCTGTAAATTATATTTTATTCGATACCGTATTACTGGCAATGGTTTTGGCAGTTTCGTTATGATTTAAAAAACATTTTCTGGTCAATAAATTATCAGCTGTAGGCTACCTTATGTTTAATCATAGGATGTATTGTTTTTGAGTGTGTGGTAAAACCTTGTAGCCTTACTTCAGTCGTTAAAGTTCACGATGTCGAAGACAAAACAAATGTAACCAAAAATAGTGCATTTTTTTATAAACAGTATAAATGTTGGACCAAAATTGTTTAACGTATATTATAGAGGAAAAGTAATTTATAGTTTTAATAAAAAAATTAATACGAAGAGAGCAAGACGCTAAGAAAATGAAATTTTATCTTCTAATTTTTACGTCAAGTCATTGTTTTGAAATATTTGTCTTAAATTAAGCTTACGGCAGCTTCGAACTTACGACCTTTAGTTGCACAGTTCAGACTCTATACTGACGAGTGTTTTAACCACTTAACCAAGCCTCACTATCTCTAAATATTGTCTGATTGTGAACACTATAAGTTCAAGTTATTGTGGATACTATACATTCAAACTGTATCCGTTATTTAAATTTAAAAAAATCTAACGGAAAATAAAAATCCAGTTTACTGATTTTATAAAAAAATATTTCAGTTCAATATTTGTTGGTGTTACGAAAAATATTCTACTACATTCAGAATGATTTTTTTTCTACCGTAAAATATTAACTTTAGTCTGTAGGTTGGCTGAACGAGTACAGTAGAAAGTTAAATTTTTTGATCAGAAAATGTTTTTTTAAAACTCAGAACGATTAAAAGCATTGTTTCACCGGAAACACTGCCATCATGCATGAGTGGGCTGTGGATTGCCTTGTCGTAAAAATTTTTGTATTTTTGTAAAATTGTGGAGATTTTATATTTTTGACGGCTATGGGAGAAGTAACGAAGGATTCGGTGGGTATCGTTTTACTGTTATCGCTATCCATTGCAGAGGAAATAAAAATAAGAATGTTCTGTGATAGTCTGTGATGATGATTCTAATTTACAGCTAATTTATACATATATACATATATATATAGAAATAGAAGTGTAAAGAGGAATTTGTAAAAATAT
Organism: Callitettix versicolor; assembly: GCA_022606455.1. NCBI lineage: Eukaryota > Metazoa > Arthropoda > Insecta > Hemiptera > Cercopidae > Callitettix > Callitettix versicolor. Next base: position 78,926,103 of record CM040184.1, on the reverse strand, counting down.
TAAGAAAGGTTCGTAAGAATTTGTACTTGGTGAAAAATTGTATTATTTACAACTGTATGAGTGCGTCTTAGAGTTAATATGTTTTAATATATTTTTTCTTTTTATTTTACTGTTGAAAAACAATATAATACTCGTTAATAGAATTTTAACAAGTATACAATAATTGTATACTGATTATTTGACGAAAAGCAAGACCAGACCAAAACTGGATTTAATTCTATACAAGAAACACAATGAAATGTATTTGCATTTATGTACTAATCAGGGTGCCATTGCACTGAATTAAATAATTCTTTTAATTTGTTTGATGGTTTTATGAGTAACTTTAAACAAAAATATTGAAATGGGAATTTGGAACTTTACAATACGATTAAGGCTGGTGCGTCTCTGAACTGTGCATCTCAAAGTTGTTAGTTCGAGACACAGTTACTGCCGTTGCTTTATGCTTACTGTTAACATTGATCCCATGCCCTCATTAGTATAATTGGCATAAACTATAAACGTTAAGCAAAAATAAATAAAAATAATGTAAGCCTTCATTATATATTTATTAAAATTTTTATTTTTTTGTCATTTTCTGGTAAAGATAATGAATTATCTATTACAAACATTCAATTGCATCATGTAATATTAGTCTGATATTTTGTTTGTGTTAAGAAAATGCTTATACAATGAAAATTTTACATTTTTTGGACATAAAAGACTATTTATGTCATAAAAGATTATTTATAAAAGACTACACTATTTCATGGTGTAGTTATTTACTATGTTTATATTTAATTTGATTTCAAAATGTCCAATTAAAGTTTCCAACTACTTTGAGTGTACCTAAGTTTAAATATCTTGTTCATTTGGAAGAAAATGGCTTAACGAAAAGTTGTTTCGAATGGCCTAGAAATTGGTTGACACCATCTTTAACTTTGCTTCCCAGTTTAGGCCAGTGTAGTCCTTTCAATATCTTGTTCATTTGGGAAAAGATGGCTTAACGAAAAGTTGTTTCGAATGGCCTAGAAATTGGTTGACACCATTTTTAACTTTGCTTCCCAGTTTAGGCCAGTGTAGTCCTTTCAATATCTTGTTCATTTGGGAAAAAATGGCTTAACGAAAAGTTGTTTCGAATGGCCTAGAAATTGGTTGAAACCATCTTTAACTTTGCTTCCCAGTTTAGGCCAGTGTAGTCCTTTCAATATCTTGTTCATTTGGGAAAAAATGGCTTAGCGAAAAGTTGTTTCGAATGGCCTAGAAATTGGTTAACACCATCTTTAACTTTGCTTCCCAGTTTAGGCCAGTGTAGTCCTTTCAATATCTTGTTCATTTGGGAAAAAATGGCTTAACGAAAAGTTGTTTCGAATGGCCTAGAAATTGGTTGAAACCATCTTTAACTTTGCTTCCCAGTTTAGGCCAGTGTAGTCCTTTCAATATCTTGTTCATTTGGGAAAAAATGGCTTAGCGAAAAGTTGTTTCGAATGGCCTAGAAATTGGTTGACACCATCTTTAACTTTGCTTCCCAGTTTAGGCCAGTGTAGTCCTTTCAATATCTTGTTCATTTGGGAAAAGATGGCTTAACGAAAAGTTGTTTCGAATGGCCTAGAAATTGGTTGACACCATTTTTAACTTTGCTTCCCAGTTTAGGCCAGTGTAGTCCTTTCAATATCTTGTTCATTTGGGAAAAAATGGCTTAACGAAAAGTTGTTTCGAATGGCCTAGAAATTGGTTGAAACCATCTTTAACTTTGCTTCCCAGTTTAGGCCAGTGTAGTCCTTTCAATATCTTGTTCATTTGGGAAAAAATGGCTTAGCGAAAAGTTGTTTCGAATGGCCTAGAAATTGGTTATCACCATCTTTAACTTTGCTTCCCAGTTTAGGCCAGTGTAGTCCTTTTAATATCTTGTTCATTTGGGAAAAAATGGCTTAACGAAAAGTTGTTTCGAATGGCCTAGAAATTGGTTGAAACCATCTTTAACTTTGCTTCCCAGTTTAGTCCAGTGTAGTCCTTTTAATATCTTGTTCATTTGGGAAAAAATGGCTTAGCGAAAAGTTGTTTCGAATGGCCTAGAAATTGGTTAACACCATCTTTAACTTTGCTTCCCAGTTTAGTCCAGTGTAGTCCTTTTAATATCTTGTTCATTTGGGGAAAAATGGCTTAACGAAAAGTTGTTTCGAATGGCCTAGAAATTGGTTGAAACCATCTTTAACTTTGCTTCCCAGTTTAGTCCAGTGTAGTCATTTTAATATCTTGTTCATTTGGGGAAAATGGCTTAACGAAAAGTTGTTTCGAATGGCCTAGAAATTGGTTTACAGTATCTTTAACTTTGCTTCCTAGTTTAGTCCTTTCTTGGGACGTTTTGGCCAACACTGACGGTCATTTAGCTTCTACCTAGGACACGTACAGCTTGAGGTACAGTGTGGACATAATCAACTCTATCCCCGGTAAAGAGAAATTTGATCCATCTATGACTATAATTTGAACAAAACTTTTTTATACATTTGGTTAACCTTACTGCATAAAAAATAATTAAAAATCTGATACTTAATTAGCCTGACATTTTGTAAAGGATTGCAAAATCTGGTCCAATGACCAATCTTTTCTTCAAACCGATCTTACTTTCAGCTCAGCAAAACTTACAAAACTAAGTTGGCGATTAGTATTCAAAATTTGTTAGTTCCTCTACAAATTGTACTTAAGAATTAATGTAAATCTGTACAAATACTGGACATACATTTTTTTATGTGCAAAATGTATTTTATTATTGGTTTTGAACTTATTTAAATGTTCCTGTACTTTACTATGTGAGAAAAATTATCGTTTCAATATATTGTACCTGTTTGTGCTAGTTTTATCAGTGAATTGCATGGCATTTATAAAAGTATAATGTTAGAATAATGAATTAATTTATTGAACATAATGTATTGGAATATGGTGGTCTTATATATTATAATTTTAAAAAGTAATATAGCCAGCCATCAAATTATAATTTTAGAAAAAATACGAAACAATGCAATACATTTGTTCAAATGTAACATTTACACAAAACTAACATTCACATACTAGAAACAGTTTAAATTATGATTTAATGACCATCATATTAAGTCACAAAGAGCTTATTACTATTTTTAGAGTTTTGACAGGATTTTTATCTTTAAAGAAAGTAATTTGAAATTGAACTCGTAATTACAAATGTTGATTTTATATTCAGGATTTATGTTGTAATATTTCTGGTCTTGCCGAGTAGTATACCCAGTATGAATGGTATCTTATTTACTGGAGACTATAACCTGATGTGTATTATGCTACGCAATAAATCAGTGCCCAATTCTTGACAAATCAAGTGAACACCAAATCAATTTCTACAATAGAACAATAGAATTTTATAAGTATGTATAATATAAGCTCGTAAAAAGTTCAAATTTTTTGTACTTTTTTTTACAAAAGAAATAAACGTAATACCAATCGTTGTGGTTTCCAGTGAATACAATGTCATTCATAATTGACGAGTTAGGTGTTTTTATTTCTGTGGTGCATAGCGTTGGACAAACATTACGGTATTACAGTGTGGACAGTTGTTGCCATTTTAGTGTGTACATATAAATATATATTGTTGGCAAATTTCAGTTCCTGGTTTTCCTTGCCGATTCAGTTCGCCTTCGTTATTGTTTTTCGTAGAGGTCCGACTCTTCGTGTTCCTGAGATACAAAGTGTGTCCATATCCTAATTGTTACGTATATACTGTAGTAAAATAAACGAAAAAAGCCGCACGACAAGTAACAGAATACTGCGAACTTTGTCATTTTAGGCGGAAAATGTGCTTTTTCAAAATTTTACTGAGTTGTCATGTTTTATTGCTAGCTCAAAGAAAACGTTATGATTAAATCAAAAAGTATTTCCGATTGTGTATTTTTTCGATTGCTTTATATTGAAAACGTAGAACATAATTTCTTTTCTTTTGCCATTATTTTGGTGCTTCTATTATTTTGGTCTGTTATATATAAAAAAAAAAACAAAAATGCATATCATAGTTGTAAAGCAATTTTTGGAAAATAAAGTGCTTAATAATTTAATTTATTGTTTTTCACTCTTATATCATTTCCTGGTACTTTGTCCCCGATACTACAATTTATTTTGTTATGTTGGCAATGAAATTATATTTTAGGTTTATTTGTTTTTGTTTGTTGTTTTTTACTTTTATAATCTACTGTAAACTGACAATTTCAAGGGAAATTTGTTACTTCAAGTTTGAAAGCAAATAAATGTATTCTCCATAAATATTTGTATCGAAATTATTTTTAGGTTTTTCTGGAAATTTATGGCAGTAATTAGACTTAAATAAAGTAAAAAACATGTAGGATTACGTATTCGTATAAATACATTTTATTAATTTAAACAAGCAATTTTAAAAGTATTGCCTATCATTTTCTTGAGGCAATAAAACTATTTCTTGAGTAGAAGATTCCAGTCATCTATCTGTTGTTTTTTCGAAATTTCTGACAGAACAGTTAGTTTTGCTTCTCAATGATTTGTAAGTTGATAATGCGTTGCTGCAGACTTTTTATTTAGCAAAACTTCTATAGGAACTATTTATCAGAGTTCGAAAAATCTTGAAATCCCGGTGGTAGAAATCACCAATGCTGGTGATTATCATCGCTGGTAATGATGATGTCACCAAATATTTTCTTAATAAAAGTATTGCTTGAATTTGCAACTTGCAGTAAAGCACCTTAAACAACAATGCTTCCTTGTATGTTAATAGTATTAAAAAAAAGATCACAATATTTTTTCACAGAATAGCACAGATTGCAGTCAGCAAATGGGCAAGGGAAGAACACACCAATCGATGGTGTTGATTTTATGAACAATGCCTTATTTTAGGACCAGATCCTGCACTGGCCATGTTACCTTGTAAGAGACTTTAAAGGCAACAATCACGGTCATGTGACAACAAATTCAGGAATTGTGTACTTATTGTGGAACTCCTTCAAGGTTCTTACAAGACTAAGTGTTTGTTAGTGAAAGTCAAGTAAGCTTTTACGATTTCTGAACAGTAAGGTTTTTTTTTATGTTATTATTTTAAGGCAAAAGCACTTTGAGGCTATTATCGCCTCTCTAAATGTAAGTGTGAGTGTAAAGTGTTAAATTCATAAGTGTAGTATGTGTAAGTGTAAGTGTGTGTTAAGACTCGGGTACCGCGAGGGACATTCTAAATCCTCTCAATAGGTGCAGCTAGTCTGCACCCCTCTGCAGAGTAATGAACAGTTACGTGGCCACTATAACAAACAAAACGCTTAGTTCAGCCATTTTATATTTTCTTAACCTTTTCTTAACCTGTTCAATATTTTTAGTGTTTCACATGATTGTGTGGCCATTAACTACCACAATCGCTGAATAGTTACTTTTCCTAACCTCCAAAATCACCTGATTTAACTCCACAGGATTCCTCTGCGTAAGAAGAAGACAAAATGTTCTTCCGTCTCTTTTTGGTAGTTTTACTGAGGTCTGTGAGTGCTTAAGACAGTAGCCATTCGCAGGATTTAATGAAATTAACTAGAAACGACGTATCTGCTATGTTAAAAACATAGTGTCCACGTTGAATATTTGTAAATAAACTTGAAAACATGTTACATAGAATAATGTATCATAGAATTCTGTGTTGTTTTATTTTATTTTTCGTAATTTAACATTACCTATGCCCAAACTAATTTCTAAATTACTCTTTCACATAATAAAACTGAATTTCATGCAAATACAAAGTTACAACTATAATGTACAAAATTAACTTTTATTCCTAAAGAAATGGTTCAGATAGGTTATCGTAGTTTCACTAATGTTCTAGGACCAGATAGTTTATGTTCGGCCGTAGTTTACTAATGTTCTAGGACCAGATAGTTTATGTTCAAGTTTTAATGTTCTAGGACCAGATAAAGTTTCAAATGTTCTAGGACCAGATAGGTTATGTTCGGTCGTAGTTCCACTAATGTTCTAGGACCAGATAGGTTATGTTCGGCCGTAGTTCCACTAATGTCTAGGACCAGATAGGTTATGTTCGGCCGTAGTTCCACTAATGTTCTAGGACCAGATAGGTTATGTTCGGCCGTAGTTCCACTAATGTTCTAGGACCAGATAGGTTATGTTCTGCCGTAGTTCCACTAATGTTCTAGGACCAGATAGGTTATGTTCGGCCGTAGTTCCACTAATGTTCTAGGACCAGAATATGGAAAAATCTGTGAAATTGTAATTTTCAAAAACTCATTCTCTACTTCTTAGCTATTATTAGTGTTTTCTTCATTTACTGTAAATTAGAGTATAAATAATTCAAATGTCAAAATTCCGTGTTGTCGATAATCCAGATTTGAATCTGGTGATGACAATAATGGTATATGACAAACGATCTGTCGATAGAAAAACATCGATGGTATCATTTTAAAATCCATTGATGTCGCTAAAACATCAAACAAAATACATTTGTTGTTTTGTATAAAATATTAATATTTTACAAAAAAGAGGAAGTTTTGTTAGCAAGACAGTCAACTAACGCTAGCAAAGATTAAGTGTTTGTTTGTGAAAGTCAAATAAGCTTTTACGATTTCTGAACGGTAAGGTTTTTTTTGTTTTTGTTATTTTAAGGCAAAAAGCACATTGAGGCTATTATCGTCTCTCTAAATGTAAGTGTGAGTATAAAGTATTAAAGTCATAAGTGTAGTGTTGTAAGTGTGTGTGTTAAGACTCGGGTACCGCTAGGGATGTTCTAAATCCTCTCAATAGTTGCAGCTAGTCTGCACCCCCTGCGGGGTAATGAAAGTTTCTGACCACTACATCAAACATATGGCTTAGTTCAGCCATTTGACTATTTTGACTTCAGTGAGATAAAACCATCTTAATATCGAGTGACAAAACACAATATCTTGATTATAAAACCCTTCAAGTTCAAACAAAAGAAATTGCTTGTGAAGAATCTAAAAAATATCAGTGTATAAAACATCGACTGGCAACTGTTCACTGTGAAAAACATCAAAATTTAACTAAAAACATTGACGTTTTGGAATCATTGACTATTGATGCTTATCTGTAACAACCCTTGTCAGTTACTTTTTTTTAACCAAACCGATTGTTTGTGTACAGTAGTATGTGTGTGTGTGTGTGTGTGTGTGTGTGTGCGCTGCGCAGCGTGCGTGTGTGTCGTCTTGTCGTGCGTCGTGCGTGCATGCGTCGCGTGCGTGTGTGTGTGTGTGTGTGTGTGTGTGTGTGTGTGTGTGTGTGTGTGTGTGTGTGTGTGTGTGTGTGTGTGTGTGTGTGTGTGTGTGTGTGTGTGTGTGTGTGTGTGTGTGTGTGTGTGTGTGTGTGTGTGTGTGTGTGTGTGTGTGTGTATGTGTGTGTGTGTGTGTGTGTGTGTGTGTGTGTGTGTGTTTTAATACTATATTTTGTTATAGGACTAGATGTAATATATATAAAATAAGACAGAATTTACGTGCAATACACACTGTACATACAATTCGTGCCATTATTTTTTATATTAATGACTTCATTCATCCATTTCACTTCTGTAACCGTTGGAGTCAATAATGAACAATTTTAGCAAGTTTTTTTTACTTTAAAATCAGCTGTTGTCCCGTTTATTGGTTTATTTAGAAAATCTGGACAATTTAATAATCCAAAAGGACTCCTGTCCCAATTAATTTAAACTGTTGATACTGTATTGTATTTTGTTTTTAAGCTATGGACACAAGAAAACCCACTTTGTTGCATTCATACTTTAAATGGACAAAGGTTAACTTAAATGCACCCGTAGTTAGCCAGAGAAATGAAGCGTACAATAAAAGCTGGTAAATCCTGGCAGTACTTCATTAATACCAATATTTATATTTAAATAGTACTGAATATTGGAGTAGCAGTGTTAAATAGCATTTTACATTCCTTGCAGTTGAGTTTACGTACATGATGTCACACAAACTGTAAAAAAGTCTGGAAATATAATCTTGGAAACACTTTCAATATAAAGACAAGCTACGATAAAACTGTGAAGGGAGACTATGATGAACAAAGATTGTAAACAAAATTAATGTGTCATGGGAAAGGTAAAGTGTAGTTTAAGTAATATGTCTTTTATTTCAATTTTCTGAATATGCTGAACGGAACGCAACAATTTGTTGGTGAGTCTATTTTTAGTGTAGGCTGTAGTTTTAGAAAAGTGAATAAAGTAACCTGAAATTATTTTGTAACTTGATTTGTTTGAAGTATGTAATCAAATTATAGTCTGTGTTACAAGAGAAATATTTCAAGATAAAATACTTTGAGTGCGAGGTCCTAGAGTCCAAAAGGAGATTCTTTGGATCTCAGTAACCAGATCAGAAGTTCAACCAAGATCTTATACAAGATTCAAGATCACTGGAGTTAGTTTAAAGGGAAATGATAGGGGTACACAAGAAGCTCTTACACTGACATGTCGGGGGCCACAGAGCCGCTGTTAATCCACCCCAAAAGAATATTTTGAAGGTTGCACCTGAAACTCCTTATATTCAAGCTGCCTATACATAAGCTAAACTAAAAGTTTCTTACACACTCGCATCCAAATTTTATGAAACCGTTTGTTCAAGTTGCATGCGACTAAATTTCAAACAATTTATAAAGATATCCTCATGTCAATAATATTCCTGTAGTGAAGTTACAATTTGTATTTTTTTATTACAAATGTGTTATTGTGTTAAATATTACTTTAATGGAAACAGTAGAGATACTTGAGTGTTCGTATAATCACTCTACAAAAGAATATAGCAAAGACCGGAATGGAATAATGCCTATACGGAAACCTGAAACAAAATACAGTTTACTACTTTTGGTTTCACTGCTTTTAAATTTGATGTTTTGTCTTAGTTATTAAACGGGTCATTATCCACAGATTTTGGAACGCTTCAATACTCATTCTGTAAAAGCTTTGGAATTTGTCGAAGCTCTTAGGTGATAATTCTTTTGCTATAGTGTATGCAGTATTACATTTTCCAATCAACTATGGGTGTATCTAATAACATCAGCTGTTTTTTTATTATATCTCATTCTTCACTTTCCATTTTGTAAAGATAATTAAAATGTTGCCCAAACAATGTTCCATATTTACATTTAATTACATGAAATTAATTGTGCATAAATTTACAATAAATCTACCTAGGCCTAGGTATATGAAACAACTTTCACAAGGCTTGTACACAAACTTTGAAACACTATAAAGTAACTTCAGTGAAGAAATCTAAGGCTTTGTAGTAACCTAAAACCACTTAAGAGATGTTTTGCAGTTTGTTGTCTTTTAAATTATGTCTGTTTTACAAAACATTCATATTTTTGTAGAAAAATGTTTACGCTTATAAGTTTGTCATTCTAAGGCTTTTATAGTAAGTAGTACCTATTCATTGTTCAAAGTTATTGAGTTATAAATTACTGTTTATTTAAAATTAAAATTGTTTGCATTTCAATATAAAGTATTGAAATCAGTATTAACAAAACGTAATTTGTCTGGTATAATATAAAGCCTTCTAAGTTATTATAGTTTTTATTTTTTAAAAACATCAACACTATTTTAAATTATTAATAATAATTATGTGTGATGATTGAATTTTTAAAGTGATGTTGGAATTATAAATTTTTAAAGTAAAAATTATGAATTTAAAATTTAAATAATTGTCTTGTGTTGCTAGAAGACAAAAAAAAAGGAAAAGGTAATAAAAAATTTATTTACAATATTTGTTATATAAAAAATCTATAATGTAAAATGTAGTACATAAAAATATGTTTTGTTTTTAAAGTTTGTATTGAAAATTTGTATAAAATATACTATTATTAAGCATTATTTATTTAAATCTATTTATTTTGGTGTTTCAGGAGGTGTGCTTGGTAGAAGGTGTCTACAGTCCAGGATGCAGTAGCCTTGTCAGTCGTCACAGAGGAACACCCTTTGACCAGTTGAGTAATAGCAGTCGTTCATCAACACCATTCCAGTATCCTCCGTTCGCTAGTCTCGCATCATGTTATGCGCATGGTGAATCGCTCTTAGGATTGCTTCAACAACAAGGACTACTTCCACCATTGACACCGAGTGGAAGCGATGAAGGTACAATACGTTGTGCTGTGTGTTTAGCTGGGTTTCCCTCTACATGGCTCCTTGAACAACACACCGCTCTTCAACACTCTGGGCAAGCGCCTAGAAGTCACGGTGCCGAACCAACAGAGGACAAACCTTTCCGTTGTGATCAGTGTGGGCAAAGCTACCGCTACCGATCGGCTTTTCTTAAACATCGAGAACAAAACCACCGTGCTCGTTTACCGGCAGACAAACTTTTCACATGTGATGTTTGCGGCATGCAATTTCGATATCTCAAATCGTTCAAAAAACATAGGTTAAATCATGCGTTAGAGAGACTTCATAATCCTTTTAATCGACCAGGATCTTCTGCATCGGATTATAAGGGCAGTGCAGCCGGAAGTAGTTCTGGGCGAGGAGAACAAGATGAAGTAACAAGCTCTAATGAAGCTGTTGGAGCAGGCCCTCCAGCGACATCTCCTTACTATCCTCCAGAACAAGATGATACAGTAGATTCGCTTGCGTTAGCTCTTGGAACAAACGAAGCATCCTTGATCGGTCTGTTGCGATTAGGAGCTGAAGACCGTCAAAGGGAACGGCGATCTTTCGCTTGTCCTTTTTGTGGCAAGTGCGTACGATCTAAAGAGAATCTTAAATTGCATGTAAGAAAACACACGGGTGAAAGACCGTTTGCTTGTCTATTTTGTGGCCGGGCATTTGGTGGTAAAAGTGATCTAACACGTCATCTACGCATCCATACTGGGGAACGGCCGTACCACTGTGAAATGTGTGGAAAATGTTTCGCCCGAGCCGACTACCTTTCGAAACACCTAACAACGCATATACATAACTCCCATCAACATCATCAACGTTAGCCGCAAATAAATCGAATTAAAAAAATAATAATACTAAAATTTAAAATTCTGTATTAAAAATGAAAGTTTGGGAATGTTTTGAGACACTCGTAAACGCGTGAGTGTTGCTAATTGTTTGTTTCCTTGTATAATTGTTAAATTATTTTATGTGATATGTAAGAAAGGCGGAAGTATTAAATGCTTGTGAAATTTACGTACTTTAAGAATAGTATTAAGCCAATAGCTACCGTGTGATAAATAAAGTAAGATATGAAACTATTAATGCTTGTAAAAATTAACAGGGAAGATGAAAATGTTTCTTCGAAGTATTAAATGCATACGTTTATGAAATAGGAACATTAATTTATGAGTGGAAGAAACTATATTTAAAATAAGAGATGAAATTATATAGAAGAAAATAGTAATTTCTATGAAATAGATATCGTAAGTTGAAGTTTTAAAAAAAAATTAAGTGTAGTGTTTGAAACTGATCTAATTTGTTAACAAGGTTGGGTTGCTAGAAATTCTATAATTTGTTAGACAATCGTCAGTGTCCGTCGCCATCGGTGATGTCAAAAGAATAATCTACCTCCTATACAAACTCAGCTCTACCTCCGAACAGTGGGTTAAATGCAGCACTCACTGCAGTCAGCACAACAACGTTTTGTATTCTAAGAAGTTAAAAGTTAACCTTTTTTTTCTTTTCCTATTACTGTAGAAAAGTTTATGCACAACATAAGATGACTTATTGTAAACAAGGAACAATAATAGTAATTAGTATTTCTGGAGTGATTAATATTAGGCTGTGCTTTATTGTTTTACTTTGTAATTCGTTTGTGCGCTAGCGATGCTTTCTTGATTTTTTTAAAAATTTTACTCTAGTCTTTACTAATAGGCTGAAAAATATATTTTTCTCTTTATAAATACTCAATGAACAGTTTTGTAAGATAAAATGGTTGAAGAACAAAAGATTTTTTCCAAAGCCTTCCGTAACACATAGAAGCCAAAACATGTTTTATATTTGTCAGTACGTGTGCATCTGAATGTTATTAGTTCTAGGGTGAAAACATAAACATCCACACTGAAACTTCCAAATAAGTTTAAATTTTAATAGTGTTTTTGTTATCTGAAAGGTTTTTTTGAAATTAGCAATCTAGTCTCAAAATTAGGGGTAACGCCATAAAAAAACCAAATGATTGCAAAAGTTTGTGTGCGTTGTTTTACTATTTATTGATACAATCGTTTATTAATTTAACTTCAATAAAGAACCGTAAATAATTTTTGTGTGTCTGCTGCATTAAAACAGTAAGTAACAATCCACAAAACAGTAACAGTAACTTGGTATTTGATTTCTCTTCTCCGTGTCATCCGTTTACTCGTACTTTAATTTTTAATATGTTGATAATAAAATTTCTTGAATCTAAATATAATTTCAGATAGATTTGTGTTTATATTTATCAAGAACGTGTGTGTGTGTGTGTGTGTGTGTGTGTGTGTGTGTGTGTGTGTGTGTGCGTGCGTGCATGCATGCACGTCTGTGTCCTGAGTAGATGAGTGAGAGTAGTATGAGCTAGAGGCACGGTGGGATCGCTAAGCCCATCAGCTGCTCACTTCAGCTGCCTCTGCCGCAATTCAAAGTTAATAATATTTATCAGCATGCATTTTATTTCATACTCTCCAAATAAAGTAGTGTCTTAAAATTGAATTGAAAAATTTAAACCACTAAAGCTAACATGAACATTTAATATAAATAATATATACTTAGCAATTCTTTACGTTTATAACTTTGTACTAAAATTGGTGAACTTAAGAAAATATGTTATAGTGAATGGCTGTATCTTTTGTTGTTTAAAGTATAAACATTTCGGTTGAAATTTATCGTTGGCCGTCGGTCGTACCGTGAAATCTTAGTAAATGGCAACAGTACAAAATAATTATACAATAAGTAAATCTTATGTTGTAAATAAATTCGACAGATGCTTGGCTCTCTATTGACAAACTGCTTCAAGTAAAGAACACATTAAGTATCAGCAAATTAATAAAAATATTTATTAGCCTGCCACAGGCCGGGTATCGCTTGAGTCAATTTTTTTCAGATGAGAAATGAGTGAAAATAATTTGGAACCAGAAGGGATATGGAATGCTGATCCATGCATGCCAGTGGGACCTTGGATTGAATTGAACTGTTTTGTGACAACAGAAAATCAGAGTCTATATGTTGTTGTGCATGTTTTTCTTTAGATATTTTTATCACAAAATCAATACGGTAAAAAAGGAATTGGAAATGGAACGAGGCATTTTTATTAATACGTGTATAGCTTTAGTGGATAATTTGAAAGGAACATGTTGAATGATTAAGTTTATTCTATACTAAATAGCTTGGTGAAATCGTAATAATGGTCCTATTCACCAGCATCCTGTAATTTCCAATATCTCCTTTATACGTTTGAATAACTATATTTACTAATAACACAGTACTTTGTATTGCAATATCACCATCACTTAAACAGCACAAAATGCTATGCCTTTGTATCAAATTGGCATTATCACAGAGCTGGATAGCCTCAATGTTTAAATTGTCAATGAATTTGTCGTCTGTGACTTCCTACATATCTACCAATTGATCTGCATTGTCCGTTTATAATTGAACTGAAAATAAATTCCATTAATGTTCAAAACAATTAGTTGTTTTCCCTGGGCTTTTATGTTGATTATATCGTTGAAAATTATTGACAAAATTGATCGTCCAAGCCAAATTTCGTGATGAATATTTTAAACGTGTAATTGTGCTCAGTGTTTGTGATGTGTGTTTTAATGTTTTGTTTTACTTTGTGACTACCTCGACAGAGGGATTTAACATTTTGTATAAAGGCCTAAAGATGAAACGATAGTTTCGAAACCGTACAATATCGAACTTGCTTAAAGGCGTCAAGGAATACGGTAAAACCTCAGTGTAACAGATGCTCGAATTAGTGAACTTCAGGTTTAACGGAAACAAAAACCAATCATATTGTTTGAAATTGCAAAAGTAGGCGATAATATTTCCTACCCAAGTTTTAAAAATCTTTTTGAATAGTTTTCGTACAGCTGATAGTTTTAGTTAACAAAACTATGATTGAACCTGCTGTAGTAGAAATACATTGTTAAACATACTGTATTGCATTATTGTAACATAGCCACCGGACCACATATTCAAATGATTAGGATTATGACCTGTTCTTCCCGTCAGTGGTCTATCCACTCACATCATAATGGCTACCGCGGTTTCGAAACTATCATTTCATCTTCAGGCCGTTATACAAAATGTTAAATCCCTCTGTCGAGGTCGTCACAAAGTCAAACAAAACATTAAAACACATCGCAAACACTGAGCACTATTACACGTTTAAAATATTCATCATGAAATTCGGCTTGGATGTGTAAGTTACATATTTACAGTAAGTTTGATCAAACATACTGTATTGAGTTCTAACAAAGCATTACATTTTGTGCATACAACTGAACAAAAAGACAGTACAGTTAATATTAATCAAGGCACGTCTAGATTCCACTCTCATTTTAACTGTAACAGACTACTTTCTACCCCCATATACTCCGTTAAACCAACGATTTACTGTAGCATTTTAGTAAATTTTAAAAATTTACAATAAAAAATATCGTAGTTATTACTACGAATCAGTAAAAAATTCAGTAAAAATTAAACAAATAATCGTAGAAGCTTAAATTCGGTTCAACTCTAAATGAAAATCTATGAATAGAGCACACTAAATTACGAACTTTCAGATATTTTTCATTGGTTTTAAAGTGGATAGAAAACCTGACTAGGAGGCCATCGGTAGAAATTTTAATGTTGAATAAATTTGAATAAATAAAAGTGATTATTACAATGATAATAAAAACAATTGTTTTAGTTTCTGGTATTTTTTTAAAAAAGTAATTCAAAATTTACACTTTAATTAAATGTGCTAAAAACATGGAAAATCTTAGTTATATATATTATTACTTTCTCAGAATCTAATATTAAAATACAGGTCGTTAACTAATTAAATGCAATATAAGTGTTTATATAAATTTGCTGATACTGCGTGTGTGGTTTGTAAGGGCGTAAAGATACTGCTTCCAAGTTTATATATTCTCTCTTTACAAACCGTAATTTTATGTCGCATCTTTGTATTCTCTCTGTCTCTCTCTTTGTGGTGCAATTTTTTAAAATTTGTGTGTATTTTTAAGGAAATTTATAGATTTCAACAAATCTGTGACTGCTTGTACAAAGGATTTGCTCAGATTTTTACTAAATATTTCTTTGATCGACGGTTCCCTCGGTTTGTATCCGTAAATATAGATGGCTTTAGTTTTTTCGGTGTGTGCCTTGTGTTTAAAAAAAAAAAACAAATTGGATAATAACACCACAATATCGAAGGATAATTTCATTCGGAAAGTTGGCTTGGAATATGGCCTACTTTCGGTAAGTCGTTTTGACAAACTACTCATTAATTTTAAGGTTGTCTGCGAAGGTTGTTTGCTAAGAACTGTGATCGTTCAGCTTACGTAAACGCAAAAATTTTGTACGTTAATAAGAATAACTGTGATATATTCACCACAAATAGAATTTTATTTGTAAAAATAAACGTAATCAATTTTAGAAATTAAGATAAATTTATTATAGTTAATAAAATAATTAAAATAATAGTACTTCCACAATTTTTATCAAGTCTGCCAACCAAGGGTTCACATTAAGGTATTTTGATTCTCTAGATACTTCGGTGGCCTAGTGGATAGCGGATTTTCATACGCTATAAATCATCCCATCGTCTGCATTAGCCCAAGTGTGCACAATAGTCGGATGTTAAACACAAGGAAAAAAAACTTAGATGCCTTCGAAATACTCTGACGAGTGAAACTTTGGCTGGCTTGTTTCAGTAAAAATTAAACAAATAATTGTAGAAACTTAAATTCGGTTCATCTCTAAATGAAAATCTATGAATAGAGCGCACTAAATTACGAACTTTCAGATATTTTTCATTGGTTTTAAAGTGGATAGAAAACCTGACCAGGAGGCCATCGTCGACTATTTTAATTACTATTTTGAATTCAAAATGATCACCATCTTTGAATTACTTAAATTAGCTAAAACCATTTGACCAGCTATCTCCAAAATCAGTTTTTAAAGATTCATAAATTTCCAGTGCTGAAACAAAATTTAACACAAACTCGTATTTTTTCAAAATCAATAATGCGCTAAAAATGAAAAACACATTTTCACCCATCAGCAGACTACTGAATAAAAATTTTATAACAATCTATTCAAGAAGTTTAAAAAATAAAACAAGCTTCCATTTACACTTTGCATGGTATGAAACCAAATAGAGTTATAAAACAATTTAAGAAATTTAGGCGTTGTTACAATTCTGAAGCAAATATCTTCAACAACCATAAAATTAATGTTTTCATTTACAATTTTATTGGCTATAGTACAAAAGCTAGTTAAATTTGACAGTCATGTGAATGATTTAACAACAATAGTACTGCCTTTTTACTGCCAGACCTCCACAACAATAAACAGACCCCTGTCTACCTCTAATAACAGTTGCAGATTTGTTTACGATAGTACATTAGCAATACTCAGTATATACATATATATAGTACTCACTGCTACTTACTACTTACTACTTATGTACAAATTTATTATTATGGTGATAAAAAGTACACTCACAGTTTTTAAACTATTAGTTCCTAATTTTATTTTCACAAACATAAATTATATTTTGTCAGTGTAATTGTTTTATTTATATTTTTGTATTGTTTGAAGTTATTTTTTTAAATTTACTGTAGTACTATAGTGTAACATAAGTAATCTTGACTTGTGCTGCACTCTGTATTTTATTTTTACAAACTTACTCGACACTGCTAAGTGTACTCAATTAACAGTACGTAGTTTTTTAGAATAACATTGTTATGGTATATGGTACAAAAACAAATTAATTTTAAATTTTAATAATGTTTTGTTAAATATTTATAGATTTTATCACTCAATCACTTGATAGGCTTAAATTTAAAAAAACGTGTTAACAAGGAAATTCATATTTATTTTTATTCATTTTTTACAATTTAAGGAAACAACGTTTTTTTGTTGATATATATATATATATATATATATATATATATATATATATATATATACATCAGTCCTTTTATTGTATTTATTTTAAATTTTAAAAGTAGCATAGGATGGTGTACATTTTCCTACATTGCTTTAAAATTAGAATATGTAACTCAATAATATTATAAAATTAAAAAAATAACTGAATAATTTATTTATTCAGTACATGTACAAGTTTAGTAATTTCAAGTACGCAGCTTAAAAGTCTATCAAGTGGTCTTTTTAACTTATGAATTTAACTTTTCATTTCTATATTGTTAATTTTTTTTTCAGTATTATAATATTTTTGATTTTTAGGTTATCTTTCCATTAATTTTTATATAATTAGGAAAACTGGATTCACTATATTGTTCAGTTATAACTATGAAGTCATTTATACTTTACAAAATAATTATTATTACTTTATGTGTATATATTTATACAGTTGGTCAGTGTATTTATTTAAAACAAAAATCTAATCTGTCCAGTTCCAGTTTCAGTAGAACTTGTTAAAGTTTTGTTTTCTACTTAATCTGTTAAAGCAATTGATACTTCAACAACACATGGTATCGAAAAATTTCAGTAATTACTTTGACATTAAATTTTCTTTACTTCAATTTTTTAAATTCTTTATTACGATTCTCCTTTGACATCGGTTTAAATATTTTAAGTATAACTAATTATTGTCTAGTCATTTTATCCAAGTATTGGTCATCGTAAGTACTTCAGATTTTATAAATTTAAAAAATCTAAGAGGTATGTCTGCGATGTGTTACGTATTGAATATTTATTGCATTGTATTAAGTACCCTTGATTAAGCTATTCAAGGAAAATTACATTTTTATTGCCTTGTATCTTTATTGTTGATGTATTTTATTAAAAAATATTAATTTTTGCTAATTAATAATAAATTTGGATTTCTTTTTATATTCTTCTTCTTTTCTGCTAGGATTATTGTCACTATGTTCAGTATAATGATCTGCCTTCCCTAGCTTCGTCAATTCTACTTTCGTTGACGTGTTTCGGAGAACCTACATCTTCAAAAACATTATCTATCCTGGTCACCAATATTATGGCCTGGCCTATTTATAATTTTTTATCCCCACCTCGTACTCCTCCTTTATTCAACACGTGTACATTAAACCTATTTTTGGATTGTTCATAAATTTATAATGGAAAAACTACAAAGAAAATTGAAAAAAAATTATCATAATGTTCACTTATCATATTTATACATATGTTCAAATATGGTTCTAATTTATAATTAATTTTGAATAAAATACATAAATTGCCATCTTTCTCATTAAAAATTGATTTATCTCAAACTGTATATCAGTGTGCATGTGTGTGTGTGTGTGTGTGTGTGTGTGTGTGTGTGTGTGTGTGCGCATGCGTGCACGCATAATCACCTTCTTTTTTATAGCTTTAAATGCAGCCGTACTTTTGTGTTTTCAGTTAGGTTATGTAAACTTCAATTTGCAGTAAAAAAAAATGGCCTTAAAAAAATAGATACCATTCCCAATTCATCAAAAATTGAGGAGAAAACAGCTGTTTAGAAGCCTTAAATGAGGCTTTCAAATGTTTATTATTTAAATGAAAGTAGGTTTTTTCATTATCATGTAAAGTAATAAACAAAACGAAATGAATAACAATATACTGTTAAGTTGTAAATTTTTTAATCATTTTTTTCCGTTCAGTTTTTAATTTCTGTATTGTAAACAGTGGCCTAAAATCAGGCACACTTCGACAGAAGTAGTGAATCCATTTTTCTGTTTATTTAAAACTATATTTCACAGATATTAAAAACTTTCTGTTACTATTTGGTATGATTTTGAAAATGCAAATATTAAAATAACCAGTACAAAATGTTGCTTTGAATAATAAAATAACGCAGAGCCATGAGTTTGGGTTTTGTGATTATAAAACTCTATAGTACAAGAATGCAAGTGATGATCTATTAGCTTGTTACAAATATTCCATTTCATAGTTTTAGACCTGTGTAATTACATATACAATATTACTAGTTTTGTTACAGTTCTCATTTTGATAATGTGATGTTTCCCAAACTCATGGTGCTAAAAAAAAATCTGTATATGAACAAATATTGATGATATTAATATTCACAACTCATTTTGTATAATAGTTTGTTTAGTGTGACAATATATTGCTTCTGCTAAAACAAAATGTAAAATAACCTTGAAATCCCGTCAATAGTATCAGATATAAGGTCTTTGTTTACATTTTACGAATGGTAGCGTTAATGGCTGTAAAGGTATGCAATAAATTGAGGTTGCCTTGAAAATATTTGTGATGAAAAAACTGTTAGGTTAGGTTAAGAACGGTTCTGTGACATAAAGGTGATATATTTTTACAGTAAGTGTACGTTAGTTTAGCTGGTAATGTCGATGTCTGACGGTTTTTTCCCGTCCCCGCCTAGTGCTTCCTTCATTCAATTAGGTAGGAAGTGTGAGTGTTTTCTATGTGATAATTGCCGAGAAAGGAATGATCGGAGTAGGTAATGACTTATAGTAAAAAATTTAGCAACGAATGTGATACAAATAATTTAATATAATTCAATGCCATATTTAAATGTTGCCATATATAGTTTGAAAGATTTAAAAACAGTTTTGATTCGTGAAATGTAAAACGGATAGGTTTTCAAACTTTTTCAGACAACGTGTATATATAAAACCAGTATACTGTAATGTTTTTTATTAAATAGGTTAGGTGCATGTCTGGATGTTAAAATTAGGAACGTGAGCGCATGCTCACTTTAAATCTATCCCTTCTATGTCTATCTCTAGAAGTTTTGTTCAACTGTATAGTATTCTTCTTCTTCTTCTTATGGTGCTATTGTCTTACAGGGAATTAGAAAGTTTTGTGGGAATTTAGTTTGTGTGTGTTTTTTTTTTAGTTTTCTATGAAATAGTAAACCGTATGGTTTTACTGTACAAAATCTATCTTAAATTCCCACCAAACTTGAGAGATCCGACGTTATGTGGATTAAATCGGAAATACTCGATATATTTAGAAGAGATCTTGGATCAATCGTAAAGACTGCGAATGTATTTTTTACCAGGTGTGGCAGGGAAAACGCACGTTGTACAAGCACTAATCAAAGAGTGATGGGTAATCAAAAGTGGATATCGGATGAGCGTTTTAGTTTTTCAAATATAGCTTTAACAAAATATGCATTGCATTATTTTAAAAACTTCTCTATGTGTAACTTAAATTGTTTCAACGAATCAAATCGGTCATGTCTTATTTTAGAACATGCGTTTCCTCTGCCTCATTTTTTCTTGTGATGGAAAAATATTTATTTAGTTAAAAGGAATGTACAAGTGCTAGCTTTTATAAGTAATGTTATTATTAATGGAGCGTGAAATCATTTTAATATATTAATGTTTTATGCAGTGCAGAAGATATTTTTGTTTATTTTAACATGACATTTTTTTGTAGACTATTAGTCAATGTCTTAAAATTAAATTAGGTATTTTATATATACATCCTACGCACCCAAAAAAGCGCTGTAAATTTTTAAGCTACTTCATAATTATGATGACTGTGATTTCCCTCCGTCTTTATATTCCATTTGAAGATTTATATTTATAAATAATTTATATTTGTACAATATTAATGTTAGCACAGTTTTTTTTTTTATATACAAATCAAGTGTACGATGTATTCATTTTGTAACTGGTACAATTTGTTTTAAAATTTCTGTTACTCTTGTTTTAAAAAGTTATTAGTGGCTCGTAAGACAAACAAAAATATAGTGTACTTAAAATAAGTTTCCGTGTGCTTTCTTATAGTTTGAGTAATGCGACAAATCGTCCGTTCGCGTACCGTTGTGACTTTTTCGTTTTAGGAAACTTGGTGAACAAAAATTGTTTCACTGTAACTCTGGACGAGTGTAAAGAACATATAAAAAAATGTTAGAATAAAATTGAGGTAAATACTTTTTAATCAAGTTAGGGATTTCAGAGTTTTTTTTTGCCTCGACAATGTCAGACCAGTAGTCACTCAAATTAATAATGCTTGATTTAATTAGTACAGAAATCCAAATGGATTTCGTTGTTTTGTATTTAAACATTTTAATTGTAATAATATTTTGTAATGTCTGTTCAAAATTAATAAATTATTTTAATTAAACAATAATTCAATCATGCTGGGAGTCGCCTCGGTGGCCTAGATGATAGCGTACTAGGCTTTCATCCCGAGGACCCGGGTTCGATTCCCGGCCAGGGCTTGGCATTTTCATAACCTATAAATCATCCCATTGTCTGCATTAGCACAAGTGTACACAATAGTCAGACGTTAAACACCAAAAAAAAAAAAAAAAATATTAAATCACGCATAATTACACTCTTTTAATTACGCAAAATAAAAAATTATTGTACTAAATTAATAACTACGGTAATTAATATTACAGTACCTAAAAGTCAATACTTTTATTAAAGTATGTTTTCTTACCGATAAACCAATGCATAATAATACTTGCCAATATAAAAAAAATCTTTAATGAGTTACATAATCCACAATGAGTTACATAATCAACAATGATTTACATAATCCACAATGAGTTACATAATCCACAATGAGTTACATAATCCACAATGAGATACATAATCCACAATGTGTTACATAATCCACAATGAGATACATAATCCACAATGAGTTATGTAATATTCGCACAGTTTGCAGATTAGTTTCATTCTTCAAATTATAAGATTGTAGCACTTTTAGCGTTAAAACATTTTATTAAACTTTCAAATTCAGATCTTCTGTAACTCTTCAACGGGATGGTCATCATGCGAGCAGAGTTGTAGTAAGCGAAGCGAACTATGCATTAAAAACCAAATCTACTGTAATGTATGTTCAGCCACTGAAAATGAGCCGTTTTGCTTTAAAATGGCCACATGTACATTAAAACAATTAGGCTCAGTTTTAAATGTGTAGTCCGCTTTGGTGGCCACCCGATCTTGATTTAATGTAAAACTCTTTTATTGTGTTAATACCGTATCGATATATTGTGTTAAATTATTCATTTGTTAAAGTAATCTGAAAATTGCTATTGTTAGTTATAATTTTAAATTAATTTGTTCTTTAAATAATCGCAGTAATTACCTGGTATTTTATAAAGTGCTTTCTGTGAAGATCAGTTAATCTCCATATACACTAATCACTCTTCTCATTATAGTTCTGTGTTTTGTTTTAACATTTTTATAATTCATGTTAATTTGTAGCGTTCAATACATTCTTAATGTAAAATATATGTAAATAAATATCCCTATATTTAATAAATATTGTTTTACCGTTGCCGTTTTACTTAGTAAAAGTGTTTCGGACTTTGTTCTCAAATTTAACGATGACCTAATTGTCCGAATTTGTTATGAAACCAATCTTATATTCATTTTCAAATGTCATTAGCTAGAAAAACTTGTATGTTGGCACGTTTGTAATAGTTGGCCAAAATTCAATGAAACTTATATAGCATACTTTTGATAATTTGAATTAAATAATATTGTTAGGTCTACGTGCCATATTGTTATAAAATTAGTTTTGTAAACTGTTTTTCTTAATGGCTACTATACTACATGTTTACAGTATTTTAAAAACTATAAAACAAAAAAAATATTTTATTCAAAATTTTAACATCTATAAATTACATATCGTAACATTACATTACTGATTAGTGTATATATGGGTTTACATAATCGGCATCTGATTAAATCTAAACAGTTTACATTATTGTAGAAAATAATTTTTGTGTAATAATTTTTATCTGGAATCGCCTAATTAAAAAAAAATCTTCATTGAACATTTTTTAGCAATGACGAGCAACCCTCAGACTGTAATGAGACGAGTGAAAGAGATTAAAATACTAATCACTTTGTTATTTATATTTTAACTTCACGTTCTTCATTTTATATTCTTTGCTAATTCAAGTATGGACTCATGTCGTAAAGTTTTCTCTACGAATTTTCGAAAATCTATGAAACTTTTTTTCCGGAAGTTCATTGTAGTGCATCCTTCACTGTTTTTAACGACTCGGTCAAGGTGGCTCAGCATCGGCCAGCCTGTTTCTGAACTGTGCACCTTAAGGTCGTAAGCTTTGTTTCCTGTTTGTCGATCCCTTGTTGTCATTAGTCGTAATTTACGTAAATTAGTTAAGCGAAAAATGACGAAAAATTTACTAAATTTAACAGTAACTCAAGCGGTAAATGCTCGGTAGCTCAAACATGTTGGTACTTTTCTGTGTGCATTTTACTATAAATAGTAAAACAAGTAATGCCTACCTTTAATCATATGAAGTTTGATAGATTTTACTAAATAAAAAGTACATATTTTAACTATTAGCTAACCTACAAATGTGATTTTGTTGTAGACGTAAACCCTTAGTCGATCTTGTAAAGATTGGTTATAAGTATTAAATAAATTTTTTTTTAATATTTTAACCATTGTAACTAAAAAACAACTTCACCTTCTTTTAATCAAAAACTTGTTTAGTTTTCCCTTAAGCGATTTGATTTTGTGACAAGTAGGCGATGCATTACCAGTTTTGCATATTTTAAAAAATCTAATGTTGTTTTTTTTGCCAAAACAAACATTTTCATAATTCCAAAAAAAGATCACTTTAATCACAAGAGTCCATTCGTAAATTATTTTTCATCATAAATAGGAAAAATAAAGGTAGTTTAGATTTAATAAAACGAGAACTGAAAAAACCAAATATATTGAATCAAAAATGTAACTGACAAGCCCTTTTTAACAGTATTTAAAAGTTATAATATTCAATTTCAAGCTCTAGGCTGTTTCAAGTTTCGAACAAATTCAAGTTATTTTACTGATAACTTAGTATAGTTAGGCGTATTATAATAAACTTAAATGTTGCTAATGTAATAATATGTTTATGTTTATCTTATTCGATAATACTTCTCAATTTTTTTAAAAATGTCTTCTAAGTGATGACAGAGCAATTCTGATTACTGCCACTACGATCTCTAATAAATAGAATAATTTTATTTTAGTGTTAAAACACTTTTTGGGTGCTACGGGATAAGGTTGGTACCCATGTAACACTTACATATGTGTGCACCGCAATGCAATTTTGTTGTGATATAACAATATTAAAATTAATTATTGATGTTTGTAATATATTTGTTGTTAGATAAAATTGTGTATTATTTTTTGTGTATTTTAAAAGAATTAATAATTTTTAAAGATGTTTTATAAATTAATTTAATAGTGTAATGTGTATAATAGTTAAGATCTAACTGTTTTAATTAAGGTTTTAAATTATATTATTTTATAGCTGTAAGTAGGTAGGAGCTTGACAATCGGTCAAGTACGATGTCGGAGCAGGTTGTGGAAGATTGGAATCGATGTGAATACTTTGCAAAAATGCAATCAATCATTTCTCAGTGTGTGAAACTTGTTTATACAAAGCAGAAAGAAAAACGAATGGATATTAGGTTCTAAAACTATTTTTTTAATATTTCAGAATTTTTTTTCATTGAAATTCCTTGAAATGGTTTCGAGTGCCAAAACAAATTGCAGCTGTTTACCAAATCTATGACCTTGGTTGTACTTGTAACTTTTTTGTTAACCCCAGTAGGACTCATACTACTTTAAAAGATCTTTTAGTTCGCTTTTACCCTTGAATACTGGAATCCATCTTACATTATTTTTTTTTTAATAATTGTTAATATTAATGCTCGCATTCACAATATTAGTCCGATTTGATTCAAACTTGGCACAAAATCGATTTTGCTAATATCTAAAAAATGTTTGTTAACCAGTAAAATTCATTCAATAGTTTCAAAATGGTCATTTCAAAACTTTAAAAATTCATAACTTTTTTATTAAATGTTTTTTAAATTCTGATTTCACTGATATAATCAGCGTTAAAACTTCTTCTTCTTTCGATGAGGCCTGCTAGGGACCACATGACAATTTCAATTATGTACACTTAGCTGTTTTCTCTTCCGTTTCCTCCAATATTCCTTCATCCTTTTACTATTCAGCTTCTTTCTGTCTTCAGACCACTTTACACCAGGTTTCCTCCGCAATATTCCTTGGAATCCCTCCATACTCAATATCCTCTTTCTAAAAATCTCTCTTTTCAGCGTTTCTTCTTTTATATTATTTCTTTCTAAATCTTTCCTTACCTCTTTAATCCAACTAGTTGTTGTTTTTTTATCCCATAGGTACTTGAGTATCCTTTTCTCTGGTCTTGAATCATTCATCCTGTACATATGTCCAAAAAATTGCAGTCTTCTCTTCCTTATCGTCTCTGTCGTGTCCTCTATGTTCCTGTATATTTCATCATTATATCTTAGTTTCCATGTTTCTTTAGTTTTCACTGGGCCTACAATTTTTCTCATTTTTAGGCCCCACACAAGCTAACCAGGTACTGCATTAAAAGTTTCATAAATTAGTGTTTTGAATGTACGAACATATTTCAACGAATAAATTTTTTTGGCAATCAGTTTTTGTTTTCCGTGCGTAAAAAAGTTGCAAGTGTGTATTAAATTAAACAGATATGTTTGTCATAAGATATGTTTGTCTCTTTATATAATAGTTCACTGTATCTTTTACACACCAAAATGGCGAAGCTTTGAAGCTGCAGTTATTACCTTCTCGTTATTACGTAACTAGATCTCTCGTACATCTAACTAGCTAGAAGTATCGGCATTAAAAAAAACAACTAGCAACTTTATATAAGTGTGAAAATACTTTTTTTAATTTTTACAGGAAATACTTCCGAAATTTACGGTTAAAACACAAAAATGATTGATTGATTGACTGCAAGTTGTTTCCATCGATTCTCAATCGTTGCTCCTTGTGATTATCAGGCCTTGTATAGAGTGAGGAAGTTATAGAGATATTTTGTACATTTACTGGGGTTAAGACAGATATATTTGATATGAGTAGTACATTGTGTAGCCTCGAGGAGACAAATCACGTTAATTACAATATTTATTATTTACGATCTCCAATTAAAATTGCTCTTCGCTCAGACAATTACAGATTCAATCGCAGCTTTAATGGGAAAAAAACTCTCTTAATTCTATCAGTATTTTAAAAACTAAAAACACATTTTTAAATATAAAGTAAGATTTTAATATGTAGAAAGTCGTTTTATTTGAAAACTAAAAAACACAAAAAAATTTGTTATTTTATTCGAGATTTTAACGGCTATAAATTACATATCGTAACGTTACATTACTGATTACTGTGCATAAAGCTTCATGAATATGGTTATAAAATCTAGATTTAATGTGAGCATTTAACTTGTTTGACTATGAATTTCTAACACAATGTTTTAAGAGTTTCCAAATGATGTGCAATATTTATGTTGATCAATAAATTATAAAAACTTGTTTTGTCTTCGGCCGTTTTTATTTGTTTGTTTTCAAAACTCCTTTGTTATTCTCATCTACCGCAGTGTAAGGTGTCCTCCGTGTGGTCCAGGTACCTTTGCAAACCTGACACTTAAGGCACATCAGAACTTGGTAACACTCAAAATCCAAAAGATATAACGTTATGCACCGCTCAAGTCTGCACAAATATGGTAGACCAGGGGCCCATAGGAAATTTTGCACTATGAAAGTTTTAAGTAAACACAGCCTTATGAATAAGAGTAGTTGTTGAGGGTGAGGGCAGTAGTTGGAAGAAAGGGAAAACATGTTTAAAAAATAAATTGAAAAGCAATCGATTAACAATAGACAAATGCACAATGGAAGGAGAAATCACAAATATATTTGTATAAAAACTGTGTCCAAAACATGTGTTTGATATTTTAAATGACTGTCCTGACTTGTATGATGGCAGGGATAGGGGACTGCCAATAGGGCCACATAACCTATAAGTTTAATGACTTTTAATTAAATATCGCCATCGTTCTAAGCCCATTGTGCAAAATATGGCATTTGTAATGGGACTGTCTATTCGTGATTAATAAGTTAGTTTCGTAAAATATGCAAAATATTGTCAGATTCATGATGCCGCGCATTCGCATCCATGATGCTGTTTTGTCTGTGACAGTTAAAAGTGTCCTTAATGTTAAAATTTCCCACAGACAGTAAGTTTTAGCGCAAAAATCGTTTTGCAATGTCAAAAGCCAGTTAAAAAATCTTTCTAAAGATACCTCATTTTTGCCTGTATGAATAGTATGTACTGAGAAAAAGGAATGTTGGGCTCGAGAAGGATATATTGTTTGTGCATACGCAAAACTTAAGTATAAAAATTTCGGTATAACTGGATGTCATTAGAAAAACTGTGATATCCCTCAAGGGAAAAAGAAACAGCAGATACCAATGATAACAGCAGCTACTTTTACCAATGATAACAGCAGATACTTTTACCAATGATAACAGCAGATACTTTTACCAGTGACAACAGCAGCTACTTTTACCAATAACAACAGCAGATACTTTTACCAATGACAATAGCTGATACTTATACCAGTGACAACAGCAGCTACTTTTACCAATGACAACAGCAGCTACTTTTACCAATGACAACAGCAGGTACTTTTACCAATGACAACAGCAGATAATTTTACCAATGACAACAGCAGCTACTTTTACCAATGACAACAGCATATACTTTTACCAATGACAACAGCATATACTTTTACCAATGACAACAGCAGATACTTTTACCAATGACAACAGCAGATACTTTTACCAATGACAACAGCAGATAATTTTACCAATGACAACAGCATATACTTTTACCAATGACAACAGCAGATACTTTTACCAATGACAACAGCAGATACTTTTACCAATGACAACAGCAGCTACTTTTACCAATGACAACAGCAGATACTTTTACCAATGACAACAGCATATACTTTTACCAATGACAACAGCATATACTTTTACCAATGACAACAGCATATACTTTTACCAATGACAACAGCATATACTTTTACCAATGACAACAGCAGATACTTTTACCAATGACAACAGCATATACTTTTACCAATGACAACAGCAGATACTTTTACCAATGACAACAGCATATACTTTTACCAATGACTACAGCAGGTAATTTTACCAATGACAACAGCATATACTTTTACCAATGACAACAGCAGCTACTTTTACCAATGACAACAACAGATACTTTTACGAATGACAACAGCAGCTACTTTTACCAATGACAACAGCATATACTTTTACCAATGACAACAGCAGATAATTTTACCAATGACAACAGCATATACTTTTACCAATGACAACAGCAGCTACTTTTACCAATGACAACAGCATTTACTTTTACCAATGACAACAGCAGATAATTTTACCAATGACAACAGCATATACTTTTACCAATGACAACAGCAGCTACTTTTACCAATGACAACAACAGATACTTTTACGAATGACAACAGCAGCTACTTTTACCAATGACAACAGCAGCTACTTTTACCAATGACAATAGCTAATACTTATACCAGTGACAACAGCAGATACTTTTACCAATGACAACAGCTGATACTTATACCAATGACAACAGCAGATACTTTTACCAATGATAACCGCAGCTGCTTTTAGCAGATGGTTATCATTTTACCAATGATAACAGCAAATACAGTAGAAAAAGCAACAGAGCAATTTCAGAAAACCTTGAATAAGGTCAATGCTTGGACAAATAAATGGCGCATAAAATTAAATACATTTAAATCCACTCATGTTAATTTTACTGATAAAAAAGTCAGTGATTATTTTCCCTATTTATTTACGTTCTAAAATAATCCCACGTAAAAATGAGGTCAGCCATCTTGGGATGACTGGATGCCTAAACTGGAAGACTCCATTAGAAAGCAGAAGTGTTTGACATGAAGTACAAACATGTATTGATTGGTTGACCAAAAATCAGAACTGGGCTCATATAACAAGACGCATACAAACAAATATTAAGATCAGTTTGAACACACAATGCTGCACGAAAAGGTCCAACATTAATGTTACCCAAACATTGCAGAATAAATTCTTGCGTGCAGCCATCAAGGAACTTGAGGAACAACCACACATGAAGGTCTTGGTTTTGGAAACTGTTGATAAAGTAATTACATGTGCCGCAGTTAGACACACTATAAGGCTCCAAAATGAAGTCGGTGCAGAAGTGTTGGAGGTAGTTAACAGTTGTGACGTGAGGCGTTTTTAAAAGAAAGACGTTGTTAGAATTGGTAACCTGCTGTGATTAACAGTAAAGGGTTATTTTCTTCAAGTGTGGGTCTGTTTAAATCAGTACTACTAAATAGGTATATCTTTAGTTGTGTTTACAAATAAATAAAAAAATTTAACGGCGTGTAAAGACTGAGTACTTGTTCATGTATGTGAGAACAGTTTTAAATAAAGTTGATGACTTGTACTGTCCTCTTGTTTGTCAATTTCTCATTAAGTTACTTCCAATTCGATAGCACTGCACCACAAAATTTGCTTTACCAGCCATAACGAGGTATTCATCCCTACGTTTATACTTATACACTATACATACTTAAAACTCTACATCCAACAAATCTCTCTTATGCTCTTTTCCTATTCTTCACTTTTTTACGTTACTCTCAATTCTGTTTCACTGCACCATAAAAAATGCTGTATGTTCAGTGTTTAGTGTAAATTTTAAGTCAATCGATTGATCCTTTCTCTCGTTATCGTGTTTACAGATTTAGTCTCGCACACGCGCACACACACACACACACACACATACACACACAAGCACATGGATGCGGCCAAACACACACGCACGCGCCCAAAAACACGCACACGAATGCGCCCAAACACACACACAAAACATACAAATACGTGCACGTACGCACACACGCACACGCCCAAACACACACGCGCACACGCACGCTTCCAAACACACAAACGCACGCATGCCCAAACGTCCACACACATACACACACACACACGCATGCACATGCGCGCGCACACACACACACACACACACACACACACACACAAGCACATGGATGCGCCCAAACACACACACATGTGCACACGTGCGCGCACACATACACACTCACACATGCACACGTGCGCACACACAAACACGCGCCCAAATACACACGCACACGCATGTGTCCAAACACATACACACACACACACACACACACACCGATCATACACACACGCGCGCGCACACATATATACACGCGCACACAAACGCACACTCGTGCGAGCGTGAGCATAAACACACACGCACACAATAAGACACACGCACACAATAACACACACACACACACACACACACAACCACACGCGCGCGCCCTAACACACAACCACACACGCACACAAACACACACACACACACACACACACACACACACACACACACACACACACACACACACACACACAACCACACGCGCGCGCGCGCTCTAATACAAACACAACCACACACGCACACAAATACACACGCACACAAACACACACACGCGCGCGAGCGAGAGAGCGCGCACACACACATACACAACCACACGCGCGCGCGCCCTAACACACACATACACGCACGCACACACACACACACACACACACAAACACGCGCGCACGTTCACACTCACGCACACGCACGCCCTAACACACACAACCACACACAAGCGCGCATGCGCCCAAACACACACGCACACGTACGCAAACACAGACGAACTGGTCTTACAGAAAATGTTGTTACATAAAAGCATCACTTTGACACCAAGCTTGTGTGACAGAGCCAGTAAGCCGGTGTTTGCCTCGTCTTGCACGGCAATTATTTTATTAACCCATTCTTTTATTCAGCTAACACGCTCAGCTAGCCCGCCGTAGGAAGAACGGGTAGTCTGCCAGTCCCGTATAACCACCCACGTACAAACGCTACTCTAAATACCGAATATATTTCGCAGAAATTATTTAAATATTGCAGTGTAATATTCACCTGTATCCCCACCGCCAGCCGCTGCTCAGAAATAGCGAGATCTGCCGCGGAGAGAGCTTCAGTACCGCGACGAACAGAGATGGGGAAGGTTCCAGCAGTGGGCATCGACTTGGGCACCACCTACTCCTGCGTGGGTGTCTGGCAGCACGGCAAAGTGGAGATCATCGCCAACGACCAAGGCAACCGCACCACGCCGAGCTATGTCGCCTTCACCGATTCTGAACGCCTCATCGGAGATGCCGCCAAAAGTCAGGTGGGTCACAGAAAATGTTCTTATCATAACTATAGGATTATTATCTACTTGAAAATAATTTACGTGCAATTTAAAATCTAAGTCCACATTTCAGACCATTAATTTGTTTCGTGTAAGATGTGTTTTAAACATTAATTTTTCATAGCCATTAATACGAAGATTATACGTTACACTCCAAGAAATTTTTTTGCAATGACTATATGAATTTTCATCTTATTTGGAAATAATTCACCTGCAATTTAAAATCTAAGTCCAAATTCGCATTATTAATTTATTTAATTTTAAACATTATTTCTGTGTAGCCATTAATACAAAGACGAAATAGCCATTATACTCAAATAAATTATTTTTAATACGACTGTAGGAATGTTAGTTCATCTTACTTGGAAATAATTTACGTGCAATTTAAAATCTAAGTTCAAATTTCAAATCATTAATTTCTTTCGTGTAAGATGTGTTTTAAACATTAACTTTTCGTAATGTATATAACAATATACACAAAGATATTATTTTTAATACGACTGTAGGAATGTTAGTTCATCTTACTTGGAAGTGATTTACGTGCAATTTAAAATCTAAGTTCAAATTTCAAACCATTAATTTGTTTCGTGTAAGATGTGTTTTAAACATTAACTTTTCGTAGTGTATATAACAATATACACAAAGAAATTATTTTTAATACGACTGTAGGAATGTTAGTTCATCTTACTTGAAAATAATTTACGTGCAATTTAAAATCTAAGTTCAAATTTCAAATCATTAATTTGTTTCGTGTAAGACGTGTTTCAAACATTAACTTTTCGTAGTGTATATAACAATATACACAAAGAAATTATTTTTAATACGACTGTAGGAATGTTAGTTCATCTTACTTGAAAATAATTTACGTGCAATTTAAAATCTAAGTTCAAATTTCAAACCATTAATTTCTTTCGTGTAAGATGTGTTTCAAACATTAACTTTTCGTAGTGTATATAACAATATACACAAAGAAATTATTTTTAATACGACTGTAGGAATGTTAGTTCATCTTACTTGAAAATAATTTACGTGCAATTTAAAATCTAAGTTCAAATTTCAAACCATTAATTTCTTTCGTGTAAGATGTGTTTTAAACATTAACTTTTCGTAATGTATATAACAATATACACAAAGAAATTATTTTTAATACGACTGTAGGAATGTTAGTTCATCTTACTTGAAAATAATTTACGTGCAGTTTAAAATCTAAGTTCAAATTTCAAACCGTTAATTTGTTTCGTGTAAGATGTGTTTTAAACATTAACTTTTCGTAGTGTATATAACAATATACACAAATAAATTATTTTTAATACGACTGTAGGAATGTTAGTTCATCTTACTTGAAAATAATTTACGTGCAGTTTAAAATCTAAGTTCAAATTTCAAACCGTTAATTTGTTTCGTGTAAGATGTGTTTTAAACATTAACTTTTCGTAGTGTATATAACAATATACACAAATAAATTATTTTTAATACGACTGTAGGAATGTTAGTTCATCTTACTTGAAAATAATTTACGTGCAATTTAAAATCTAAGTTCAAATTTCAAACCATTAATTTCTTTCGTGTAAGATGTGTTTTAAACATTAACTTTTCGTAGTGTATATAACAATATACACAAAGAAATTATTTTTAATACGACTGTAGGAATGTTAGTTCATCTTACTTGAAAATAATTTACGTGCAATTTAAAATCTAAGTTCAAATTTCAAACCATTAATTTCTTTCGTGTAAGATGTGTTTTAAACATTAACTTTTCGTAATGTATATAACAATATACACAAAGAAATTATTTTTAATACGACTGTAGGAATGTTAGTTCATCTTACTTGAAAATAATTTACGTGCAGTTTAAAATCTAAGTTCAAATTTCAAACCGTTAATTTGTTTCGTGTAAGATGTGTTTTAAACATTAACTTTTCGTAGTGTATATAACAATATACACAAATAAATTATTTTTAATACGACTGTAGGAATGTTAGTTCATCTTACTTGAAAATAATTTACGTGCAGTTTTAAAATCTAAGTTCAAATTTCAAACCGTTAATTTGTTTCGTGTAAGATGTGTTTTAAACATTAACTTTTCGTAGTGTATATAACAATATACACAAATAAATTATTTTTAATACGACTGTAGGAATGTTAGTTCATCTTACTTGAAAATAATTTACGTGCAATTTAAAATCTAAGTTCAAATTTCAAATCATTAATTTGTTTCCTGTAAGATGTGTTTTAAACATTAACTTTTCGTAGTGTATATAACAATATACACAAAGAAATTATTTTTAATACGACTGTAGGAATGTTAGTTCATCTTACTTGAAAATAATTTACGTCCAATTTAAAATCTAAGTTCAAATTTCAAATCATTAATTTGTTTCGTGTAAGATGTGTTTTAAACATTAACTTTTCGTAGTGTATATAACAATATACACTAAGAAATTATTTTTAATACGACTGTAGGAATGTTAGTTCATCTTACTTGAAAATAATTTACGTGCAATTTAAAATCTAAGTTCAAATTTCAAATCATTAATTTGTTTCGTGTAAGATGTGTTTTAAACATTAACTTTTCGTAGTGTATATAACAATATACACTAAGAAATTATTTTTAATACGACTGTAGGAATGTTAGTTCATCTTACTTGAAAATAATTTACGTGCAATTTAAAATCTAAGTTCAAATTTCAAACCATTAATTTCTTTCGTGTAAGATGTGTTTTAAACATTAACTTTTCGTAGTGTATATAACAATATACACAAAGAAATTATTTTTAATACGACTGTAGGAATGTTAGTTCATCTTACTTGAAAATAATTTACGTGCAATTTAAAATCTAAGTTCAAATTTCAAACCATTAATTTCTTTCGTGTAAGATGTGTTTTAAACATTAACTTTTCGTAGTGTATATAACAATATACACAAAGAAATTATTTTTAATACGACTGTAGGAATGTTAGTTCATCTTACTTGAAAATAATTTACGTGCAATTTAAAATCTAAGTTCAAATTTCAAACCATTAATTTCTTTCGTGTAAGATGTGTTTTAAACATTAACTTTTCGTAGTGTATATAACAATATACACAAAGAAATTATTTTTAATACGACTGTAGGAATGTTAGTTCATCTTACTTGAAAATAATTTACGTCCAATTTAAAATCTAAGTTCAAATTTCAAATCATTAATTTGTTTCGTGTAAGATGTGTTTTAAACATTAACTTTTCGTAGTGTATATAACAATATACACAAAGAAATTATTTTTAATACGGCTGTAGGAATGTTAGTTCATCTTACTTGAGGCTTTCACCCCGAGGATCCGGGTTCGATTCCCGGCGAGGGCTTGGCATTTTTCATACGCTATAAATCATCCCACTGTCTGCATTAGCCCAAGTGTGCACAATAGTCGGACGTTAAAAAAAAAAAAAAAAAAAAAAAAAAAAATCATCTTACTTGAAAATAATTTAAGTGCAATTTAAAATCTAAGTCCAAATTTCGAACAATTAATTTGTTTCGTATAAGATACGTCTTAAACATTAATTTTTCATGGCCATTATATTCCGAACGTCCGCAAATTTACAATGATTAAAGTACGATTTCGTTTCTGAAATAAATACTACGGTTTCTCGTATAGAAGTTTTAAAAAAAAATGTAGGCCTAATTCCTCTATCTTTCCAATAAAACCGGTACAGACCTAATTTTTCAAAAACCGTTTATCAGATTTCGCTCAAATTGCGGTCACGTAACGAAGGCCCACAATTCAGTTTGTCGAATTTAGAATTTAAAAATTTACAGTTCGTGCGTAAATAAAAAAAAAAAAAATTTTTCCTCTCCAAAATTTCATTAATTTCCTGTCGGATACCGTATATATTTCAGAAATGAATCTTTAAGTTTAAAATTTCCGCAACATCCGATTAACCGATTTTGAGAAATTGCGTCGATTCTCCGAGATAACATCCGAACACGCTTTGCAGGGAAAAAGTGTGAGCAATGCGCCATTTTTCTTTTTCGACGTCAATAAAACATTCGAATCGCTACCCTTAGTTTTTCCTTGCAAAAGAAACTTTACAAAACAAATCCTGGTTTACGTTAATGGTCTGCTAAAAGAATACGATGCTTAGGCAATCAAAGTAAGACCCAGGCTTGGAGTTCAAAAATGAGCGCCAATTCTGGCCTCCTAGATCACTATTCTGAAAGACCGTTAAACTGTAGCCTGTGTGTTTTTTGTCGATAGTTTTTAATTTTTTTTTTAACGTCCGACTATTGTGCACACTTGGGCTAATGCAGACGATGGGATGATTTATAGCGTATGAAAATGGCAAGCCCTGGCCGGGAATCGAACCCGGGTCCTCGGGGTCCCATTTTAAAACCTAGCTTTACTGGTGGAATTGTAAGTTTGAGTAATGTTTTTTCGTATGTTTGGGCTACGATGCAAGAAAAACGACGAGTTCCCGAAAATTCGTACAAAACTCGCGGTAAGATAGGCGCGATCTGGTTAAAAAATTTTGTATAAAAGACAGGCCCAAATTGTGTATAAAAGACAACCACGCACGCAGCTGTCTCGCTGAACTGATGGAAGCGAATTTGGCAAAAGCAATTTTGTTTTATCTTACCCAATTTTTGACATTTTTCGCCATCACCAAGTATTGACATTTTTAACTTACAAATCGCATTCTCCATAAATCATTTAAAAAATATAAACTCAAGTAGTAATAAAAGGTCTTATTTAATGAACTTTATAAAATTGCAGTTACGCTCAAAGGCTCGGCGCCGACAATTTTGTGCGCTTTCGGGTGAGTATTTTCGAAGTGCGCGGTGCGTATTTTATTATTTGTTTTGAAAAGTATTTTGTATTTTGTCATTGAACTTTTACAGAGAGATTTTCACGCGAAGTGGAACACAATTTTGTTTTCTTCTTCTTTTCGTTTCACCCTCTTCGGGGTACGCTGAATCAATCATTTCTTGCGCGCTGTTCTTTTCTTTGTTCCCAGTAGCTCTTCATTCTTTCCGATCTTCTCTTCCTCTCCTCTTCCGAAATGACAGGTTTAGGTCTTATTTTGGTTTTATCTTGGAATCTTATTCTTTCGTCCTTGGTACTTATCTTAGCAGTTTGGTCAAGCAGTGAATTTTCTGTAATTTTTAAGTCTATTAGGTCTTTTTCAATTTCTTTAAACCAGTTCGGTTTTGTTTTACGATTATGGAAAAAATCAAACACCTGTTTCGTCAATCTATTGGAGTCCATTCTAAGAAGATGGCCGTAAAAATTTATTCTCCTTTTTCTCATAGTATCTGACAGTTTTTCAATTTTCTTATAGAGAGCTTCATTTCTTATATATACTACCTTATTATCCTGAAATTTTGTTCCTATAATTTTTCTTATGATTTTCCTTTCCGTTATTTCAAGCTTTTCTATCTGGCCTATGCGATTCATGGTTAATGTTTCTGCTGCGTACAGTGCTTCCGGCTTGATCACTGTTTTATAATGTTTAATTTTGGACCCCCATGAAAGGGATTTCTTATTGTATGTTTCTTTCGTCAATTGGAAGGCCAATTCAAGTTTGTTTCTCCTGGATTCCATTGCCTTGCCCTCATCTGCATTCCACATGCCCAAATCGCATTCAATATACAAAAAAAAAAAAAAAACGAACCCTGACCGACGTAAAATTAAATTTTCTGATTTCAGCGGATTTTGTAAATTTTTTTTGCAAATTTAAGGGCACTTCAAAAAGTGATCTAGATATCAAAATCGGCGCTCGTTTCGGAGACCCGGGTTTGGGTCTTACCGTGATGGCGCTCGATTTCCGATGGTCATTTACTAAAAATCATAATAGTCAACAGAGTTATAGATTCGCCTTTTGAAGTCTTTTCAATAAAATCACCGTTTTTTAAGCGTTGAATCACTGTATTTGTGAAGTTTTAAAGCAATTCCGCCGAGAATGAGAGATCAACGAATTCAGAAAGTTATTTATTTTAAGCGAAGCGGATGTCGGACATACTCTATGCCCGAAATAACTTCTGTTTGGTTGTTTATTAGCGGTCTACAAATGCATTTGTTAATATAAGTGACACGAGCGAAGTGAGAGAGACTCCGTCTGAATTTTTCTTTTTAAAAACGTTCCACTTATTTTCATCCGCCTGATTTTCTATCGGCCATTTGTCCAATTTAAACAAGTCAAGATGTCGCAGAAATCACAAATCAAGTGTCCGTAGTCATATTTTTAGAAGACGGGACAATCTTCTGCCAACATACACAGACAAAACAGCCGCGTTTGAAATTTGAGCGAATGTAACAAAAATTATAAAACAATCTGTACTTGTAATTCGAAAAACCTCGCAGTATATTCTTCGTGACCACCTGACCACCGCAACACGACAGCGCTCGTAACCTTTCCCGCCAGTGTAACCGGTAACCGTAATATTTAGGGGAAATGTTACCGGACTACCAATATTGGGGATTTTATGCTCTTTCTCTACAAAGAGAACAAAATCAATTAGGTCTTGCCGTTCAGCCAGTATTGTAGGAAATAGCCGGCAATTAAACCTGCCATCTAGAAACGAAAAGGAATGGGAAAAAATCGTACACATTTTTCGTTTGGGCGTTGAACAAGGTACCTTTGTACCGAATTTCAAAACGAAATCGATGCGTTTGGTCAAAACTGCGTACACTCGTTATCGTTATTCCAGACGCCGCCATCTTGAAACGGAATTAAATGAAAACAAATCTTACACTTTTCGTTTGGACTTTATATGAGGTACCTTTGTACCGAAGTTTCAAAACAATCGCTCGATGCGTTTGGCCAAAACTGCTTAGCAAACAAACACACAATCCAAATTCGGAATGATCGAGTTGAAACAGAGACCTTGCTTCGCTCGGCAATTATTTAAAAGGCACAAAAGTTTTATGTTCGGCTGTCAGAAATATTCAGCGACTTGCAGATATCGGACACCCACCCACATACGCGAATTAACCGTCTCGGTCAGCTGGTCTTGAACAAATTCACTAACCCGTAGCTTTGTCAAATCGGGCGGAATGCTGGAATGCTAAAACACACACGCGCGCACGCACGCACGCACGCGCAAACATAAAACACAAACGTGCTCACAAAAACCTACATACACAAACACGCTCTCTCTCGCTCGCACACGCGCATAAACATAACGCGCGCGCGCGCGCGAGGGCATGCACGCACGAACAAAACACACGCTCTCACACCAACATGCACAAATACACGCTCAAGCGCAAGCGAGCACACGTATAAACACACACACACATACACACATATATATATATATATATACACACACACACACACACACACAGCACACGCGCGCGAGCATATATACACACACGCACGCGCACACACACACACACACACACACACATGCACGCGTACACTCTCTCACACACACGTGCGCGCGCCCGCACACACGCGCGGCAACACTCTCTCACACATGCGCGCACACTCGCACGCACGCACACACTCACACTCACTCGCGCGCCCGCACACACGCACTGTCTCTCACACACAGGCGCTCACGTTCACGCACGCACACACTCATACGCGCGCGCCCGCGCACACGCACTGTCTCTCACACACACAGGCGCGCACGTTCGCGCACACACGCGGTAGCGCGCGCTCGCACACACACGCACACACACGCGCGCATACACATACACACACTCGCGCGCGCACTCACACACTCACACACACTCACACACACACACACACACCACACACACACACACACACACACACACACACACACACACACACACACACACACACACACACAAGGAATTCCGAGAGGAGAATCAACTTAGATGTGATTTTCAAATTCACAAAACAAGTACAAATCTGTGAAACATTGTTGTGAAATTGACAGGGCATTTTCTCATTTCCAAATTTTTATTAATTTACAGCTTCCGCGGACAAATTGCTGGAGATGGTCTAAGTTTTGTGCGGGCGCTTGAATTTCAGCAACACAATCAGTAGGTTCGTGAAATGTTCGTGTCCTATTTATTCGTGAAGGGTTCATTGTTTAATTTATTACCGATATTCAATTTAAACTGAAACTGACAACCGAAAAAATAAAATCTAGCTGCTGTCAATCAACCTTTGAACCCTTAACAATGCGTCCCTTGTGTAACGTCCTTGAGCCCAGAGATGCCCACATAAGGCGGGAGAGTTGAGCCGGAGAGTGGTGGCGTCATTCATCTTGACCCCAAGCCTAGGCGCTAGGCGCTACCTTATACAGAGG
The DNA here is from genome assembly GCA_022606455.1 of Callitettix versicolor. Lineage (NCBI taxonomy): Eukaryota > Metazoa > Arthropoda > Insecta > Hemiptera > Cercopidae > Callitettix > Callitettix versicolor. Next base: position 78,886,582 of record CM040184.1, on the reverse strand, counting down.
CCGGAGACACCTGTTTCCTAACGAAGATCTTCAACAATAGATGCAACACCATTCTTCCACTTTTTCTCTCCTTACGATGTAATCTGTAGCGTATCTGTGCGTAGAGCGAGATCACCTTACTTGGAACGCAATTAATTCTTTCTTTGAATGAAAGTCAGCTGATTTGGAACGTTAAAACAGGTTTTCAACCGTTACTTTATTGGCATCGTGGAAAAGAATTCGTTTAAAAAATATTTGGGTTATTTAAAAGTGGTTCATGAAACGTTTGAGTTCTCGAACAAAAAGTGTTGCATTTTCTCCCCAAAAAATCAGAAAGAAACAATTACAAATAAACCAAAAAATATTCAGATCAGATTTCCTTCGTCATATATAGATTCGAAACTAACAGGAAATGTGTAAGTCAACTAAGTTTTAAATTTAAAAAATGTAATTTGACAGTCAATTAAAAGACAAAACGAACTCAAAAAAATAAAACTCCGACATTTTTAGTGATTGTTCGTTGGAGCTTGTGGAGCGGAACTTAAAAAGCGAGATTTGGAACTTAAAATGAGCATCGATAATGCCTTCTCAATAACTTTTTGAAGAATCGTTAATTTGATCTCTCTCTCTCTCTCTCTCTCTCTCTATATATATATATATATATATATATATATATATATATATATATATATATATAGAGAGAGAGAGAGAGAGAGAGAGTTCTCGCACACGTATAAACACACGCGCACACAGCACAAGCGCACACACACACGCACGCACACACACACACACACACACACACACACACACACACACACACACACACACATATTAAATTGCGCGGTCATTAATGAAGTGTAGGGAAGTCAATTTTGAGTTTAGAGATCAATCTGTCTCTTTGGAAATGATTTTTGGTTCTCAACACAAACAGTGGTCGCACACGTTCTCTCTCTCTCTCTCTCTCTCTCTCTATATATATATATATATATATATATATATATATATATATATATATATATATATATATATATATAGAGAGAGAGAGAGAGAGAGTTCTCTGCACACAATATAAACACACACGCGCACACAGCACAAGCGCACACACACACACGCACACACGTACACACACACACACACACACACACACACACACACACACACACATATATTAAATTGCGCGGTCATTAATGAAGTGTAGGGAAGTCAATTTTGAGTTTAGAGATCAATCTGTCTCTTTGGAAATGATTTTTGCTTCTCAACACAAACAGTGGTCGCACACGTTCTCTCTCTCTCTCTCTCTCTCTCTCTATATATATATATATATATATATATATATATATATATATATATATATATATTAATATTATTATTATTATTATTCGCGCATAGACCCTGTTGGATCACGCAAAGCACTCCGACTCATGTCTTGTTCCTTCTAATCCTCCACACCTCCCTCATCCTGTCCCCATGGATCCTCTTCCGCTCCTCCGTCCATTTTACCCCTGCTCTCTTTGGGATTTCATTCTCTGGGACCCTCCAACCGAGCATCTTTCTCCTGTATGCGCGCCTGTCTTCAACATCTGTTGAGTCTATTCCTGCGTCATGTAGGTCCATTCTGACTTGTGCGATCCACGACGTTGTTGATTTGACACCTTGTATATACTTAAGGATTCTGTTGGCAAGTCTCGTTGTTGGGAGTCTACTGATGTGTCCATAGAACCGAAGCCTCCTTCTTCTGATATCTGCTGCCAGGTTCGATATCTTCTCTGTGGTCTCTCTCTCTCTCTCTCTCTCTCTCTCTCTCTATATATATATATATATATATATATATATATATATATATATATATATATATATAGTTTAGGTTAGGTTAGGTTAGATTACGTATATCCCAAATACCACTCACTAATCATGAAGTCTACAGAACTATGAAGCCTACAAAGTTGAAATTCGGAACTTGTTGTGGTCTTGGCTTCTGGGTGCCCGATAAGAAGCGGTTTCAAAAAATTCCACACCTTGAAGTTCAAAATAGAGTACACTGATTTTACATTTCCTCTCTGTATCTCCAGTTCGCAAAGACGTAAAGGGCTGAAATTCATTGCGCAGGATTATCTTAAGCTTTAAATGCGCACGGTAAAAGAGTTGCCTGAAATTTCACCCAAAAGGGTTGAAATGGGGTAGTTACTTTTATTATTTATTACAAATTGTTTACAATGGAAGACTGTTTAGAAATGTCAGTTATCAGAATTAAACTGAGGGTTAAAAGTTTGACGGTTAATCGAGACTCCTCTCTCTCGCTCTCTCTATCTGTCTCTCTCTCTCTCTCTCTCTCTCTCTCTATATATATATATATATATATATATATATATATATATATATATATACATGTAAGTCTCAGACGCCTAGGTGGCCTAGTGGATAGTGTACTGGGCTTTCACCCCGAGGACCCGAGTTCGATTCCCGGCCAGGGCTTGGCATTTTCATACGCTATAAATCATCCCATCGTCTGCATTAGCCCAAGTGTGCACAATAGTCGGACGTTAAACACCAAAAAGAAAAAAAAATATATAAGTCCAAGAGATTTGTGGGCGCCAAGAGATTGGGCCAGCCTTGCCTATTCAACTTTTCCCGGAAAGCGAGTGTCAAGAGTTACACACACACACAGACACACAGACACACACACACGCACACACAGTCTCGCTCTCTCTCTCTTTCTTTCTCTCTCTCTCTCTCTCTCTCTCTCTCTATATATCTCTCTCTCTCTCTCTCTCTCTCTCTATATATATATATATATATATATATATATATATATATATATAAACTTTTAACACTCGCTTTCAGGGAAGGTGGATAGGCAGGGCTGTCCCAATCTCGCTCTCTCTCTCTCTCTCTCTCTCTCTATATATATATATATATATATATATATATATATATATATATATATATATTATTATTATTATTATTATTATTATTTGCGTATAGACCCTGTTGATCACGCAAAGCACTCCGACTCATGTCTTGTTCCTTCTTATCCTCCACCTCCTCATCCTGTCCCCATGGATCCTTTTCCGCTCCTCCGTCCATTTTACCCCTGCTCTCTTTGGAATTCTATGTATTCAAAGTATTATATTAGACTAAGTACACATTTATATAGACTATACTTATATATATATATATATATATATATATATATATATATATATATATATATATATATATATATATATATATAGAGAGAGAGAGAGAGAGAGAGAGAGAGAGAGAGAGAGATAGAGAGAGAAAGACAGAGAGAGAGGGAGAGAGAGAGAGCGAGATTGGGACAGCCCTTCCAATCCACCTTCCCGGAAAGCGAGTGTTAAGAGTTTTATATATATATATATATATATATATATATATATATATATATATATTTAGAGAGAGAGAGAGAGAGAGAGAGAGAGAGAACGTGTGCGACCACTGTTTGTGTTGAGAACCACAGACAGATTTCATTTCCAAAGAGACAGATTGATCTCTAAACTCACAGATTGGCTTCCCTACACTTCATTAATGACCGCGCACGTTACTCTAAATTTAACCAACAACACGTTCCTTTGGAATCCGTGCTTCTAGACTGAGGCTGGTTTAAGAATAAAATGTAACTATTTTTAGCC
>CM040184.1:78855453-78872953 GCA_022606455.1 Callitettix versicolor | reverse complement strand
CGCTTTGGCTTATGGGCTCGACAAAAACCTGAAAGGAGAGAAGAACGTATTGATATTTGACCTTGGAGGCGGTACTTTTGATGTGTCTATACTTACAATTGATGAAGGTTCTTTGTTTGAAGTGAAATCGACTGCCGGAGATACACATTTAGGTGAGTAGGCTAATTTTGAAACTTCTATAGGTATTAGTAACCCGCCAAACATAGAATCATTTCAGCTTTTTAAAAGGATTGTAAGGTTTTGACCGTCACGGTTACGCATTACGTTTTTTTTACTTAAATATTTGTCTGTTTAAAATTACACACACACATCTATATAAATAAGTTGAATCAAAGCAATTATGCTATATACGTAACCCATTGGGCACAAAATTGTTTCAAATGTGTGTGTGTGTGTGTTGTGTGTGTGTTTATGTGTGTGTATGTGTGTATGTGTGTGTATATATATATATATATATATATATATATATATATATATTGCATATATACATATTAAGCCGCCTCGGTGGTCTAGTGATAGCGTACTAGGCTTTCACCCCTAGGACCCGGAATCGATTCCCGGCCAGGGCTTGGCATTTTCATACGCTATAAATCATTCCATCGTCTGCATTAGCCTAAGTGTGCACAATAGTCGGACGTTAAACACCAAAAAAAAAAAAAAAAAAAAAAAAAAAATATATATATATATATATATATATATATATATATATATATATATATATATATAGCCTATACATATGATGATAACCTTTTAGGATTTTCCTCATTAAACAAAACAAAACAAAAAAATGCATAACATATTTACATTTAATGTTTTAATATAACATAATAATAAATAAATGTTTTAATGTGTAAATATTATATACATAAATAAGTTCAATAAAAAAGTACACGTGTGGAACTCGGTGAGTTACCGACAGGAGCGAAGATTTTGTTTATAACATCTTTTCTGGATATATAATTAGTCTGAAAGTATGTTTACAAATATATTTTTTGTTTAAATACGAGAACCTAGATATTAAATACTGTAGTTATAGCAAGAGATCAGTTGTTTTATTTTAATTCTTAACGATCAGCTGATTTCTTTAAACAGCTGATAGGCCATATGTTGTTAAAAACTAGCAATACTGACAACAATTATAAACATTTATATTAATTTCGAATGTAATATAAACGGTTACAACGTGCGCGTGTTCCTCAACTAAGGAAAAATACCGAAACGAAAACAACATATTTTCATATAATACGCGTGTACTGTTATCGAAAAGGAGGAAGAATAAGAAAGAGACAGAAATATTCTATTCAGCAGACACTTTTTTATTCACTGCTCTCGCCAAAGCTAACATTACAATAGTACCAATAAATATTTAAGTTATAACTACACACACACACACACACACACACACACACACACACACACACACACACACACACACACACACACACACACACACACACACACACACACACACACACACACACACACACACACACACACACACACACACACACACACACACACACACACACACACACACACACACACACACACACACACACACACACACACACACACACACACACACACACACACACACACACACACACACACACACACACACACACACACACACACACACACACACACACACACACACACACACACACACACACACACACACACACACACACACACACACACACACACACACACACACACACACACACACATACACACACACACACACACACACACACATATACATACACATACACACATACACACACACATTGTGTATTTACACACACACACACACACACACACACACACACACACACACACACACACACACACACACACACACACACACACACACACACACACACACACACACACACACACACATACACATACATACATACATACACACACACACATACACACACACACACACACACACACACACACACACACACACACACACACACACACACACACACACACACACACACATACACACACACATAACAACTCATCAAGCACAAAATTATCATATAATTTACACTTAAATACACATCTCGCACTCGCTTTGTACAAGATTGTAATTTATTGTATATAAATAAGGTTAATGATATTTTAAAATTATAATTAATATCTTTGTACTACTTATTCAGGCCATTTAGTGCAAAATGTTGTAGTGTTGACAGTTAAATATATCTTGCACGTACTTTGTAGAAAATTGTTCTTTAATATTATGTAAGGTAAACTGGCCGAATATCGGATACTTTTTGTTGACTTAAGTTTTGATCTATTAAACACACATACATCGTTACTGAACTTCGCTAAATGTTCGAGAAACTTATTGACTACATGTACCTATCAAGAAAATATGCAACATATGTATAAAGGAAAAATAATAATTTTTTTCCTAAAAGTATGCACTTTTTGATTTTATAAAAAAGCCGTCCTAATATCGGATAGGCGGTATGCCTAATATCGGATAGAAGTTTAACATGGGAATTCAAACAATGATAAACAATCAGAAAAAAATATTTATTAATATGAATTATTAAAACAAAAACAACACAATAACTAAAATATAATTGTTAAAGAAAACTGTTAATTTTCAAGAGTTGAGCGTGGGACATGAAACATCTTTGGTACCTTTAGAAATCCCATTTCTTTGTTTTTAACAGCTTGGACTGCTTTTATCATACGCGTATTTTCCTTGCTCCATTTCTTTCTTGGCGCCATCTGTAACAATTGTATTTAATATACGAAACCCATATAAACATACCCAAGTATCCGATATTAGGGCGGAATCTACCTCGTGGAAAAAGGTAAACTAACCTCAAAACTAACTATGATATTCCTTGTTTCGCTCCGTATTATTATAGAATTTTGTCTGTGTATGTTAAAATTACACACACACACACACACACACACACACACACACACACACACACACACACACATTTATATTTGTTTCATATTTGCAACTAAGCTACAGCTATGTTATGCATAAAAAAATGAACGCATACCTACAATCACCTACACACACACACACACACACACACACACACACACACACACACACACACACACACACACACACACACACACATTTATATTTGCAACTAAGCTACAGCTATGTTATGCATTAAAAAAATGAATGCACACACACACACACACACACACACACACACACGCACATTTATATTTGATTCATATTTGCAACTAAGCTACAGCTATGTTATGCATAAAAAAATGAATGCACACACACACACACATTTATATTTGCAACTAAGCTACAGCTATGTTATGCATAAAAAAAATGAATGCACACACACACACACACACACACACACACACACACACACACACATTTATATTTGATTCATATTTGCAACTAAGCTACAGCTATGTTATGCATAAAAAAATGAATGCACACACACACACACACACACACACACACACACGCGCGCACATTTATATTTGATTCATATTTGCAACTAAGCTACAGCTATGTTATGCATAAAAAAAATGAATGCACACACACACACACACACACACGCACATTTATATTTGATTCATATTTGCAACTAAGCTACAGCTATGTTATGCATTAAAAAAATGAATGCATACACACACACACACACATTTATATTTGATTCATATTTGCAACTAAGCTACAGCTATGTTATGCATAAAAAAATGAATGCACACACACACACACACACACACACACACACACACACACACGCACATTTACATTTGATTCATATTTGCAACTAAGCTACAGCTATGTTATGCATAAAAAAAATGAATGCACACACACACACACACACACACACACGCACATTTATATTTGATTCATATTTGCAACTAAGCTACAGCTATGTTATGCATAAAAAAATGAATGCATACACACACACACACACACATTTATATTTAATTCATATTTGCAACTAAGCTACAGCTATGTTATGCATAAAAAAAATGAACGCACATACCTTTTCTAAAGGGTGAAAAATGAACCAAAGTTGGGCTTGCAAATATTCAGAATTTCACAAAACAGAATTTCATAAACAAAACCGACATCCGAACTCACTGAAGGGGTGAAGAACTCACTGGAGAACTCACATGAGGGGTGAAGGAAGTAGAGGAACCTAGTTCGAGTGTTTTTAGCTAGGAGCAGCATTTACTGGCTGAGAAACAGCACTATCCGATATTCGGTCAGTTTACCTTATATGAGTTCATTAATTATTTAAATTATTAATGAATGCCACAGAACTGCAGCCCAACCTTCAAAATTGTCCAGCATTAACAATTAATCTATATGATTTCATTTATTTACATTTCAATTTTATTGGTCAGTTCTGCAACTGCCCCATTTTGAAGGGAAGTTAAACCTTCAAATTCACCTTTTTGTTATTTAGATGAAGTTTTTACTTGTGCAGGTTACACTAATGAAGTCGGGGATTGATTTAGTCACAGATCAAACTTGGCTGCAGGTTCTAGATCTAGTAAGGTGCTTTGTAACAACTCAACAAGAAAGGCTTTGTAGGGCAACTGAATATAGAGTACAAGGCGTTTCAGATTAGAATATAAATCTTTCAGGACATATTTTTTAAATCTTGTGGCAAGATTTCTTTTATGAATAAAAAAACAATGAAATTATACCTGCTATTATAAAATTTTTATTATAATTGTCAAGAAAAAATCGCTTTCTATAAAATCTAAACTTAGATATTATAACACGGTCATAAGGGCAAACGTAACTTACCGCCTCGGAGACCCTATTTAATCTAAAGAGCCAAAATAGAACGGAGGAGCTCCATAGAATGGAAAGGAGAGTACTCTGAACAATTATTAATAAGAAACATTTGGTGGGGGGACAGTACAGACTATTGCCGAATGCGGTCTTGTATCGGAACAACGAGCAGCTAACATTTTTAGGAAAAGAAGATTGGCCTTCTTTGGACACCTAACTCGATTACCGGAGAGTAGACTTACAAAGAGATTATTGGACTACCAACTGAAGTGTAAAGTAAAGAACAACTGGTTGAAGGAGGTGGAACAGGATTTGGAGGAACTAGGAATAACCAGGGAGAAATTGGCAGGAAGAAGGGAAAAAGCGATCTTAAAAAGTCAGGAAACCCAATTACAGTTTAGGGAAAAACGTCCACGAAACGTAGTACGAGGAAGAACTCAGACTTCAGAGATCAATAAGATTGAAAAAATACTGGGAAGAACGCAGAAAAACCAAAACTTAATTAAATTGACTGTGTGTGCTCCAATGTGGGCTTAATTAAAAAAAAATTGTCGAGAAAAACTGTGTTAACCGACATTTAAATTGAATGATGGTAGCAAAATTATAGCCTAATTTAAAACAAGTAATATTTTTTTCGAAAAAATTACAGTTTGAAATATTCACTAGTATTCTATTTAACTTGAATTCTGTATTAAAAATCATAGTTTTAAATACAAATTAACATTTTGTTTGTAAAATAGGTGGAGAAGATTTTGACAACAGACTAGTGACACACTTCGCCGAAGAGTTTCAAAGGAAGTACAAGAAAGATTTGAAAGGCAACACGAGGGCGTTGCGTCGACTGAGAACAGCCTGCGAAAGGGCAAAGCGCACACTTTCCTCGAGCACTGAAGCCAGCTTGGAAATAGATGCGTTGCACGAAGGAGTCGACTTTTACGCAAAGATCACAAGAGCTCGATTCGAAGAGCTTTGCATGGACTTGTTCAGATCTACGCTGGCGCCGGTAGAGCGGTCGCTGGCAGATGCCAAACTCGACAAAGGACGTATCCATGATGTCGTGCTTGTTGGTGGATCAACAAGAATTCCTAAAATTCAAAAAATGCTTCAGGTAAATATTCGTCATTTAAACTTAACCTTTTCATATTTTCAAAATTAAATTTTTAAACGAGATACATGAAATGAAAGGATATGTATTATTTACAAGAAATTCAAATTTGAAACAATTTTTAGCATACATCAAATGTTAAATACATCAAATGTTAAGAATGCTTCAAAAATGTTACGAATGCTTCAAAAATTAAGCAGAAATATAGTGTTCCAATGGATCCCTTCTCATGTAGGTGTGCCAGGAAATGAGGCTGCAGATGAGCTGGCAAAGAAAGGTTCACTCCTACCCCAACACAAACATTTGCCCAATCCAAATAAGGCAAAAGCCATGCTCAAAAGTACAATGAAGAAACAGCAGATGGAAAAAATGAAACGCTGAGAAAATATAGTCAAGGAATGGGACGGACTGAAGAAAAAACCAAGGAGACGGTCAGTGGCTCAGTTCCGTCTTACGGGTCATGACTGCCTCGCCGCCCACTTGAAGCACATTGGAGTCTACTCCTCTGAAATGTGCCCTCTGTACCAAGAGACGAACTCAAATATGAACAAGGAACACCTGCTGACATGCCCTGGATTGAATGCTGATTCGAGACGACAGAAGAGCTTCGCTCGGATGGACTGGAGTCCGGGCTAGCCATAGGAAACAAAAACAATATTTAGCAGATTTATTTGGGTTTTTTTATTTGTTTTACTAAAATGATTCAAATTGGATTTGGTGAAGTCACAAATGATATTCAGTAACATTTGAATACATTTTACAATTTAAACAATTTTTAAGAAATTATAGAACAGTTTATTCTTCTTTTCGTTTCACCCTCTTTGGGGTACGCTGAATCAATCATTTCTTGCGCGCTGTACTTTTCTTTGTTCCCAGTAGTGGTGTTGCAGACTCCCCAGACTCCGAGCGTCTGCTGACGTACTTATGTACGGTGGATCGTCCACCTGGGGCAAATTTCACATCACACATTTCCATGAATAATGAAAGTTATATTTTGAGTGACCCAAAGGTCACAGTGATACAACCAAGATTGTAAATCCTGGAGGTAGCTCTTCCGCTCTCTCCGCCGTTGGGAAATTCATTTCCTCGTCCGCCATTGAGACCGTTGGCCGGTTTTCACCTAGTAACCCTAGGCAGGGGCTCTATCACAGGGTGCTACCATCCGAAGCAAGATGGACCCTGGTTTTTTTACGAGGTTGTTACTCCTCCCCCTCCACACTTCCCCATCTTTCAAAGACAGGCCCGGGCTTTTGACCGGCTTGCGGTGGTGTTATAGAACAGTTTATTATGACTGAAATATATAGAATAAGCATTAAAGAAAAGCTGGTGATAATGAAACTGTCTAGTTAAAATAATTATCTCCAGAATTTGTTTTACGAGGCATATCCGACTGTCAATGATCCAATAAACATGCATATCTCTTGTTTTAAACTAATATTTTTATTTGCATTTTTAAAGTACTACTGTAATAAAAGTAAATAATAGTAGTAAACATTTTTATATAAATTTGGGCATAATTGATCCAAATTCGTGAAATAGATAATAGAGCAAACAAATTTAATTTATCTAAACACATAATTTTGTGTATATGTAAACTAAATCAGCATTACAAGCAATTGCTGACAACACATTTGCAGACTTTATGATAGAATCGATCCAGAAGAAATACAAAATAGTTAAACACATTACCAAGGAATTGGTACTGCAGTGGATCCCGTCACATGTAGGCATACAAGGAAATGAGCGGGCAGACAAGCTGGCCAAACAAGGAACCCTTATAGTGCAGAAACCAAAAGAATGCTCACACTGGAGGCTAGTATTAGTGCACTGAAGCATCTTATCTTGAATTTACAAACATAGTCAAGGAAGACATAAAGAACAAGCCTTATGGGAATGTATTCGACTTGTATGGGAATGTCAAGGACCTCCAGAGGAAGACATGTCGCGGTCTTTCGGCTGACAACTGGACACGACTGTCTGAATGAACGCCTGAAGAAAATTAAGATATTAAACTATGACAACTGCACATTGTGTGAATGTCCAGACACCATCATGAACAAGGACTATCTCGTGGTCTGCAGAAAATTAGATGAAGAGGAGCAGAGAAGAAGAGACCTCCCTGGCCTCTACAGGGAAGCAAGATCAAAGATGGCGTGAGCCAGCGGAAGCCATTGGAAAAAACAACATTTTGTGTATATAATTATACTACCGTTGTCACAAATTTACACTGAATTTGTAGCAGTGTCCAATACAAACTAAATTAGTCAAACACACAATTCTAAATAGGTTTATTTATGTTAATATTCTTCTTTTTTAAGTATTGTGATTCATTTAGCCATTCTTATTAAACTGAATAAATTTTTAACAAATGATTAAAATTTTGCATTACAAAATAAAATGACAAAACTCTACATACAGCTTAAATGAACCACTCTCGATATATATTTTTGCATAAATTTTGTTTACAAACAGATCTTTGTGTTTAGGATTTCTTCTGCGGGAAGGCTCTGAACTTGTCTATAAATCCTGATGAAGCCGTCGCTTACGGTGCAGCGGTCCAAGCAGCCATATTGAGCGGAGACACCAGTTCAGCGATACAGGACGTGTTGTTAGTGGACGTAGCGCCTCTGTCACTAGGCATTGAAACAGCTGGCGGAGTTATGACTAAAATTGTGGAAAGAAACTCGCGCATCCCTTGCAAACAGACGCAGACTTTCACGACATATTCTGACAACCAGCCTGCTGTTACGATCCATGTAAGAAACATATACAGTGTGTTCCAAGACACGTGAACATTTTTGTTGTTTTTAATGTATGGATCATCTATCCGCACACTTTGCCGACAAGAAATAAACATAGTAAACTTACAAATAAGATTTAAGCGTTTGTTGAACTGAGAAACATGATGTTTAGTGTAAAAAGTTGAAATTAACATGACCCAAGTTACTTTTACATTATTTTGTAAAAGTAATGACTCATCGTATACAGCTCGAGCGTGACGCGAAACTTTTTTCTCGTCTTGAAGAAGCAAAGCTTCAAAAAATTAAATCAAGCACAAATGAAATGATATTTGTCAATTTTTTCTTTGTATTCATCGCTCGTTTTTCTACAAAATTCGTCGGACTGGTAGAACTCCAAGATTCCCATTTTCATTTGCAACAGGTTTTCCCCAACTTTTTCTCCCTCTTGGCCATCATTCGTTGTATTTTTCAGCATTAGTTCCCCGTTGCACGCCAGTTACGTTTTATTACATTTATCAACACTTATTTTTATCCATTCCGTTATATTTTTCTTCGTCAAAATAACTGAATACGAACTGACTAGAAGTACAGCTCCCATTATAAAAGCGTGCTATATATTAGCGGCTGAAGTACGGGTAATTGGAATATCTGCCGCTAGGAACGCTGCAAACTGCAAGGACAGGGGGGATGCCACCAGCTGCGAGCGCTCATAAAGCTCTCATAAGGGTTATCATTCTAGTAAGTTTAGATAAAATGTATCTTTTATAATGATTATATATATATATATATATATATATATATATATATATATATATATATATATATATATATATATAACAGTATATTTTGCTTGTCGCGTCTCAAATTAATTAAAAACCTCCTCGGTGGCCTAGTGGATAGCGTACTAGGCTTTCACCCGAGGACCCGGGTTCGATTCCCGACGAGGGCTTGCCATTTTCATACGCTATAAATCATCCCATCGTCTGCAGTAGCCCAAGTGTGCACAATAGTCGGACGTTAACAAAAAAAAAATAAAATTAATTAAAATTAAACTGTATCCGCCGGGATCGAACCGGGGACCTTGCGCGTGAGGCACACGCGATAACCACTACACTACGGCGGAGTACAAACATTATACCTAACTGTTGATTGACAAAAATTCAAACGTAGGATAATTGTTTTTAATTCTGAAAGAAAACAGTTCCAGCATGATTGTGATTTTTAGCTTCATCAATAATGAAGCAGTTCAACATTTTCAAAAGTAAACTACGAATTCATTTTGTTGGACGAAATTGGGTTTTTTAGAATTGTGGTCTATGGTTTGATTTATACACTTTTGCTTTGTAACAGATTTTTCAAATCAAAAAAACCCTTTAAAATTATGAAACACTTTTTCTATGATCAGTACTTATGCCTTAACATTTTAAGTTAGTCTTCTCCCAACTTTATTTGAATTGCACAATTCTGACTTGTAAACAGAAAAGTGGAATTTTCAAAATTTAGAATTCATTTACTTTTAACTTATGTACTGGAAGTTTTGCCTAATTGATTACATGCTGTAAATATGTTTCAAATTTAGTGTTTATAATTAAACTAACGAAATACCATAAGTTACAAAAATAACTAAATTATTTTTTTAATTTTTTATTTTATATTAATTACAACTGAGGCGTGCCCCATCTAGTAATTTTTCTTTATCATTGTGTTCACTGTGTGCTGGGGTGCAGTCCGACGGCTGGTCCCAATGTGTTTACAGCCTGGAGAGGTCAATTGGCTTGGTCCTCTTCAGCCTTCTTGTGATTGTTGTCACTGCGGCATAGTAGTTGGACAATCTCTGTATTATTATGCTGTTCTAACCTGCAATAATGCTTAACCTAGAACTTTTTAATGACTTCCTGAACAGATTCAACACCTAGGTCCTTATGTATGTTTTCATTTCTCACATACCAAGGGGCGTTGACAATCGTTCTCAATACTTTATTTTGAAAAACTTGAATAATTTTACTATTGCTTTTTCTTGTACATCCCCAGAGTGGTGCACCATAGGTCCATATTGGTCTTAGAACTTGCTTGTATAGCAGTATCTTGTTGGCTATCGAAAGTTCTGAATTTCTTCCAATAAGCCAAAACATTTTATTGAATTTGAGCTGTAGCTCCTCTTTTTTCTTTTTTACATGCACCTTCCATCGGAGCTTTGCATCGAGTGTCATTCCTAGATATTTAGCACTGTAACTAAATAATTATCTTATTAATAACTGATCACTTGTTCCTTGCTTCAGGTTTACGAGGGCGAGCGAGCTATGACGAAAGACAACAATTTACTGGGTACTTTTAACTTGACCGGAATCCCTCCAGCTCCTCGTGGAGTCCCAAAGATAGAAGTAACGTTCGACCTCGACGCTAACGGCATCCTGAATGTGTCCGCCAAAGACAGCAGTACAGGTAAATCTGAAAGGATAACAATTCAGAACGACAAAGGAAGATTGTCTAAAGAAGAAATTGAAAAGATGTTGGCAGAAGCGGAAAAGTACAGGGCCGAAGATGATAAACAGAAAGAAAGAATTCAAGCCAGAAACCAGTTGGAGAGTTACACGTTTAGCGTCAAACAAGCGGCAGAAGATGCGGGAGCCAAACTGACGGACGATGAAAAGAAAAAAGTGCAAGAAAAGACGGCAGCTGTAATGTCGTGGCTGGATGCGAACACTTTGGCAGAAAAAGATGAATACGAGGATAAGTTGAAGGAGCTGCAGAAGGAGTGTGGCCCGATAATGGTAAAACTGCACCAAGGAGGGGCTCAGGGCGGTAAGGGACCAACTGTTGAAGAAGTTGATTAATTCCGAGTAGTTCAGACATACCAGACTCTGTTCAAAAGTATAATGTTTGTACTGTATAAAATTCTTAATAATTTGAAAAACATATTCACTAACTATTTAATCATATCTCAACGTCCAATGTGTCAAAACGCCTGACATTTGTTGTACACAAGCTTCATGTAACCGTTTTGCTATCTTACATAATTATAAATTATAATTTTAATTATCTTTATATATATTTTTGATACAGTTATTAGTATACTTTCCGATGAGAATTGTGCATTGACTTAAGTATAATTCCTTGTTACCATTTTTTAAATTGATTGAAAGTAAAGGTGAGTCATGATACAACCTGCAAAAGGTCATCCAAGTTTGGTTTGAGCAAGTTTCAAAGACATGTGGAAGTTATGTAACCTGATTACACACTGGAAGGAAATCGTAATTAAATATAAAATAATACAAGAAACTGGAACTGTTATGTTTATTTACTTTTGTACTTTTATTTATGTTATACTAAAATGCTCTATTGGACAATTAATAAGTTATATTCATTTTCAAATGATTTTTATAAACCTACAATTTGTTGTGTTAGAGTAAAAACATAAAAATTAAATTACACCTGTTATATTTTCTTAAAGTTTTTATAATAAATAAACCAGTGTTTAATCTAAAGAGACAAAATAGAAAGGAGCTCCAGAGAATGGAAAGGAGAGTACTCCGAACAATTATTAATAAGAAACATTTGGTGAGGGGACAGTACTATTGCCGAATGCGGTCTTGTATCGGAACAACGAGCTTACTAACATTTTTAGGAAAAGAAGATTTTCTTTGGACACCTGATTCGATTACCAGAGAGTAGACACGAGGAGATTATTGGACTACCAACTGAAGTGTAAAGTTAAGAACAACTGGTTAAAGGAGGTGGAACAGGACTTGGAGGAACTGGGAATAACCAAGGAGCAATTGGCAGGAAGAAGGGAAAAAGCGATCTTAAAAAGTCAGGAAACCCAATTACAGTTTAGGGAAAAACGTCCACGAAACGTAGTGTATTCGGAGCAGCTCACTAACATTTTTAGGAAAAGAAGATTTTCTTTGGACACCTGATTCGATTACCGGAGAGTAGACTTACGAGGAGATTATTGGACTACCAACTGAAGTGTAAAGTTAAGAACAACTGGTTAAAGGAGGTGGAACAGGACTTGGAGGAACTGGGAATAACCAAGGAGCAATTGGCAGGAAGAAGGAAAAAGCGATCTTAAAAAGTCAGGAAACCCAATTACAGTTTAGGGAAAAACGTCCACGAAACGTAGTGTATTCGGAGCAGCTCACTAACATTTTTAGGAAAAGAAGATTTTCTTTGGACACCTGATTCGATTACCAGAGAGTAGACACGAGGAGATTATTGGACTACCAACTGAAGTGTAAAGTTAGCAACAACTGGTTAAAGGAGGTGGAACAGGACTTGGAGGAACTAGGAATAACCAGGGAGAAATTGGCAGGAAGAAGGAAAAAGCGATCTTAAAAAGTCAGGAAACCCAATTACAGTTTAGGGAAAAACGTCCACGAAACGTAGTGTATTCGGAGCAGCTCACTAACATTTTTAGGAAAAGAAGATTTTCTTTGGACACCTGATTCGATTACCAGAGAGTAGACACGAGGAGATTATTGGACTACCAACTGAAGTGTAAAGTTAGCAACAACCGGTTAAAGGAGGTGGAACAGGACTTGGAGGAACTAGGAATAACCAGGGAGAAATTGGCAGGAAGAAGGAAAAAGCGATCTTAAAAAGTCAGGAAACCCAATTACAGTTTAGGGAAAAACGTCCACGAAACGTAGTACGAGGAAGAACTCAGACTTCAGAGATCAATAAGATTGAAAAAATACTGGGAAGAACGCAGAAAAACCAAAAGACTTGATTAAATTGACTGTGTGTGCTCCGATGTGGGCTTAAATTTGAAAAAAACCAGTGAGTGAGTTTGTAAACAAGTAACGAATATTACTTTGATAGATTTTTTTTAACTTTCAAAAAACTTTACTTTTTATACCAGTAACTAAATTTTACTAATAGCCTACATTATTTCTGTTATTATTACCTGATACAAATCATCTTATTATATATAAGATACCTTTATTTTGTTATTTTTTTAAAATTGTTTCAGTTTTATATATAAATTATGTTACGGTTTTAAATTTAATCATTTACATGTCTGTTGTGTGATTTAATAAATGCAGAGGTGTGTATTTGTGGAATATTAATCAATACTTTTTGTTTTTTTACTTGCTGTATAAAAAATATTAATATTTGTTTTAAAATGTTATTTAATTTAATGTTAAAGTGATAAATAAAATTTATTTCTGTTGGTTATTTAAGTATTTTTTTTAATATTTCCTCAAATACGTGTTGTTAATTCTTAGTTTGTTACAATTCGAACATTACCTGAAGTTATTACAAAATCTAGTCTCTATTAGTTGCCATTAGTCTTCATTTTGAAAAGATACAAAATTTTCCATTTGTTTCTTATCCTATTTTTGGTTGTTTTTCGCTAGCTACCATCAGGTGATAGTTTTTGAAGAACTTGATTTAAAGAAATATAGTCTAAATTTTTTAAAACGTTTGACATAGGTAGAACGTATTCTTATCCTAAAAAACGTAAGCCTGCATTAACTTTTGTGTGGAAAAAGCCTATCAATTTTATTTCAAACATACATTAAATAATTGATCTAGCGTTTTTTAAATTGGTTATTGATTATACAAGGTGATAATGCATTCTTTGAATTTCTGTTTGTTTCAAAAGCAGTCATCAACGAAGAAAAAGGACATTCGTTAATGCAAAAGTCTGTGGTGTCGATATTATCGGAACCAGAGACATACGAGGGCGGTTTGATAAGTCAGTGACTTTTTGAATTTCCCGCGCAGTTACTCCAAATGCAACAGTGCTGCCGTCAACTGTAATCTATCAGTGGGCAACTTTCTAATTTTGAGCAAGTTACGTCGTGCAGTTGGTGTTTGATAGCCTTTCAAAGCAGAGAACCTCGTGAATTTTTACGAAAATGGAAAAAAGTGAATTTCGTGTGCTGATTAAGCATTACGTTTTACGTAAAAAATCCATCACTGAAACTAAGGAAAAACTTGATAAATACTACGGGGACTCGGCACCATCAATTTCAATGGTTAAGAAGTGGTTTACAGAGTTCCGTTGTGGTCGTACCAGCACTAGTGACGCCGAACGTTCAGGTCGCCCAAAAGAAGTGATCACGCCGGAAATCGTCGATAAAATCCATGAAATGATATTGGATGATCGGAGAATGAAAGTGCGTGAGTTGGCTCATGCTGTAGATATCTCAACTGAACGGGTACATCATATTTTACACGAATATTTGGACATGAAAAAACTCTCCGCGAGATGGGTGCCGCGATTGCTCACACTCGACCAAGCGCAATCGTGTGACCATTTCAAAAGAGTGTTTAGCGATGTTCAGCCGTAATCCGAACGAATTTTTGCGCCGTTTTGTTACTGTGGACGAAACATGGATCCATCACAACACGCCAGAGACCAAGGAACAATCGAAACAGTGGTTTGCTAGGGGTGAACGTGGACCAAAGAAGGCCAAACAGAGTCCAAAAACAAACAGAAGGCCAACAAGGTCGTGGCCACAGTTTTTTGGGATGCACGCGGTGTCATTCACATCGATTACCTCGAGAAAGGTAAAACGATCACCGGCGAATATTATTCAAAGCTTTGGAACAGATTCGACGTTGATTTGAAGCAAAAACGGCCGCATTTGGCGAAGAAGAAACTACTTACTGTTCCATCAAGACAATGCACGTGTGCACACTTGTCTAGTCACGATGGCCGAAATCCACGAATTGGGATACGAACTGCTACCCCATCCAGCATATTCTCCAGATTTAGCCCCATGCGACTATTTTCTGTTTCCAAACCTAAAGAAATGGTTGGGCAGTAAGAGATTTGAGTCGAATGAAGAAGTCATTACCGAAACAAACGCGTATTTTGAGAGCTTTGAGGAAACCTATTATTTGGAGGGAATAAAAAAATTAGAAAAACGCTGGACTAAATGTATCGAGCTAAAAGGTGATTATGTAGAAAAAGAAAATGTTTATTTGCCGAAAAGAAATTGTTTTATCAAAAAGTCAGACTTATCAAACCGCCCTCCCTCGTATTTTCGCCGCAGAAAGATGTCTAAACTTCCTCCCTAAATTTGGACATGTTTAAAGTTTTGTTACGATGTTTGGAATGCTGCGGCAGTACTTCAACTCAAATTTGAACCAATTAATGAAAGTTATGTTTAACATTAAGTAAATATGTTAGACATAACATTTCTTAATCACTGTAACACAAACTTCTTTATTAAAAAATAACTAAGATCAAAATACATACATGCCAAACATTCGATACGAAAAACACATCCAATATGGATTTCTTCAGTATTTTTTTTAGACAATTCAGACATAAACATTGTTCCAGATTAAAGTTGAATAGATAGTGCAGTATGTTTATTTTATTTTCCTTTTGAATACAGAGCTTCAGTGTCAATAAGTCATTGCCACTGCCTTCTTTATATGCTGATGCAGCTACATAAATATGCATACTGAATTAGCTTCTGACTAAATTTGAACTCGGAATTAGTTATTTAGACTGCAGTGTTCCTTTAAGAGTGATTTATTTAGTGTGTTTTTGTGTTTAGGCTTAATTCAGTCGTTTCACAGTTTTGTTTTATTTTATTCAAGTGTAATAATTGGGAAGGTGTAATAGCTTAGAGATTTATTAACTTAGAGAATCGTTTTTCCTTCGACGGTACCGTGTTATAAGTTAGAAATCGAGCTGTGTAATAAGATAGAGGTTCCGTACTGTGTATTAACTTAGATACTACAGTTCTGTCAAGTGTGTTGCACCGTGTGTATATGTTGCCGACGCTGCTGCTTGCAGGCGCTTCAGTATCTTTACAGTTTACAGGTGAATATACTATGGTCAATAACGTATCTAAATGTTCATTTTTGACAATTGTCTGTATAAAAAGTAGAAATATTGGTGTTTTATCGAAAAAAACAACGTAAGTTTATATGAATTCATTAATTCATGATTAATTCATTAATTCATGATTAATTCATTAATTTGGGGCTGTTTTCTTAATTCAATTCGGATATGGTTTGAATAAAACAGCCTTCAAACAATATTTCTATATTATTACTTCTATTACTATTACTACTACATATGTAAATTAGAATACATTTACAGCTTTACACAATAAGAACAAAACCTATCCAAATGAACTTTATATTTTAATAATATATCTTTCTTTAACTAAGCGAATTCAACTTGTTAGATAAAAGATACTGAAGCGCCTGCAAGCAGCGGCGTCGGCAACATGTACACACGGTGCAACACACTTGATGGAACTGTAGTATCTAAGTTAATACACAGTACGGAACCTCTATCTTATTACACAGGTTGATCTCTAACTTATAACACGATACTGTCGAAGGAAAAACGAATCTCTAAGTTAATATATCTCTAAGCTATTACACCTTCCCTTGTGTATTAACATAGAGAGTACAGTTACGTCAAGTGTGTTGCACCGTGTGTACATGTTGCCGACGCCGCTGCTTGCAGGCGCTTCAGTATCTTTTATCTAACAAGTAGAACTCGCTTAGTTAAAGAAAGATATATTATTAAAATATAAAGTTGATTTGGATAGGTTTTGTTCTGAAAGGCTTATGTCCAATGCTGTAAATGTACAGTCATTTTAATATGTAGTAGTAATAGTAATAATAATATAAAAACATTGTTTGAAGGCTGTTTTATAGAAACCATATCCGAATTGAATTAAGAAAACATCCCTAAATTAATGAATTCATATAAACTTACGTTGTTGTTTTTTTGATAAAACACCAATATTTCTATAAAGATAATTGCCAAAAATAAACATTAAAACATTTAGATATGTTGTTGACCATTAAGTCCAACTGTTTCTTTACTAATTACCATGAAGTTGGTAGTTAATGTTAAAACCATACAAAAGATTATTATTTTAAGGATTTTCTTGT